>LR877149.1:0-600000 GCA_903995115.1 Angomonas deanei | reverse complement strand
AAAGTAACGATCATTATAATAATAATGAGGGAATGAATGAGTATCAACACGGCGTACAGAATGCACTGTCGGTGCTGGATAGTCTCAAACTGCGATTGCAGCGTGGAAACCGAGAGCGACTTCAAAATAATAATAATAATAATAATAGTAATAGTAATTCGGTGTCTCAGCATCAGGACCCCTTCCTCGACGAAAGTAATAATCATATGAAACAGAAAAATAATAATACTAGACAGGTGAACTACGACGAGGATGAAGACGTCCATACCGAAGTTATACGATGGAGCAGGTCGGCCGGCAGCACAACTTGCTGACCTACGCGACTTGTACGCGATTGGCGGAAAAGAAAATTACAACGCACTCCGAAAAAATAACCATCAAAACAATATTCAAAAACGGTTCACCGTCGTCGAGGATGACGATTTATTCAATGATGAAAATAATAATAATAATAAAAAGAGCATCTCCCCACGGCCCAACCCCCGCCGACTGTACAACGTCGATGACAGTCTAGACGAAGAGGATTCCTTTATTTCCACCAACCATCATAATCCTAATATTGTAGGGATTGCTGCTAGACGAAGGGCCGAACACAGCTCTAGTCGCCCAGCACTGGACCGTGCGCTGAACCGACTGAACAGTAATAATAATGATAACCGTGCGTCGCCGCGATAAAAATTAAAAAAATAGTGATAATAATTATTATTGATTAAAATTTAGATTTTTTTTTTTCTTTCTTTCCATACATATTTATATTGTTATAATGCCAAGTAAAGTATTTGAGATGTTTTTTTTTTTTGTATTGTGAAGAGATCCCCCTTTTTTTTCCCCCGTATAGATATTAGAGTTCGTTTTAATAAAAAAATAAAATAAAAATGATGACAGCGATTGTAGAAAAAAAAGAAAAAAGAGAAGTTAAAACACGCAAACATTGATTCAATTATCTTTTTCTCCTTTTTTCTATTTTTTTTCTATTTTTAAAGGTTTCACATATAAACACAACAGAAAGATCCGTTCGTGTTCATTACTTCCCCCTTTTTTTCTAAAAGAAGGAGAAAAAAAAAAAAACAAAATAAAAAAAATCAACAGTTAACGAAAACTATGCAAAAATCATCGAAGCCCACTAACACCACCCTACGTGTGCACACCACGATTGAAGATATCGTCACCTCCTTCGCCTTTGGCCCCGACTGCAAAATTGACGCCTTCCTCGCCAAAGGCAAACCGTCCCTGCAGAAAGTTTTACAAGACAGCCTTAATTATAGACTTATCTCTGTCAATGGCCATCCGGTGGCGGACTCTGGGGAGCTCAAGGTGCTGCTGCTGCGGCTGTCGGCCTCGGTGAAAGGAAATGCGGAGATCACGGTGGAGTTTCAGTCCACGCTGACGCACGGCACACGGGTGAACATTGAAAATAGTGTCGAGTACGACGGGAAGGTGAGCGACACCAAAAAAGCAGAAAAACACGAAGTCAAGGAGCTGGTGGGTCTCATGCGGCCAGAGGAGGCGACTGCCATTACCTCCCCTACCACTGACACGGAGCCTACCTCGGAGGGGCCTGGCAATGTCAGTTTTGTCAGCGACGCGTCTTCCTCGGAGTTTGACACCGTACAAATACAAAACTTACCCAGCAAGGGGAGCACGCCCACCACTAGCACCAATCCTAATCCCAATACAGGTGGTTCTCCGAATCAGCAAATTTATCAAAATTTAATGAACGGGATGGACAGCGCCTCCCCCGCCCTGTTGGAGTTTGAAAAGATGAAATTCTCCATGAAGGAGGACAGCCGGGTGCACGCCCAGGCCGTCCTGCGTGACGTGGGTGAGATGACCGTCAAGGGCCGTCTGCTCCACGCCATCCAGAAAGTAGAGTGTGGGTGTTGCGTCATCTGTGTGGCACAGGAGATGAATCCAATCGCAGAAATTGAACTACTCGCCATGTCCCAGCAGACCCGTGTGGTCTCCCTCGACCTCGGCGTGAAGTTACGCATGCGACCGAAGCCGGATGCCGTCGCCGTATTGTTTAAGGAGGCCGTTCGCTCCGGGGCGTGGTTTGTGATGGTGAATGCGCAAAAATCGATCAGCACTTGTAACTTGATTGCCGATATCCTCACCGAGGCGGCCGCCAAGAATTTCGAAGGGTTTGATCGCAAGTCTCGAATTATTATTTCCCTAGAGCCCCATCCGCACTTTCCCAAACGATTGATTCAAGGGTCGTCGGTGGTGAAGCTCGTGTCCAATCTTCAAGGTGGTAGTGTCTTCGCGGACTCCATGGCCACGAGTCTCTCTCGCAACCGACTGGTCACCGCGGATGCCTTGAGCGCCTCCATGATGCACGGTGCGGTACAGCAACAAAAACCGACCGACACGACCGACAGCGTCAAGAAAAAAGCAAAGAAAGAAGTGAAGATTAGTGCCGCGGTGGATGTGGTGGAGATTGCCCCGCGAGAGGTGATCAAGGCCCCCAAGAAGGATAGTCCCATCGACGTCAGCGGAAGTGTCGCCCTCCTTAAAACGTTTAGCGGCGTCCTCAATGATAAATTTCTGTGCGTCCGCTCCGCCGGGGAGCCTGGCCGCTTCGCCGTGGGATCGTCTTTCGGCAACGTGTACTTTTTAGATAGTTTAGGCAACTCGTTGCTGCAGGCGCACGCCCACAACGCCTCCATCTGGGATGTTAGTTTTACCAACAAGTACCATTTCGCGACGGGGTGTGAGGATGGCACGTCGGCCTCGTGGACGCTAGGCACGGGGGACGACCCCACCGCGGAAACTTCGCTCATCCCCACCTCCGCCACCTCCCTCGGTGCCGACGTGTATTGTGTCAGTTACCTACGCAGCCAGTTCCAGTCGGAGCAGTCTCCTTTACTTATTGGTGGCCTGCACAATAGCTTGGTGATACGCTCCGCCGCGAGCGAGGAGGTGGTACAGGTCCGTATTCCGTCCAATGCACAGGTCGTGGACACCTTGCCGAGCTCCGATACGGCGCTGGTGGGGGGCGGCGATGGTAGCGTCACCATTATTGACGTGAACCGTGGCGAATCCCTGGCCGTGCTGACGGAGCACTCTCGCAAGCTGCCCTCTCTCACCGTCCGGGATGACAGCCACTTCTTCACGGGGAGCTTCGATAGCAGTATCCTCTCCTGGGACTTGCGGGTGCCCCGTGGTGTGGTCGCCGAGGTGCCCACCGCGCATACGATGCACACCCTCAAGTTAAAAAATTACGTCACCGGTTTAGACGTCGACGACGTGCACCTCGCTGCGTCTGTTGGGGAAAATCTTTACTTGTGGGATGTACGGAAGCTCAACACAGTGCTAGGGGGTTATCCTCAGGGGTGGAAGGGACTGTCGCGTGGCATCAAGATACAATCCTCTGCGCATGTGGTGGTGACGGCCTCGCCGGACGGGTATGTGCGGTTCTGGAATTTTGTCTAAATAATAATAATGAATGATAATTAATAATAATGATAAAAAAAGGAAAAAAATGAGGCATGCTTTTCCTTTTTTTTTTGATTTTTTTTTTTTCCATTCTATCTATAAAAAATAATTGTGAGTGTGAGTACGTGTTATATATATATTTTCTAATGTATAGCTTATCAAAAAATAATAATAAAAAATAAACACGACTTTTTCAAAAAAAAAAACAATCAGTATAATTTTTAAAAATATATAAAAAATAGTGTAGTCGTATAAAAATAAAAGTTCAATCATAACGAAATATTTATCACTACAGCCTTTTTTTTTTCTCCCCATATACCAAAAGAGGGACTAAAAAAATAATAAATAAATAATAAAAATGAACGAACACTAAAACACTGTTGAAATGACTTTTCATACTATAAAATACACTTTTTTCTCTATTTTCTTATTTTGAAAAAAGAATCATTTCCAAAAAAAGAAAAAAAGATATTAAATAACATCATGCAACCAGTCCCCAAGGTCATTGTCTTCGACCTCGACGGCACCCTATGGAACCCTGAAATGTATCAACTCTCTGGTGGCAGTCCCTTCACCATTCCCAGAAATAACAATACCAATAAAAAAGGTAAACAGAACGACCATGAAACGAATAATAATAATAAGAAGGAAGAAGAACCCTCGTATGATGCCTTGCTAGACCGCAGTGGCACCGCCGTACGTCTCATTGGAGAAACACGACAAGTTTTGACGACGTTACTCAACGACCCTCGTTATGCGGAAACGTACGTCGCCGTCAGCTCCACGTGTGATGAGCCCCACTGGGCGGCAGAGCTACTCGAAAAATTTAAGCTGGAAAAAATAAATCATAATAATCAAAATAAAAAAGAGTGGGTGCCCATGGGTAGTCTGTTTACGGATTTGAAAGAAGTGTATTATGCGAGTAAGGCGGACCAGCATCGCACAATTTTGAAAAAATAATGAAACGAAACGAAGATGACTTGGACTGGTGCTCGGAGGAGCTAACCGAAAAACAGAAATTTGCCAACTTTTTGTTTTTTGACAATCAACAAAATAATATTAGTACCGTTTCTAAGATTGGCGTGGCGTGTTGTTACTGCGGTAATGGTATGACCGAGGGGACCTTTGAGCGAGGGTTGGAGCAGTGGCGGCAGCAGTACAGGAAGGCGATGGAGGGGTGAGAATAAAATGTAAAATTCATAATAATAATGGAAAATAGATCAAAATTATGTTTTTTGAAATCTTTTTTCAAATGCTATTTTTGTTTTTGTTTTATCACTTACTGCTTTTCTCTTTTTTTTGCTTAGGAAAGAAAATACCATTTTAAAAATAAAGATGTAGTAATAAAAATAAATAAAAAAATGGGTTATTTTTCGCTCATTTTAGAGAATGCAGCCCGTGACGTGCACACGCTGCTGACTCTACACAAGGTGCACCCGCAGGTACGAGAGGAGGTCGCCAGACTCCTCACAGAGGTCATTCAACAATATTATTCGTATAATTTTGATAATATCCCGACGCCTTTTACGGATAATAATAATCATCATCATACTGTAGTGAATAGTCATGCCGACAATCCAGAAGTGCTGGCCTGGGGCACCAGCGATCATCAAAATAATAATGAAAAAAAAAAAAGAAGATCCGTATTTTTTTTATTACAGCAATTTCACGCAGCAACTCCAAAAAGAGGAAAAACAAAACGCTTCCCTAATTTGTCGAGCCATCGTTGAAGAATTAGTCGAACACGTCATAAACAAGGAAATTCCGCGAGTTCAACAAATTTCGGAAGAAAAAAAGAACGCCGCCCTGCGACAGGAACTCATGGAAGCCAAAGAACGACTCCTGGAAGAAGAAGAAAAAGAATTATTTTATAAAAAAAATTTAAAAAATTTAAAAGAGGCGCATGATTTTATGTTAAATGCGTACTTTAGGGAAGTTTTAATTTTACGACGACGCATTGAGGATTTGAATAAAAGTGTAAAAACGAAAAAAACGTTTATGAAAAATAATAATAATAATAATTTATTGAGTCCGTCTCGTCCGAAAAGAAATTCTGTCATGGAAAATAATAATAATAATAATAATACAGTACAACTAGGCGATGTACTTTCCAAAGCTAGATAATAATAATAATAATAATAATGTAGAATCTCAAAACACCACCAACACTGACGATAATCAAAATAACGCAGTGATTTCTCCTCGTGAGATCAAACCGGTCGACTTACAGCAAATCATACAAGAAAATAATATGTATTACGATATCGTTACGAATAATAGTCAAAATAATCAAAATAATAATAATATAGAAAATTTAAATAATAAAACCAAGTTGCAAGTGATCAGTACTGCCGGAGAGTCGATCGACGCCATTTTTGATTACGAAGAATACGTCAAATTGTTAAACGGAACGAAAAATAATAGTAATCAAAATAATAATAACAAAGCTTCCAATTTTGAGGTGGAGTATGTTTTACTCACCGAAGACGACGACGACAATGATGAGTTTAATTTTCAATTTTCAAATCATAATAGTGGAAATAATAACAGCGCAGAAGTGATTCGATTAAAACAATTATTACAAAAAGAAAAGACGCGTTCTCGTTTACATCAAAATATACATCAAACGTATTTTTCCGACGACGAGGCGGTTAAAAAACTACAATACGATTTATTATATTATAAGGAACAAAATTCTCAATTTTATTTTAAGTTAGGCAGTGCCCTCGCCCCAACGAAGCAAAACTTAAAATCCGAATTAGACGCGATTAAAAAAGAAATTTTAAAATTTAAAAAAGAAATGATCGATCATTATTTATTACGCATCACTGCGAATTTAAGTGTGGCACAAAACCGGTTAGACGCCTTGCTCGATTTTTTTTTATTATACGTGCAACAAGTCGAGGACGTTATGTTACTGATCAAAAAAGATGCCATTGCCAAAACAAAAGCGGAATTATTATTGAATAAAAGTGGGTTTGGAAAAGCGGAACGAACCTTCAATCAATTTTTTGATATCGAGGAGGACGACGAGGAAAATCAAATTTGGAGCCGGAAAATAGGGGAAAACGAGGATGAGGATGACGAAGAAGATACTAATAATGATAATGGTGAAAAAAAGAAAAAGAAAAAGAAAAAAGACGCTGTTGAATCGATTCTCATTCATCGAAAGTTAGAAAACACAAAAAGTGAAGCGGCGCTCGCGGAGGAAAAGTTTTACGCCTCCCACCGGGTCAAGGCCCTCGCGCGGTTATGCTACCCCCCTTCCACCATTACGAAAAAAGATTATTACAGCACCGACGGCCTGTCGTACTGGAAAGAAAATGAAATCATTAAAGGAATCGTTACAAGTGTTCAAATATTTGCAGACGTTGCAGGGAAAGCTGCGCGTGCGGCGGGTGATACAGCTAGCCGTCGATACTAATAATAATAATAATAATAACGAGTAGTGCCAACACGACGCTGAGTAGCAATCATAATAATAATACAGTATTGAAGAATATGCGAGAAGCGTTACGAAAAGATATTAAAAAACTAACGAGTAATAATCATAATAATAAAGTATCCATTGAAGAACCCAATGAAAATGAAAATAATGAAAATAATAATAATAATAATAATAATGAAAATACTGTTCCTAAAAAAGAATTTAAGAAAGGTTGGGACGAGGCGTATGTCCGTGATTCCAATGAACTCGCGGAATTATTATTGCTAAACGGTGGCGAACGTTGGAAGGCGATTTTAATTTCTGAAAATAAGAATAATAATTCGAAAAATTCAAATCATAATAATCATAAAATGGAATATCGATTAAAGGCAAAACATTTATTACAGTTATTAGTGGAAGCGAGAATGAGAAGAGCTGTGCACCGCGTGAAGAAACAACACTGTGTACGACAGCTCACGGAAATGACAGAACAGAACCATCATAATAAGAATAAAAAATCGTTTCGAAAATATTCTCAAAGTCTAAATTTAGAGCAAAGCAACGTCGTCGCGGAGGACATCAAAAAAGAGGAGGAAGAGGAAGAAGCCCGACAGCAAGAAAAATACAAAAATATGAAAAATAATCAAACTATTTCTGAAAATAATAATAATGAAGATGTGCCGATCGCACAGGAGGATTATTATATGGACTTACGCGTCGATGTCTACAGCACGCTCCTCGAAGAAGCGGAAGACGTCATCAAACAGGAAACGGAAAAAATTAATTTTTATTTGGCCTTGTTAAATCCACATCTAGATCGATTTACAAAAATTAAAAATAAACGAAATAAGTACGAAACCGGTTTGTATAAGGAAATTTTTGGCGTTGATCCACCTGACAGCGACGACGATGAAAATAACGAAAATGAAAATAATTATGATAAAAAATATTTATCCGAGGAAGAACGATTAATGCGACTTCAAAAAATGACCCAATCGCAGAAAAATAAAATATTAACGCAGTTAAAGGAATCGCCCTATTTTGGTGGATTATTAGAAAAAATAATAATAATAATAATAATATAAGTCCTTTTGATCTCAACGCGGTGAGCAGTGAAATAAATCAGAATAATAATAATAATGCAATCTATTATGTACCGGTTGGTGCTCCCAGAGGTACAACAGCACATGGACGACAATTATATTTTATTTCACAATGAAAAAATTCCACTCAATAATTTTTTCACCATCCCCAATTTAGAAAAGGAAAATAATTCAGAAAATAATAATAATAAAATTCCAAACTATTTTAAAAACAAGTCGGATGCGATGAAGGCGTATCATGCCGTCATGGACTACTGCACTGGGGTACAACGAGGAATCCCACTACAACATCAAAATTCTGAAAATAATAATAAATATCATTATTTACATTACGATAATGAAAAAGAAGAATACTATCTGGGCAATGAAAAGGGAGAATCTTATTTTTCAAAAAATAACGAAAAAAATGAAAATAATAAAATTCCAATCCATCATCAAAATAATAATAATAATATGATCCCCATGAGTCAAATCATATTTCCCGCTCCTCGTGAAGTGATGCATCCTTCTCCAGAAATATTAAAACAAGGCGGCGTGCAGCTAGGGGGTTATTATTACATGTTTGACACCAATTATAATAATAATAATAATAATATTTCTGAAAATATTTCTGAAAATAATCATAAAAAACATTTACAACCGATATATATGATTCCAGTCGCGGTGGAAAATAAAAATAATAATAATCCTAATTCTGAAAATAATAATAATAATAATAATAATCCTGAAAATAATAATAATAATAATGAAATTGACGCGCGAGCAATTATTTGAAATTTCTGAAAATAATAATCAAAATTTTAGAATTGTGCCATTAAACGATTCGTATTATATGAAAACCAATCAAAATAATAATAATAATAATAATAATAATAAAATAAACCATTATTCCATTCCAATTATTATTATTATCGTCCCATGACGGAAGAAAATCAATTATTTACAGTGAAATCGATGCCACTCCATAATAATAATAATAATAATAATAATAATAATAATAGTTCACCAGTGGCGCCGAGAGGATTACCGACAACACCGCCACTTCCTGAGATACCAACCGAAACCGAAACAGAAATAAATAATAATAATAATAATAATAATAATAATCAAAATGATGAAAATAATAATAATAATGAAGAAATTTCAGAAAATAATAATAATAATAATTTAAATCAATTCTCCAACGCACTTTCCCAAATAAAAGCCCAACGAGAAGCAGAAAAATTAAATTCCAAATAATAATAATAATAATAATTATCAAAAAACAGAAAATAATAATAATACTAAAATACAAAAAGAATGGTTCCTACGGCCTCGTGGTCCGCCTCACCTCTTACCACCCGTGAAAGATTCCGTCACGTTGCAGAAAAATTTAAAACCATTGAATTTATTTGAGCCACTTCCGAAAAATAATAATAATAAGAATGAAAAAAATGAAAATAATAATAATAAGAAGGATGGCTTTGGAAAGACGGTATAAAAGAATGATATTGATTTGCTTTTTTTTCTTTATTATGATGTAAATAAAAAAATTGTATATATATTTGCTGAATTTTTTATTTATTACTGTCTTTTTTTTTTTTTTTTGATGTTTTTGTCTTTTTCTGCGTTTTGTGGACAAAAAAGAAAAAAATTTCTCTCTTTTTTTTTTTTTTTAAATAATAGCAAAAAGGAAAAAAGATATAAAGTAAAAAGTCTTTTTTTTTTTATATATTTTCCCTCCAAAAAAACAAGAAAATAGTATTTTTCTGTTTTTCTGTTTTTTTTTTTTCGAAATTTTCATTTTTTTTAGTTTTCAAATTCATTGCTGTAAGGATTATAGTTCTACACCGCATCACTCATATCATAAAAAAAAAATTACGAGAAAAAAAAAAAAGGATTCATCACTTTTTTTTTCGTGAATTTTTTTTTGATTTTTCTTTTTTTGTGAGTGACGTGTATCATTTTCCTTTGAACCCTTTTTAGTTTTAACGTGCTTTTTTTTTTCTCTTTTTACTATTATTCCGGTTTTTTTTTTAAATTTTATACGAAAAAAAAAAAAAAACTGATTTTTTATTTATCCAAAAAATAATCATCAAAAATCATAAAGTAAAATTTTTTTTTTTGTATACAATTATTCATAGCATTGACATAGAATATATATATATATATATATAAAAGCCCCGTTGCATCCTAATAAGAGCGAAACTTCAATATTTATTTTCGAGAATTTTTTTTTTTATTTTATTTATTTTTTATTATACGATAAATAAGTAAAATTTATAAAAAAAATAATAAAAAAAAGCGTGCATTTATTATATATAATTTAAGCAAATCAGAAAAAAAAATAAAAATTAAAAAAAAAATGGATAGTAGTAACGGCTCTGACGACCGCTACTTCCCACTCATCAGTGAGTTTCATTATAATCAAAATAATAATAATAATAATAAAAATAAAAATGAAAATCCTTCCTTTTTCATTTCCGAAGACGAAAGTGCGTTGGTACACTATAAACAAAACATATTATCGTCGTTACGAAAAAGAAATCACGAACAGTATTATTTTAATAATAATAATAATAATAATAGAGTATTAAATTATTATTCTTCTTCTCCAGTCAGACCGAATGCAAAGGAAGAAGAAAAACATGAAAATAAAAACGAAAATTTTAATTTTAATGATCAAAAAACAGAAAATGAAACCGAAATCGGTACACAAACCCCAAAAACTAAAATATTTACTTCTCATATTAATAATAATAATAATACTAATAATAATAATAATAATAATAATAATAATAATAATAATACTAATAATAATAATTCTGATTTAATTGAGTTATTGGCCTTACCGCCTTCCCTCCTAGACGCCACCCCCAATAAAAGTGAAAATAATAATAATAATAAATATGAAAATTTTAAAAATGAAAATTTTAATATTAATTATAATCATAATCATTTAACCTCCAGCGAAGACTTCTCTCTATCCTCATCATCGTTCTCCTATCCAGACACCAGTCTTACAACGGACTAATAATAATAATAATAATAATAATAATAATAGTAATAATAATAATTTTGATAATAGTGTTCACGAAGAAGATTTTCCGTTTTGTTTTTCGCGTGATAACAGTCCCACGTCAGAGTGCCTAAAATCGGTGAAAAATGATAATATTATTATACATAATGAAAATAATAATAATAATAATAATAATATTTTATGGGAAGAACGTATGGCCCTGGAAAATAATAATCATAATTTAAATAATAATACTAATAATTTAATAAATATTCATAATTATAATGAACCACAGCACATCGCGATCCCTTCTAGGACGTTAGCCACTGGAAATAATAATAATCATAATAATAATTCATTATTATTTAATAATTGTCTCAGTAGTAACGTACAATACGGGGCACTCGGACTGCTGGCCATCCTTCATAATCATAATTATGAAAATAACAATAATAATAATCATAATAATACTGTTTTGTATTTGTGGAGAGATAAAAATGAAATTGCCGTTTTGTTGGATTTATCGGCGGAAGAACAAAAAATAAATCAAAATAATAATAATCATAATTATTATTTTGAAAATCAGAAAAAAACGAATATTCATTCTTTTCCATATTATTATTATTTTGAACCGTATTTGTCAAATAAAAAATTTCCAATCGTATCTGTTTTTTCAAATCAAAATAATAATAATAACTAATAATAATAATTTATATATTAGTGCCGTGTCTTCCTCCCTGGAACCTTGCGTCGATCATTTTTCTAAAAATAATAATGAAAAAAATGAAAATAATAATAATATTGAAAAAAAAGTATTGTATGTGTCGATTGGTTTCAGTAATGGTTTTATCCTCGTCCAGAAATATTCTAATCAAAATAATAATAATTTAAATAATATTCGTTTTAAAATAAATAATAATAATAAGAAAATAAAGAAGAGGATTATTACTTGGAAGGCGTCGCCGGCATCGATTCTTTTTTTATCGATAAAAATGAAAATAATTTAAATAATAATCATAATTCTGAAAATCATAATTTAATTACAAGTATGATTCTACATCATCATTCCCTCTATGTGAGTTCTCTCAATGGCTATGTGAGGTGTTATACGTTATCAAAATTAGCGTATCATAAAAATGAAAATAATAATCAAAATAATAATAATAATTTTCAACATTATGAAAATAATCATTATTCTCAAACAGAAAGTCCTTTCACGACACCAGTCCGTCAAAATCCTAATTTTAATAATAATAATAATAATTCAAATAATAATAATAAAAGAAGTACACCAGTGCATCGATTTTTGCAATTTTCGCCTACTAATAATAATAATTCTCAAAATAATAATAATAATCAAAATTTTCAAAATAATAATAATAATAATAATAATAATAATAATAAAATAATAATAATAATTTAAATAATATTCACTTAAATGTACCGACGAAAGAATTATGTTTATCGGAACCGATTATACAAATAAAAATAAATCATCATAATAATATTAAAAATAATAATAATAACTCTCAAAATTATAATAATAATTATTTTTTGGCGGTGGGAACATTAAAAAATTTATATATTTACAAAACCGATCAGTTTTTATTATTGAACGAAAATAAAAATAAAAATAATGAAAATAATAATAATAAAAGGAATATTTTTTCGAGTATAAAACCACTTTTTACACTTTTAGAGAATCAAAATTTTCCGGTTCGTGCGTTTTCTTTTTTATTATTAAAAAATAATAATAATAATTTAAATAAAAATAATAATTCTGTTTTTGAAGTCAGTGGCGATTGGTGTTTATTATTTAGCGGAAAAGAAATAAATGATCATAATGAAAATAATAATAAAAATAATAATTTTATTTATTGTTTTCATTTCAATTCGGAAAATATAATTTTGTCGAAGTCGATTGGCGAAAAAATAGTAACGAATATCGAAACCGAAAATAATAATAATAATTCTGAAAATAATAATCATCATAATTTAAATAATTTTGTGTGCAGTATTGCCTCGGAAGAGCGATTGAAAAAAATTCCAAATCATTTCATTGAACATTATTTCAATCATAATCATAATAATAATAATTTAAATAATAATAATAATAATTCTGAAAATAATAATAATAATAATAATAATAATAATAATGAATTTTTATTTTCGCCACTTCATTTATGGAAATCAACACACTATAATAATAATAATATAAATAAAAATATTTTTAATAAAAATAATATAACGGTCCATCATAATGATAAAAATAGTACGACCACGAGTGGTAGCACCAGCAACGCCAGCACACCTCAGAAAGTAAATTATTTTAATTTTCAAAATAATAATAATAATAATTCTCAAAATAGAAATATTTATCCAACTATTATCGTCTCAATTATTATTACCGCATCCAAACAATAATGAAAATAATAATTTAAATAATAATAATAAAATAAAAAATGTAACGCTTCTGGAAAAAATAGCAAAACGGTCTAATTTGTTATTTTTGACGATTCAAAATAATAATTTTGAAAATAATGAAAATAATAAAAATAATAATAATGTATTATTATGCATTCGTCAGTATGCGTTATCGCAAGACGGCGCTGCCTACCACAGAAATAATAATAATCAAAATAATAATCATAATTTAAATAATAATAATTATGAAAGTATTTATTATTTTTCCACCTATCATGCGCATTCACAGACACTCGTCACCGCTGGAAATGAGCGTACGATAAAATTTTGGAATCAAAATAAAAATAATAATTTAAAAAATAAAAATGAAAATAATCATTATAATTGTCATTTTAGTTCTTCGGAAGAAGGACATACGACTTATGTCTTACGGTAACTCATTTTTTTTTTAAAAAAAAATAAAAACGAAAAATAAAAAAATAAAAAAAAAAGTCAGCATCAGAAAAAATATTGTAATAATAGTAATATAATCTATATTCATCATAATATACGAATATATTTAATTTATTAGCCTCAGAACGTTATTTATTTTTTAAAAAGAAAAAAAAAAATAATAACGGCACTAATTTTTTTTTTTCAAAATCATAAAAAATTTTACCCTCATAGAAAAGCATATTAATAAAAGTTTTTTTTTTTTTTTTTTATTTTCAGAATTATAACGTGTACTTTTTTAGTTTTTGTTTTTTGAAAAATGAAAATGATAAAAAAAAAAATATATTTATATATAATTTTTTTTTTTTTCATATTTCGTTTTCATTATTACTTATGTAAATAAAAATGCTGAATTCATTTTTGTTCCCCTTTTTTTTTTAGTCATTTTCTTTTCCTTTTTTTTTTACGGATAAAAAAAAAAAGAAAAAAATCAAAAAACATGTATCATTTGCTTTTTTTCTTTTTTTTTTTATTATTATTATTGGAACGAAAAAAAAAAAAATAAAAGTATTTAAGTCATTTTTTTTTTTACCATTCGCCGATAATAATTCTCTCTTTTTTTTTTGTTTTTATTTTCGTTTCATTATTATTATTATTGTTGTAATCATGTATATCACAATAAGAGAAAGTAAAATATAATAAAATAATTGAAATTTTATAATTTTCCATTTTTTTTTTTGGTTTTGTTTTTCGTACCTTTAAGACAAATTTCGTGTATTTTCATTGATAATAATGCAACTACAAAAAAAAAAAAAATAATGTTTTTAAAATAAATTTTTCAGTTTTTTTTTTTTTTGATGGGCAATAATATTTTTTTTGTATGCTTCTAACATATTTTTTCCTTTCTCTTCTCACTTTTCTTATTTCTTATTTTTTATTAGCTAAAGAAAAAAAAAAAAATAAAAATAAAATAATAGAATAATAATAATATAATGTCTTCCAACCGTAATGATAGTTCCTTTGTGATTCACCGTGGTACCCTCCATGATAGTAATTCAGAAATAAATCATAATAATAATAATAATTTTGAAAATAATAATAATAATAATCATAATATTCTCGTATGACCATCTACAGAGGTCAACTCCATAATAATAATAATAATAATAATTGTTATAGTGAAAAAGATTTAAATGCAGAAAATATTCAAAAACGAAAAAATAATATTATTCAAATTTTATCGATTTATATTTTTTTATTGGAAGAAGAAACAAAACAGCGAAATCGAATTATAAAGGAAGAAGAAAATTTTAGAACATTATGGAATGATATAAATAATGATAATAATAAAAATAATAATAATGAAAATGAAAATAATGATAATAATTATCCTAGTTTAGTGTTTCCCCCCGCTCGTTATAAAGTAATAGAAGATCATCCTCATAATGAAAATAATAATAATAATAATAAAAATAAAAATAAAAATAGTAATAATAATAATGATAATAATATTTCATTATTTAGTAATAATAATAATAATAATAGTATTTCTATCAGTTCTGTCTCTTCGCTTTCCTTTTCAGAGAGAGGACCGATTGTCTTTCGTCAGAAAAATAAAAATGAAAATAATAATAATAATAATAATAACGATAATAATAATAATTCTAATAATGAAAGTGAAGTCTCTCCGAGTCGTAATGCGCTTTCCTTGGAAGAAGATTTATCTGAAAATAGTAAAAATAATAATGCTGAAAATAAAAATAATAAAAATGAAAAAATATGGGAAAATTTAATAAAACAATTAATAAAAGAAGAAAGTAGAGAGAGAAGAGCCATCACAGGAGAGGAAGAAGAAAATCATCATCATAATGAAAAAAATAATAATGAAAATGAAAATTATGAAAATAATAATAATAATTCTATCAAAGAAGCGTTCGATGCTTTACCCTACCTGGAACCTTTCTTCTCTCCTGAAAATCAAAATCAAAATAATAATAATTCTGAAAATAATAATAATAATAATAGTAATAATGTAACTTGTATTAATGTCTGTCCCTGTAGTGAGCTGACATGGCCGTATGCCTCTCGTCGGATAAAAAGTGAAAACGATGAAACTTTTCAAAAAATTGCAAAATTATTACAAAAAAAGCAAAATAATAATACAAAAATAGAGAAAAATTAAGTGCCAGTAAAAATGATATTTTATTTAACTTTTCTCATTTTAAAAATAAAAAGAATGATTCCTCTTTTCTATTTTCTCCCAATCAAGAAACCCTCCTGCGCCTATACCGTGAGAGAAAATAATAATCATAAAAATGAAAATCAAAATAAAAATAAAAATCATAATAATAATAATAATTATAATAATCATTCACCTAGTATCCCCTCGGAAGAGGAGCGCTCTCCTCCTTTGGCGGAAAGTCTCATTGATCGAAGTTTTTTAGCGTTTACCAGTCAGGAACGAGAAAATAATAATCATCATAATGAAAAAAATAAAAATGAAAAAAATAGAAATAATAAGACGGAAGGTTTAGTAAAAACACCTTCCCCAGCTAATAATAATAATAATAAAAATGAAAATAATAATAATATTTCTGTTTTTACGGAAAATAGTGAAATAATGGAACGGCAATTATTGTATAATTTTTTAATTTCAGAATTATCAATTTTGATGGAAGAAGAAACATTGGAATAAAATAATATTTTATTTTTATTTGTGAAATCTTTTTTTTTTTTTATTTTGTAACTTTACGATTAGAGACTGCTCCTTTTATTTTTGCGTTCGATTATATAATTTTTTTTTTTCGAAATATTTTTCATTTCTTTTTTTTTTTTCTTCGCAATGAAAAAAAAAATTACCGAATAAAAAAAATTTGCATCTCTCTCTTTTTTTTTTTATAGAAAAAAATAATAATAAAAATAAAATTAGTGATTTATAATGATTCGAACTACTTTTCGTTCTTTTAGTCGATTACTCCGAAATAATAATAATATAAAAAATAATCATCAAAATTTAGTTATCTCATGGCATTCTTATTATTCTACTACCACTATAAAATTTCAACATAATAATAATAAAAAGAATATTCAAGATGATTTCTTATTACGTCTCGCACGAAAACAAAAAACAGAAAATGAAAATAAAAAAGAGAATTTAGATTTATTTACAGAAAATCGTTTATTCGAAAGTGAAATCGATTTTTATAATAATAATAATGAAACTATTTCTGAAAATAATAATAATAATAATATTGAAAATAATAATAATGAAGATCGTATACTAGACGAACTAGACGAGGAAGAAACATTAATAGAAATGACGTTCACCGAAGAAGAAAATAATGAAATAAATAATAATGAAAACGAAAATAATAATAATAATAATATAAATGATAATGAACCGAACACGGAAGATGTATTTGAGGAAGAAGACGATGAAGAAGATGAAACGAGCGTACATAATAATAATAATAATAATAAATAATAATAATAATAAAAGTAATATTTTATTCGATCATTTTTCCTTTTTTGATCGTAAAAAAGTATTATCAGTGGAAGAAACATTAAAAGAAGAAACAAATTTCGGAAAATAAGAATAAAAATTTAAATCATACGAATCCGTTCGAGCAATTATCGTCCAAAGCGGAATTAAATGAATTAGGGGTGGACCTGGAACCGAAAAAATAAAATTATGACTAATAACAAATTATTATTTCTGCATTTATCACATATTAATTTTATTACTTTTAGGATTCTTTTTTTTGTTTTGCTTGCTGTCTTTTTTTGCGGCAAATATATAAAAAAAGTCAAATTTCAAAAATTATCATTTCTCTTTTTTTTTTCCTTTTTCTTTTTTTTTCTCTCCATAGAATCCTAATAGTTGTAGTATTCATCATGCTAGCGAACACACGTCCCTTCCTCCTACAGTCTCACCGACTGACGCAACGACTACACCAAAATAGTAATTTAAATAATAATAATCATACTCTTCAACAGAGACTGCGACGGAGCTTTCCGCATACCGCCGCTACGTTTTTCTTTTCCTATAATAATCATTATTCTTCTGTTTATCAGTCAAAATGCTTTTTACAGTATGAACAGACCTCTCAGACGATGAAAGGCGTGAACACGGCGAAAGGGAGTATTATGGCGAATAGAAAAGGAAATACGCACAGTGAAAAAAATAAAATACACCGAGAAAAATCGTTGAAGTGGATGACAAAGAGTACGAAGGATTACATGAGCGAGACGGAGGCCAAAAACTTGAGTGCCGGCCGTGCCCCTACCAGAAACATCAACACCACTTCTTCTAAAAGTGAACAGAATAATACCAGTTCCGATATTTTTCAATCTCAGCGAGAAACCCTCTCCGAGCGAAGGGCCGTGCGTGAGTTACAGCGACAGGAAATGTCTCAAGTCGCGGAACAGCAGTTGGAGGCCGAGTTAGACCGTATCCGTGACGACAACACGTCGCGGTGGCGTAAGTCCACTAATTTTTTCAAACGACAAGGAAAAGGTTTCTTGTTTTGTTATCTTGCCATGTACGTTGGGATGTTTAGCGGACTGTATTTTCTGTTTTCGTCCGGTTATGTTCGAAAAGATGCCGCCTTTGAGTTTGTCACGTATCGTTTTTACGGGGATGATCGATAAGGAAAAGTTGATGAAGCGGATTGAGTCGTATGATACTTATATTGACTTTGGTTTTGCCTTTGTGATTAATGAATTTTTGGAATTTGTGCGATTGCCGCTTTGTTTTTTTATCATGGTGACGTTGCGGCCGCTGTTGGTGCGGAAGCATGTACGACCGTCCATTTTTAGAGGGAACCGCCGCGGAAACATAAAAAAAAAAAAAAGATATAAAGGAAAAGAGTTTTTTTTTTAATTATTATTACAGAAGTAACTATTTGTCAACGTAAAAAAAATTATTCTTTGCTGTTCTGAATAGTCACATTTCTCAAAAAAAATAAAAGGAAGGAAATCACTGAACGATACCTTTCCTTTCCTTTTTTTTTTCTCCCAAAGAAGGCATAAGCCACACATAATAGTGACATTAGTTTTTTTTTTTTCGTAGTAAAGAATAATTATTTTCTCTATCCATGTCTAGACAGCAGGCCAACCTCCGCGGCGGCAAAGACTACTCTACCGAGTTAGCCGGCAGAGATCGATTCAAGTTTTTCAAACGACCCGTGGAAGGAGAGGAAGGCGCTATCCCAGTTCCGATGGGACAGGCACAGATCCATTATGCAGCCTCCTGCCCTACCACCCCGCCCCTACCAGAGGACACGGCACACGCGACTAGCTACTCCCGTCATCTCATGGGCGGCAGCGCGGGGCGTGGTCGTCCGCATCATCTACCTCGACTGAATAATAATAATAATAATAATAATAATAGCGAATACAACACGCACGCGGAAGCGCTCTAAGAGTGCGGGTAGGAAGAATACCAAAGAAAGTAATAATAATAATAATTTTGCGGCGACGTATAGCGGGATGGAGGCGGAGGAAGGCGTGGCGCTAGGCCCGAACCAGCGCACGACAGGGGTGCAAACCGTCTTTCGTGAGAACGAAGCCCAGACGGACCCGTACTCCCCCGATTACTTCATCCCCGAGGGCGCCCCGGAGCCAGAAATATTAAAATTACAACACTTAACCTTCAAGAATGGTCTCCCCCCTGGAAAAGAAGAGGTGGAGCTCATCCAGCGGTTGCGGCGGCGGCGAGAGGTGGAGGCAAGTGTGCCGCAAGGGGACGATGCCGCCTCAATTGAGGCTCGTTATCGCATCCTACACGAACTCGAGGAAATAGAATGGAAAGAAAGGGAAGAGCACGTGGAGCAGCTACAGGAGCGGCGACTGCAGCAGATACAACAATCCTTGCTGGAGCGGGAGGAGGCACGGGAGGCGTATAACCGGGAGCGACTGGAGGCGGTGAAGGCCTCTCAGACGGGACAGCTTCGTACCAAGTTGGAAAAATTGGAAACGAAGCGGATGGGGACGACACGTCAGGCACTCGATCGAAAATTAAACTCCACCTACGATCCTTCCAAGCCGTTACAGTCCGTCTCCGCCCCCACCTCCGGCCGCGTCACGGGAAAGAAGAATAAAGATTTATTACAGTCCTATGTGCACTACGGGAAAGAGGCGCAGGCCCCCCAGCTGAACGAAGAAGTCCCCGTGGACGGCCGGCAGACGCGCGCGGCCGGGGCGCAGTACGACATACGACCCGCGCTGCTCGCCACCCCGCACGGGGTGGAGGAGGTGGAGGCCGCGCAAGGTACCCGCATCGAGCGCGTGAAGGAAAGTGCCTTTGTCGTCCCCGAGAACGCCGTCCTCAATCAACAAAAAACACTCTACAAACGACACGAGGCGGAGAAGTTGGTGAATGCATTAGAATACGCCCATCAGACGATTCAGGAAGGAAAGTCCGGGGAGACGCTGCACAGCAATAAAGCGGAGACGAAGCGGGTGCTAGACCTCTACCGTGCCACCCCCAAGGTGGAGCGGCCCGACACCCCAGAGCTCGAGCTGGACGGCGACAGCGACGAGGACGTGGAGGAAGGTTGCATTCTCCTACAGCGACTACTCCGTGGCCGTGCGGTACAGAATGACTTCTTTGAAGGAAAGGAGCGCTGCCGTGGTCTGATTGAGGAGTTGCAGGCAGCCTCGAATGCCAAGTTTGCGTCTCGCACACTGACGGACGCCAGAGAGCGAGAGGCCCTGGCGGCACAGCGGGAGGCCATGCTCTGTACCGTGATGGATGAGGTACAAGGGGATATCATCGCCGCCACGCTGGGGTACCTCACCATCGAGCTGGACCGACAGCGGGAGCTGCTCCAGCTGCGTACGCTACGGGAGGAGATGCAAAACGTGCGGCGACAGCGGGAAGAGGAGGAGCGACAGCGGCGCGAGACGGTCCGGCGGGCACGGGACCGAGAGGAGGTACAGTACGCCGCGTTGGTTTCTTCCACGGCAGTCACGACACTTTCCTTCTTACAAGATGTGCTGCACACCGCGGTGGCAGAGACCGCCCTCGCCGTCGCCGTCGATCACGAGCGAGAGCGACAGTCCTTGCTGCCACCGCCCCGCAATCCCACCAACGACACCGAAAAAGAGAATGTGGTGTGCGACATGATGGATCAGTTTATTATTGGCGCCGTCGTCGATAGAAATCTAAAACGAGAAGCGGCGTTGGACAAACGGGCGCCGGCCTTAGCGTCCTTTATGGTGGCGCTAGAGGGGATGCCACAGGAACCAGGGTAACGACAATAATAAGAATAAAATATTTTTTATTACCCGTTTCCGCTATGCTGTATTTCAACCAAAAAAATGTAATTAGTTTTTCCCTTTTTACTGTATATAAAGTTATTTGTATCACTGAAACAACTAAAAGAAAAATATTGATAGCTGATTTGCGATTTCATTTTTGCTTGTAAGTAGTGAAATGAAAATAAGAACCATATCTTTCTTCCTTTTTTTTTCGTTAGATCATCTCAATATTAGAAAAAGAACAATAAAACTAGACTTTTGTATAATTACTAGAAAAAAAAAATGGAAAGAGGCAACCGTACTTTGGCCTTCCAGGACAGTACCCTAGATTCCCAGTCCCGTTATAATAATAATAATTGGCGAAATAACAATAATCGTGCAAGAGACGACACCAACAGCACATTACACTCCTACAACAGCACCAATAACGGTAGCTTTCTAAATTACAGAAATAATAATAATAATAATAATAATAATAATAATAATAATTTTAGAAATTATAATAATAACGAAAATAACAATCGGTATTACAGCTCTTCCTCCTCCCCGACGCCACGGAAGTACTACAACGATAATAATAATAATAATAATAATTATAATAATCAGAGTAATACGTTTAGTTCAAAGTTAAAATACAGTGACCCTAACCGGTGGAAAGATAACTATTCTTCTTCCTCCTTTAAAACAAACTACAATAACAATAATAATCATTATCGTTATCATAATAATAATGACGCGGAAAGTGAAGATAGACTATTCAGTATTAGCAGTCGGCTAGAGCGAGAAAATACCACACGATCTTACGACTGGCGCCAACGTAATAATAATTATTATAATTATAATAATTATTCTTCTGGTATGATCAACAGCGCGCCCCGCTGGACCGACGATAATAATAATCATAATGAAGGTAGCGAAGAGGAGGAGGATGAGGACGACTCCGATGAAGAAGGGGAGGAGCTGTCGTCTTCTTATGACAGTGACAGTGATAGTGAAGAAACCTCCGCAGAGGTCACCGCCACCAATCAAACGACTACTGCACCCCTGATAGAGGTACGCGACCTGGACCTCGAGCCGGTCATCCCCCGCCACCTGCTAGAAGAGACCCGACAGGTCCCCCTGCAGTGGAGCCGTCACCCGTGCCACAGCTTTGTTATCTCCTTACTACAGCACCGCGGTATCTACCTCCCTCGCAATCGGGAGTTGGTGGATTATCACATGGCGGAGTATTTTCTACATTATTTATCCATTTGTCAGCGAGGCTCGTATTTTGTGTATTACGGGGCGGGTCGGTGGCCGAAAGAGCGTTTCTTTTCCGTTTCCTTGTTGCCGTTGGATCGGACCAGCCCGGTGGTGGGGGAGCTGTTGCCGCACTTGGTGATGCGACTACACCGAGATGGCGTGCAGATTGTGGACGCCGTGCCACTCAAGTTTTTGGTCGGTGTCACCGCCACCGCGAAGGCCGCGTGTTTTCGTCCTTTCTTAGAGACCGCGAATACGATTATTGGCTGTCGGGAGGGTAGAGGACACCGCGCACGGCTCCCCGCGGATGGGGCCTTCACTTTATGGTTCTACGACCGTGACAACCACCGGAGCCGTAGTTTTGATCTTCTCACCTGTAACGCGAAAGTGTTTGATGTATGGACGAAGGCGTGCCGTGGGGTGGTGAGTGTGAACAGTAGTTGTACAGTGCAGGCGCCACTGACGACGCAGCGGCGGGAGGAGGACTTGCAGCGATACACGGCGGCGGCGCAGCAGCAGACCGAGGAGGAGTACCGACAGCTGCAGGAGAGTGGGAAGACAAAGGGGAAGAAGAAGTGATGCATTGAATAATTAGAGTTCTTTTTATTATATTATTTTATATTTTATTATAGAAAAGTGTGTGAATGTATTATTATGATGATTAGAATTGCCTATTTTTATTGTGCCCATCGCTTTTGACAGAATGCTGCAGCAACAGCAAGAAAAATAATAGTAAACAAACATCTATTTTTCTCTTTTCTCATCCACCGTTAAAAAAAAGCTTGTCTGTATATTTATCGTCCTGATAATAATAAAATATATAATGAACACCAGACGTAAATTAGTCACCAAAGAGGCGGAGAAACCCTCCACCACCTTCCACCTCATGCACGAGAGTTACCACCCCTTATTTCAGCCCAAGGCCATCTCACAAGTAGAGGACTGGTACAACCTCGGGGCGAGTGGCCCCCAGCGGAGCTCCTTCCGCAGTATCTGTAGTGAGATCTACAACCAGTCCACGACGGCGCCGCCGCCCACCTTTAGCACGCAGACCGAGTCCATTATGCGGCAGGAAGAGTGTAAGAATATGTTAAAGGCGTATGCGGAGGTACTCTCCGACGAAGGGAAGGAGAAGGCGAAGGTGTGGATCCTTTCGCAGTCCAGCACCCGTCGCCGCGATGAGTTCCGTGGCGTCTTCTTCGCGTGCAAGGCCTACGTGCCCCCTAAAAGTACGCAAAAGAACGACTACGTCAAACCGGACGACGAGGAATACAATGTGGACCGCGCCAACTTTCAGAAATCGGTGGACTGGACGGACCTCAAGGCACGGAAAGGCGCGCAGGAGCTGCACCAAACCGGCGCCGGCAGGGAGGCGAAGCGGCCTAGCAAAATTGTGGAGGAGCAGCGACGGGCGCAGAACCCGACGGCGCGGGTCACCAAGCCCAAGAACCAGTTCGACCAGGTCAATCACCTCGCCGCGCTGGGGTACGACGACAGCGTCAACAGTGCGGAGGCCATCGCAGAACTGAAGCGGCAGCACGAGCTCAACGCCGAGAGTGAGAGCTACTACCGAGAGCCGGAGACCGGGGCGACCGTGTACAAGGCGGGGGCCGGCAAGGCGACGCACACTGCCGCGAAGAGTGACCCCCATATGATGAAGGGCTACACGAGCGAGCCCATGACGCAGTGGAACGTGAAGACCTTGTGAGGGGTGGATATGCTTTCTGTACAATGTAAATATTGAATCCTACAACGGATAAAAAAAAAAAAAAATAACGTTTTATAATTATTTGTTTTGTTTTACGTATGATGAATAATAAAATACAAGATAACAACACTCTTTTTTTTTTTTTTTTTTGCCTTATTTAAGAAATCATTACTCCCCTTCTCCTAGTCATGGAAGGTATCATACGGTATAGGCTGTTAGGGTCCCACCCCGCGTGCTCCGGCCGTGTCTTACAGGTCGGCTTCGCTGGACAACACATCACCGTCGAAACCGTCCTCGACACCGTCATTAAAGAAAACTTCATTAATGAGAATAATTACCGCTTGGAAACGGTAAAAATTCCTAGCACCCACGGGCATAGCAACAATAATAATAATGAGGAGGTGACACCAGTGGTGTTATCGCCGCAGGATGAATTAAAAACATACGATCGTATTGATATCACACTACACAAACGAACGTTAACTTCCAATCATCATACTAATAACAATACGAATAAGGAGAGTGTGCAGCTGGAGGATGCTATTGCATTAGAGTTAGGTACACCCAAAAAAGGAAATCAGAATAATAATAATAATAATAATAGTAATCACAAAACGGAAAAAGATCCCTACGAGATGGAGCGTGCCTTAGCCGTCGCTAGCAAGCAATACCCACTGCACCTACCCGCCGCCACGGGGGAACCCTCCGCCGACCTTTGCGTGCTCTGTGGCCTCGCCCCTTTCGTTCCTACTACCACTGATAATGATAATAATAATAGTAATGTGCTGGTGACTTCTTGCTGTCACCAGACGAGCTGTCGGGTGTGTTATGAGGCAGCACGACACATGACCTTGATGGACTCCTCTTTTGATAGTATCTGCCCCATCTGCGGCCACAATCAAAATCAAAATAATCATAATTTAGAAACCCAATCCACCACCGCGAATAACTTAAAAAATAAAATTAAAGTACAGCTCAAAGTAAACACCAATAATACTAGTAATAAGGAAGATGCTTCCAAGAAGAGGGCACGGGAGGAGGAGAGGGAAGACAGCACGAGTCACATGAATGCCGATCGTAACATCTACCATCACACATCCGATAAAGAAAGGGTCACCCTCGTGGTCTCCGAGGCACAGACTGCCCGGGTAGAGGCAATGATGGAGCCGTATCGTACAGTATTAGAGACCATGGCCGACTACCTGCAGCCTCGTACGGTGAGTGAGCACTTGGGGCGGTTTGAACAACAGTTACAGCTTCTTACCAATAAAAAGGAATGAAAAAAAAAAAAAAAAAAGAAAACAAGATAGAACTATATTATTATTATTATTGTTTTGTGCGCATAGGTGTTGAAGTGTTTTCAGTGTATGTTTTTGATTTCCACTTTTTTTCCCGTTACCCCTTTCTTTTAAAAAGTTTCCAATAAATAAATAAAATATTATAAACCCTTATTCTATTTCATGTCCTCCGTGTACTTGTACCGTTACGACTTGACACAAGGCATGGCCCGACAGCTCTCCCCCATGCTGCTCGGTCGCTCGATCGAGGGCGTATGTGGCATACCTCTATCGTCGTCTATGGCAAAGAATATTACTTTGATGGTGGGGTCGGTGTGGTCTGTGAGCAGCGGCCGGGCAGCACCCGCTTCGGCACCCCGTACCGACGAGAGTTGCTAGGAGAAACCTCAAAAAGTGAGGTTGCGTTTCAGGCGTGGGTGATGACGTTACGCAACAATCAAAACAACAATGGACGCTTTGGCCCCGATGATTATAACTTGCTACAAAATAATTGTAACCACTTCACGCATGCGGCGTACTTATTTTTATTCGATCACAATCGAACTCACACCAATACTTATCCCATGGATGTCGTGAATATGATTTCAGACTTGCTGTCGACCCCTCTAGGGAGTATGATACGAGGCCCGTTGGAGCAAATGAGCAGCGGCGCTGGGACGGGGGGCCACCGCCTTTACTACGAATCATCATAATAATAATACTAATACTAATAATAATAATAATAATTCTCCTAATCACAGTGCGCCTCTCACGGAGGAGGAGGAGGAGCAATTGCTGCTCATACAAGCCATGTTGCTCAGTAGTCCTCCCATGGAAGACCAAAACGATGCCACTTCATTATCCTTCTTATTAGCGGGGATTACGCAGCTGATTGCCATTTTGACGCGTATTGTGACGACCCCACAGGAGGCCAAGTATCGGGGTATCTCCCGTCAGAGTAGTACGTATGTTCAAAAACTAAAATTTCTAGAAAACGTTGGTGGGGATGCCGTCTTTGAGGTGTGTGGGTTTGTTCGACGAGAGGTGAAAAGTAGTAGTAATAATAATAATGAGGCGGTGGTGACCTCTCAATGGTATTTGTCCGATGAAAAAGTGAAAATTTCAGTGCTGAAGGAAGCGATAAGAGTGTTGGAGGAGGTGCAAGGAGAGGTGGAGACCGCCATTGCCCTCGTGGAGAGTACCGTCGACACTGAAAAAGAAAATAACAATACGAATAATTCGAGTAATAATAATTTATCGGCGCCCTGTGCGTTGTTATCTTTCTGTAAAGGGCCGGTCTTCCCTGCCGGAGGTGACACCACTCTCTTGTGGTCGTGAGAAGTTAAATCAACATATAAAAATCAGTGACACCTATGCCCTGCGAGTGACCTCCAGTCCTCACGGTCATTGTCTAGGAAAGTGTGCCTTAATAGAGGAAACTATTTCTAATGATAATCATACTATAACGGCGTATAAAACACTTTCTGCCGTGTGTTACAGTACGTCAGGGACGACCGTGTCGTTGGATTCTTCCACCACGGAAACGGAAATCTTATGCGTGAATGAAAAGAATAATAATAATGAAAAGAATGCGCTCGTGTGGGTCCCAGCGGCACTTGTGCGACAACGCAAAGAACAAAATAATAATAATAATAATAATAATAATAATAATGTAGTACGCTACGCCGGTCTGCCCGGCACCCACAGCAAGTTTGGTCTCTGCCGTGTGTTCTCGCACGTGGAAGGTAATAATCAAAACAAAACCATGCATCATTTACTGGTGCACACGGCAGAAAATGTTTTATTAGGCATTGTGGAACCCTCCGGACGATGTGTCGTCGGATTTCCTGGCGATAATAATAATAATAAAAACGTGACGGAAGTGTTTCACTTCCAATCATCGTCATCAGCTTCATCTTCCTATTATGTCGAGGTACTGTGTGAGGCCACACAGCTCACACCAGCGGGAGCACTATTCGCCAACTACCTCCCAACCAGCAACAATCATCATCATAGGAGTAAAGTACATGAGACGTGGCGGTCGGTGCGAGAGCAGGAAGGAATGCCACTACACGATGTGAACGCACTTCTACGGTGGTCACCACCATCTGCCGCTGCCTCTCCTGTCACCCCACTGCGCAGCCGTAAGAGAAGTCGACCACAACATCAGTTATTGGTCTGTCATGATATGCGAGGGAACTATCTCACCGGGGACTATCCTTATTTTCATGAAACGAATAATATTAAGAATGAAAATGAAAATGAAAATAAGAATAATGAGAATGTGGTGATCAATAGTTATTTCTGTCGGTATTGGCACTATGTGGATTATTGGGTTTACTTTTCGCATTATTGCATTTCTATTCCACCGAAAAGTTGGGTGGACGCCGGACACCGACAAGGCGTGCCAGTGCTGGGCACGATCTTACTGGAAGGTAATCCCCACTCCAATCATAATAATAATCCATTGTTGGAGTGGTTAGGAAACGCCGCGACGATGGGAAAAATTATTAAACAATTAAAAAAATTGACTCAGTTTTATCATTTTGATGGTTTTTTATTAAATTTGGAAGTGTCGTTGCCAAATGACATTTCGGAAAAGTATATGAAACGACTAAAAATGTTTGTGGAACTTTTAAGAAGTACATTAAATGAAAATAACAATGATAACAATCATCGTTATTATGTCTTGTGGTACGACGCGCTCACCACGGATGGTACCCTACAATACCAAAACACGTTAAATCTCAAAAATAAATCCTTTTTTGACCTTTCGGACGGTATTTTCATCAATTACTGGTGGAACTTGGTGAACTTGAAACTATCCAAACCAAATTGTTTTACCAATAATAAAAATAAAAATGAAAAAGAATCAACCACCGATCGTAGCAGAGAGGTGTTTTTTGGAATTGATGTTCACGGCCGTCACACGTACGGCGGTGGTGGGTATAACTGTAATGTCGCGGTGCAAGCCATCATGGCGGAACAGTTCTCTTCCGCTCTGTTTGCCCCTGCGTGGACTTTGGAAAATAACGGATACGACATTGATGAAAAGAATCCTCATCAAAAAGTGCGTTCGTTCAATGCGTTTTTAGCCTCCGATAATCAGTTTTGGTTTAAATTACAGCAATGCGGATTGAAAAAACATTATCCAATTATTTCAAATCATAATAATAATAATAATAATAATAATAATAATGCTGATTTGGTGTGGACCGCCTTTACCGCGCCACTGAGTGAACACGGCAATGCATTCTTCGTGGACGGTAAAAACATTATTCCATCCAATAATAACAATAATTATCATAAAAGAGAATGGGTGCAACTCTCCGCCGCGCACACGCCTCCGTCGTTTTACTTTATGACCCCAGAAGCAAACCGAAATAATAATAATAATAATAACAATATGAGGATTTATTTCTGCTGCCACTGTCGACGGCGCTACAGGCTACTCGTACATTACATGAGACCTCCGCGGAACAATCCGTCCGGGAAGGAGAGGACGTGGTCCGGGGCCGGTGGATCTTACCCACCGGTGAAAATAATAATGTTGAAAAGATATTTTTTGGAAATAGATCTCTTCGGTTTACCATTCCAGCCAACTCGTTTGTGCAAGTCTTGGACTGGGTGATGGACAATAATAATAATAATCAAAATAATAATATTATGGCGCTGGATGTCGCCTGGTATCAGCCCAGCGAGGACACCACGATGGCAGTCGGCATGGAAAACACAAAAGAAAAAATAATCTTAAAACAAGAAAGTGTGGAACTGGCGACGATGAACGACGATTGGAAAGTAATACGTTACAAACTTCCCGAAAGTAATAATAATCATAATAACATAAATGGATTTTACGTGTCTAACAGCGGAAAACAACAAACATGCGTTATTGGGGCAATCGGAGTCACATTCATTCTGAATAATAATAATAATGAGGAAACGGAAACAGTTTTTAAAACATATCCGAGTTCTATTCTATCTCAAAATTATTATCAAAATAAAAAAAATAGTGAGGATACTTCTTTTACTTGGCAGCAGTACGAGTTATTACCCACCCCTACCACAGACCAGTATATGTTACTATTGACCGCAGGAGAGGAAGAATTAAAAAATATTAATAACAATCAAAATAATAAGAATACTACTACTACTAATAAAGCGATGGTGTGCTATGTAGAAGGAAAACGCTATCCGAAAGACGAATCCTTTAGTCTATTTGCTGGTGTGCACCCTTTCCCTCATAATAATAATAATAATAAGAATGAACTTTATATCCATCTGGAACTGGGGAAGGAAACGTGTGCGATCACGGCGGTACGGTACTATATCATTGATAATCGCTTCTAATTCTGTTTTTTTTATTTTTTATTTTGTGCTATTGCTTTCTTAAAAATGAATACTTGCTTCCGTTGGTGAGATGATGAGAGGGAGGAGAAAAGGTGACGCTTGCCGTAAGCTTTTATGCCTCTCCACAAACAGTGACCAAAAACAAAACACACACACAAACATAGGAAGTAAAGATTGGAATTAAGTAAGAGCTTGCTCGTTCGGTGAATACATTGAGAGAGTGGCAAGGTGAGGAGTACTTTATATTGATTAGAGGATAGAATATTCTCGGTGATGAATGAGCTAGACGTATACCTCCCTCCTCTCTATCCAGATACCTAAGTTTGGTAGAAAAATAATTTTTTTTTGTAAGTTTTTTTATAAATTCCATGGAACAAATAAACATCGTAGGACTGCTGCCCTACTACGCCCTTGGATTGGCATCGATGGAACAATTCATACTCGTTCGCCTCTCCGACGACCACCAACAGGAACGTGCCGTTATTCGTGCGGCTTCAAACGCGTAGGCCGTCTGAAGCCGCGCGAATGACAGCGCGTTCCTGTTGGTGGCCGTCTGAGAGGCGAACGAGTATGAATCGTTGCTAAAAAGCTAGTCTCGCCCGCCAAAACCCCCTGAGAGTTCTACGAACCCACCGGATGAAGCCGGCTTGGTGAAGTTGGCGAAGCGGACCCCGCAGTATCGCGAGTAAAGTTTTTATTAAGTAAGAGCTTGCTCGTTCGGTGAATACATTGAGAGAGTTGCAAGATGAGGAGTACTTTATATATACACTGTTTTCTCTCTTGATTATTCCCGTTAGGATTACATCCCGTTAGGTTGGTGTTTTTTCTTTAAAAAAAAAAAAAATTGTTCTTCCCAATAAATATTTTAACAAAAAAAAAAAAAAAAATAATAATAAAAAGCTAGTCCCGCCCGCCAAAACCCCCTGAGAGTTCTACGAACCCACCGGATGAAGCCGGCTTGGTGAAGTTGGCGAAGCGGACCCCGCAATATCGCGAGTAAACCTTTTATATATATTTATTCCTTTCTATTCTAGTATTTAATCCTTTATTTGATATTGTTTGTTTTGTTTTCTTTGATCATTGTGGAGAGGTATAAAAGCTTACGGTAAGCGTCACTTTTCTCCTCTCTACAAACAAAGATCAAAACAAACAATACCAAATATGGGATTAAATATTGGAATAGAACGGAATAAATATATGAATACTTGCTTCCGTTGGTGAGATGATGAGGGAGAGGAGAAAAGTGACGCTTACCGTAAGCTTTTATGCCTCTCCACATTGATCAAAGAAAACAAAAACACACACAAACACATACAAAACATGGGAGTAAATATTGGAATTAAGTAAGCTCTTACTTAATAAACACATTAAAACGAAAAAAAAAAAAAGTCGAATACATTTTTGTTTTCTGCTTTAGCGGTCAAAACACAACATTTTTCCTCCTTTCTTTCTTTTTTTTTTCAATAGTTAAAATCACAAAACAGACTTGATTCTATTTCTTCGATGGGCGGCCCCGACAAGCTCATCTCCCCCTTCACCTTCCTCGCCTACAAGGAGGACGAGGACGCCCTCGTGGTGAGTGTCCCCGGCGACAAACACCGCTACTACGCCTTGATCACCATCGACGGCGTCTCTGGAGAGCAAATCATCGAGCACGCGAAAGGTTTGAAAGGCGATGCCAAGTGGACGGAGGGACTGGCGGAGAGTTTCCCTCTCTATTTGAATGCCCTCACCCCCAATTCGTATCTCAGCAAGGCCGACCACGTCGCGAGTGTGGAGTGCTCCGACTTGAACACGCTGGAGGTGGTGGAGCTGTCTCTCCCCGCGACGAGCGCTAGCTACGTGGAGGCCGTGCGTGTGGAGGGCAGCCGAGCGGCCCACCAGACCACTCGTGCGACCAAGGCCGCTGCCAAGGCAGAGAACAATGAAGACGATGAAGAGGAGTACGAGGATGTGGAGGAGGAAGAGGAGGAGGAGGAGCGAGCCCTGCACAAGGCACGCACCCGTATTGATATGCTCTCCACGCAGCTGGAGGCCGCGATAGGACTGGCGATGGAGCTAGGCGCGACCCCTTGTCAGATTAAGGCAGCCTACCAGACCGCGGCGGGTGGGGACAGCGTACAGCTGCCAGGGTCGCTGGAGGAGTGTGAGGCGGTGGCGGTGGCCTCCGACAATCATGCGCTCCTCTCGTACCTGCAGGAGATTCATCAGACACTAGGACACATGGGTGGGGAGGGCATGCAGATGCCACCTGGCTTCGCGTAAAAAATAATAAAAAAATGGGTTGAACCTTTTTTTTTTCGTTTTTGTTGGATGGATTCATCGTAGCTCCTTGTCAGATGAAATAATTATAATAATATCCCACTACTTTTCTCATTATTATAACGTTAACTCTAAATCGTTCTTTTTTAACACCTATATAAAAAAAATATCAGACAAAGATTCGAAAACAAAAAGTGCGTTTTTTTTGGCCCCTTTTCTATTTGTTTCTCGTTTTCTTCGCATATTTCTTTGCACTCCCTACTTTCTTTGTTTTTCAAGTTTTCTTTTTTTGATCTCAAAAGCTTTTCAGCCTTCGTTAGTAAAAAAAATTAGTTCATTTCTGTTTCTTTTTTTAAATTCTAGATTCATTTTCCTGTAAAAGACAAAAACTACGAATGTTCTTCAGCCGTGACGAATCCCCCAACGCGGTCCCCACGCTGAGCGACTCCAACCGCGGTAGCAGCGACAGCCCCACCACCCACTCCCAGTCTCAATCCTCCTATGACACGCGCTACTCCAGCAGCGCCGCCCGGTCCAGCTCCAGCGGCAGCGCCTACAGCACCTCCACCACCGGCGGTGTGGACAAGCACGTATACAACCAGCTACAGTTGGAGCTAGACCTGCGTAACGAGCGCATTAAGGAGCTGGAGAGTACCTTTGAGGATCTGAAGCGGACCTCCGACTATGCCGTGGGGACTATTGGGGAGCAACTGAAGCTCAAGTCTGCGCAGCTAGAGGCACTGGAGGCCAAGCTGGCTGGACAGGACGAGGGAGAAGACCGCCCTCGCTGCCAAGGTGGCGGAGCTGGAGAAGTCTGCTGCTACTGCTTCCACTGAGAAGGATGCCACTGTTGCCGCCCTCGAGACCGAGAAGGCTGCCCTCGCTGCCAAGGTAGCGGAGCTCGAGAAGTCTGCTGCTACTGCTTCTACTGAGAAGGATGCCGCTGTTGCCGCCCTCGAGACCGAGAAGACCGCCCTCGCTGCCAAGGTGGCGGAGCTGGAGAAGTCTGCTGCTACTGCTTCCACTGAGAAGGATGCCACTGTTGCCGCCCTCGAGACCGATAAGGCTGCCCTCGCTGCCAAGGTAGCGGAGCTCGAGAAATCTGCTGCCGCTGTCGGTACTGAGAAGGATGCCGCTGTTGCCGCCCTCGAGACCGAGAAGACCGCCCTCGCTGCCAAGGTGGCGGAGCTGGAGAAGTCTGCTGCCGCTGTCGGTACTGAGAAGGATGCCGCTGTTGCCGCCCTCGAGACCGAGAAGACCGCCCTCGCTGCCAAGGTAGCGGAGCTCGAGAAGTCTGCTGCTACTGCTTCCACTGAGAAGGATGCCGCTGTTGCCGCCCTCGAGACCGAGAAGACCGCCCTCGCTGCCAAGGTGGCGGAGCTGGAGAAGTCCGCTGCTACTGCTTCCACTGAGAAGGATGCCGCTGTTGCCGCCCTCGAGACCGAGAAGACCGCCCTCGCTGCCAAGGTGGCGGAGCTGGAGAAGTCTGCTGCCGCTGTCACTGAGAAGGATGCCGCGATCGCTGGTCTGGCCGCGAAGGTCGCCGAGCTCGAAAAGAAGGTCACCTCTCAGAATAGACTCGTCATGGAAAAAGGAGAACTCACGGCCGCCCTCTCCGTCAAGGAGTCTCAGCTGCAGTCCGCTCTCCGGGAGAAGAAGGAGCTAGAGAAGGAGCTAGACCTACAGCGGAATAGTATGGCCAAGTACGAGGAGGAGCGATCCGCTCAGGCGGTGAAGCGTAGCTGGTGCTGCATGATGTGAGACCGTGATAGAGACCGTAAAGATCGTTTTTTTTTTTTTTTTTTGTACTGTCACTTTTTTTTTTTTCTTTCTGATATGCACTAGATCTTTTTTTTTTTTTTATGGATAAGAAATTATGTTTAGTGAGTGTTTTTTTCGAAAAGATAAGTTAGATATTATTGTTTTTTTTTACGTTATGGATAATGATACAAAAAAAAAAAAAATAACATTATGTGTGTACCGACTACCATGTTGGCTTTACTCTGCCCGCACAGTTCCTTTTTTTTTCATTCTATTTCGCGTTTTCTCTTCCTCTCCCTTACTGACAGAAAAAAAAAAAAAAAGGTAAACCTAATAGAGAAAAAGAAAAGATGGCGACCGCAGAATCCTTTCTCCATGGTGGTCTCCCAGTGCACGCCATCCACGATCTGCCAAACTATTTCTCTGATTATCACAGTCATAGTAATAATGATCATCATAATAAGAACAGCGTCGCCTGGCGCTGGGTCGTGTACTTCCCTCGTCAATGGGCGCTGGATGGTTTACTGAATAAAGTCACCGCCCCTGCGTTTCATTTATTATTGGTCCAACATAATCATAATCATAATGAAAATAATAAGGATAGTTGGCATCTTGCGATGGTACTCGATCAAATAGACGGTCAGTGCCTCTTTGGTTTGGATTGCAATAATCGTTTGGGCAACAATGAAAATAATAATAATCATCATCAGCATAGTGAAATTGAAAAAGCTGGTTTGTGTTCCTTGATTCTTTCTTCTCTTGCCGTGTTACCGGCAGGGGAGCGAGACCGCGTTACGTCTATCACGGTTACCGCATTGTTAGAGGGAACGGTACACGAGACGATTTATTTATTTGAAACCAAGCCGCTGGTCGAAACTGCAAGAGGTGTTGTCCCAACAACAACAACATAAGAATGAAACTATCGTGTTTGAAAAGTTATACATGGAAAGTTCGAACGCGTTTAGTGCATTGGTAAAGCGAGGTTTTGAGTGGGCAAAACAGCAAAATAATAACACTAATACGAATGATGAAGAAGAAAGTAACGAAACCAAGCGAGACCGCTATCGTTCTTCTTTTCACGATTGCTCCTTTCCGCCCATGTCGACGTCGGTGGCTAAAAAATTGTTCCGTTTGTTTTCTGACAACGTCAATTCTGAAAACTTCCAGTTATTTTCGGAATCGTTATTGGTGGAAGAAAAAACGGCCCAAAAGTTAGTTTCTCCTAAAAAAGAGGAAACACCCACAGACGACAGTAAAATAGCACAGTTGAAAGCGGAAGGTGCGTTGGCCTTGGAAACATGGAAAAAATCTCGTGGAGAGTGTTTTGCGTGCACCATCCATAATAATAATAATGCCAATATTCCAACCTATAAACATTGGCTATTTCGTCAAATGCCCTTTGTACACGTCGAAGAAAAAGAAAAGATTAGTTTTGAGAATCGTGAGGTCGGGGCACGCTGCCCTTGCCCCCCAGCGGTCGAGCTCCACGCCTTCCGTGACCCAGGGGACTTGGCTTTCCTCAATAATGAAAACGTCCTGCACAACCCTTCCTTACGGGACTTTTGTTTGGAAGATTACTTACGAAAAGAAGAGGGTGAGTTATTTTTTCAGCTACGACCGGTGGAAGGGGTCGCCTTCGAGAATATAGAAAGCTTTCTGAACTCTAGGACGGCGGTCCCGCGCGCCGATAAGAACAGTGAAAGTTGTTGTGGACTGTCGGTTCCGATTCTCTATCGACGACTACCCTCTGCCACGAGTATAAAGGCCAACCCGCTGGCCAAGGCACACGTGGCGGTGCAGTATGTGTCCCTCGAGCAAGATCGTAATGAAAATGAAAATAATACAGAGGAAGAACGTATTTTAGTGGATGCTTTTATCAATGATCTGCAGTGGTTCGTGACGCACCAGGTCACCCCCCTACAACAATACAGCAATACTATTAATAATAACAATGAACAGAAGGTATGGGGTCAGTACGGCAGCCCTGGCTACACCTTGCGTCTTCCAGATAAGAATAACAATGAGGACGGTTATTGCATGACCGCTCCTACTGAGGTGGATACCAAACAGTGCCCACCCTGCGGCTACTGCGGCCGTCGTCTCGTCCTCAAGAAACTATTCCGCTGCAGTGCCTGTCGTCGTAGTTATTATTGCTGCAAGGAACATCAGCGGTTGGACTGGGGCAATGGGCACAAGGAGCGGTGTGCGGGGTACAAGCTGGAGACGAATTTCTTGGAAAAGAAAGTGCAACCTTTCCTGGAAAATGACAAAAACAATCATCAAAAGAGAGACAAAGCGTGGAGTGTGGCCGCGTCTTTGCTAGCGTATATTGATCACACGATTTCCAACGATAATCATAATGCGGTGTGGACGCTGCATGCGGTCTTTATAGAATCTAGTTCCCTATTTGAGAAAGAAACGACAAAGCATATGTTGGAACAATTACAAGTATTATTGACAGAAAGTGACACCTACCAGCATATCACAGACTATTTAGGAATAATAATAATAAGAATAATAATTCTATTCGCGTTTTGCTCTGCTGTGAAGATTTTGTAGAGGAACACAACAACGTCTATAGTATTAATAATAATAGTAATAATAAGGTATTGCTGCTCCCTCCAAGTGGTGTATTGGGTGACACATGGCACACGGAAGGTAATACAAATCATAATAATAATGATCCTACGTTTCTAGTTCGTTTTACCGCCACCAAGTATCATCATCTACCCTTGGAGCCCTATTCCAACAATCCTAATACTAATAAAAATACTTCTGAAAATAATAAGACCACGATACCCCCACCGGACGCCTTGCTCCTCTTCGGTCCTCCTAGCGGGGATGGCATTAGTTTCTTCTGTGCCGCCCTGCAAGAGGTATTAAACCCTTTTACGCTTAATTATGGATTTCACCTACCGATACGCGTGATGGATAGTCAATTTAGCGGATCGTGGACGACGATGAGCGTCGTGGACCGGCGTTTGTCGGATAATAGTAATAATGAAAAGTGGAATGCGTGGGTACAGTCGAGAAGAAATAAATCTAAAGAAGGAGATGGATTGTTGTTTGATATAATGTTTAATAAAAATTTTTATGCCGTGGAGGAGGAAAGTGAGGAGCCGCTTCCTTTACTGTATGGGAACGGGTTTTATTTTGATATCACAGCTGAAGAATAATAATAAACAAACAAACAAAAATATCAACTTCCACCTTTTTCTTTTTGTTTTTGTGTATGTCTGCGTTATTTTTCCTGTGCTGCACTTATTTCTCTCTCCTTTTTATTTTTCTCACGCACAAAAAAGCCTTTTTTTTTTTTTTTTGATTTTTTCGTTTTTGCTTTTCCGTTTTATTTTAATTTTCAACGTCGAATTTTATACATTTTTCATTTCACGTTTTTTTTTTTTCCATTATAGTTTTCAATTGATTTCCATTTTTTTTTTTTGCGGAAATACTATTACCAAAAACCAAAACAATCAAAAGAAGTTTTTTCAAAGGCGAATTCAAAAAACCAAAAAAAAAAGAAAAAGAATGGCGGAAAATAAAAGAAGTATCCACGACATCCGTCACAGTCCTTTATTTGAGTGTATCCCCTCCCAAGGTACTACAGACGAACAGCCAAACAGTCAGAATAATAGCCTACGACAGCTGTCCAACAGCCAACGTAACAATAATAATAATAAATACTTCTAATAATAATCTTAATAATATTAATGTGCAGAGTCCGCCGCACCGACTGCCACCGTTGGTGCCATCCCCTGCCGCCAGTCCCACCAAGAAAGAAAACGAGCTACTCGCCGTGCACGCCAAGCTCAGCTCCCCGCTCACCCAGTCCGTCTTCTCTTCCCTCACCAGTGGCGTCCCAGAGAGCTCCCCATCCTCCACCAGAAGTAGTCGCAGCGGCAAGGAGCGACGACACAGCGATCCCACTCAAGTCAGTCATAATGATAATAAAGATCCGCTGACGATGGAAGGGCCACACAAGTATCACCCGCCACACCGTCGTTATACCCAGTGTCTCCCGTCCGAGCTACCCGGAGACGCGAGTCAGTCCAGCCATAATGCGAACCACTTCTGTACCTCGATCCTTTCCCTCGATCCGGCGAAGGAGGACGGCGCGAATAGTACCAACGTGAGTGACGCCCTGCAGCACACCAAACAAAATATGGAAACCATTCCTTGTAAACTACCAGCGGTGGTGATGTCCGTGGCGGATGTGGGCGCGGGGTCCAGACGGTGCCGGGAGAGTGCGATTTCCTTTTCGGAGGAGACGCACCACACGCCCAATCATAATAGTAACAATAATAATAAACACTCCAGTATCCCGATGGACTCCACCCTCCTCACCGACTCTGTGGAGTATGACGTGCACTTTATCTCACCCAATGCCACGAATAACAACAGCACAATGAATACGAATAATAATAATATGAATAATAATAATAATAATTATAAACCACGACAGCTGGGCGTGGCACGCCACCCCGCCGATATCAGTACGACCAGCCGTTACGGCAATCCCAGTCGTTTTCTCAGTACCGCCAATATTAGTAGCTCCATGAATGCCAACAGCAACAGCATCCCCGTCGCGGGAGACTCCTCCTCCCACCTCCATGGCGACTGTACCCCAGAGAAACCCACTTCCTTTCATATTAAAGACGTGCTGCATGTTCACCGTGGAGAGGAAGGTTTCACCGGTGGGGAGATGCAGCAGTGGCTGCACGGTGGAGAGAATGGACAGAAGAAACCGTTCACCCTGCGTGTGCCACTGTATGCCTTGACGACCCTGATCCTGGTGGTGATGGTGGCGATTATTGGTAGTCTCTCCATCGTCCCCCTTGACCACGTCGCTGGGAAATCGATTGATCGTGTTTCTGTGCTGTTGAGTGGTTCCTTGGGGAATAGTGTATCCGATGCCATTCAGTCTAGTTTATACTATCTCCCCATGTCGGTCAAGGGGTTCACCACGGGATGGCTAGTTGACAGCACGACCCGCACCTGGCCGTGGACGGAGGACGACATGCCCCAGGCGATGCGGCAGCTCTGCGAGTCGATCGCTCTCTCCCAGTCCTCCCACCTGCTCTATCTCAGCATTAGCTCCCCCATCAGCGGCTACGGCGGCCTACTGCTCTGGGCAGTATGAGCCAGGGAAGCTGGTGGGGCAGCACACCAGTCGAAATGCCACCTCTCCTCGCTATATGGTCGACCCCAGCACCTACACCTACCAACAGCCGCTAGAGCCGTTCACCGCGGTGAAGGATATGAATCAGTACGACTACACTGTCGTCTTTGGCGAAGGACACAATGCGTGGAGCAAGGTGGCTCTGCCGTGGTGGCAGCGCTATCAGGCGGGGGAGACCCCCAGTGCCCTCGCCACCACCATCGGCTGGTCCTTGGTGACGGAAGGGGATATGACCGTCATCACATACTCTATCCCGTTCGTCGACTATCAAGGCAATCTCGCCATGATCAGCGGTGCCATGCAGACCGACGGACTGCAGGAGTTGTTCCCAGAGGGGTACATTGCCTCCCGTGGCCGTGTGATGGTGGTCGACCCCGTCAGCGGTGCCGTCTTGCTGAACTCCTGGCAGGACGGCAGCCGCGCCGTACTGGATAACTGGAACCCGGATAGTCCCTCCAGTGAGCCCTACCGCACCGTGGACCAGCTGCACCTCAGCGAGATCAAGGACCCTTTTGTCATGAAGGCGGTGCAGGAGTTGGGCGGGTGGCAAGGACTGGCCAGTCGGCCGATCAGTGTGCGACGGTGGAGCGTACGATTTCGGGATGAGGGTTGGTTCTCCTTGGCGTTTGTGCAACGGATTGTCATTGGGGATGCCTCCAATCCCATGAACCTGCTTCGTCGTCTACGCGATTCGCCGCTCCGACTATTTTGAAAACATTGAAAGTACGCGGATAGCGGTGATTGTGTCGATTGTGGTCATTCTCTTTATTATTGTGTGTCTGACGTGTGTGTTGGTGTACATTTTTCTGCAACCGATACGAGAGCTAGGAAAAGGACTACGCGAGGCGGCCCAACTGCGCTCTTCCGAAAGTATCTCCCGTCTGTCCATTATTCTCGAAATTGCGGAGATGCAAACCAACTTTCTCATGATGCGAGAACAGCTCATGCGCATGAAGACCTTTCTTCCCCAAGGTCTGCTGGGCGCCGCCTCCGCCTACGCGGAGTCCGACGAAAGAGGGATAGGCGACGGAGACTACAGTCGAGTGGACCCGCTGGGAGACAGCACGCGGTATGCCCTGTCCCTCTCCCAGCGAGACGCCAACAGCAATCTCAGCTTCAGTCATCGGCCGCCCATGCCACCCATGCCTTCCCGCGATACCGGCGGTGACACCGTCGTCCCCATTCTGGATGGGCCTCGGACAGAGGTCGGGCCACACCTGCACCTCAACGGCCGCGTACTACTCGATGAAGTGAACTGCTTCCGTCGCCGGTACTGCACCCTCATGACCCTCACCGTCCACGTTCGTGAAAAAGAGATCCGAGCTGGTAAGTTTCAGCCCCTCGTGAGTGCCTTCCTCGAGTGCGCCATTCCTCACGTCTTGCAGTACGGTGGTGTGATCGAGGTGCAGCGGCCAGACTATTTGTTGATATCGTTTGGCGCCCACAGCAGAGTGGCCATGCATCAGTCCCGCGCCGCCAACTGCGCCCTGTCCATTCTGTCCGCCGCCTACACCGGCCGTAACGCCATGCTCATTGCCCACCGCATTGGCTGCTTTCTGGATGTTGGGGAGTGTTATGTGGGGACCTGCGGCGCGGCGGATCGTAACGCACGTGTGGCCTATGGCGGCCGTCTCCCGGTGCAGTCCGACCTCGTGAAGATGTCCCAGACCCTCCGCTGCCCCATCCTCCTTACCCAGCGACTGGCCGCCACCCTGGACGATCACCTGCTGACGGCCCCGGTGGACTCCCTGATTCTCCCACTTCATAGCTCGAGCACCATTCTCTACGAGCTCCGTGGCAGCAGTCGCGCCCTCCCCCCAGGGGTCAGCGAGACCGACATACGACTGACGCTGCAGTGTCTCCGCACCGCCTTCAGCCGAATGGTACGAGGCGAGTACACGACCGCCCTCGAGCTGCTGGAGCCCTTCCAGGACAAGGACGCGCAGGTGGCACGGCTACTGGAGCTGTGCTGGACACTCGTCGAAAGTGGCACGACGAAGCCGTTTGTGCGCTCCATTGGGCGCATTCGGTTTAATGAGAATGATTGCGAGTACGATATCACTGCCGATGCCACACGCCCAGCGCGGGTGAGCGGTGAGCATGGGGCGACCGGGGAGAGCACCACCCAGGCCACCGTCACCACCGGCGACAACATGAGCGTCCGTATGCTGCACTCCTCCAGCGCGGGTCAAACCAACAATGAGGTCAGCGCCTTCTCCGTCCAGTCGGCCCCCGTTAACATTTTCGGTATCCCTTCCAACCCCACCGTAGACACCAACACCCTTCTACTGCTGATGGATAACCCCAATAAGCAGGGCGCCTTCCGCAGCGCCGCCGGCCACGACGAAGAACAGCTGTCCAACAGCGGCTCCGCTTTGTTTGAAATGTTTGTCGAGCCAGAGGATAACCAAAGCATTATGGAGCACGACTGCAGCATTCAGAGTTCACTGGGCAGTGTGCTCGGTGGAGGTGGGGGCCCACTGACAGTGCAGGCCTCCACCGTGGTGGAAGGAGAGCTGCCGCTGCACCTCGTCGACTGTGACGGCGGGGTGTGGACGCGGTCGCAGAAGCGGCTAGGCAGCGGGGCAACTGGCGTTGTGTACCGCGGTCTTAGTCAGTCTGGCAGTCTCGTTGCCCTCAAGTGCTTCCAACTCTGCTCCAGAGACATTGACAAGACCGTCGTTGTGGATGAGGTGCGTCTGCTCGCCTCCCTGCATCACGAGAACATTGTCCAATACATTAGTGTGTATGTGTCGGAGTACTATCTAGTCGAGATCATGGAGCTCGTGCCCGGCGGGTCCCTCGACACCTTGTTGCTAAACTTTGGCGCCCTCTCCGTCGTGAGTGTCCGTCGCTACCTCCAAGACATCCTCCTCGGTCTCAACTATCTACACTCCATGGGCATTGTCCACTGTGATGTCAAACCACATAATGTACTACTTGCGATGGAAGGACAGTGCAAGCTATCCGACTTTGGCTCTGCGCTCAGTCGGGCGGCCACCAGTCAGTGCGATGAGGACGGTTTCCTGCAGCTGCGTGGTACACCAGGCTACATGGCGCCGGAGGTGGCCCGAGGGGAGCTGCCCACCGCGAAGAGCGATGTCTTCTCCTTGGGCGTCACCTTATTAGAGTTACTCTGCGGTGAGTTGCCATGGGCGTATGTATCAGACGAGCCGCAAAGTGTCTCTGGCAGCCCCGACCACTCCGCCGTGGATGGGAGTGACACCGTCATGAGCGGCGATGCGTTCACCAATCCCATTGAGCTGGATATCACCTCCCTCCTCTCCCCCAAGGCCCTCCGCTCCGAGGGCAGCGGCCACCTCCTCAACCAGGCCAAAGAGCGGAAAAACGATAGTAGTCACGACAGCAGCAACAGCAACACCGCCGTCTTTGCGAGTTACTTCTCCCCGACGAGAAGTGGCAACCGACAGGACGCCCGCCAGAAAAATAAACGCATGCCGCTAGAGAAGTTACTGTCGAAGCCATCTGATCTTATTATAGCGATCGGGCGAGGAGAAGTGCTACCCGTCGTACCGGAAGGATTGCCAGAGGATGTGCGGGTCTTCTTGACGGGGTGCGTGCAAGAAAAGCCAGAAGATAGGCCGACAGTGGAGGCGTTACTGCATTACGACTGGGTGATGTAAACATTCGCTGAATAAAAATAAAATAAAACATAATATGATGTACAATTCTTTTTTTTTTTTTCCTTCGCGTAGTTCCCTATACACCTCTACGTTTTATATCTCTTGTTTTTTTGCTTTTGTATATGTACATTTTGCAATTGTGTTTCTCGAACCCGCAAATGTGTGAGAGAAACTTTTTTTTTTTTTTTGCGAATAAAATATGTTTTCCACCTATCCTTACACGTTTCATCTATACCATCTCGTGCCAATCTGTTTTTTGTTTTTTATGTTTTTGTGCTTTTGGCATGAGATCATTGTCGACCAGACTTGCATACAGAAAATACTCTCTTTTCTTAACTCCTTTTTTTTTTTTTTGTAGAAACCAAGTATCTTTTTTTTATTTTCAAACATCAAAATACCAATGCGTAAATTTTGTACCATTCCGCTCCAATACTTCACCCGAAGAGGGGTGAGCTCACGAAGTATCCAAGGAGACGATCCTTTCGGGGAGAAGCGCAGCTGGGAGGACCCCAGTGCTGGCATCTTCAGTGCCTGGAATGATGTCAACCTGGAAGGGTTTGCGGCCGCCGCGAATAGCGAGGAGGTACGCCGGGCACACTTTGGGCCGGCGTGGTCGAAGCTGACGACCGTCGGTCGCGTCTCCACTGATAAAATGAAAAGCGGCGAGGCGGCAGCGATGCCATCCTCTGAGGAGCTCCACCAAAAGGAGCTGAACTACATGCGTAAGATTATGGAAAAGAATTACGACTCCTACGAGGCCTTTATCGAGATGGAGATGGGCGGTGGGGAGGACGGAGGAGAGGAGGAGAGTACGGCAGCCGTAGTGGGGAAGGAAAAGAAGACCACTACGGAGGCACCCACTACTGTTACCTTCGTCGACCCGGAGGAACTAGCGGGGGAGGAGGAGGCCCCGGAACTGCCGCTACCAACGTTTATGCAGCAGGATCCTCTTCAGCAGACCACACCCATCACACCAACGGCAACACCTGCTACTACTACTAGGGAGGAGGGGAGTGCACGACAGCCACCACCGACTGTCCTACCTTTATTGCTGCAACACTTGGGCCCCTTGCACGGCAGTCTGCTCCTCCCTCTCCAGGACCCGCTGCAGTGGGGGACAGAGGAGATTCTCTACTTCCTGCGAGAAGCGGAACAGTTCAATTATAGTAAAGATAGTGAGTTGGAGTGTGTCATGGACGAGACCATGGAGGGCGCCTTCCGGATGGGCGAGGTGAGCGGAGATATGTTATTAAATGTAGTGACCCCGCCGAATCTGTTTCGTCTGCTCCGTCGCTGGCATGTACGACGGGGCGAGTACATTACTGCCCTATGGAAGGATTGTGGATTGCATTATAATAATAATAATAATGATCTTTCCCCGATTCAGGTGCAGACATTTCTAACGACGGTTGCCAGCAGCGACGAGAAGAAAAATAGGTACACGGAAAAGTATATCTCCAAGTTGGATGAGGTGATAAAGAGTGTGACACCGACCATCATACGAGAGACGATCCTGTTGTGCTTTCCTTACGGCGGCGGGGGAAAGAACATTTACTAATGATCACAGTTTTGTTTTATTATGATTCATATTATTTTTATTTGCTGCTACAATTTTTTTGTTAGGATTAATATCGTGTCACAGCTGAACTATATTATATATTATTCTCTCTTTCTCATAAGCCAATAAACATAGTTTTTTTTTTTTTTTTTTAAAGAATTTTCGTTCTCTCGCAGAAGAGAAAGAGCGAAAAAAATAGTTAGCGCATAGATCATTTTTTTTATTTTACCTATATATTATCTTTTCATTTCCATACTACAATGAATCACTCCACCACCCCAGAATGGGAAAGACTTTGTCATTTTCATCATAGTACACGGAAACAGGTCAACTTGCTAGTCTCCCTGCACGCCGATGCCGCGGCCGCCTCGCTGACCATCACCGCGTTACTGAAAGCATCTCTCATTGACTTTTCGATTCACCCCATTGGGGACTATGAGGTGCTGACCGAAGTGGTAGGACAAACCAGCGTCGCGCAGGACTATCTTAGAGACGAGCTGCGGGCGCAGGGGGATGTCAGCGAGGCCGAGATCGCCGGCCGCATAGAGGAGTTGTTCCTGCTCATTGGCTTCGGCGCAGAAATAGAACTGGTGAAGCACTTTGATTTTAGTCGACACGTCGTGGTGGTCCTCGACTCCCACCGCCCCTTTCAGCTCTCCACCCTCCGACAGTTGGAGGCGATCAACAGTGGCGGGGACGGGGTGCGGTCCCAGCGACTGATGGTCTGGGGCTTACCGCAGATCCAAGAGGAGGTGAACACCTTTTTTAGACGACAGCGGGAGGAGGAGGCGCGGGTGGTACGACGGTATCGGCTGCACGGCGGCAAGCGCGCGAGACAGGGTAGCGAAGGGGAGCAGAAGCGGGCTCGACGGGACGATGCGCTGTCCTCCTCCGACCACGATAGTCTCTTCTCCTCCGACACCAGCGACGACGACGACAGTGACGAGATGGACTCCCTTTTTAGTGGTGATAGCGACAGTGACGTCGGTCAGCCCCACTCCCAAGAGGAGGAGGTCACCCTCAGTCAGGATCAGTACATTCACTGGCAGGATCCGGAGGAAGAGATCCCAGCCCACATGGTGGCCTTATACGAGGCGATTGACAGCGCCGGTAAGTCCTGCGCGGTGGTCGTCTACGAGCTCTCCATCCTGCTAGGGCGGGCGAGGGAGGTGTACCTGTGGCACGCGGCGGTGGGGGTGGGGGACCTCCTGCGGCGACGACTGATAGATTATGGCGCCTACCTCGTTGCGATGCGCCCTCTGCACGATGCCGTGTCGCTCTACCGCACCAACAATGGCGGTGCCCTCGAGGAGCGGAGTGGTGGGGAGCTGAACCAGCCCCAGCGCCGTGCCCAACAGCTACAACTACGCAATATGGACGACCCTCAGCTGCTCCTCCTCCGTCATATCAATTTGTGGGAGTCCATCTGGCTGCACCCTCGTATGGCGGCGGTGCTCGGCTTGCACCATGTGGAGGACGGGGAGGGGTTCCTCTCGCAGCTGCTCGCCAGTCGCTGCGGGGTCTCCCGGGTGCGGGCACAGCAGCCGTGGCGGGAACAACCCTACGAGGTACAGCAGGACGCCCTTCCCCGGGTGATGGGAGAGCTACAGCACATTGTAGAGCGCAAGGCCGCTTTTTCTAGTTTGCCGTGCCAGGTGCGCACGGTCGCCCGCAGTGTGGGGTACAGCGCGGAGGTCTCCACCTTTGACGCCTGCATCCTGTTTGATGCCGTCCTCTGCAGCAACCCCCCCGACACGCTCACCGTCATGCCCGAGGCGGACAGCCACCTCGACCAGAAGGTGGTGCAAGAGACGCTCTCCCGCCGGCTGCGGGACTACCAACGGAGTCAGTTCTGGAAAGCCTGTCAGGTTCTCGATGTGGACCCCAACCACAAGGACTTCTCCAGTGCTCTGCAGGAGGCCGTATACCTCCAGCGGTGTGTCGCCGACGCCACGAGTGCCCTCATGCAGCCCGGCATGGTCCAGAGCACCAAAGGGATCCACTACGCGCAGCCAGGGGAGTTAGCCAAGACGACTTCCGCGTTGGAAAGTTTTCACACCGTCTTTCGCCTCCGTGCCTTGAGCGAGCGGCTGTTGTATACGCTGACGGTGGAGCGAGGTGCCGGCCGCTGCACACCGGTACGACCGCTGCTGCTGTCGTGCACCGCCCCCGGCCACGCTACCTCCAGTCCTCCTTCCTGAACCTCTCTAGCACGACGAACGCAGCGGACCGTACTGCCGGCGGTGAGGCAGGTACGACGAACAACTCTATGAGTGGAGTGCAAGGTGGAGAGGCAGCTGCCCGCTACACGGTGCTCCTCGCCCACGAGGGGTGTCTCCCTGCCATGATCCCTTCCCCCTCCGTCAGCCGCTTCTACAGCTGCATCAAGGATGAGGCCGAGTATGATGTCACCCCTGTTCGTCCCTACCCCGCCATCCCGCTGGCCGTTACGCTGGAGGATAGGGAGAGCACCGTGCACACGGCGGAACTGCTGCACCTCCGCTCGCTCCAGAGCTGGAACCCTCATAGAGATAGGATCAAGTTTCTTCGTCAGGCGGCGCTGCGAGAGCGGGCGGAGGATACCGCTGGGGAGGAAGACACGGACGGCGTGTTGGTGTTGTAAAGTATATAAAAAAAAAAAAAAGTAGAAACAGAATTTTTTTTTTTTCCAATTATTCCCATAGAGCACACACAATTTTATATATTTCATCTAAAGCGGTGAAAAACAAAAAAAAAATATGTCCATCTATAATGACGAATGCATATAACCTTTTCTTTTTAGTTTCTCATAGACACTTATTTTCATAAAATACTTCCCCTTTTTTGTTTAGGAATGCTAAAAAAAAAAAAAGTGACCAGTTCTCTATGTGACCAAAAATAACACACTCTTACTTCCTTATTTTTCCTTTTCTGCTCAAAGAAAGAGAAATATCAGCAATAGAGCTGAAAAACACACACCGAATATATATATTTTTTTTATTCGGGCTCCATACACCCATTCATATATATAGATTCTTTCTGAATAATCATATTAATAAAATAATAATAATAAAAAAAAAATGCAGTTTCCTCAAAATGAGTTAGACGAAATGATGAAAACGACGTTTCCCTCGCCTTCGCGGGAGGACCCCCACAACGAGACGAGAAATCATTACACCGATAACGAAGATGGTTATAGCTATTTGCCATCCCCGCCGCCGCGTGCCTGCCTCAACCGAGAGGAGGAGGATGAACAAAAGGGAAAGGAACGGTACTCTACGATAGAAAACATGGGGGAAGTGTGTTCCAATAATAATCATAATAAAAACAATTCCAACCATCATAATACTGTGGAACATAATATGGAGTTTTGGCTTAGCGTTTCACCAAGCGAAAAGGAAAATAATAATACACATTTAAAAAATAGTGAAAAGAAGACGTTCGATAACTGGAAAGGATCACTTCAGCTGTCGCCCAACAGAAACATGAACACCAAACTAAACAATAATGCAAATAATAATAATAATATTAGTCAAAAGGAGTTGGAATCCATTTTTGGTCCTCCCGCCGTGAAAACCTCTCCTGCCGCAACGCCTGCGGTGCTACCGAACAACCATACCAATGCTAAGAACAGTCAACCTGCCGCGACGAGCACCCACCGTCGCAGTGAGTCCGTCATTGATGAGTATTTGAGTTCTCCCTCTCCCGGTGGCATGCTATCGCTCCAAACACAAAAAGCGTCTCCCACACGACACCAACAACAATGATCTTTTGAAAATAGAGAAACCACTGGATGCCGATTTTCGCGAGGTGGATATTAGCGCCTTCAGTAGTATTCCAGACGACACCGACACCGAGCAGCAGAAGTGCTCTCCCGCCGGGGGAAAGAAATCCCAACCCAAAGAATCGGAGTCCGACACCGCATCGATGGTACGCATGATGGAGAGCGTTGACCTGACCCCACCACCCCCAAACCAGAAGGGTAACGACAATGGCGTACAGGCGCTGGTGATTCAGCTGCAACGATTACTAAACGAAAAGAGCACCTACGAAAAAGAGAGATTGGCCTTGTTGCTGAAAATTGAGCACCACGCGACGCAAGTGGCGCTCCTCCGACACGAGGGAGAGCAGTACAAGGCGCTGATGACGAGCCTCACGGAAAAGTATCGAAAAGAGAAGAAGACGCGGGTGCAGCTGGAGGAGGAGCAGCGACGGCTGACGGGAGTGGCGAGTCAGATTGAGCAAGAGCTGTCCGCTCGCTTTCAGCGGCAGGCGGAGGAGTTTCAAACCTTACTGGCGGAGAAGACGCGAGAGGGAAAGGAGGAGCTGGAGGCACGGGAGCGAGAGTGGAACAAGGAGCGGCACATCCTGGCGAAAGAGAAGGATGAAAAAATAACCGCGTTAGAAAAACAGCTCCAACAAGAAAAGGAATCGATGCAGCGGGTCAAGGTGTCGTTAGAGGGTCGATTGCAGTCGCTGGAAGGGCAGCTGCGGACCTCCTCTGCGGCGCAGGAGGCACAACACGCAGCGGAGCGGACCCTTCAGCAAGAGCAGTACGACAAGCTCCTCCGCAGCCAGGAGGAAATAGAAAAACAATCCAAGCGAGCCGAGGAGCTGCTCGCCCTATCGGAAGGAAAGCTTAGCCATCTTTTTACAGTGGTCACGGGAGGTCCTGCCACGACAGATTGAGGGCCTATTCCACCACCAGGAGGAAAAGGACCACACCACCGCCGTGAAGGAGGTGGAGATGAAACAAGTGTTAGCGCGACTACACCACGAGGTGCCTTCCTTATCCAACACCGCAAATATTAAGTTCTCCCAGTATAATAAGCATCTCACCGATGTTCAGCAGACGGTAGGACGACTGCTGCAGCAGCAGCGGGAGCAGTGCTACAATTTGTTTTACGCCTTCGCCACCGAGGCGGAGGAACAGCAGCGGCTGTGTGGTATTACCTTGTTCGGGGCGGTAGAGCGGCTGCAGGAGCGGGTGACGCAGCTGGAGACCCGGACGGTGCGCCCTGCGGTCGAGCGACTCGTGCAACAGTATTACAAACCACAAGTAGAGAAGAATCAGGCCCTTTCCCTCGCCCTCGCGGAGGCGGAGGAAACCGCGACGCAGACCGCCCTGCTCGTACAGCTGACGGAAAGTAAAAATAAAGGGCTAGAGGAGCAGATCCGCTCCTTTCGCAATAACGTACAGACACAGCAGTTGTTGGTGCAGACGAGCGAGGAGCTGCGCGCGGTGAAGCAAGTCACCACCACCGCCCTGCGCGACGCGGTGCGAGATCTTACGGCCATCTGCCAACACGCCCCCAGCGATGTCCTCTCGAATGATTTCATGAAAACGATACGAACCTCCGCCCTCAAGACGGAGGCCTACGTTGAGCTGTATTACAAGAATAGCAGAAGCAACGCCAGCCCAGAGACGCACCGGACCGCCACGCCTCCTTCCTACGTGTATCAGCGGCAGACACCGACGAGCGGCCAACGGGCTCGGGAGGCACCACACGGCACGCCACCGCCACTCGTCCCATCCCGCTACGGGAATACAACCCCAAAAGTTCAATTCCAACTACCCAACGGCAATAAAGAAAACGTTGGCGCGTCCACCCCGTACGAAAATCGGTTCCCAGAGACGGTCAAAACCTCTCATCAGAAGGCAGTGTACACCGATATGCTACAGCTCATCCACACCCCGCCGACCTCCCTCCTTCCTCAAAATAATAATAATAATAATAATAATAACAACAGCATATGGAAGTCGTCGAGATCATGTCCCAACAGCTGCACAATATTATTACCCTCCTCGAGAACAGCAGCACGCAGCGGGAGGAGCAGCAGGAGCGGTGGCGGACGTGCCTGCAAGGGTGGAAGGAGTCTGTCCAAGGCGAGTTGAATACGATATGGAAGAGAATCGATGAATTTCTGTCAGCGTGCGTCACCGACGAGACGGTTTTACTGTTAGGACAGGATAGTAATAATAATAATCTGAATAATCATACGAATACAAAAAGAATTACCATTTTGGGTACTGAAAAGGTAAACCCATTATTAAATAATAATAATCATCATCCTCAAAAGTCGCCCTCTCGTGTGTCATTGTGGGATGTACTCCAAAGCAATGAGGGAAACACGAATCCTGACCGCACCGAAAATAATAATCATAATAGTGATAATCATCATGCAAAGGAAAAGGAAGAGGAGGAGGAGGCACGGTATCCCCACAACAACCCGCATCTCGTGCGTACTCCGGCGGTACAGCGTTGTTCTGTTTTTCAAAACAACCGCATGATTTATAATAATAATAATAATAATATAGTGGACAGTCACCCGCGTCGTCCTCCCGTCACCGGCCTTGTTAAGAACCTACTACGAACATCGCATGGCACGAAATAGTAATAATAATCATAATAATAATAATAGTCCGCAGTATACCCCACCACCACCGCTCGTCTCCACCTCTCCTTTTCCTTCCGTTGAAAAGAAACTGAACGTGGAAGATACCTCTTGTGAGAGCCGATCCCCTCATAATAATCATACGAGTGGGAGGAGGTGGCTCGCCTGCTAGTGCGATTGTGTTTGGTAGACCGCCAGCACAAAAGAAGGGAGGGAGTACATAGATGGGAATAGAAAATGGAAAGGAAAACAAAAAATAATAATGTATATTTATTTTGATGTTTCCCGGCTTCCTTTTTTTTTTTTTCTCCGCGTGCTTGTGTCACACAGCCGCCTGTATAGATACGACTGAATTTTATAGGTATGTGTTCACTCATCTTATTCAAATCATTATTTTTGAATAAATCCACGAGCTGAAACTTTACCACTTCTAACTACTCTTCTCTCCCCCTCTTTTTTTTTTTTTTTGAATAGTTTTTCTTTTTTTTTTTTTTACTTTTTAAAAAATGCTTCGTCGTAACTTCTTCCGTCTCGCTGGACTGAACAAGGCTTGCTCTCTCGAGGATGCCTGCAAAGATATTCAGAATGGTGCCCACATTGCCGTCGGCGGTTTCGGCTGCGCCGGTGTTCCCCCAAAAGTTGTTGGAACAAATCAAAAAGAATGGCACGAAGGACCTCGTCACCTACACCGACTCCGCGGGTATTGATGGCTTCGGTTTGGGTATTCTCATGCAGAACAACCAGATGAAGCGCATTTGCTGCTCCTACGTTGGCCACAACAAGCTCTTCATTGACCGCTACCTCAAGGGTGATATTGAGCTCGAGTACGTCCCTCAGGGTACCCTCGCCGAGCGCATGCGCGCTGGTGGCGCTGGCATCCCCGCCTTCTACACCGCCACCGCCTACGGCACCCAGCGCCAGACCGGTGGTCAGATCATCAAGTACAACAAGGATGGCACCCCCGCGATTGTCAGCGAGCCCAAGGAGACCCGCTGCTTCAACGGCCGCTGGTACGTCCTCGAGGAGACCGTGCGCCCCGACTTCGCGGTGGTGAAGGCGGCCAAGGCCGACAAGAGCGGTAACTTGGTCTTCCGCGGTACGGCCCGCAACTTCAACGGTCCCGCCGCGCAGTGCGGCAAGATTGTGATTGCCGAGGTGGAGGAGCTCGTTGAGAATGGCGAGATCCACCCCGATGAGGTGCACCTGCCCGGTGTCTACGTCAACCGCATCGTCCACGTCCCTCGCTACGACATCCCCATCGAGCAGCGCACCGTCTCCGGCGCCACCACTGGTAAGAAGGTGGATGTGAACTCTCCCCGTCAGCTCATTGCCCGCCGTGCTGCCCTCGAGTTCGCCGACGGCATGTACGTCAACCTCGGCATTGGTATCCCCACCGAGGCCGCCAACTACATCCCCCAAGGCGTCTCCGTCACCCTCCAGTCCGAGAACGGTCTCCTCGGCATGGGCCCCTTCCCCAGCGAGGACAAGGTGCACGCCGACTGGATCAACGCCGGCAAGCAGACCATCTCCTTCCTCCCCGGTGCCTCCTGCTTCGACAGCTCCCAGTCCTTCGCCATGATTCGCGGTGGCCACATGAACCTCACGATGCTCGGTGCGCTCGAGGTGGCCTCTAATGGTGACCTCGCGAACTGGGGTATCCCAGGGAAGTTGGTGAAGGGACCCGGCGGGGCCATGGACCTCGTCGCCAGCGGCTCCCGCGTCGTCATCACCATGTCGCACACCAGCAAGAACGGCGACCCCAAGATCCTCACCGCCTGCGCCCTCCCCCTTACCGGCCGCCAGTGCGTCGGCCGCATCATTACCGAGAAGGCCGTGTTTGACGTCGTGGACGGCCAGCTAGTGCTCAAGGAACTGGCCGAGGGTGTCACCGTCGATGATGTGAAGAAGTGCACCGGCGCGCCTTTCCACGTGGATAATGTGAAGCCCATGCCCTACGCCCCTGCCGCCCAGTAAGAAGGATCTAGCATTATAAAAAAAAAAAAAAATGTGATAAAAAAAAGCGAAGAAGAGCCGTCTGTTTTCGGCGTGATTGTTTTTTTTTTTTTTTTTGTATTACACATAAAAGAAAGAAAAAATAATTTGACGTCATTGCCGAAAGAAAAGAATAATTTATACAAATTAGTTTTCGTTCCTCATTTCGACTGAAGTGGTGAACAAATAACCGTAAAAAAAAAAATAGTAAGTATATAATTTTGTTATATATATTAACAATAAAAAAATTTGGAATTTTTTTGCGAGCGAGAACAAATTCACTTTTTATTATTTTTTTTTTTCTGCGACTTCTTTTCTGATATTATAAAAAAAAAAAAAAAACTGAAAAATTTTAAAACGTCTTTACTCCATTTTTTTCTGAATACCGATCTTTTTACTTATTTAGCGAATAAAAAAAAAAAAAAAGAGCATGTACCGTTGTCGGTACATTTGTTATTGTTTTTATTGATGCCCCATGAAATAAGGTATCTATTACTCTCCCTCTTTTCTTTCTCACTTTTTCTGAAATCCTTTAATCAATCACAACAACAAAAAAAGAAAAATAATAGTAACAACACACTTACAAACTTATCGATTGATTTATATAAAAAATAATAAAACAAAACGTCCTCTATACGTCTCTTTCTTACGTGAGCATATTAATAAAAAATATTAAACAAACAAACGAAAAGTATGGCGAGCCTATCGGAGCTGAGTCAAAAAGTAGGCGAAGGGTTCAATGTCCAGTTACCCGACTTCACTAGAAATAACTTCGCCACCTCCGTCAGCCGTCAGTCCAGTCGGGTGTACCTCCGCCTCGTGCACAACCCATACCTCGCCGCCCACCTGCCGTTAGGGTCGGCCACTGGCAACTTGATACAGACCAGCGCCGCGGAGCTGCTCGTGGAGGACCGGTGGAACCAACCAAACGATCGTCTACGGCGTACTGTAGAAAAAAGAGGATCCTCCGCTCGGTGGGGTGGCGGTGGCGATAAGAGTCGAAGCAACGGGGTCTCCTCCTTATCCTGTGAAAAGGGAATGGCAGCGCTGCGAGAGGTACTGGAGTTTCTCGAAAACTACTACACCGAGGAGAAGGAGGAGCAAGAGATGGAGATACGGGAGAAGGACTACCACGTGTACAATGCGAATAATAGCGCGACATCGGAAAGGACCGCGAAGGAGGGGGAAGAAAAGCAGTCGCCCACCACGAAGGAAGACCCAACGGTGAGCGAGCCGGGCAGTAGCGGTGGGAAGAACGATGGGGAGGACGATGAGCTGGTTGGCACTGGCAGCCGGACCATGCCCCCATCCAGAGCAATGAGCGATCACATCACCACCGAAAACTTAAAGAGCAGCTTTCTCCACCAGAAACAGAATGCGAACCACCACCACCCAGTGAAACGGCAGCGGGCGCACTCTTGCATTATTGAGATGGACAAGCGGAGTAAGGAAATCAAAAACTCTCACTCCTTCACCGACCTCAACTCCAAGTTTGGGTACTATTTGGACAAGAATGAAAAACACTACCCCGTGAACAATTTAATTTTTGAGTCTTTTATTGGGTTTCGGAACCGGGGGCGGGTGGAGAAGCGCGCTGGGAGTGGTGCCCCCGCGGAGGAGGAGGGGGAAATCAGCAGGGATAGTATATTTGATGAAAACCCACCCGTCCTGTCGGAGCCGCCTCCAAAGTCTACCACCGCTGACCTTCCGCCGCCCAACAAACCGCGCCTCGTCCACCCCAACGCGGTCCCCCCACGGCCCAGGAAGAACAATGACGATCTCGCTGGCTGGTTGTTTCTGCTGGTGTGGGAGCGTCACTTTATTTGCATGCTGCTGCAGGAGCTGAGCAGCCTGCAGGGCACCCTTGCCTGGTGTGCCATGTACTGGTCCTGGGCGCAGGAGCACACCCGGCAGGCGGCGTGGCACCGGGGGCTGTCCAGTCTCTCCTTCTGGCGTGAGTTCTACACCAAGGGACTGTTTCTGACGGAGATGGAGACGCGATACATGGCGATGGACCGCATGCGACAGCTGAAGAGTTTGTTCAAGTTGATTGTCAGTTCCATCGGGGCGGCCCACACCATCCTGAGTCGTCTGACCGCCACCGTGTCGCAGATCTACCGACACTGCGAGCTGCAGACCTCGCCCCAGGCCCTCGCGGCGGCGGTGGCGACATCCAACACGGAGGGGCCGCCGAATGCGATACACACCAACACCGGCACCCGCTACACCAGCGGCGAGGAGTCCCCGGCGGTGGGGTCCCCTCTGAAGAGTGCCAAGACCGCCCCGGAGGGCAGCTCCCCCCGTCCGCCCCTCTACCCTGCCCCGACCAATCCACGCGACCCCGTGGAGGAGCTGCGGGAGGCGGTGGTGACCGCGGCAGCCCAAATGAGCAGTCTTCTCCACACCTGCGACGTGCTCGACCTCCCCCAACAGCGGGACGACGACAAGTCCATGCTGCAGCTATGGTACGAGTCGACCGCCCCGTATGAAATGTTTAACATTGTCGCCGACGGTGAGACCGGTTCCCCCACCGTGTGGTCCTCCGCCGCCGTCCCACCCAGCACGGAGCTGACCTTGGAGTACGGTGTGCGCACCCTGCTGGAGGCGGTGGGGGCGTCACAGAAGTTCAGCCGGCAGGTGGAGGATCAGCTGACGAACGGCGGCTACCGACCCCCTATCGCCCGCTTCTGGCTGCGCATGGTCGTCGCCGCCGCCATCACGGTGCCACCGTTCGTGTGGCTGTACCGCAAGACCCCCAGCGAGCTGGAGAGCCTGGCGAGGTCGGCGGCGAGCTACACCAAGCATCTCCTGCGTACCTACCTCTGGATGCCACTCAAGCAGCTGCAGGAGAGTCTGTGGTACGAGCGGCCTGGGGTGGAGGACCGGCGAAACTCCCTCACGCGGGATGCCGAGTCGCTTTCGAATATTATACGCGACTACCACGAGGATTACTACCCTTCCATGGCACAGAGCAAGCTGGACGACGTACGAGACAACACCTTCCACGCCCTCAAGGACGGTGTCGCCGACGCAGGGGGCTACGCCCTCGTCGCGGAGCACTATCGCAAGGCTGTAAAGTACCCGGTGTGGAACACCGTCTTTGGGAACCTCCCCCGCATCATTCTGATTCAAATGTCCCTCCAATCGTTGGAGATGAGTCGGGTGACGAATGGGATCGACGAGGTGCTGGAGGGAAACGATCTCAATTTTAAGGTGATGGCCATGGCGCCGGTGGTGATGTGCGGTAGTGTGCTGGCACTGTGGGCTCGGCGGCGGTGGGGAGCCTCGCGTCACCCGATTGAACGTCGTATGAAGCTGTATTGGCGGCTAGTGTACCGCGTCGTGAGCTACGCAGGGACGTATAACGCGGCAACCGTGAATCCCTACAGCGGCAATTACTACCACTATCATCATTACGCCGGGGGCGGTGCGGCGACTAACAGCAACCACAACAATTTTGTCAACCTGGCAAAGAGTTATAACTTGCAGCGAATGCATTCGTGGCAGCTACCAAACGTGCTGAGCGGGAATAACCTTGATTCGGCAGAAAATTGGATCAACCACAATAACAGCAACCATCTCCTAGGACAGAGCGTCAACTTCAGCAACAATAATAATAATATGAATGCGAATAGCATCCCGGTGAACTATCAAAGCACGCCACCCCGGTCGTTAAATAATTATGAAAAGGGAATGCTCTTGTTGCTTGTTCACATTATGCGATGCACCGCGGAGGAGTACTTGTCTCACTACTTGTTTTATCGAGAGCTGATAGAGGATCTCGAAGACTTGGAAGGGATGCAGGGGGATCGTCAGGTGCGACTGGAGACCCTGCAGCGTATGCACGTCACACACCGCTTCTTTCTAGTAATGCCTACACGACAAACCATCGACAAGTTTTTTTTAAAAAAAATTAAAAAAAAAAAACAGTCGAAAGAATAACGGACCTGTATTCGCTCGTGTGTTCTTGAACTGGGCGCGGCACTTCCACAGCACCCCTCCCTCCACTTTCGGTTGGAAATACTCTTTTTTTTTTTTTTAATTTATTTTTGTTCTCCTTCCTCACAAAAACACTCATTCTCTCTCCCCCCTCTCCTTGTTTGATATCCCTTAGTTTATGCCAAGGACGATAGATTCCTTAAAAAAATCCAAAACAACATTTTTTTTCGCTTTCCTTTTTTTATTCGCAGCGCTTTTTCTTTCCACAAACCAGCCCCGTCCTTTTCGCCAGCCATTTAGTCAAGATCGGCATCTTTCAGGTACAACGGGTACAATGTCACAGAAATTGATCAGGGAAAGGTTTGCCTTGGGCCGCCAGCCGTTCAAGTGCTTCGACCCTTTTCTGTTCTGTATGCACCACGACGACACTTTCCCTGTCGCTAATCCAAAGTTGGTTCAGCACAATACGAAGAACGAGGCGGAGGAGCGGGCCAGTATGGGCCCCGATCCAGCGCTACTTGCCCGTCGGGATATGGGGTCCGACTTCTCCTACATTGACGGCTGGTCCATGTATCACGGGGAGGTTGTTCCCGGATTCCCGTCCCACCCCCACCGCGGGTTCGAAACGATTACGGTCGTCCGGAAAGGAACTGTGGACCACTCTGACTCAGTGGGGTGCACCGCTCGTTACTCCAAGGGGGACACGCAGTGGTTGACCGCTGGTAAGGGCATCCAGCACTCGGAGATGTTCCCTCTGCTAAACCAGGACACACCCAATCCGTGTGAGCTATTTCAAATATGGCTAAATCTTCCACGCAGGAATAAAATGTGTGACCCGTACTTCACCATGTTTTGGGACGAGGACCACCCTCACGTGACGCTACAGGACGTCAACGGCAAAGGTACGGCGGACCTCACACTGGTGGCCGGAGCGATCCAGGGAGCGAAGGCGATGTCGCCGCCACCGGACAGCTGGGCGAGCCAACCCGGCAGTGACGTGGCAGTGTGGGTGCTGGATATTCCCAAGTCCATTAAGGTGCAGCTTCCAGCGGCGGAGAGCGGTTCGGAGGCCAACCGTGCCTTCTACTTTGTGCGTGGCGATGCGGTAAAGATACAGGGAGAGAAGGACGCCGAGGAGGTGCTGAAGAGCCGCACTGGTGTGAAGGTGGACGCCGGTCAGTCCCTCACGTTCGAGGCCATTGATGAAGATGCACTGCTGGTGATGCTGCAAGGAAAGCCAATCGGCGAACCAGTTGTACAGCATGGCCCTTTCGTAATGAACACCCGTGAAGAAATTATGCAGTGCTTTGCTGACTATTCCAAAACACAGTTCGGCGGCTGGCCATGGACGACATCCGACCACACACACAGCAGAGAGACGGCTCGCCACGCGATACATCTCGATGGCCGCAAGGAGTTCCCCGGAAAGAAATAACAAACTGGTGCTATCATTATCTTTATTGTTTTCGAAACCACCACACATGAAATACAACCCCACAAAGCAAAACCCAACCTTATTACTGTGATTACTATTCTGTTAAACTACTGTTTGTAGAATAGCTTCATTTTCTTCTTCTTTTTATTTTCTCCAGTCTTACTTGTGTATCTCCCGCTTCCGTAGCAAGCCCCCACGCTTACTGCTGCGGTTAACACTTTACATCTTTGTCGACCCCTTTCTCCGTTTTGTTATTCTAGTTTTTTGCTTCTGTTGCTAAAAATGGATATTCATTACGGCTCTCCGCCCACCGATGAGGTACTGAAGGAAAGCACCGCCGCCCCGGAAACGGAGACGGTGCACGTTGGTGTCGGAAGTGCACCGGTGGTGGCGGCCGACGAACAGCGCCGCCGTTGGAGTGCTGAAAAGATCACAATATGTGTTTTATTATTGTGCTCCTTTGCATTCACCTTATTGTCGATGTGGGTGCCTTTTGCGAAGGTGGACCTGTTTTCCTCGGCCACCCTCTCCACCAACACCCCATATGAGAAGTCCCTCTGCAGCGAGGGCTGTGGCGCCGTGAACAGCACTGGTGTCGGACACCAGTACGAATTGGTCCGCTCACGCTTCTCCGGTTTCTTGCAAAAGCTCTACGACGCCCACGGTGGCGCCTCGACGTACGAGTGTGTATCTACCGACGGCGGTTACACGGTGCGCCTGCTGTTCCACTACGGCGAGCTGTACAGCTCCTACAAGACCAGCTGCACGGATCCCGTGAAGCAAGAGACCGTCTTTGAGGGCAAAGTACAGTATGAAAGGAACATATTCGGGAGGCAAGTTGTTGGGTCGGGCGACAACATCAAAGATGTTAGTATTTCTCGCGTGGTATTTGATGTGTTAGTACTCGTCGCTCATGTCGTTCTGTTCATCCGTCTCCTAATCATATGGGTACGGCGGGATTGGAAGAATCGTATCACCACTGGCGGTTGTGGGTATATATGCTGGCTGGTGTGGTGTTCGGGGACTGGTATCCAGATTGGGCTAACGATTGCTCTTCGGCATTGGTCCTACAAGAGTTCCTATGATGGAGGCGCCACCAAAGAAGTTAGCAGTGTCGTAGGGCGATGTATTGTTGACTATGTGATGAGATCAGTGATAATGGTATGCGTTCTGGGATGGTATCTGTCACTGCTGCTTCTGTCTTTGGTTGACGTTATTCACTCCCCCGCCTCGCCCCATCGGAACGCTCAAGCTTAAGTTAGTGATGCGTTTCCGAAAGCACGAACGCCGACCGTAGCACCTTCTAGGTCATGTCACCCGTCAAATCCCTTTGTTTTTTTTGTTCCGGTTGTTTTCCTTTTTTACCACTTCGGTGTATTAATTTCGATGTAGCTTTTGTTTGTTTTTGTGCCTCTGAATGCAATTATCTAAAACAAAAAAAAACAAAACACTACTGCAATACGTCCTCGTGCTGACTAAAATACCTTTGGCGCAATAGCTTCATTTCCCTCTTTCTTCATTCCTCTGTCCTTCGTGGTTTGATTCTTTCTCCTTTTTGTTATTCTAGTTTTTTGCTTCTGTTGCCAAAAATGGATATTCGCTACGGCTCTCCGCCCACCGATGAGGTACTGAAGGAAAGCACCGCCGCCCCGGAAACGGAGACGGTGTACGTTGGTGTCGGAAGTGCACCGGTGGTGGCGGCCGACGAACAGCGCCGCCGTTGGAGTGCTGAAAAGATCACAATATGTGTTTCATTATTGTGCTCCTTTGCAACCACCTTATTGTCGATGTGGGTGCCTTTTGCGAAGGTGGACCTGTTTTCCTCGGCCACCCTCTCCACCAACACCCCATATGAGAAGTCCCTCTGCAGCGAGGGCTGTGGCGCCGTGAACAGCACTGGTGTCGGACACCAGTACGAATTGGTCCGCTCACGCTTCTCCGGTTTCTTGCAAGAGCTCTACGACGCCCACGGTGGCGCCTCGACGTACGACTGTGCGCCCACCGACGGCGGTTACACGGTGCGCCCGCTGTTCCACTACGGCGAGCTGTACAGCTCCTACAAAACCAGCTGCACGGATCCCGTGAAGCAAGAGACCGTCTTTGAGGGCAAAGTACAGTATGAAAGGAACGTATTCGGGAGGCAAGTTGTTGGGACGGACGACCGCATCAAGGAAGTTAATGTTTTTGGTGTGTTCAGCGTTATCGTGCTCGTCGTTCATGTCCTTCTGTTCATCCATCTCCTAATCATATGGGTATGGCGGGATTGGAAGAATCGTATCATCACTGTCATTTATGGGTATATATGCTGGCTGCTGTGGTGTTCGGTGACTGGTTTCCAGACTGGGCAAACGATTGTTCTTTGGGCGTTGTCCTACAAGAGTTCCTATGATGGAGGCGCCACCAAAGAAGTTAGCAGTATCGTAGGGCGATTTATTGGTGTCTATGTGGTGAGAACAGTGATAATGGTATGCGTTCTGGCACTGATGTTTCTGCACCTATACGTTTCATCGTCCTAAAATATTTCGTCTTTTGGTTGACGATATTGACTCCCCCGCCTCGCCCCATCGGAACGCTCAAGCTTAGGTTAGTGATGCGTTTCTGAAAGCACGAACGCCGACCGTAGCATCTTCTAGGTCATGTCACCTGTCAAATCTCTTTCTTCTGTTTTTTGCTGTTGTTTTCCATTTTTACCACTTCGGTGTATTAATTCGATGTAGCTTTTGTTTGTTTTCGTGATTCTAAGAGTAGTTAAGCCCAAACGTTTTAAATACAAGAACAATGACAATAGTAAAAATAAAGTACCGCGCTGCCTTCTTTCTTTTTCTGTTTTTTGCTTTGTGTAGTTCTTTTGCGCTTTCAGGTGAGTGTGGGGGTTTTTGCCTCTCGTTATCCCTTTTCCCCCTTTTCTGTAAAAAAAAAAAAAAAAAAAAAAAAAAAAAAAAAAAAAAAGAAAAGGAAAGTTTTGTCGATTAGTACGACGTTAAACAGAAGAAGCGGTCTCAGAGTTTTTTTTTCTCTTCGTATTATTATCATTTTTTTTTTCTTCTGTTTTAGGATCAATGGGTCAGAGTCAGCCGAACCATACTAGTAGTAGCCGTGAAGCCGTGGAGGATCCATCCCGTTGGGTGACCGGAGAGGTGGATAAAATAGAAGGATTCCAGGTGATGCGTCTGGTCCCCAACGGTGTGGCCGCACAGTCGGGGTTGTGCCCTTATTTTGACTTCATCACCCACCTCAACGAACACAATCTGTCGGTGGCAACGGTGGAGGAGACCCCGATGGCGTTTTTTAGAAGGCTTCTAGCGGAGCATTACCATGCCATCACACGGAGGCAGGAGTCAGCCGCCCAACCTCCCCTGCTGCTCACCGTCTACAACCTGCGCTGTCGCTGTTATCGTCAACTTAAAAGTGTTTCTGAGGGTCCACGCCAGCAAGGAGCAAGAGGTGGGTCCCGAAGGGTGGTTTGCTGGGGTGCTCCATCGAGTGGCGCAGCGCCAAGGACGCGGTGCTCTCTGGCAGTTTGCACATTCTGGAAATACTAAAAGACTCCCCATTCTACCACGCGTCCATGTCGAATCCAAACAATAATAATAATAATAATGAAAACCACGGTGCCGCGGCATACCCCGTCATCCAGGCGGAGCGCGACTACATTATTGGTATGCAAGCGACCCCCAGAGATTTGTACATTAGCATGCTAAAAGGGGAGAAGGACCTGCAGCAGCGGGTGGAGGCGTTCCAGGCATGGCAGCACATGTGCGTTACCGCGGAGAAGGACAGGGAGGAAAAGGAGAAGTATGGTCTGCTGCCGAAAGGGACGGCGCAGCGGAAAGGAGGACAGGTGCCCCGCCTGCTGCTCTTCTTACTGTATAATGCCGAGCGAAACACCGTGGAGGAGATACCGGTGGAGATGGATCCCTCCTACAGCGGCCGACTGGGGGTGCGGGTGGGGTCTGGCCTCATGCACACGATCCCTTCCGTCACAACCAAGGGGGAGGGGGAACCGACGGAGCTGCCCCAGCTGATTCGATATTTTATTCCGAGGGATTACAGTTTTGAGGTGGACTTCTCGGAGGAGCAGGGACGGATACGGGAGCGGCAGCCGCCGGTGGAGGAAGGATTGCCGACGGAGGCGGCGGCCACCCCTCCCAGCCGCTCCAGCTCCGTGCCCCCGCTGAGTGCCCCCCACATGGAGGGTAGTTTCAACATTATCCCCGCCTCCCACCGGTCGAACGCGACACCCAACACGAGCAACCCCAACAATAACAGTCTGCTACGGACGGATAGTTCCCTCTGCAACGAGATGGACACGCCCCCGCCACACCCCAAGACAACCACCGCCGCCCCTACCCCAGTCGAGCGGTCCAGCGATTTCCCTCCCCATAATAATAATACGAATAATAATGCAAAAAAGAACTGGTTCAACATGTTTAATAGTCAAAACGCGAATCCCCAGCCGCCCCACCAGGCCGGCAGCGCGACGAGCACTCCAGAGGAGACGGCACCGAACCCTTTCTTGACGAACCCCGCCCCTCCTCTCGTCACGTCCCCTCAGTATGTCTACACGAACCAGCACGTCGAGGCGGCACCGCACCAAACCCACCAAACGGACGCGCATCCTGAGAATGATCATAACCATACTCCTCCAGCGGTTCCCCAACAAACGGCAGAGGAGGCACCGGTCGCCCCTGTTCAGCCCGCCGGCAATGCCGACAACAACAACAACAATAATAATAATACGAATACAAATCATTTCGTGGCCACCCCTGCGAATGACGAGGGAACCTTCACCATCCCGCCACCGCTGCATTACCCATCTTTTTCAGAGTTGATGAAGATGAAAAGGAATGATCAAATGAATCTAAAATAAAAATCATCATCATAATAAAAAGAGGAGGTTGCAATTGTACAAAAAACTATCATTTTTTTTGTTTTTGTTTTAACCCGTGCTGCGATTACTAATAATAGTAGTAATAATAATAGAAGACACAAAAAATAATAAATGATCATAAGAACCGTTTCTTCCTTCCCAAACCCTCTGTCAATATTTCTATTACTTTAACATGCTTCATTGACCATCCTTCTCTCCGAAAGCCTCCACTCTACTATTAACCAGCATTAAGCGCTCTTTTTTTTTTTTTTTTAATTATTATTATTATATTATTCACTTAAAAAAAAAAAATGCGTCGTACTGTACAACTGGCTACCACAAAAGCCTTCCGGCGTTGTGTGACGCCTATCGTGGTCGGCGGTGCTGCGCCGGTCGCGGCCGCACGCGCCCCCCTCGTGTCCCTCCGCCCGTGCTCCACCACCGCGACGACGGGAGAGAAGAAGCCGGAGGAAAAGCCGGCTGTTGATAATTTGGATGAGGACGTGGTGGTCGAACCCGTCGCCGACAACATGAAGGCCGGTGAGGACACCAGCGCCCGCGCCAACGCCGACCCCGAGACCCCGGTCGGGGAGTCCGAGGAGATGGGCTTCAAGACAGAGACGCGCCAGCTGCTCGACATTGTCGCCTGCTCCCTCTACTCCGATAAGGAGGTGTTCATTCGTGAGCTCGTGTCCAACGCCAGCGATGCCCTCGAGAAGCGCCACCTTCTCGAGCTAACGAACCCCGAGTATGCCAGGGAGGCGGACGACGAGGCACCCCTCATTGCCCTCACGTGCAACCAGAGCAAGAGCCGCTTTGTCATCCGGGATACCGGTGTGGGTATGACCAAGGAGGAGCTCGCCGCCAACTTGGGCACCATCGCCGGCTCCGGCAGTAAGGCCTTCGTGAAGGAGCTCCAGAGCAGCGGCCAGTCCGCGGCGGAGAAGATCATTGGCCAGTTCGGTGTCGGTTTCTACGCCTGCTTCATGGTGGCCTCGCGGGTCAAGGTGTACAGCAGGAGCGCCAAGAAGGACAGCAAGGGGTACCTCTGGGAGAGCGACGGAACGGGCAGCTTCAAGATTACGGAGTGTGACGGAGTGGAGAAGGGTACCAAGATTGTGCTCGAGGTCAAGGACACGGAGCTCTCCTTCTGCACACCGCAGGTGGTGGAGCGGGTGCTCAAGAAGTATAGTAACTTTGTCTCCTATGAGATCACCCTCAACGGCGGCAAGGTGAACACCGTCGAGGCCCTCTGGATGAAGGAGAAGAGCGAGATCTCCGACGAGGAGCACATTGACTTTTACAAGTTCATCTCCGGCGCCTACGACAGCCCCATGTTCCGTCTTCACTACACCATCGACGCCCCCATGACGATCCGCGCCCTTCTCTACATTCCCCAGTCCCACACGGAGAAATACGGCGGTGGCCGCATGGAGAGCGGGGTGAACCTCTACTCCCGCCGAGTGCTCATCCAGACCAAGGCGAAGGGTCTGCTGCCCGACTGGCTGCGTTTTATTAAGGGTGCCGTGGACTGCGAGTCCATCCCACTGAACGTGTCGCGTGAGCACACCCAGGACGGTGGTATGATGCGCCGACTGTCGACGATCCTCACGAAGCGGGCGATCCGCTGGTTCGAGGAGGAGAGCAAGCGGGATAAGGTGAAGTACGAGCGCTTCATCCAGGAGTTCGGGGCCTTCATCAAGGAGGGAGTCTGCACCGACCAGGTACACAAGATGGAGCTGGCTAAGCTGCTCCGGTTCGAGACGACCAAGTCGGACGTGGATTACCCCTACGTCTCCCTTGACGAGTACCGGGATCGCATGCAGCCCAACCAGACCAACATTTACTACATGAACGCACCATCGAAGGAGATGGCGCTGCAGTCGCCCTACTTTGAGCAGTATCAGGAACACGGGCTGGAGGTGCTCATCTGCACGGAGCCGATCGATGACTTTGTCATGCAACACCTCGATACCTACGCGAAGCACAAGCTACAGAACATTGAGATGTTCGACGCCACCATGGACGGCTACGTGCAGCACAAGAAGAAGTTGGAAGGGGAGAAGGACAGCGATGTGTCGGTGAAGAAACAGCTCACCGAGACGCAGGTGAAGGCGCTCGCTGACTTTATGACGAAGCGGCTGGTGGGTCGAGTGGGTACCGTGAAGAGCACCACCCGCCTTCGTGACAGCCCCGCCGTCCTCGCCGACCACGAGAGTGCCCAGATGCGCAAGATCTACCGCATGACCGGTCAGTCGATGGGCCCTACCCCCAAGTATAACTTACAGTTCAACCCGCAACACCCGCTCATCCGCAAGCTGTATACCCTCTCGCAGTCGGAGAAGAACGAACAGGTGGAGACGGCGGGCCTGCTGACGGAGCAGATTTTCGACAATGCCATCATCGCGGCAGGCTTGTTAGAGGACCCTCGGTCAATTGTGTCCCGACTGAACACCATCATGTCAAGGATGGTGGACGACGTGGAGGAGCCTTCTGCGGATAAGTAAAAATAATAAATAAAAAAAAGTCACAATTAATAAGCATTTTGTTTTCAATTTGAAACGATTATAAAACAGATTTTTTTTTTTTTTTAAAGTATAATACTATTATTATTCTGAAGGGATATGCTAAATTATAAAAGTCATGGCACACAGGAAAGATGAACATACAAATTCCATTTTTCTTGTGCGTGAACTTTACTCATATCGTACTTCTTAATATATTCACTCCTTAATTAATCTTTTTTTTTTTTTTTTAAACAAAAGGGAATGTCGTGCGACGACAGAGATGTATCCCACTTTTTATTTTGCTTTTGTGAAAATTTCTTTTTTTTCCCCCTTCCTCTAAGGAACCTACCACCAAAAAAAAAAAAAAAAGGTATTTCTTTTTGCCACAACAAATGGGCGGCCACTCCAAAAAGTCTGGCATAGGCGGCGGCGGCAGTAAAAAGAGAGGCGACGCCTCTCAGCGCAAACCCCTCCGGCGAGACCCCGGCGTCCCCGACCTGAAGCGGGTCTCCGAGAATCTCGCCCGCACTGCCCAGCGCAAGACCCACAGTGTGATGAGCATTCGCCCAGGCGGTGAGAACAGCAGCGGGCTGCCCCAGCGGAAGACGGGCAGCATATTTAGTCGTAACGAAAAGTTATCCAAGTACGTGTCGCGCAGTGTTGGGCACCAGCAACAGAGCACCGGTTATAGCGGTGGTGCCGGTCTCACCGAGGAGGAGGAGCTAGCGCAGCGACGGGGTGAGATGTCCGCGCTGGCCCTGCGGACGGCAGAGCAGGGACACCACTACGAGGCACCGCTGCAGTATCAGCAAGGGGCGAGTGGCCAGGAGGGCGAGGGTCTCTCCGTAGAGGATGTGGACAACCGCGGAAAGGATCGCTCCCTGCGTCGGTTTTTCAAGGAGTTCAATAAAGTGGTAGAGAGTTGCGATGTGCTGCTGCAGGTGCTCGACGCCAGGGACCCGCTGGGGTGCCGCCTGACGCAACTGGAGCAGAGCATCCGGTCCTCCTACGGCGACGAGAGGAAGCAGATTGTGGTGGTCCTGAACAAGGCCGACCTCCTCCCATCAAAGGAAGTGCTGGATGCTTGGATTCATTACTTTGAGGAGCAGGAGCACATCATGTGCATTCCTTTTTCCGCGACGAGCAAGGCGCAGCAACAGGGCTACGTCAACAACCTCTTTCATCGACTCCGCTCTCTCGCGCGAGGCGGGGAGACAGGAGACCGCAAGGCAATCGTGGTGGGCGTCATTGGCTATCCCAACGTGGGGAAGAGTTCCGTCATTAACGCCCTCAAGCGAAAAAATGTGGTTGGCGTGGGGAACCGTCCTGGGTTTACCACGGGCAACACCGAGGTAGACCTACGCTCCGACATTCGCGTGATGGATAGCCCTGGCGTCGTGAGCCCGGGGGAGGATCAGGGGGATGTGGTGCTGCGGAATGCCGTCAACGTGCATGAGCTCGCCAACCCCTTTCTCCCGGTCCAGCGACTCCTCCAGCGGTGTGCGATGGCGTCACAGACCACCAATGACGACGAGGACACCCGGCAGCAACAGCTCATTGCCCAGTACGGGGTTCACCCGCTCTCCCTCTACTATCAAATCCCATCGTTCAACCCTGAAAACGTCATGGAGTTCATTCAGCTCGTCGGTCTCCGGCGCGGGCGGCTGCGCAAAGGTGGCGATGTGGACGAGGAGGGGACCGCGAGGATGATCTTGACAGACTGGAATGATGGCCGGATCGGGTACTACACGCTACCCCCCGTCGTCGATGACTTCTTTCACTCCGACCGGTTCCGTGTGTCGGGTCAGCACCATAGTAGTACCATCGAGGACGACGATGAGGGTCCGCACCTGATGACCGAAATGACAGCGGGACTGACGGTGGATGGGCTTCCGACGTTTAATTTATTCATGAACGAGGTGGAGTGTGGTGGTATTGGGAAAAAGAAGAAGTGGGCGTCGTAATAATAAAAAATAATGATATTCCTGTTCATTTAACCGTTTAACAAATTAGTTTAATATTATGTCGTGGACGTGCGTGATTTATTTTTATTTATTTTTGAATCGATGCATCTTGTGCTTCCATTTTACTTTTTCCTTTTCTTTCTTTCTCTCTCTCTCTTTATTAGTGATCCCAGTTGTATGTTTCACGCTGCCACGGTGGAACCCGTCTTGCACGCCCACCCCCGCCGCAAGGAAGTGGCGCCCTCCCAGGACGACCGGGAGCGATTGCGCACCGTGTACTGTGTCGATGAGGTCGTGGACTACCTCCTGTCGCAGACCTTCTGCAAGGTGGCAGTTCAGCTGCCCGACGACTTGCTAGGCGATGCGGTCCGTCTGTTGCAGCTGCTGGAGGAGCGGCTGACTCAACACTCGTCCTATGAGGCACTGCGGGGTCGTCTCGCCCAGCGACACGCTCCAGCGGAGGAGAAGGAAGGTGGAACAGGTGAGACAGATCCTCTTTTGAAGTTAGCCTCCCCAGCCGCACGGAAGGCAGCGGCTACTACCAAATTAGATAACCCCAACGCCCCTAGCACGGAGGTACGGTTCTACGTCCTGGCCGACAATACGTTCGGGAGTTGCTGCCCAGACGAGATCACCGCCGCCCACTACGGCAGTGAGGTCATTGTGCACTATGGTAACGCGTGCTACAGTAGGAATACCCGTATTCCAGTGTACTATGTACACCCCCCATTTGAGCTGAAGGTGGTGGTGACTGGTCAAAAAGCGCAGCCGATGACTTCCTCTGATGCGACGTACTGTGGTGGAGAGGTGGTGGCACGTGTGCTGGAGCACCTCTATCACACGCTCCTCCAGAAGTGCTCGTCCTACCAGGATGGTAAAGAGGCAAGCATCTCAGTAGAGTTGGTGGTGATGGCCTCGCATAGTGCCCAGCGTCTCCTGCAAGCCGCTAAGGGAAGTTTCGAGCAGCGGGTCGACCTAGCGTCTGGCGGCGGTGGTGGAAAGGTCACCCTTCACTGGTGCCCCACCGAGGTGCAAACCGCACTCACCGAGCACGACAGCAAAGAAAGTACCGAGGAGTGGCGCCTGAATGGCATTCGCATTCCCCGTCGCACGGCCGACGACCCCAATTGTGTTTCCCTCTACTTGGCCATTCTGCCACAGTCCACGGTTCGTATCGTGTCGGCGAACCTTCAGGGCGTACTGCAGTACAATCACTGCCACTACACGGAGGAAGCGTCTAGTTTGTTAGAGCACCTTCTAGAAAAGGACGACGATGCGCTCTCCCTGAGTGAGTTAATGATACTGGATGAGACATTCGGGGTAGACCATGCCCCACCACTCCACCTGCAGGGGGAGAAGGAGAAGGATGCGGCGGCCATACAGGCCTGGGGGTCTTCCCTCTTTTCTTCACACACGGCTTCTCTGTCCCCCGCCGCCCTCGGAGAAGGGTGGCAGCTCTACACCAAACGTCAGCGACAGAGGGAGTTCAACGTGGAGGCGGTCCGGCAGGCGAGCGCGGTGGGAATTCTTCTCGCCACCCTCTCCACCCAGTACTACTACGAGACCGCGCTGCAACTTTTCAGCTGTGCCGTCTGTATAAAAAGAGAGCCTATATGATTTACGTAGGGCATGTCAATGAGTACAAGATTGCCAACTTTGTAGACGCGGTGGATCTCTTCGTCGTGGTCGCCTGCCCCCACAGCGAGGAGTGCCACTACAATGACAAGAAAAAGTATAACTTTATGAAGCCCATTGTGTCACCGATGGAAGTCATTTTAGCCCTCACCACGGAGGAGTACGAGGAGGACGAGGGACGACGTCGCGCCTTCTACGGCAAACCGTCTGTCTACGCGAACACCCTGCTAGAGCTGCAGGCGGAACTGGCGGAAGCGGTACAGGAAAAGGAAAAGCAACTCGTGGCGCAGGAGGCCCAGACGACAAAGGACCACCCCACTTCTCATTCTCTCGTCACTGTCGATCCACAGACGGCGCTCATTACCCCCAACTATCAAGATATCATTGGCGACTCCTTGGCGAGGTTCCAGGAAAGGGACTACAAGGGGTTGCGGCCGGAGGTGGGCGAGACACCCGTACAGGCGACGATAGAGAAAGGGAAGCACGGCATCGCGCGAGGCTACACGGACGGTGAGGGTGTGAAATAAAGGAGAATAATAATAATGATAAACGATTAACTATAAAAAACTAAAAGATAAAAATAAATAAATAGGTGACCATAGGTGGTAACGGAGACGACTCGCACTTATTATTTTCTTAGATTCATCTTTCCCCTCTTTTTTTTTTTTTTAAAGAAAACTGTATTAGATTTTGCTCTTTTCAAAGAAGTAGAGCAAAAAAGAAAACTCTTTAGATCTGTAAAATATAAAATAGTTCTGTATAATGTCTCGTTTCCCCGACGGTGGTGCCCCGATCACTTCTCTATTTACCGTACATACGCCTACCCTGTCGGAGGGTGCCTCCCCCCTAACACCACACCAAAACACGAATAATAATAATAACACCACAGCGAACTCGGGGGCGAATATAAATAATAGCAATCGTGTGACCGCACAGGGTGCCGGCCCTACACCAACGTCGGTGGCCCCCAACCAAAGTGACAATACCAATAGTCATATGATGATGATGAGCTCAGGACCCTCGCCGGATCTTTTCAACCGACACGTGCATAACAGTACCAACCCCCTTCATGAGGACGGCGGTGTGGTCCACCACAACCCACTCTTCATCCCGTCCCCCTCCTCTCGTCAGCACCCATTCAATCTAAGCAACGCGAGCAGAGGGACGACCGGCACGATGGACAGCGGCACCATGATCTCGGTCCACAGCAGCACCTACGCTGCTAGCACCACCTTCCAGAACAATGACAGTAGCAATATCGCCACGAGCAATAACGATACGATCCCCAATCCGCTGGCGATTCCTTCCGCAAATAATAATAATACTAATAGTAATAATAATAATAGTACTAGTATCAGCTACGTCACGAACGCAAATCCATTTCTACAAGGAACACGGCCGACACTACCGTATCTCCTTAGTACTAACAATAATAAAAGTGCCAACGGAGTATCCACGACTCTGTCTAGCGCAGAGGATAGCAGTCAACAGATGTCGCCTCGGGGCGTCCATCGTCATAATAATAATAATAATAATAATAATAATAATAACAATAATAATGACCGACGACGTCAGCCCCATAAAAGACAACCTAATGCTGTGTACGGATACAGCGAAAATAATAATAACAATAACAATAGGTATCCACAGAATGGGAATGGAAATTTTCAAAACAATACGAATCGTCGCGTCATCGACATTGACCTAAACGATACCTCCAAATACAACCCCTACGCACGGCCCCTCTTCGCCGAGGAACACGGGCGGACGTCCTCCAAGCACGCACGGGGGAGCAAAAAGAAGGAGCGTAAAAGCACCCTTCGACCGCCGACCGGTACCGAGGAACAGCCGAGTCATACTCAAATGAATCAAATGAACCCCAACGACGCCGCTGCCCGTCAGTACAATGGGGCCGGGGCAAGCATCAATACTCAGATGAACGAAAGTTTCGGCAGTGAGGTCCGAAGTAGTGTCAACAGTGCTGGCAGTAACGGGTACGAGGGCGAAAACAGCGGCAGCACCAATCACATCAACAACAGTCTGAGTCGGACGGAGGAGTTTTCATCGACGTTCACCACCACCCAGAATCATAGTGGTAGTGTCACCTACAACAGCGCCGATGGAAACAATGCGAGTGGCACACCGCCCGCCGGCCGAGAGGCGGTCAAGTCTCCACAGAAAAAGAAGAGGAAGAAGAAGAAGGATGCCGACCCCTCGCTGTACGACCCCGAGACGGGTCGCCTTCTGACAGATGCGGAGCGGCAACTACGGGAGGATGTGAAGTACTGCGTGGATTACTATCAGCACATGTACTTTGAGAGTGCCATCGTGGAGGGACGGAGAGGGATTGAGCTGCTCAAGTCGCGGGAGGCGGCGTTTCAGCTGCAGAACGATTCTACCGGCGTGCAAACGCGCAACAATGCCAACCCCAATGGCAATACGTTCTTCACTCCCCGTACTTTGCGACGCAGGACAGACGACTAGGGAACTTGTGCAATCGCTGCGGTATCTCCTTCCCTCCATCCCAGCTGTTCCTCTGCCCCTGCGGCCGCTGCCAGTACTGCAGCACCAGCTGCCAGGAGGCACACTGGGAGCTCTACCACTGGCGCCGATGTCGCTACGGCAGGAATGAGTTGCAGTACTACAAGAGCAGCTATCAGACCGCCCGGTACTGCTGCGCCCACTGCGGCAGACGGGAGGCCGACATGGAGGAGGAAGTGGCGCTCGAGGTGAACTGCGTGGGGTGGCTGCAGTATTGGTTTAGCTGCGGCCGTTCCTGGGACACCCCCGCCGCCGCAAGAGATGGCTCCCCGGTGGTGATGGTCGCCTCGGAGGAGGGACAGGAGGCAGCGGAGGAGGTGGAAGCCGCCAGTATGGAGGCGCCCATCACCACCCACCGCGACAGCTACAGCTCCCCCAATACTTCACGACGGACCAGTGGGACGAGCTCCCGGCGCAGCAGTCGTGGCTCACGGCTGAGCACCGCCTCTACCGGCTCTCGCCACCACTCCCAGACGGTCGCCAATCACAAAATATTGGGGCGCATCCGCAAGTTGCGGCAGCGGAGCTCCTCGGAGCAGGTGGACGACTACGAGGACGAGGGAGGTTACGGGGATAACTATGAGGTGACGGAGTTGTGGCGGCGGGGGCTGGCACCTGGGGACGACGGTGCGCCTGCTCCGGCCGAAGGTCATGACACCGCCAGCCAAAGGGAGAACCACCTGCCCCCGACCGCCGCGGAGGTCGACAAGGCGAGGCGGCGACAGGACACCAGACGGTGGCAGGAGCAGCACTCGGCGCACTCCGTCTTCCCGGTCAAGCTGAAGCGCTGTGTCTGTAACGAGGTCTACTACTGCTGCCGTGGGTGCCAAGAGGAGGACTGGCCCACCCACAAGTACGTCTGCCGGGCCCTGCAGGCCACAGCGGCGGAGAACACAGCGTACAATAAGGATGGCCAACGTCAGCCGTACACCGTCGGTCTAACGCGCAAGGAGATGAATGTGAATCCCACCGTCCTGCAGCAACACGCCACTGCCATGGCAAACAGTCTGTTCGATCGTATTGTGCAGGAGCAGCGCACCGCCGCGGAGAGTGCTCTGGCCGCTGAAAAAGCGAGCGCAGCGGAGGCGGTGGTGGGAGGGGGTCGGAGAGCCTCCGGGGCGTCGAACAAGCAAGGCCGAAAGCGTTACTCTACGTCACACCCACCGACGGTGACGGTGGGCAGAGATGTCGGCACGCAGACGGTCCCCACCCTCAAGAAAGATTTAATCAACGAAAATAACAATAACAATACTAATACTAAGACGAACATCTCTCCGAATGGACTTCCCGCCGATGGCCTGACCCCGCCGACCAGTCACCTCAACCCCACCGCAGATGTCTTCCCAGGCAACCTCAGCCGCTTTTCCAACCCTGGTACAATGCTATTCAACGAAACCCTAAAAAGTACAAAACAGAGTTTTGGTGGCTACTCCAAGTACGACGACTACGACGACGGCAGCGATAATGATTATGACAATTACTTCGAGTCGGTCAGCAACGTAAACAGCAACAATAATAACAACACGCTGCATGCGCACAACCCCCTGGAGGAGGAAGACTCTTTCTATCGCGAACAGAACAAAAAGAGCATGCAGCGTATACAAGGGATCGGTGCTGGTGCCACCCACCTGGCCTCCGAGAGTGGGAATGGAGAACTATCGAGGAAGAGATCCAACTTGGTGCGACGGAGTGGAAACAGCAAGGCGAACTTAAAATCCAACAGCAGTAACAGTAACTTGAATAATAAAAACACACTCAAAAAGAAGCAATCCAAACACATTGGACGATCGTTTCACCTTTCCAGTCGGCACAACTCTACCGATTCTCTGCACCACGATGGGAGTGCCGAGTGACAACAGCCTGCAGCCGAATAAAGCTAACAGTAATAGTCCTTTCGCCTACTCCACCGCCCACAACCGGTACGACTCCATGATGCTGAGTACGTTCATGAAAGCCAATCAAAATACTAATAATGCGAACAACAGCATGTTCGACCCCAACGCCGAGCATGTGCTCGATATGCTCAACAACAGTATATTCAACAACACCACCCACCACGACGATAACGAGAAACTGAATGGGAAAAAACCCGTCTACCACCACGGCCGGTCGCACACCCTCGACAGCATCTTCTCCCCCGTGTCCCCTCACCTCGCCGGTGAGAATGACACCAGCGGTAGCACGCCACCAGTCTCTGCGCGGGCGTACAATAATAAAAGTTTAATGCTCAGCACCGTTCTGGACGACACCCTCTCCCAAGCCATCCACACCAACCACGGGATGGGCTTCAACACGAGTGGCACCACGCCGTACAATGCCTACCCACACCACAATAATCCTTCCTATACCTCTCACAACAACCCAGGCCACCTAGGCAACCTGCTGGTGGAGTACACGGTGCGCCGTAAAAAGTTAATGACACGCGAGGCAATGGAGTGGGACCGTCTGCAGGCACAGTTCATGTCGCAGCAGCGGCACTTGCGACTGGTGCGGCTGGAAAAAGAAGAGGAGACCGCCCGACGCAGCGATATTGATGGAGGAGATCGCCTGGTACCTGCGGGAGGGGAAGAAGGCGTGGGAGGAGCTGCGGGCGCTGCAGAAGAAGTATTTTCAGTATTGATTTTCTTGTTTTTTGTATATTATGAATGCTTGAATGGCCGTTGTAGTTTTTGAGGATGGAGAATGACCATAGCAAGAGTTAGTTTTATTTTAGTTTGTATTTCCCTGTTTCTCTCTCTTTTTCTTTCTTGCCGCAAAAAGCACTTAACATCTGTTTTTTTTTTTTATATTTTTTTTTTCCATATCATTTTATTGATAAAAGAAAAGAACAAAAAAAAAAAAAAATAATAATCAAAAAACATAAACAATCTTATATTATTTCTCTTACTGTATACATAGGGGTTTTTTCTTTTTCTTCTTCCATTTTTTTATCATTACCCTTATCCCCAATAATAAACCGGTCTGCACACACATCATCATAATAGTAACCCCACACTCGTTTCCTTTATTCTGTTATCATGCTCTCCGGATATTGGCTCTTGTGTGACTTGGATGGGACGTTGATATCCACCCCCCACAAGGCAAATGGCGCCTACCTACCGCTAGACCAGAGCCCGTGTCATAAGCCGCTGGAGCGGTGGCTGCTGAATGGGGGTAGTCTCTGTGTCGTCACCACCGCCGACCAGCGTGTCTTACGACAAATGTACATGCCGCTGCGGGACTGCCTTGGGCTGGCGAAGCGGCGGGTGGCGCAGTACCAAAAAGTACATTACAAGGACGGCGCGGCGGAGGGTCGGCCAGCCCCCGCTGGTGGCAAGCTCCTGCTCTCCCTCTACACCGGGGCTGCCCTCTACACCTGTAGCAAGAGCTCTATCCGCATGGTCGGGGACTACCTCCGCTCCCTCCACTGCGCCACCGAGGAGAGTGTGGAGCAGTGTCGGCTACATAGCATCCCAATGCTGCAGCAGCCGGTGAAGACGTACTTCTTTGGGTCGGCCTCCTCCATGGACGGCACGACAGTGTCCGATGAGACGGAGATGCGCTCGTGTGTGCGGGGCACCTGTATCGAGCTCAACACCGCCATTCGCCTTCACTCGCTGATTAATACCGTGTACCATCGCTTTTTACGGTACATTTTGGAAGGAAAAGAGCTCGTGGTGGCGGGGCTGCGTAAAATGTCACGCCGGTATAAGAATATGTGGAAGGCGCTGCTGACCTTCCTCGACCTCGCGTATACCTGTAGCACGAGTACCGATAAGAAGAACGAGAACACCTATGGACCCCAACTTCGGGCTGTGTTAAAGAAGAAGGCCAACCGGGCGGAGGAGGAGGCAGAGGACGAGTTAGTGCTGTACCGCCGCGCCGGCGATAGCGAGGCCACCGTGGACTGGAAGGTGAACTTCCTTTCCTCCCACGGCCGGCTGCTCGTCGTGCTGGGTATTATACGAATGGAGTTCCTCGAGCGCGAGGTCACCTGCAGCGAGGACGACGACGAGGACGTGGAGCAGGCCGTCGTGGGCATGATTGAAAAGGAGCTACTGACGGCCCTGGAGCGGTCCACCCCCGCTGCCAAAGATTTAGCGCACAGTTTTGCGGCCTACATTGCCGCCCTCCTAGGACCCGACCCGAAAGGCGTCAAAACCTGTTTTGATCCTTCCCCCAACGGCGCGACAGATGTGGCCCAGATCATTGTCCTCGGCATCCCGCTGTCCCTCTTCTCGCTGCTCTTCAAGACGCACCTGCCGGACCTCGTCAAGGGCGGCGTCAACGCGATGCCCCAGCCGAATAGTGTCGTCATCTCCAAACTGGGGGTGAGCAAGTCCACCGCGCTGCGTTACTTATTAGGAAAGGAACACGCCACCACGAACTTTAGGCGCACCGACAACACCCCTTACGCCCCTCCCTCGCTGTTAGGATGTGTGGAGGTGGGCCACGCCGCCGCGTTCGGGGACAATCCGCATAGTACCGATTTTGAACTGACCGTGTTTGATGATGTGCCCTTCTTTTCGGTCGAAAAAGACTCTCAGCGGGCGGCCCGCCACGCGCACATTCGCACCCGTCTCACCGAGGCGGAGGAGCGGGAGGCACGTGGCATCGTCGTGCGCGACAAGTACGGGCAGCCCTCCCTCTCCGTCAACCAAGTCGTCTCCCGCATGTACCGCAGCGGCCCCCTGATGGATGACCGACTCGTCCCGCATATTGTACACATTGGCGGCGAGGAGGGCGGTAGCGCAGTCTACCTGAACGCCTTGATGAACCTCTTGAGGGTCCCTACGCTCAGTCGGTTGAGTTACCAGCCGCACGTCAACCACCCACCGGTAACGCCGGAGGAGTTCCAACGTAGCATGAATGCCGCCGCCACGGTAGCACGGGAGGCGGTGGTTGGTAGTCCACTGTCCAAGTTGTAAAACAAACCAACAAAAAGTGAAACGAAGAAAAAAAAGAAAAATGAAAGATGATTGAAATCGCACAGAAGAACTGAAAAAAAAAAAAAAACGGAGTAAACTTACAATATATAAATACAATTCAACAAAAATTAAAAAATTATTTTTCTTTAGGTGGACACCTTTTTTTTTTTCCTTTCCTGTTCACCTTTTTTAGTTTACAAAACGCTTTTTTTTCCCACTTTCAGATAAAAACATCTTTTCATTGATCATGTAATTTATTACGTGCCAAACCTTATATCCATCTATATATTTCAGTATATATATCGCTTTACAGTAACGCAAATAAAAAGAAAGGGCTTGACGGATGAGTGATGCAGAGCATGTTTGTGTTTTCTTCTCCTTCCTCGAAAATTGCCTCCGTAAACACCATATCTCTCTTTTCTTTGATACTTTCCAAAAGGAAATCAAAGTTCTTTTTTGTTTTCTCATTTTTTCCTTTTTTTTTAAAAACAACAATTATCTAATCCCAGTATACAAATGTCTCAACAGGACGAAATAGAAAGACTACGCGCCGAGATCGCGGAGCGCCGTGCCGCCCTGGATCAGCAAGTGAAGAACATCATGGACGACGAGGTCAAGGCGGAGGACATCCCTCCCCTAGAGGAGCTGCAAAGCACCCGCGTCAAGCTTTCGGAGCAGGTGCGCCACCACAAGGACGAGCAGGACGCGCTGGAGCTGGACTTAGAGAATAACGAAACCAACCAGGAGGCCTACCAGCTCGCCGTGCGCGTGCAGCGGTTAGCCATCTTTGCCGACCGCTCCGCCGGGTACACCGAGAATGAGCTGACCGCCGAGGTCGAGGAGGTCATTGCCCAGGATCAGCGTCAGTCGGAAGAAGAGGTGGCCGCCTACATCCAGGAGCTGCAGGCGAAGCGGGAGGCCACGCTCAACCGCATCGCCAACGTGCAGGAGCGGTCGACCAAGTCGGCGGCGAAGCAGGGCGAGGCGCAGGAGGAGCCGATAGACGAGGAGCAGCAGAAGTCTATCCAGCACGCCGTCAGCAATGTGGACGAGGCCACCACGCTCTCCGAGAAGATCAAGAAGTTCCGTGCGCTCAAGACGAAGCTGCAGGGGGAGGTCGGCCGTGCCCGCCGGGAGGCGAAGCAGTCCGAGGATAGCATGGCCTCTCGCATCCGCAACGCCGAGCTCACCAACGCCCGCAACACCCGGCAGATCAAGGAGATTAACAGCAAGAATGCGATTCTCACCACCAACGCCCAAATGTTGCTCAATCAGCTCAATGTAGAACACTACGGCATGGACAACGCCCCCACCGCGAAGCAGATCGCCCAGGAGCGTCGCGAGCGCGAGGCGACCCCGGAGGACTCCGTCCACGAGTCTGTCCAGCGCGGGGAGAGTGAGTCCATTGGGTCTCGCAGCTACGCCCAGTCCCACGCCTCCCGCCGCACGAGCAACGCAAAGCCACCGCTCGTCGCCATGAAGCCCACCGCCGCCCAGCGCAACCGCGATACCGCCATGCGTGAAGAGCGGGAGTCCGTGCAGCGTCAGCGTGGTATGTCGGTGTGTAGTTCCGGCGGCGACAACCGCAGCGTCGCCTCCTCCCGCCGTCAGTCCCTCTCCAAGCCGCCCCTCGTGGCCAACAAGCCCACCGCCGCCCAGCGCAGCAGAGAAGAGGAGATGCAGCGGCTGAGAGAGCAGAAGGAGAAGGAGAACGCCCCTCAGCCTCGCCGTACCTCCGTCAGCTCGGAGGGGAAACCACCGTCCGTGGCGGGCAAGACGACCATGTCTCAGCGTAGCCGCTCCAACTCCCTCGTCGGTTAAGAAAAAGTGAAAAAGAAAGAAAGAAAAAAAGGAAACATTAGCGTTCATCTTGTTCTTTTTTTTTTTTTTTGGCGATTTCAAAAAAGTGTAGAGGTGGTTCAAGAAAGAAAAAAAGTATTATACGTTATTCGCAATAACATATCACTGTTTTTTTTTCTTTTCTTTTCCTTTTTTTTTTGCGCTTGATTCTTTGTACTAAAAGAAGAGGCGCGACGAGTGCTCAAAAGTTAAAAAAAAAAAAAAAGGCAAAGAAAAGATTTCCATAGTAGTTACTGTAATTATTTTTATTTTCTTTTAAAAAAATAAAACAAATAAAATTTTTGAGAGTCATATAGAAAATATCTAAACAAACAAAAAAAAAAAAAGCCTCGTTTTAAGGGATGTTCTGTTGTTGTATTATAACTGACTCTTTATCGTTGTTTTGTTAGTTATCGTTACTCCACCACTTTTTTTTCTTCTTCTTTCTTATATAGCAACGAAACAAAAATAGAATAGATTCGTGTAGTTTTTTTTTTTTTTTTAAACTACATCAAATAAAGAAAAAACATACATTTTTTTTTTTTTTGAAAAATAATAACAATGAACGTGGATAACTTATTCTTTTGTTGGTCCGCGTGGCACACCGCGGAGGCGTACGCGATATACCTCACCGGCAATAATAATAAACAAAATGCGGAAAGTACCTTCACTTTACTATCCGCACAATTCATTGCACCAAAAGGATTCGCCACCATCCATCATCATAATCATAATAATAATACTGTTAGTAGTTTTCTTTCCGTGGAAGTGTATTCGGTGTGTTGCGACGTTAGTGTTATCCTAACCGAAAGAGAGGTACACTGCCTTTCGAGGGTGACGTGTACATTTTCCTTTTCGCTCCTAGAAGAGGTGGAAATCTTTTTAAACGAACATTACTATAATACGAGTAACAATAATAATGATAATGACCCGGACGGTCTTTTTTTGTTCGATCACGTCTGTGAAGGAAAAAGTTTACTATTTAAAGATTATGCCGTCTTGTCGCATCTGTTCCACAGACTACACCATCCGGATAATAATAATACTAATAATAGTGGTTATTGTTTTCACGGTAGTGGTCAGCAGCTACAATGCTACCTCGCCCCCAACTCGTTGGTGTTACGGGAGAGTCTGCTGGTCCGTCTATACGCTGCGCCCATCGCCGTGGAGGACACCAATCGACTTCAGACGTTGATCCTACCGAAACGGACGACGCCAACTGTGCTGTGGTCTGCGGTGAAGGATTCTTTTTTTTCGGTTTGGAAGAATATGAATCTAGACGAAGATAATGACGATAATAATGATAGGAGTATCCCCCAGCGTTACACTTTACCCACAGTGATCAAGACGAGCGAGTGTTGAAAGTATTATTCCCTATTTCGCTGGACGAGGTACGAAGCACTTTAGGTGAAACTAATAACAATAATAATAATGATATTCGTTTATTTGGCGACTATGTGACGTGTAATCTTCTCTTGTTACTCTCCCTTTATGGGTACGAGGTGGACAGTGACTGGAGCCCACTGTCGGTAGAAGAAGAGGACGCTATCAGTAGTAATAATGATAAGAAAAACACTTTGTTGTTGGAAAATAGATTACAAAAAAGAGTACGGTGCCGTTACTGCGGCGGAACCCCATTCTTGGAGGTATCAGAGAACAAAACGGCATCTCCCCCCGAGAATGCGGAAGGCACGGAGGAGCCAACTGCTACGGAAGGGACAGGCGTCAAAGTCGAACAAGAGGAAACCACCCAAAATGATACCACCGTCGAGCGTGAAGGAGAAAAAGAGGAGGAAGGAGATGCGAACAGTGGCGAGGAAAACCACAACAACAATAGTATCGATGAAGAACCCGATAATAATAATAATAATAATATTAATGAGAATGATGCTGTGGAGGAGGAGGTTTCTGCGGTGTCTCATACATACCGCATTACGCTTTCATCCGAGAACCATCAACATGAGAGGGAGTGTCCTTGGCGAACACTATTTCTGCAAAACTGTTTTGAAAACAATACAAATAATAATAATAATAACAATATGAAGCCAGTCTGCTTTCACTACAATGTGGTCGATCCAGAGGAAGTGGAGACAACTCGTGGTGCGAATGAGATTATGCATCATCATAATATAGAAGAAGAGATAAAAGAACAGCCAAATACCAACGAACAAGAAACCACAAAAGAGAATATCGGGCAAAGCGAAAACAATAAGGAAAGTGAGGATAATGGGGATAAAGTAGTATTTACCTTTTTCCTAAATGAACTCATTACACTTTACAAATGTTGGAAGGCCTCGACGGAGTTCTACAACCACAATCATTCTCACGATGCGAATAAAGATATCGCACAACACGTACCGTTTTTAGCCGACAGTGACGAGGAACACCGTTTGGTAGAACACTTGAATGCTTTTATATCCGCTAATAATAATAATAGTGGTTTGGTCGAAAAAGAGTTGGAGAAGAGGAATGCACAGACTAGTTCTACCGAGGAAGAATGGTATCCGGTCAGTCTTTACAAAACCTCCTCCGATACCGCGTTGAGCCATATTATGACCCTTTGCCAGTCGGTTCTCACATGACCCTCTGCCAGTCGGTTCTCACCTCTCCACAGAAAAATAATGAAAAGAAGGAAAAAGAGGAGTTGGCGGCGATTTGCCACAAGAAGACCCAATTGCTAGACTCGGTCATGCGCTTTGGTGTTTCCAGCATCACCCAAACCAACAGTAATAATAACACTTTACAATCACTACGAAAGTTCAACGCGGTGTACCGAAAAATGCGACATCAAGAAGAGAGTGAAAGGGAAGAAGAAAAAAAGTCAATGAAACGAAAGAAAACGGAACAGTACTTGGAGGAAACGTTTTTTCCGTCCCTTTCTGTTTTGTTGTACGACCACCCAGAAAATAATAATAATCCTAATAACGCACCAATGAGCGCAGAACAACGGAAGCTGTTAGAGTATACGCTGCAGCGGGTGACGTATAATAAAGAAACCCATTTGCAGGAGTGGAAGAAACGAACAGAACCACCAACCACTCATAATAATAATAATAATACCAAAGTGGATCCGACGACACCATCAAACACTATTCCAAACCCTAAACAGAACGTCGCTCATCCTCACACAGCCAATCCACCTCCGCTGCAGAATAACAATAACACTAGCAATAATTATTATCAGAATGCCAGTGCGAAAAAGGCGACGGAGCCGACACCAACTAGTCTTAATTATTATCAGAACACACCAGCAAACCACAATCCTCCTTCCCCCTCCACTGTGGCCCCCAAACCGGTCATGAAGAGTGTGCTCAACCCCAACGCCACCCCGTACCGCTACAGCGATAACAACAGTAATAATAATAATAGTGTGTTTAATACTTCCAACGAGGAAGCTTGGGACAGCAGCGGTATCATCGATACGCCTAGCCATAATAATAATACGAGTGGTGGCAGCATCCTGCAGACGCCTTCCCCTTCTCCGCCTATCCTCACTAAACAACAATTGCGAGAACAACGCTTCGGTACGGCGTCCCCCAGTCACAGTAGACCAGTCATCCCTACCGGAGGAAGTATCCTGCACACCAGCAGCGGCAGCAGCATGGGCCGCCCGACAGGAAGTGTGTTGGCCTCCACCAACGATACCAATAGTAATAATAATCATAGCCGTGGTGTTTTGGGACGAGGGCAGTCGCAGGGAGGTCACCGAGGGAGAGGTCGTGGTGGCAGACGAGGTCACTGATGAATATCACTTTCTTTTGTTGTACTATCTGTTTACACTAAACTACGCTTGATTCTTTTTTCGGTGTTCACCTTTTTGTGTGGGTTTTGTCTATTCTTATTAACGTCCCTGTCATCTCTTCCATTCTTTTCCCTTTTCCAATCAAAAACAAGAAATAAGTATTATTCAGCAAATATTTTTGTTGGGATTGATACATTTTTTTTTTTAGTTTATTTTCATCGTTTTTTCTCTTGTTTATTATACACTGTACCCCTTTAATAAATAACACAAGAGAAAAACAAACCATAATCATCATCAATAGCATCTGTAGATATTTCAAACTATACTAAAAAAACAAAGAAAAAAGTAAAAAAACAAAAAAAAGCAACATGGCGCTTGTGCCGTTAGAAGAGGATCTGACGAATCAAATTCATCAGGTCCAGCAGCGGCGGAAGTTACTGCACGACGCCACCGTCGTGGAGGAAACTGGAAAAGGGAAGAGCAAGTCTCCCTCCCCCTCCGCCGCCCCTGTGAAGCAGGAGCCGCCCCGTACCGTGGACGGTCCCACCCTTAATGACCTCAAGTCCCCCAACTATCCCTTCCTACTCTGCGAGGAGGCACCTCCCTCCTACATTCCGCCGCCCGTGCCTTTTGACGTCGAGGGTGAGGTGGATATCCTGAAACAGAAGGTGCTGCAGGTGCAGCAGGAGTTCACCAAGTATGAGAAGAAGCTGAAGAAGGAGGGCCGCGTGGCGCGGTCGGAGAAGACGGGTGAGGTCAACGAGACGGGCGCCAAGAAGACCGCCCTCAGTGAAGAACAGATTGTGGAGTTTTTCTCCCTCTCCACCAACTTCGCCGAGCTCGCCTGGGCGGTGTCGACCCTTATTTGGTTCTACCGCTGGGTCCTCTCCCACTCCATCAGTCACCTGTGGAACTGCAAGGAGTCGCTGGAGTACGCCCTGCAGGACAACAATCAGCCACTCCCCACCACCAGTGAGGAGATGGACGCCGCCTTGGAGCAATTTCCCTTTACCCAGGCGGTGTCGATCTTAGACAATGACCGCTCCGCTACGATTGCCCAGGAGCGTCGCCGCATTCGTTCGGTCAGCCGCACCTTCAAGGATGGTCTCCCCGCCATCGCCGTCAATGCCGCCACGAGCAGCTACCTCTCCACCGAGGAGAAGTACATGTACCAGGAGTTCTTCAACCAGTCGGAGCACCTCATGCTGCTGCTGAACCACGCCAAGCTGCTGGAGAAGAGTCAGGCGGCCCTCAAGTCACGCGGTGGGTCGGCTGGGGGCAGCAACAGCAGGGACCCCAGCCTGGATGCCCAGACCGGTGCCCTCATGACCGAGGAGGACATGATGAACGTGCGCATGCTCACCGAGGATGCGATGAGCGCGATGGGGGCGGAGGAGCAGGTGATCGAGTCCCTCATTGACACCATCGCCGACCGTAAGAAGAACGGTGTCGCCTTCGATGTCTCCCCCGAGGAGCGCGAGCGCAGCCGGACTGCCATGGTGGCGGTGTACGGTTGTGTCGTCAGCGACATGCGGCTGATGGGCGAGCAGATGAGCGTCGCCGCGGAGTTTCTCAACAAGTACGAGGGATGGCTCCGCTTCTACGGTCTCGGCGGCCACGACCCCCTGATGGAGCGACTGTCCAAGATCACGGGCGGTAACTACTGGCCCGTGCTGCCCTCCTACGGCGGTCACCCAAACGGGCACAGCCATAGTCACGGTGGGGACTATGGTGATGACTTTGTCAATCCCACTGATGCCTTTATAAAGCCACGCGAGAGCACCAACCCTAGGAGTGGTGTGGACTCGCATACCCAGTCGGTGCGCAACAGCACCGAGAACACGACCCGACAGAAACCGAACCCCCGGCCGCGTGTGACCTCCCCGGAGAGTCCACCGGTCCGCAGCAGCCAGGAGAGTGTCCCCAAGCAGCAACAACAACCACAACCGAAGCCAAAGGCCAGCCAGGCCGCCCCTGCTGCGAAAAACAATGAAAAGTCTGCGGAGAGCAGTCAGAGACCCCGCGAGGCGGCGGCCGCGCCAGCCGCTGCTCCCAAGCCCAAGACGGCCCCAGCCCCCAAGGCTGCCCCAGCGAGCGAGGCCCCCAAGCACCAGGACCCCAGCGCCTCCCGCCGCTCCACAAACGCTACCAGCCAGAACGACTTGTACCCTATCCGTACGTTCGACACGCCCAAGTCCGCCCCTACTTTTGACGACAATGCCATCGCGAACGTCTTTTTTCAGATCCTCCAGCTGGTCGATAACTATCGCAAGGTGAAGGGTCAGACCGCCGATGATGCAAAGCTCGCCAGAGCGTGGCAGATTGTGTGTCTGCGCTACACCGTCCTTCGTGTGGTGAACGGAGAGTGGAACGCAAGTAACCTCGTCCAGCGCATCGACGGCATTGGCGCCTCCCTACAGGAGAAGCTGGCCCAGTCCACCGTCTTTAGTGAGCTCAAGATCAACGCCAGTGGTCTGCTAGCGGTTGTCTTCCTCCTTGCCTCCTTAATGAAAGCAACCCCCAAGTCCACCCAGCCGCTCCTCCCTGTCAGCGTTGTGGTACACATTCTCTTCCCTGCCAACGACTACAAGCAAGAGGTGGAGTACACCCTGACGGCGGCGGAGACCGACCGGTGGGGGGCACTGCTGGATGCGCTGTGGGTGCAGGCCGACCCTTCCGGCTCTGCTCACGGCGGCTTCCTCGCTCAGCCGGAGCGAGCGGAGGTGAAGTTCCTGCGTCTGCTGGCGATCGAGGTGCAGGGGCGCAGTGCCGGCAAGGCCACCATCACCCTACAGTACGCGACCGCAGACTTGCTCGACCGCAAGACGCGGCTGTTCCGTACCGTGGTGGACTGTGAGCGTGGCCTGCACCGCCGCTACCAGCTCACCCGCTCCCTCTTGGTCGCCCTCTACGAACTGGAGACCCGCGGCCACCTCCCTTCCTACGCCTGCCGCACCGAGGAGGTGAAGGCGCTACCATTCGGGAAAGTGCTCTTCCTCACCGATGACCGCTCCTACCTGTGCGGGATCCTTTCCCCTGGTGCGATCCAGCTGAAGCGAATCCACCAGCACCTCGGCGACAAGCTCGCCCGTCCTGGCACGGAGGCGCTCAAGTCAGAGCCGTTCGTCCGCTACACCAAGAAGCCCAACTTCAGCACGATTGGTCTGTTACTATCAGAGGCGATGCACTACATTGCCATGGTCACAGAGCCACACTTGTCGGATGTGTTTCTCACCGCGGAAAGTCTCAAGGAGCAGTCGGAGTGGGAGCTGGATAACAAGGTGCTGCCGCGTAGTTTTTCTAGCAGCTCCCGTCACCCCGTCGCCGTCGCCCTTAACCGGGAAAAGGCGTTGGCGAACCGGAATTGTATCTCGATTCACCGGTTCATCAATCCCTTGATACGACAGCTGGATGATAGTATACAGCAGCTCCCCGCGGAAACCAAGTCTAGCCGCAGCAACAGCATGTTAGCGGGCTCCTCCAAGCGAAATAGTGTCGTCTAACGGAAAAAGGAGGGAGACCCAATATGTAAAGAGAGATTGTATCTTTTTTTTTTTTTTTTGAATTAGGATTTTTTTTTTTTTGTTTATTGTACTACTTTCATGAATGTTTTTTTTTTTTTTTTTTGTTATTTCTTTCTTCTCGGAAGCGTGAACGACGACCATAACTATAATTTTTATTAGAATGAGAACAAAAAAATAAATAAACAAACGAAAAAAAAAAAAAAAAATACAGTTGGAAAAAAAAAAAGTATTCCTTTTCCAGATTTGACCCCCCATTAAAGCATATTTTATAAAATATATGAAACAGTAAAGGATAGTAGAATTTTTTTTTTTTTTCATTTTGAACATATCATTGTATCTTTCCTATTTAAAAAAGAAGAAAAAAAAACTAAGCATTCTTGAGTTTTGTTTCTCAAGAGTGAACGTCATCTCCACTTTTCTAAAAATAACAACCATACACCATATACATTTCCTCATTTTTTCATTTTAGCCATATTGTCTCGTAGAATGTCCACTGACACACCCGTCAGTTCCATCTTTGACAACCATCAGCTGGTGCTGCGGTATGGGGCCCTCGCGATCTTAGGCGGTTATGCCGTGTCCATTGCCTATCGAGTAGGATTGGTACAGAAAGTATTACCGGCGGCCATCTATCAAAAAATTGAGTCCACGGTAGAGGCGGTGAAAGCCAAAACCCAACCCATCGGCGATGCGAAGCGCTTCGCCCTCGCCCGCGCCCACCTGACGCGCACCTACACCCTCACCTCCCTTGGTATGTCTTCCTTTATTGCAGGGGTGCTCACCTTCGTCGTGCAGCCCAAAGTGCCGATTGTGGTCCCTATGATTGTGACGATTATGTCCGCGCTGTTGGTGGTGGCGGTCCCTCGGCGGTTACTGTTGCGCCCGTATCGTATCTTGTGTCACATGCTGTGTTTCTACGCGGCGGGGTATAGCTTTGGTCCGATTGGGTGGGTCGCGCAGGACTCCCTCTTCCTGTGCTTGTTGCTGACGGTGTGCACGATGGCCGGCCTGGTGACGCCTCTCTTCCTGACCCGAGGTTTGATTAGCTATCTCCTCTCCTCGCAGCTCCTGTCGCTCACCTTATCGATTGCCTTCTTCACCGCCCCCAAGGAGGCCAAGCTCAAGTACTCTCCGTTTAACATGCTCAAGGAGCAGCGCGGGGTGCAGCTCATCTTGTCGGCCGATTACAATATTTTGTTAACTTTGCAGTTTGTGGGGGATTTGCTCATCTTGGGCCTACATACCCTTCCCATCATGTACTACTTTGTGTCAGCCAAGGCGGAGCCGACGGAGGAGTCCGATGAAAAAGAGGAGGCAGCGCTCCTGAATCATGTAGACGACGTACGAGAGGCGTTTTGCATATGCACCGGCTGGTCCTACTTGGTATACCGTACCGTGAAGCACTTTGCGCGCTTTTTCGTTGAGAAGGTGATTAACGAAAGTAACGAAAAGAAAAAGACGAATGACAGTCGTCAGGATCATTCTTGGCAGATCTTAGCGGAGCGTCGGGCCAGTCTGAGCGGTGCCTCCGGGGCCTGTTCTGGGTTGATGATGGTGTTACTTTACATTAAGGTCATCTCCATCCTACAGCGCGACGACCCCAAGATGAGCTTGGACCAGTTCCGCAGAATGTGTAACCGCTTCTCTCCTTTGGAGGCGATCCTTCAACTGTGAAAAACATGTAAATTGAGTATATTTCCCCCTTTCTCAGTAATGGGAGGAGGTGAACCTTATATATTTCACTAAAAAAAACAGAGAAAAAATAACTTAGTATGATTCATCCGAATTACTTTGTTTATTTTTGTTTCCCTTTTTTGCGGTTTTCTGTATTTGTTACCATCTTCCTCCCTTGCCTCTCATTCTATTCACTTTTCCCTCTTTCTTTTTATTTTGAAAAAAAAAAAAAGAACTCCCCTTTCTTTCGTCTGCTATTGATATTTAGTTTTCTTAAATTCTTCTTCACACATCATAATATGATTTCACACTTTTATTAGTCAATACGAATAGTTGAATACAAAATAAATAAAAAAAAATTAGATGCGCATTCTGGCGAGTACTGTGAAAAGACGTGGGGTGTCTTTTCCCTGTACCTTGTTTAGCGCTCTTCGTCCGGTGACCGGTGTGCGCGATGCGGTCCTGTCGGGGGATGGGAAGATACGCATGCGACGGCGAGGCATCACTCGCTACGAGCACAAGGCCGTCCCCCCTAGCGACCTAGCCCCCCACACGGAGGAGGAGGAGGACCTACCCTCATGGCCGATCGATACATTTGAGTACAATACTTTTTTAGAAGATGGCGGGCACTCGTTGCGGTTGGGGGCGCTGCAGGAGGAAGAGGAGGAAACGATACTTTCCACCTCAACTGCTAGTGAGGAGGGCGAGGAACCTGTTTTGGTGGAGGTGGACCCGGTCGCCTGTGCACTGGGTGCGGAGCCTACTGTGGCACAGCTCGCACAGACCACACGGGCGGCACTGGCCGCTCATCTCATCGCTCCGTCACCCCCAAGCGGCGCCACACTTCCTCTCCCAACTGAAATGCAGCTTGATACCGATCAGGTGATCTTACTAGAGAAGTTGTACCAACAGTACTACCTGCCCTCTCTTAGTAGCAGCACGGCACTCTCCGGGTGGGTGTGTCATCACTGCTGTGCTTATCAATCATCCCGGACACACTCTATCTGTCCTCACTGCTGGACCCCACGGTGGGATCTATTCTACTGCCAGTCCGGTGAGGGTGTGCTAAACAAGATTGTAGGGCCACTTTTCAAGGACAAGTCTGACGATAATAATAACACGGCGGCGTTGGATCGATTTAAAAACAGTCTTCGTCAGATTATACAACAGCGCAAGTTGCCGTCGCATTGGGTGTGCAATGTCTGCTACGAGTACAATCTTATTTCTTCCTCCACAGGCGACAAGGACGGGGAGGAAAGTAGTAGTGGTGGTGCGTGCCGGTGCTGCCACACGGCACGTAACAAGACGGAAGAACTGCGGCCAGTGGTCCATGAAACCTTCGCGGAGGAACTCATAAAGAGCGATATTGGCACCGTCATGAACAACCGCAACCGTGTAACCCGCTGGCGCTGCCTCTCGCTGAGGTCCGTCAGCAACAAGGAGACTGGCGCCACTACACCTGAGAAAGATGAACTCTGGATGGCGTGCAGGGAACAAAACAGTCTCAAGGCGAGTCACTGTCGCCTCTGTGCTTCTCCCCGTTTCAGCAATGTGTGGATCCAATGCGCGCATTGTTTATTCCCCTATAACGAGTTATCACACGAACTGTGCTACGAAGGCATTCTCTATGACGAACAGAACCGCATGAAGGACTTTTTTAACTTTGAAAAACACGTCTTTCGCGAAACGGCAACACCCAACGAACAGGGTGGAACGGAATACCATCGAGAGAAGGAAAAAGCCTTTTACGAAAGGGTGAAACACAAGAATTATCCGTTTCTTCAGTACGCACAGACACACCCAACACAAAAAGAAGAACAAGACCTTGATCAGCCGGCATCACAGTTTGTGGCGAGTGAGCGGCAAAAACTGCACCACAACATAACAAACATTTCTTTCCACTCCCAAAACAGTTTCGCCCCCTTCACGCCGTATCTTCGCTGCCTCCAGTGCCACTCCTTCTTGCATGGGAGTGAGGTCAGCACACCCCAACCTGGCCACGAAAAGAAAAAGTTAAACTTCAGCAACGCCTTCTGGTGGTGTGCCTGTGGGGTGGTCAACAGCGCCGTGGGCATTAGCTGCACTCGCTGCCGCCTACCACGCCATGTAATGACCGCCAGCACGAACCAGCACCTCTTCCAACGGCTACTCTACGGGGAGCCCCACCGCGACGCCCCTCCTCAAGTTTTCGCCCAGCCCCTCGACCTCCCTAGTTTTCGCAATCAGTGGGACTTCCACCACTGCACGAGTTGGTATTGTGATTACTGCACCACCGTCAACACTGCCTCTTGCTACGTGGTGCAGGCCGGGGGAAAGGGGAAGATGGGAGCCATGTACCACGGCGACCGAAAGTGTCGGCGGTGTGACCTGCCGTGGCACGGTTTGATCACCGATGAACAAGGACGGTGGCGGTGTGCGTGTCATCAGGTGAACGAGGGGAGCACCACACACTGTACGAGCTGTGGCCTACCTCAGCGACCGTCGCTGCGGGTGGACACGCTCTCCATGTGGTGCCGAGGGGACTGGGTCTGCGCACGGTGCGACGGCCACAATTATCGAGATCGACAGAAGTGCTCCTCGTGTGGGTCGGAGAAGGTAATTTAACCGTCTAATAACCATAATAAGAAGATGGAATTGCGAAGTGAGAGAGAAAAAACAAAAACAAAAAGGACTGGACTATTAAAAATATAATTGAAATCATTACTGTCCTCTCTTTATCACCTTCTCGCATAGCAGAAAATCTTAATAAAAATAGTCAATGCCACCCAAAGATAGTATTAGCAACATCATTTCCAAAACTCTAGAACAGTTTCTGGACCATCACAATGCTGCAAAGGAGACGGATTCGTCGATCTATGTACGGAAGTTCACCCGCACTGTTCGTCAGGAAGATTTACGCACCATAGACGAACTGACAATGGCATTCCGATTTTTACAATTTTTATGGAAAGAGGGAATAGCGGTCTATTTTACGCATTCATGCGAGATGATGGGTTCTGCTGACAAGAAGAATGATTTGACCATGCAGCACTTTTTGCAGTTTGTGAACGAAGTAACGAATCTGTTGAAGTCTATAAAGAGGGAAGTTTTCATAAAAATAGAAATGCTGCAACGTGGCCATGACACACATGGCGATCCAGTCCAGAAAAAGTACGGAGACGAGTGTACGTTTTTTCAAAACATGGTAGACAATCATAGAAAGCCGGTTGAGAAGGAAAATAATACACTATCGGAATGTATTTCCCTCGCCACCGCCGTGTACCACACTGCCGTCTACTTTTCCTTCTTGTTGCTCGATATGGATCTACTCTCCGACTCTCTATCTACCCTGACGAATGAGAGCGACCATTGGCTCCGCTGTGGTCAGGATACCATTGTGAGTGACGCGGCATCCAGCTTCTTTCTGATGGACAAGGAGAACGGCACGGCAGTGAGGGAAGAATGGCTGACTCTCGTTTTTTGTATAACATACAAAATATTCAGCAAGGACTATTCGAATCTGTACCGTTGGATGCAAAAGTTTGAAGACGAGTGGCAACACCACTGCGATAATAAAAATAGCACCGACGAAGAAAAGTCATTCTGGCGCATTGCCCAGCTGTTTGTGCATTTCAGTGTGGTCGAAGACTATGCCGCGATTCAACGGTTATTCTCCTTTCACACAGAAAAGAATGAAAACGGTGTTTGGTGGCAATGCGCGTTGTTATTGTTTTATCGTGTCTTGCTAGAACGTGTGATTCGTCACTCCTTTGTGGAACGTCCCACTGGAAATGTGTTTCGACCCATTGTCCAGACGGAGGCCAACAGCCGAAAGTTAACGTTTTCGGATATCGTGAATCTTAATAATAATAATAACGAGAAGGAGAATTCTGCCCTGGAGTTTTACCTGGGGCCTCACTTGTGGAAAAGACTCGATCATAATGACCCTAGTGATGCTAGTGGAAGTTGTGGTATGCTACTCCTCCGGAGTCAGATGGTGGTGTTGTGCTTGGAGGGAGGACCGTGGCCGGTACCGCCCCGAGTGCTGCTTAGCATTAGTGCTTAATGTGAACTGCTGTTTCAATTGCTTTTTTTTTTTTTTGTCGACGAAGACACTTCTTATTACTCCCTCCGCCTGCACCACTCATATACTTCTTTCCTCCCTGTTTTTACAAACGCTAATAGTAGGGATCCAGTGTCATCATGGCACTATTAGAAACCTGTGACTTCTTATCGCCTTCTCTGAAGGCGAAAGCACAGAATGTTGGCCTCGTGCGGGTGGACGATTTATACAAACTAATAGAGTCCAACCTCCCGACCGAGTTTCGTACGTATCTACAGACACAGCGGCATAGGGAGCCTTTGACAACCGACGACCCGTCCTTGGCCGAGGATAACAGTAATAATCATCAGAATACTACTCCCGCCATACCCAACAAAAAAGAGTTATTAGAGGAGCTCTTCTCTAAAATAAAGGCGTCCATCCCGGAGGTTCACCCACGCGAGTGTGAGGTGTTGTGGGACTGGTTCTTGTCCGTCTTCACGGATAGCCGTGCGAGTCCCACGACACCACTCGTCTTTACCTCCCTCGCGGCGCTGGCCGATACCCCGAGTGCCCCTCTACCACGGCTGACGACCTTCTCCAAGTCCCTCGACACCCTGCTGGGTGGTGGCATACCCCTCCACACGCTGACGGAGGTCTGCGGCCCCCCTGGGGTAGGGAAGACCCAACTGCTGCTCCAGCTCTGTGTCAGTGCGGCCCTTTCCCCGCAGCTGGGCGGCCTGGATGGAGGTACGCTCTACATTGACACGGAGGGTAGCGTGGCGGGGGAGCGGCTGGAGGAGATGGGGGTGGCGGCGGTCAGTCTGCTGCACGGCCTCGCACTGAGGGAGCAGGCGAGGGCGGCCTTGCACGACCGAAAGAGAGGTAGGAGCGAGGCGTCACCGTCGCCCCCGCAAACGCTCCTCCAAACGCCCACCCCTTCCTCCTCCCCCGTCTCCTCACAGACGACCAAACGACCCAAGAAGAGACGCCAGAAGGAGCATTCCTCCCTCCCACCGTCCTCCCCGCCGCTCCTTTCCCTGCCAGAGTACTCCCAACAGCTGTCTGTGGAGCAAGTCATGCGGAACGTACACTATCTGCGAGTGACGGAGGCCACCGCCCTGACGAGCCTTGTGTACGGGCTACCACACCTTCTACAGAAACTGGAAAGGGAAGGTGGGGAACCCAGACAGAACATTAAACTGATTATTATAGATTCTATCGCGATGCCGTTGCGTGCGGTGCCGAACGCCGCCGGTGGTACGGGTAGAAACACGTTTCAGAGCGCTGTGTCGAGGAACCAGCTGCTCTTCTCCCTCGCCCACCGTCTACGCACATTAGCGGAGGAGCGCGAGCTGACCATTGTGGCGAGCAACCACGTCACCACACGGCTCGTCACCCCTACCGGTGGCAATCCCAATAACCGGGTGTCGCTGCTGATCCCTGCGCTAGGAGACCACTGGGCGAGCGGTGTTCACACCAGACTGCTGCTCTCTTTCCATCACTATCACTATACGGAATCCACCAAGGAGAGAGGCGACAGCGGCGGCGGTGCTGCCCCCCGACCCGTCGGCTGCAGGGAGGATACCGTTCTGCTACAGACCGTCCCCGCGATAGACGAGGAGGGTAACCTACTGTCTTCCTCACAAGACAAGTACAGGGCCATTCAACACCGTGTGGCGCGACTGGTGAAGGCACCCTTCGGCGTGTGGCGCTCCTCCTCTTACGCCGACCAGGAGTGTTGTTTTACGATTACCAAGAAGGGCGTGCGAGATGTTCCGCCACCTCAATAAAACAGATCCAAAAAGACTACGATGAACCAAGCTTTTTTTTTTCTCGTCTTCTCGAAATAAGTGAAGTTGTAAGCCACTTTTCTGCTGCCGATTTTTTTTGTTGCCTGTCGTTATGTCCGGCTTTTCTGGTAGGTGCATTCATTGTTGTCTCGTTCACACATCAGTTACTCTTTTCATCTCTCTTCTCTCCTCCTCATCTGTTTTTATTTCCATCCCATAGTAATATTTTACCCGTTGCATCGCATTATAGACGGTAAAAACAAAAAGTGGTAACACACAAATGAAATCTGTTTCCAACCCCAAAACAGCTTTGATTGTATTCTTGGTATTGACCGTTGCGGTGTGTCTTTGGTGTACACTGGCAGCACACAGCGGATACTTGACGCAAACATGGAGCAAGCTAATCGGTGGTGAAAGGAAGGGGGATGACAAGGCATTGCCTACCCGTCCTCGCCCGCACCCGCATAAGCACCCCAAGGGTCCGCCGCATCATCACCATGGTCCTCCGCCACCGCCCCCAGGCCCTCCGCCGCCGCACCCAGACGACAGCTGGGATGACAGCGACTCTCGGCCTCCACACCCACACCCGCACAAGCATAAGCACCCCAAGGGTCCGCCGCATCATCACCATGGTCCCCCGCCACCGCCCCCAGGCCCTCCGCCGCCGCACCCAGACGACAGCTGGGATGACAGCGACTCTCGGCCTCCACACCCGCACCGCCGCACCCTCATCCTCCGCCACCGCACCCAGACGATGACAGGGATGATAACCGGCCTCCACACCTACACCCGCACAAGCATAAGTACCCCAAGGGTCCACCGCATCATCACCATGGTCCTCCGCCACCACCCCCCGGCCCTCCGCCGCCGCACCCAGACGACAGCTGGGACGACAGCGACTCTCGGCCTCCACACCCGCACCCTCGCCCGCACCCTCATCCTCCGCCACCGCACCCAGACGATGACAGGGATGATAACCGGCCTCCACACCTACACCCGCACAAGCACAAGTACCCCAAGGGTCCACCGCATCATCACCATGGTCCTCCGCCACCGCCCCCAGGCCCTCCGCCGCCGCACCCAGACGACAGCTGGGATGACAGCGACTCTCGGCCTCCACACCCACACCCGCACAAGCATAAGCACCCCAAGGGTCCGCCGCATCATCACCATGGTCCCCCGCCACCGCCCCCAGGCCCTCCGCCGCCGCACCCAGACGACAGCTGGGATGACAGCGACTCTCGGCCTCCACACCCGCACCCTCGCCCGCACCCTCATCCTCCGCCACCGCACCCAGACGATGACAGGGATGATAACCGGCCTCCACACCTACACCCGCACAAGCACAAGCACCCCAAGGGTCCGCCGCATCATCATCATGGTCCTCCGCCACCACCCCCAGGCCCTCCGCCGCCGCCTCCGCCAGGCCCCCCGCCGCACCAGGGAGAGAGTGAGCCCCAGAAGGACGATAACGTCGAGGAGTAATCAACAGAGTATCGGGATGCGTTGCGGAAAAGGGTTTAACGTAGTCGAAGAGGGTCGTGGGAGTGCGATACAGGTGTAGGAGTATGTGCCCATCATGAGGACTGAGTGTTACAGAGCAACCACTTGTAAAACCAGGCTCCCCGAGCCCATTGCCCTCCAGATAGGGTTTCGATTGTTTTCTTTTTTCGCCACGCTTTTTCTTTTTCTTTTTTTTTTCTTTATTATTTTTGTGTGTGTTTTTCATGGTGACACGGCCGCGAGTGTTTTTTTTTTTTTTTTATGTCGCTGTCACCACTACTTTTTTTTCTTTTCGTTCATGCTATATCAGTTTCGTTCGCCTCTCACAACGCTGAACAACGTACCATACTGTTTTATGGTTGCCTCTCTGCATGGCGTCACAACACTTCTCCCCTCTCTTTCTGTTAATCCAAGACTTTGCTCTGCACACTACATCATTTTACTACAACCAAGAAAAAGGAAAATGACCTTCTCCAAGCCTCTTCTGTTCTCCGGCGTTGCGCTGTTCCTGACCCTCTCGTCGGTGTCTGCGAGAAGACCCCCCACTGCGGATGCGCGTAGCGTTGACGTGAGTGGGAGCCACCCCGCCCCACCGGCGCTGGACGAGGATGATTCCAACTCCCTTTCCAATGAGACTCGCCGCCCGCATGGCCCCCACGGCCACGGCCACGGTCGCCGTCCCTTCCCCCCTCGCGGTAACTGGTCCGACGAGAGTCGCCCCGCTCCCGAGGAGGATGAGTCCGTCTCTGGATCCCACGAGCCTCACGGCCCCCACGGCCACGGTCGCCGTCCCTTCCCCCCTCGCGGCAACTGGTCCGACGAGAGCCGCCCCGCCCCTCCCGCGTTTGACGAAGACGACTCCAACTCGGTCCCGAGCGAGCCCCGTGGCCCTCGTGGTCACGGCCGCGGTCCCCGCGAGGCTGTCCCCCTTCATCACGACCGCTCGGAGGAGAGCCACCCTGCTCCCGAGGAGGATGACTCGACCTCCCACGAGGGTCGCCGCCCCCACGGACGCGGTCACGGTCACGGCCGTCGTCACCCCTCTCCCCATCACGGGAGCGGGTCCGACGAGAGCCGCCCCGCTCCGGAGGAGGACTCGACCTCCCACGAGGGTCGTCGCCCCCACGGTCGCGGACATGGCCACGGTCGCCGTCCCTTCCCTCCTCGCGGTAACTGGTCCGACGAGAGCCAGTCTGGACTGTAAGAGCTGCGAATAGATCTTTTTTTTGATTTCTTTCTGCGGCTGTGCCAGCTAGTGTGTCCCGCATCGCAAACACACGGTTTTATTTTCGAGGAGCATGAGTAGACGGATCACGATTTGACTGTTTCGTGAACGGAGCGACGAGACACCAGTACTGCTCATGAGTTCTACGTGGGAAGCGGACGCGACGTTGTGCGGCCAGTGAATGAGTGTTTTTCTACGCACTCCTCTTTGTTTTTACCGATATTCATCCCCCTTCTCCCAACTGTTTTTTCCGATTTTTTTTTGTCATGGGCGTTCTTGCCTTGCGAGTGTTTATTTTGTTTCATTGTTTGCGTTCGATTCATACTGTCCCGTCTGTTACTTCTGTCACTGTGTGCTACTTTGTTTACGTCAGAGTGGAATGTTCTTTACTTACTATTCCTCCTCTCTCTTTCTGTTAATCCAAGGCTTTGCTCTGCACACTACATCATTTTACTACAACCAAGAAAAAGGAAAATGACCTTCTCCAAGCCTCTTCTGTTCTCCGGCGTTGCGCTGTTCCTGACCCTCTCGTCGGTGTCTGCGACAAGACCCCCCACTGCGGATGCGCGTAGCGTTGACGTGAGTGGGAGCCACCCCGCCCCACCGGCGCTGGACGAGGATGATTCCAACTCCCTTTCCAATGAGACTCGCCGCCCGCATGGCCCCCACGGCCACGGCCACGGTCGCCGTCCCTTCCCCCCTCGCGGTAACTGGTCCGACGAGAGTCGCCCCGCTCCGGAGGAGGATGAGTCCGTCTCTGGATCCCACGAGCCTCACGGCCCCCACGGCCACGGTCGCCGTCCCTTCCCCCCTCGCGGCAACTGGTCCGACGAGAGCCGCACCGCCCCTCCCGCGTTTGACGAAGACGACTCCAACTCGGTCCCGAGCGAGCCCCGTGGCCCTCGTGGTCACGGCCGCGGTCCCCGCGAGGCTGTCCCCCTTCATCACGACCGCTCGGAGGAGAGCCACCCTGCTCCCGAGGAGGATGACTCGACCTCCCACGAGGGTCGCCGCCCCCACGGACGCGGTCACGGTCACGGCCGTCGTCACCCCTCTCCCCATCACGGGAGCGGGTCCGACGAGAGCCACCCCGCTCCGGAGGAGGACTCAACCTCTCACGAGGGTCGTCGTCCCCACGGTCGCGGACATGGCCACGGTCGCCGTCCCTTCCCTCCTCGCGGTAACTGGTCCGACGAGAGCCAGTCTGGACTGTAAGAGCTGCGAATAGATCTTTTTTGATTTCTTTCTGCGGCTGTGCCAGCTAGTGTGTCCCGCATTGCAGACACACGCTTTTATTTTCGAGGAGCATGAGTAGGCGGATCACGATTTGACTGTTTCGTGAACGGAGCGACGAGACACCAGTACTGCTCATGAGTTCTACGTGGGAAGCGGACGCGACGTTGTGCGGCCAGTGAATGAGTGTTTTTCTACGCACTCCTCTTTGTTTTTACCGATATTCATCCCCCTTCTCCCAACTGTTTTTTCCGATTTTTTTTTGTCATGGGCGTTCTTGCCTTGCGAGTGTTTATTTTGCTTCATTGTTTGCGTTCGATTCATACTGTCCCGTCTGTTACTTCTGTCACGGTGTGCTACTTTGTTTACATCAGAGTGGAATGTTCTTTACTTACTATTCCTCCCTTCTCTCTTTCTGTTAATCCAAGGCTTTGCTCTGCACACTACAGCATTTTACTACAACCAAGAAAAAGGAAAATGACCTTCTCCAAGCCTCTTCTGTTCTCCGGCGTTGCGCTGTTCCTGACCCTCTCGTCGGTGTCTGCGACAAGACCCCCCACTGCGGATGCGCGTAGCGTTGACGTGAGTGGGAGCCACCCCGCCCCACCGGCGCTGGACGAGGATGATTCCAACTCCCTTTCCAATGAGACTCGCCGCCCGCATGGCCCCCACGGCCACGGCCACGGTCGCCGTCCCTTCCCCCCTCGCGGTAACTGGTCCGACGAGAGTCGCCCCGCTCCGGAGGAGGATGAGTCCGTCTCTGGATCCCACGAGCCTCACGGCCCCCACGGCCACGGTCGCCGTCCCTTCCCCCTCGCGGCAACTGGTCCGACGAGAGCCGCACCGCCCCTCCCGCGTTTGACGAAGACGACTCCAACTCGGTCCCGAGCGAGCCCCGTGGCCCTCGTGGTCACGGCCGCGGTCCCCGCGAGGCTGTCCCCCTTCATCACGACCGCTCGGAGGAGAGCCACCCTGCTCCCGAGGAGGATGACTCGACCTCCCACGAGGGTCGCCGCCCCCACGGACGCGGTCACGGTCACGGCCGTCGTCACCCCTCTCCCCATCACGGGAGCGGGTCCGACGAGAGCCACCCCGCTCCGGAGGAGGACTCAACCTCTCACGAGGGTCGTCGTCCCCACGGTCGCGGACATGGCCACGGTCGCCGTCCCTTCCCTCCTCGCGGTAACTGGTCCGACGAGAGCCAGTCTGGACTGTAAGAGCTGCGAATAGATCTTTTTTTGATTTCTTTCTGCGGCTGTGCCAGCTAGTGTGTCCCGCATTGCAGACACACGCTTTTATTTTCGAGGAGCATGAGTAGGCGGATCACGATTTGACTGTTTCGTGAACGGAGCGACGAGACACCAGTACTGCTCATGAGTTCTACGTGGGAAGCGGACGTGACGTTGTGCGGCCAGTGAATGAGTGTTTTTCTACGCACTCCTCTTTGTTTTTACCGATATTCATCCCCCTTCTCCCAACTGTTTTTTCCGATTTTTTTTTGTCATGGGCGTTCTTGCCTTGCGAGTGTTTATTTTGCTTTGTTGTTTTAGGTTTGATTTGCACTTTAGCTTTTGTTGTTTTGGCTATGTTGCGGAGTATTGTTTCTCTAGTGCTCTGGTTATGTATTCCCTTTCCCCCTCTGTTCTTCTTTCTAAAGCAACCTCCGTAGACTCGAGTTGCTTTTCGTGTGTTCTTTTCTATTTTGGTCAAAATGACAAGTTCAGCTTTTGACGATATCTGTGGTGTGACCCACCACTCCGGTTTTGTGTTTACCCCTAGTGAGAAGGTAGCCCTGCAGACCGCCGTGCCGCTCCTCGCCACTCGCGCCAAGCGCCCAAACGTGGCGGTGTGGGGTAAGCTGTTCGGGGTCAAGGCGGACTACATAGTGGTCCAGGCCTTCGCCGAGGATATGGTGGAGGAGCCTCTGCTCTTCTACAGTATTGACGAGGGTTTGCACTTTACGCTACTCGGTACCGCCTCCTCGCTGCTGGCCAGTCTGGCCTCGTCGGAGGATGTGGCGACCAACGGTCTCGCCATGCAGCAGCTGAAGCTGTCCCTGCTGCAGAAGATGCAGGGTCCCTTCTTGGGAGATCCCTCCTACGAGTACCGCCTCAGCAGCGACCGCGCCGGGGAGGTCAGCAGTGTGAAGGAGTCTGTCCGCCTGGCGCTGTTTGTAGAGGAGTTTGACTATCAGTGTAGGGTCGCCCCACGCGGGGCCTACTACCTCGGCGAGCGACGGGACGGTCTGCCACATGAGGTGCGCCGCAACGGTGCCTTCACCGGGCTCTCCTCCACCCCTGCCCTTCTGAACCAGGAGAGCGCCTTCTCCCTTCACAACTACTATCACATTCGTAGAAGCAACCCCTACCGCCGTCTCCTCGATGGAAGCAAACAGGGGTACTACGTGGAGAAGACGGACCTGCAGCGGCTGCATGAGAATCGCCAGGTCGACGCCGTCTTTGACCCTTTAAGCGATGACATCCCCACCGGCTTGTGGGTGCTCCACTACGACCCCATGCGGAAGGTGGTGTACGGTAGAAATAAAAAGTTTGAAGGCGCACTGTTCTACCACCGTCCTGAGACTAGCTCCTTCGGTACGCTGTACATGGGGGAGGGAACCGTCAACCCTAATCTTGCTTTTGAGATTTAAAGGGAGAGACAGGACCCCCCGATGACTCTTTTTTCTTTTTATTTGTTCATCCCCCGTTTTAGTGATTTAGACACGAAGAAAAGAAAGAATGTAACAGCAGCAAACAAGAAACAGTGAAGTGTGCTGCACTGTACTTTTATGTAAATACAAAAAAACTGTATCCTAACACCTAGTACCTTATCGCCTTGGGCATCTGTAGAAGTGCCTGTCTGCAATGTTTTGTGTGTTTGTTGTGTATCTATCCCAAAACACCATTTCATTTCTCCTCTCCTACCCGTCAGTCCTACTAGTAGCATTCGTTAACATGTGGCGTCGTCCCCTTCAGTGCACACCGCTAACGCACGGCGGTCTGCTGGCGGCGGCCATGCGCCCCGTCTCCTCCCGTGGACAGTACAACCCCGTCCATGACTTTAGTGACGCGGTGGAGGCCACTGGAAGAGCCTCTTCCCCTAGTCAGTTCGAGACCGTCATCACCAACCCCGGCCCCGTGCGGGTGGCGTACTCCCCCGACTACCTGGATTGGCTGTACAAGGGGTACTCGGCGAAGGTGAAGTACACCGATCTCCGCACCAAGGCGGAACACACCTTTAGCGGGTCTCTCCTCGGCACCACCCCCGCCTCCACAGCAGAGCAGGTGGAGCTAGAGAAGAGCGGACTGGCGCCCCCACCCGGTCTCTTCATCCGCCCTGCCCACTCCACCAGACGACTGGTCGGGGAGGCACGTCGTAAGGCGGCGCAGAAGGAGCTAGACACGGTAGCCAAGCAACAGGGCTACGTGGACCTCTGGGAGCGTCAACCACAGTTCCCTGCCATCCACATTGACAAGGCTACCCGATTCCACGTCGTGGAGCTCTTCAAGGAGTTAATACTGGACCGTGTGTTGGACCCGATGGAGGTGTGGGACAAGGCGCTGCTGTATAAGGCCATCCTAGAGGAGCGCAAGGCCTCCTACCCGTCTAGCTTTTCGTACATTTTTGACGACGTGGAGAGTGTGGTGCTCGCGCCGGAATCTCAGGAGGACAAGTTGAAGTCCCGCTGTCCCACGGAAGCGGATTACCACTACTTTTTGTTCCTCGTCAAGAAGTACTACATTGATAATGGTATAGAGGGCCACGTGGTGCTGCGGTGCCACCGCGAGCCCAACAGCCAAGACCTGCTCTTCTCCTCGCCCCCTCCCAAGACTGACGACGAGGTGCGTCAGGCGATTCAAAAGAAGGCGAAGGAGGCCCCGCAGGAGGACCAGTCGGCGGAGAAGCCCGCTGGCAAGATGTCGTTCCGTGCCCCCGGTGCGTACCCTCCGATAGAGGCGCTGTGGCGGTGCGAGGAGAACTACCCATTACTGCGCGTGCTGGTCTTTGGGGAGCTCAACCTCGTCGTCTCGGAGAACCCTTTCACCAAGTTTCCAAACGCGAATGCGTTTATTACGCGGCCGAACATTGTAGAATTAGAGGCCAACAGCACAGGGGCGGAGGCGAACCGGCAGCACACCCAGCAGCGGGACCGCCACAACCGTAACGCACGGAACCAGTCCGCCATCTCCCTCTCAAACGTGATTGCGGAGCGGAGAGGACACCTGCTGGCTCCCATTCCACGTAACACCTCCGCCGCCCTCGACGCCCGTGCCAGCGATGTCCGACGGCAGCTGCAGCGGCACCACCGGGAGGACACGATGGGATTCCAAAGGTTACTCAAGACGCACGGCGCCACCGATGACCTACAGGCGGGGTACGGCGCCTACTCCGATTTGGCCTATCTCAACCCCCGTACGGTGCGGGCCGAGGTGCGTGACCGACTCCATCGACGTGCCATGAACGCATTGCGCCACTACGATGAGGCGGAGGAAAACATCTTCCGAGAAGGAGTGGAGGAGGCGGTGGTGGCGGCTTCTTCACGGCCCACGGAGCAGTACCACATGCTCCCCTCGCACATCCCTACCCTGCCGCACTTTGTCTCCATTGTCAAGAAGGACCCGCATGTTTCTTTTCTACAGAATGTACTCTGCAGTAGTACCGCTACTGCCGCGGTGGAGCGTGGCGCCAAGCTACATCAGTTAGTGTACCAGCTGGCCAGGGCCCTGCACAACACCGCGCTGGAGTACCACGTCGAGCGGAATAGACGGATTCACCGACAAAAGGTCAACGTCGCCGCGGCGCTGCTGGACACCTTTGTCGAGAAGGAGCTCACCCAGTTCCTGAAGAGCGCCGCGCTGCGGGAGGTGCAGCAAGTGCAGGTGGAGGGACAGGTAGGAGAACGATTCTATAGCGATGACGTCGTGCGTGCCGCCCGCATGCTGGGCGCTCCACGTAAGTTCGAGAACCGCATGTTGGAGGCGAGCGGCTTTACCACGGATGCCCGCCAGGACGACTACAAACGGTGGATGGAGGCACCCAAAAAGTAACCAAGGAGCACCTCGACAATCAGCGGAAAGAATTCATGGATCCCGAACCTGAAGGTATTCCTCTGTCCAAACTCCCTCTGGACACGGACCCCGAGTTCCAGAAACTGGAGCAGGAGAGAGCGAAGGAACTGAAGAAGGATAAGCCTGACATGGATAAGGTGAAGGATCTGGAGGACCAGATGAATGACCGAGCGCACGAGCTCGCGAAGCAGGAGCGCGACAAGGACCGCGCCTTCCTGGACCCCGAGCCGGAGGGTGTGCCTCTCTCGCTGCTGGGCCTGGAGAAGGACCCGGAGTTCGACGACCTCGCGAAGCAGCGCCAGGCGCTGAAGGCCGCCGGCAAGACGAACCGCGACCCTGCCGTGAAGGACCTGGAGAAGAAGATGAACGACCGCGCCCACGATCTGGCGAAGGACTATCTGGACAAGAACCGCGACTACCTGGACCCCGAGCCGGAGGGCGTCCCGCTGAGCGATCTGCCGCTGAACAAGGACCCCATCTTCCGTGAAATGGAGAATGAGCTGCTGAAGCTGAACCAAGACCCCGTGAAGAACAAGGACAAGATTGACGAGCTGAAGCAGGACCTGAACGACCGCGCGGATGAGCTGGCGAAGCAGATGCTGAAGAAGGAGCGCGCCGGACAGGACCAGGAGCCTCTTGGCGTTCCGTTGGACCTCCTGCCGCTGAACAAGGACCCCGAGCTGAACGCGCTGGAGAAGAAGCGAAGGGAGCTGAAGAAGGACCCCAAGAAGAACGCCGATGCGCTGCGCAAGGTGGAGGCGGACATTGACGACCGCGTGAAGCAGCTGGCGCAGGATTTCCTCGACAAGGAGCGCGAGTTCCTCGACCCCGAACCGGAGGGCGTCCCTCTGTCGGAGCTGAACCTGAGCGACGACCCCAAGTTCCACGACATGGAGAAGGACCTCCGAGAGCTCAAGAAGGACCCCAAGAAGAACAAGGATGCCATTGAGGATTTGAAGGACGCCATGAACGACCGCGCCCACGAAATGGCGAAGGATTACTTGGCGAAGGACCGCGGCTTCTTGGAGCCGGATCCGCTTGGCGTCCCCCTGAATCTGTTACCGCTGAACGACGACCCCAAGTTCCAGGACCTGGAGAAGAAGCGCCGTGACCTGAAGAAGGACCCTACCGCGAACCCGAAGGAGATCAAGGAGCTGGAGGACAAGCTGAACGAGCGCGCCAAGGAGCTGGCGAAGGAGCACCTTGACAAGGAGCGAGGCTTCATGGACCCCGAGCCGGAGGGCGTGCCGCTGGACGAGCTGCCACTGGACAAGGACAAGAAGTTCCGTGACCTCGAGAAGAAGCTGCGTGACCTGAAGAAGGACCCGAAGAAGAACGCCGACGCCATCAAGGACGTCCAGGACGCGATGAACGACCGCGCTCATGAGCTGGCTAAACGACAGCTTGCTAATGATCGCAAGTACCTCAACGGTGAACCACGTGGAGTACCAGTTTCCGCGCTGGATTTGGACAACGACGAGGAATTCAAAAACTTGGAGAAGCAGTTGCGTGACGCGAAGAAGGACCCCAAGCGTGCAGATGAGGCCAGGGACCTGGAGGACAAGCTGAATGAGCGAGCTGACGCTATCGCGAAAGAATTCCTAAAGAAGGACCGTGCTTACTTGGACCCCGAGCCGGAAGGCGTGCCTTTGGATGAGCTGCCGCTGGATGAGGACTTGGACTTCAAGGGAATGGAAAATGAGCGCCGCCGTCTCAAGAAGGATGAATCAAAGAACGGCCCGGCGATAGGAGACTTGGAGAGGAAACTGAACGACCGTGCCCATGAGCTTGCCAAGGAAAAGAAGGGTTATCAGGATCCGGACTTCCACGCGGCGAACGAGGACATTGCTGAAATGTGGCCTCGTATTCGTGAGTTGTACCCCGAAGGTGTTTATGAGCCCGTTACGCCCGACACCACGCTACCGTCTGACGTCTCTTCTGCCCCACAGGATATGGGTTATCTGGCTCCGTTCATTGCCGCGCTGTCCCGTCACACTGTGATGATTTCACGTCTGTTTCAGGACAAGGGCCACCCCCACATGAAGCCATACCGTATTACGCTGTTTAACCCTGACAGCTCACCGGCGACGGTTGAGATTGACGACCGCGTGCCATGCGACGAGAACCGCGAACCCAAGTTCACCCGTGTGCCGTCCCGCATGTGGTACCCGTTGCTGCTCGAAAAGGCCTACGCGAAGTTCATTGGTGGCTACGAGAACTTCAACAACTGCAACGCCCACGACACCCTGCGCGACCTCACGGGGCGCCCAGTGGTGCACATCTCTCTGGAGGATCCGAAGCACGCTGCCGCACAGAACCTTGGTGACTTCACCCAGCCCGCCTTCTGGAGACGGGTTGCGGCGGACTTTGCCCGTGGCGACATTTATGTGTGTGTTACGAACGGCGATGTGCCGAACGGACTTCACCCGCAGTGTTGCTACGCCCTGATGGATATTGTGGAGGTACACCCCGGCTCCGACGACCCGAAGGATATTGTGCTGAAGGTGCACAACTGCTTCCAAGACGAGCCCGTGTACAACGGCCCTCTACGCGCTGGTGACTCCAACTGGACCGCCGACGTGCGCCGTGCGTGCAACTACGACCCGGAGGAAAACGACGTGATCTACATGCCCCTTCCCACCTTTTTGGACAACTTCAGCTGCATGCAGCGGTGCCACATCAACTGCGGTGACCGTCTGAGCTCTCCTGGTGAGTGGAATGAGTTCACGGCTGGTGGTACGTCGAAGTTCACCACGTTCCGCAACAATCCCATCTATATGGTGGAGAACAAGACTGCCCGTCCGGTCACCATTCTTGCGGAGGTACGACATGCGAACCCAATGTACATTGATGAGACGAACTGCAAGCGCTACCCGTACACTGGTCTGACGCTGATGCAGCCGATTGACGCTAAGCTTCCGCCGACGCCGTTCATCACCAACGGAACCCACAAGTTCCTGCAGAAGGGTATGATGCTCGACTCGAGAGAGGTCTGCTCGGAGATGGAGCTGCCACCCAGCTCGACGTGCTACCTCGTGCCGTACACGAAGGACCGCGGTACGCTTGGTAACTTCCATGTCTCCATATACCCGGATGCCGCGAAGGTGACATTGACACCTCTCCGCCAGGCGGGTTTGACGTTGAAGCCACTGAAGGAGGATATTAAGATTGACCCTAATGACGGCGAGGGATTGAGGACAGACTTCATGATTAACGAAGCCTGCAACGTTCACATTCTTCTCCACCAGAATCAGGTTTCCGACCCGAACAGCGTGCGCCGCGGAGATGCGGTCGGTGAAAGCGAACTTACCGTCGCGGCGTTTAACGAATATGGTATCAAGGTGGGTTCCACCGGCGAACCGACGAACGCAAGGGAGCACGCCCTTGTATTCAAGGCACCACAGGCCGGACAGTACTCCATCCTGACTACGTGCACAAGCTCCGATCCTTGCCAAGCAACACTTGAGATATACACGCCTAAGGACGTGGAAGCAGACATTGTTCCTGTTGCCCCAGATGCGAAGCCGCTGAATGTACAGGCTTCCTCGAGGTTCCCTGCACTGAACCGAACCGCTACCGCACCCTCCCGCGGTGGAAGCCGTGGCGCCAGCCGAAATAGCCGGGCTGGCTCTGGAGCGAGACGGACTGGCTCGTTGCCGCCTACCAACAACCGGACGGCAAGCGGCCGTAGAGGAAGTGCTTCTCGCCAAGGAAGCCGCGGAAGAAGATAAGCGCATTCCATTTTTTTTTTTTTTTTTTTTTTCATTTTTTTTCTCTCACGTCGATGTTTTGGGGAAAACATTTTTGTGATTGAAAGGTAGAATTCTTTTCCGTTCATTTTTTCACCGACTTTTTTTTTGTTTGTTTGGCGTGTCTTTTCAAATTTTTGAGTGGTGCTCTGTTACTTTTTGTATATACTTGGGGAAGTGTATTACATTCGGAAACAGTGTTAAAACTCTAATTAAACTTTACTCTGAAGAAAGTGAAATGAATTGCCCTCTTTTTTTCGTTTTCGGTGTTTTTTTTTTTTTTTTTTTGTCATTTGATGGTTGTTGTTGTTTAGTTTGTTTTAAGGTTTAGTTAGAACTCTGAACATATACAGATTCTTGAATCAATTTGTCAATTTTGTTGTGCTTGCTGTTACTGCCCTAAACTTCCAACCAATGCGCCACATCCCTGTTGAAGCTTTACCATACGACTTCATAACCTTTTCCCTCTCTCTTTTGCAGTGATTTTTCTTTTTTCCTTGTATATAGTTACCTTTTTTTTTTTTTTTTGTAGTGAACCGTAGTGTATTTTCGTTTACGTATCATGCCAGCTATTACCGAAGTACCGGACAGCTCGTCCAAATTCTCTGATAATGAGTTTATGGCGAACAACAAGCACGTTGCAGATCAATGGGCGTCCATTACTGAATTGTACCCTGATGGTATCAGGAAGTCCCTCCTTCCCGATACGTTTTCCAGAGATCAATTCAGTCAGGGTAAGCACTACGAGTGCTTTATGCAGTCCACGCTGTCCACTTTAGTGCGCCACCCCGATGTGATCCGCCACTGTTTCGTGACCAAGAAGGTTCGCCAGGATGGTCGTTACACGTTTCAATTCTTCCGCGGTAAGGAATGGGTGAAGGTTGAAATCGACGACCGCATTGCCCTCGAGGACGATGATGTACTGTACTGCCAGTCGCCGACGGAGCACTGGTGGCCTCTGCTTTTGGAGAAGGCGTACGCCAAGTTTTACACCAGCTACGATTATCTTGACGGCTGCAGTCTGCAAGAGACGTACCACGACCTTACCTCCCATCCAGTCCTCAACATTCCCTTGCAGGCAAAGCTGGCCAAGTCGGCGGGTGTCAACATTGATGACGGTCCCTACTGGCTTAAGGTTGGCGACCAGATTCGAAAAGGAGAGTACGTCTCTGCTTGTATGACAAAGGACGGAGAAGAGCTCGAATCGATCGGGATGCAGACGGAGCAGCAGTACGCCATTCTAGATATTTTCTCCCTCACCGGGTCCTCAGCCCTCTCGGACTTGGTGATCCACTTGCACAATCCGTTCGAGGATGATGTGTATACCGGTGCCCTCAACGGGAAGGACAAGACGTGGACGGCGAAGCAGAGAGCGCAATACAATGTCGAGGAGAGCACTTCTATTTTCATGCCGTTTCCCAACTTTAAGAAGCTCATTTCTTCCATCCAGCTGTGCTTCATGTCTACCATCTCCGACGAGGTGACCTACTTTTCCGACGAATGGAAAGGGGAGAGCGCCGGTGGTAACCCCACTTGCGTGACATGGAGGAAGAATCCACTTTTTTTGGTCAACAACACGGGACCGAAGGATCTCCACCTGATCGTGACGATTAGCCAAGACGACCAACGTGCGATTACCTCCCCCGATGACAATACGAATTATGTGCAGTGCGGTCTCGTCATCACTCGTAACAATGCCCCCAACCCGACGCCGACCCTTTTTGTGACCGGTAACAACAATAAACCAATCTATAAAAGTTTGTTCTTAAATTCACGCGAAGTTTCAAACACGGTGACACTCCCTTCTCAGTCTTTATGCTATTTGGTTCCCTCAACAATGGCTAAAGGAACGGAGGCGCCGTTTTTACTCTCGCTGAACTACTATAAAAGTGAGGACTACAGTAACTTGAAGGTGGAGAAACTCACGATTGACAGCATTAACTGGAAGGAACCCGCGCAGTCCAATGTCAAGCTTTCTCAGCACGACAAGGATCGTGTAGATTTCTATGTGGATTGTGAGACCGATATTCACATTCTCCTGCACCAGGATGTACCCGCGACGGGGAAGGTTGGCAATGCCATGACCGAAAGCTACATGGGTATGTACTTGTACGATGATACGGACAGGCGTATCGGTGGTGTCCATGCTGCTACTAATTTCCGCGAGATTAGTATTATCCACCACCTCACAAGAAGCGGACGATATGCTATTTCCCTAACGTGCCCCAGATCTGCTGTGGAGGTGCCTGCCACAGTCACGGTCAGCGGCATCTTTGACGCACACGCGCGTATCGTGGCGGCCCCCGACGACGCCACCATGTTCGATGATGAAGATGTGATTGATGAAGGCGGTGATGAGGATGAAGTGAATCCTATTGACTGGGAACCGATCAACTTCCCGGAGTCTACCGTTGAAGAGGTGGCCGACTCGAATATGCCGTACGAGGATAAGCGTTTCTATACAACGAATAAGGGTGCCTCCAATGAAGCGTGGATGCACATTGGTGATCTGTATCCCGAAGGGAAGACCCTGCCGCTTTTGCCGGATAAGTTGAGCCGCGACCAATTTTCGCAGGGTGAGAACTTTGAGTGCTGTGCACTTACTATTTTTGCCGGCCTCGTGGATGCGCACCCCGATGTGATCAAGAACTGCTTCGTCACCAAGAACCCCCGCAAGGATGGACGATACACCTTCCAGTTCCACCGTTACGGCCAGTGGATGAAGGTTGAAATCGACGACCGTATACCGTGCATCGACGGCAACACGGCGTTCTGCCGTTCCCCAACCCACCACTGGTGGCCAGTTCTGCTGGAGAAGGCGTACGCGAAGTTCTACACGCTGTACCAGAACTTGGAGGGCTGCACGCAGCAGGAGGTGTTCCACGATTTTACGGGCCGCCCCGTGATCAACCTTCCAACGGACGTCGAGCTCGCAAAACAAGGAAACTACTTTGTGGATGAGCCCCATTTTTGGTATGACTTGAAGAGCAAAAAGCCGTACAGCGTCTTTTCCGCGGCCGCGTCGGATGGCGGGGATGGAGAGGATATGGGCCTCTTGGAGGACCAGTACTACGCTATATTGGACATCATCCCCACTGCCTCTGACGAGGACTGCGAGCTGAATACCATTTACATCAAACTGTACAACCCCTACGAGGAATCCCCCTACACCGGCCCGATGAACCAGAACGACCCGGCGTGGAATCCGTCTCTAAAGGCTGAAATTGGGGCCGACGAGAAGAATGTGTTTGTGATGACGGCGGACGTGTTTCTGACAGCGTTTAAGACACTCCAACAAGGATTTGTCGGAGGCCCGCTCGAGCCCGGCTGGCACTTCAACAGTGAGTGGGGTGACGAGACGAACGGCGGCAACCCCATGCTAGTGACGTGGCGACTGAACCCACTGTATGTGGCAAGAAACACCTCCGATGAACACTTGAATCTCATTACCATGGTGCGGCAGCCAGACCAACGCCACATTCTCCACACACTCCCCGACGACACGCTGGAGTACCCGCGGAAGGGCATCACCGTCGCGCAGGCGGTGCCCACGTCCGCGAGCATCCCAACCTACCTCGTCACGTACGACAACCATAAGCTGATTCACAAAGGTATGTTTCACAATTCGCGTGAGGTGTGCGAGGTGGTCACCGTCCCTGCCAAGTCCTTGTGCTACATGGTGGGGAGCTTCCTGCAAAATGAAAAGTCCAAGTTTATCTTCTCCTTCTGGTACCTGAGCAAGAAGGATGCGTCCGCCATTAAAGTCGTTCGCTACCAACCGGACGTCTGTACCGCCGCGCCGGCAGAGGCTTCCCTTACCCTAGAGAACAGAGGAAAGGAGCGCATTGACTTTCTTGTGGACTGCGCGACGCCGATTCACATTTTGCTATCCCAGGAAGGCGCTGCATCACCTGGCTCAGCCAGTAAAATCATGACCCCTAATTTCCTGTGCATGTACCTTTTCGACTCCAACGACAAGATGGTAAAGAGCGTCCCGTCGGCGATGTGCTTCCGGGAGTTGAGTATTGTGGAGAAGCTTCCCGCCGCCGGTCGCTATGCGGTGCTTCTTACCTGCCCGAAGAGCCAGACGACCGTCCCGTGCAAGGTGAACATTGTGGGTCTGGAAGCATCGCACGTACGCATTACCGACACCCCAGAGAATGCGGGCGACCTCAACGCGGTGGATTTGTCCTTCCTTGACCAGGATCCGCTCGGCATTCCCTTGGCAGAGTTACCCTTGAGCACCGACAAGATATTCCAGGACAAGTTGGATAAGTTGCGGAAGTTACTGGCGGACCCTAACGCCGACCCCGATGAAATCCAACGGCTGAAGGACGAGTTGAATCAGCGTATTCGGGAACTGGCGGCCGCACTCATTGGTAGCGAACGCCCAATTTACTTGAAGGGTAGGGACCTGGACACGTTGAACCCGCTGCTCGACGACAATGATGAGTACATGGCGAAAGAATTGGAGCGGTACAAACTCAAGCAAGACCCACGCAGTGTATACAAGGTGCCCGAACAGGAGGAAAAACTACGCGCGATGGCGGATGAGATTATGGATAACTTCCTTAACAGCAAGCTGGACTTTATTGATGAGGAGCCAGAAGGAATCCCCGTGGAGGATATTCCGTTGACGAGCAACGCGGATTTTGAGGCCAAGTTGAAGAAGCGAAATCAATTAAAGAAAGACCCAGAAGGCAACGCGGCGGAGATTTCTGCCCTCGAGCATGAAATGAACGAGATTGCACACGAGATGGCAAAGGACATCCACACGCAGGAAAGATTCTACCTGGACAAGGAGCCCGAAAACATTCCCCTGGCGTTTCTCCCGTTAAACACGGATGAGGTCTTCAAGGAGAAGGAAAAGGAGCTCCGCGCGCTCAACAAGGAGGAGCACCCGGACAAAGGGCAAGATCAACCAACTGCAGAAGGAACTCAACGACCGCGCGCATGAGCTGGCGAAGGATCTGAAGGAAAAGGAGCGCAACATGTTTCTCAGCTCCAAGTTTGCTGGCATCCCGGCAAGCGAGCTGAACCTGGACGACAACCCCGAATTTCACGCCTTGGAGCTGGAACGACTGGCGCTGCGGCAGGAAGACGCGACCAGCAATGAGGAGAAGATTCGCGACCTAGAGCGTCGCATGAACGATGCGGCGGAAGAGCTGGCAAAGGAGAAGGTTCAAGACGAACGTGCATTCCTGAAGGAGCTCGGGTTCGACATGGATGTGTTGAACGCTGTGCTCGACAAGGATCCCGACTTTTTGGCCAAGGAAGCCCGACTCCGGGAGCTCATGAAGGACCCTGTTGGAAACGCCTCCGAAATCAACGCGCTGAAGGAAGAGATGGCTGCCGATGCGAAGCGCCTGCTGGATGCCCACAAGGAGGGCGAACGGGGGTCTTACTTGAAGTCCGAGTACGAGGGTCACCCGACCAGCACGTTGCCGCTCGGCGAGGATAAGGAGTTCAGCGAATTGGAGGACGCGTACTTGAAATTGAAGAACGACCCCAACGCGTCCCCTGAGGAGCTCCAGAGGCTCAGAGATGCACTGGACAAGCGGGCGGCCGAAATCGCCCGTGACCTCAACGTCAAGGATCGCGCAAGCTACCTTCAGGCCAACTACAGAGGCATCCTGACCGGAGCCCTCCCCCTCGACGCCGACGAGGAGTTCAAAAAGTTGGAGCAGGAAAGGGCGAGGATAATTGCGAAGGGAGGCGACCCATCCGAGATCAATGCGCGACTTGACGCACGGGCAGACGAAATAGCGAAGCAGATGATCGTTGGAGACCGGGCCTACTTGAACCCTGTGCAGGCTGGTGTCCCGCTCGAGCTGGTCCCTCTCGACGAGAGTGAGGCCTTTTTAAAAGGAGAGGAAGAGCGCTTCCATTTGAAGAAGACGGCGTTGGACCCCTCCAGTGTCAAACTGAAGGAAAGGGAGCTGAACACGCTAGTGGAAGGCATCGCCGCGGAGATGAAGGAGAATGAACGAAAGAGCTTTCTGGACGACACGTACAATAATGTCCCCCGCTCCGCTCTCCCCCTCGATACGGATGAGAAGTTCAAAACCGCCGAAATCGACAGGCTGCGCGCCAAGAAGGACGGCGATGCGGATAAGGTGAAGAGCCTGGAAGACCTGATGAAGAAGCGGGCCCAGGAACTCGCCAAGTCGCAGAAGGAAGGGGATAGGGCCTTTATCCACAAGTTGGGCCTTCCCGTGTCGGGTGACTTGTTGGACAAGATCCTCGACAACAATAAGGAGTTTATGGATCTGGAAAGCAAACTGCGAGCGCTCAAGAAGAATCCCACCGCCAACGCGCGCGAGATTAAGGAACTGGAGGACAAGATGGCCAAGTTGGCGGGTGCCGCCGTCGTGGCGTACCTTGACGAGGAGAGAAAGGGCTTTTTGAAGTCGGAGTACCACGGGCGCCCGACGGAGACACTCCCTCTAACCGAGGACCCCGAATTCAAGAAGCTGGAGGCGGAGTACCAGGCGCTCAAAAATCAGCCCAACCCCGATCGGGCGAAGCTCAAGGAGTTGGAGGACAAGATGAACCAGCGTGCGGACGAAATTGCGCGGGGTCTGAACGAGGCAGACCGGGCCGGATTCTTGGGCGATCGCATTCGAGGAATCCCCATTGCCTCCCTCCCGCTAGAGGACGATGCGGCGTTTAAGGCGCTCGAGGAGCAGCGCGCGGCGCTGTTGAACGACCCTTCCAAGGCAGATGAGGTGAAGAAGCTGGAGCAAAAGCTGCGCGACAGGGCGGACGAAATTGCCAAGGCCAAACTCGCTGACGATCGTGCTTTTCTTGACAATGAACCGGAGGGCATCCCTCTCGCGTGTATTGAGCTGGATAAGGACCCCGAATTCGCCGACAAGGAGGAGCAACGAGCGTCACTGATGGCGGACAACCACAATGGCAAGAACGCCAAGGCGATTGCTGCCCTCGAGGACAACATGAACCAACACGCTCACGCGCGCGCCAAGAAGCTCAAGGAGGATCACCTGAAGGCGTGTGTCGATGGTACCGTGCGAGGTATCCCAACGGATGTTCTGGGTCTCGCCGATGACGCCGAGTGCACGAAACTCATTGGACAACGGGCCGCGGCCTTATTGGAAGGTGACCAGGAGAAGGCCAAGGCCCTCGGGGCGGCGCTCAACGGGAGGGCACACGATCTGATGGACAAGCGCATCGACGAGATACGAAGCCAGCTGACCCCGGAGCAACTCCGCATTCCACTTTCAGACCTTGATTTGGATTCGGACGAAAAGTACAAGAAACTGGAAGCGGAGGCCGCTGCGCTTATGAAAGATCCAAAGAAGAATGCCGACCAGCTGAAGAGCCTCTTTAACAAGATGAACAGTAGGGCGGCGGAGCTGGCGGACGAAAAAGCGTGGAAGGAGAGAGAGCAGTACCTGACGTCGGACTACGAAGGACGCGACTTGCACGCGCTCCCCCTGAACAGTGATGATCAATTTCTCGCACTGGAGAAGGAGCGTCGGGAGGCCCTCAAAGCCGGTGATACTGCACGGGCGAAGGAGCTGGAAGACAAACTCAGTGCACGGGCGACGGACATTGCCCGGAAGTTAAACGCCGACGAACGTGCGGCGTTTCTGGGTAATGCCATTCGCGGTGTGCCTCTGAGTGCGTTGAACCTCGACGACGATGAGGACTTTCGCAAGTTGGAGTCGCAGAGACAAACCAACAAGCGCAGCAGGGGCATCGGGAATGAGGCGGTGGAGGAGTCCCTCCGTAATCGTGCGGAGGCCCTCGCCGCGGAGAAGCTGAAGAGCGACCGTGCCTTCTTGGACGAGCGCCCGGAGGGCGTTCTACTTCGCCAGGTTCCCATTGATGACGATCCAAAGTTCAAGCAGCTGGAGGAGAAGAGAGCGAAACTGAACTCTCAAGGCGGCTCCGGGGATGTCAAGGGACTCGAGGACCAGATGAACCGTCGTGCACATGAACTGGCGGCGCTCATTAAGGACAGCACGAGGGCGGACTTGGAGCAGAAGCCTCTGTCCGTCGCCCTGCGTGACCTCCCCCTTGACTCGGACGACACCTTTGTCGATTTGGAAGAGAAGTACAGAGACGCAAAGAACGGCGACAGCGCGTCGCTCCAGGACGACCTTCTCGCCCAGTTGAACGACCGTGCCAAAGAACTGGCGCAGGAGTTGCACGATAAGGAGAGGCGCGGTCTGAACCAAAATCCGGAAGGAATTCCGCTGTCGGCCATCAACGTCAACGATGATCCTCTGTTTGTCAATTTGGAAACGGACGCCCGTTCCCTACGTGCCAAACAGCCAGACAGCAGCAAGCTGAAGGACTTGGAGAAGCAGCTGGATGCGCGGGCGTCGGAGCTGGCGCACAAGGTGCGTAAAGAGTACATTACCGGTGATCCGGAGGGCATCCCGATCGAAATGCTAAACCTCGGCAACGAACCCGCGTTCCTCAAGAAGGAAGAGGAGCGACGGCGGTTGTTGGAAAGCGACCCTGCCGCGGCGGCTAAGCTGACGGCCGAGCTCAACGAAATGGCATGCGGGATCGCCAAACAGAAGATGACCGGCGACCGTGACTTCCTCGACCAGAATCCCGAAGGTGTCCCCATCGACATTCTTCCACTAGACACCGACCCCAAGTTTCACGAGCTGGAGTTGGAGCGGGCCAAGCTGCGCGGCGAGAATGCGACAAAGAACGCCACCAAGATCAAGAGTCTGGAGGGGAAGATGAATGAGCGACTTCATGAGCTGGCAAAGGAGCAGAAGCGGGAGGACTTAAAGGGGCTTGACCAAGCTCCTCGCGGTATTCCCCTGGAAACACTGAACCCACACGAGGACCCCGAGTTTGCGGCGATGGTGAACCAATTGCGCGAGTACAAGAAGGAACCTTCCTTGAACGCCGACCACATCAAAAAAGCTCCAGGAGAAGATGAACGAGCGGTGCTCGGACATTGCCAAGGACATTGTGCTGTCGGATCGAAAGTACTTGGACGAGAATCCCGAAGGGGTTCCGCTCCCCGTGTTGCGGTTGGACGAGGACCCCGTCTTCAGTGATCTCGAGTCGCAACGCGCGAACTTGAAGGCACTGGACGCGAAGAGGAACGCCAGCTCCATCAAACAGCTGGAGGACCAACTCAACCAACGCGCCCATGAATTGGCCAAGGCACGGAAAGCGAACGAACTGGAGGGTCTTAATCAAGCCCCACGGGATATCCCCATCGAGTCTCTCAAGCCGTTCGACGATGCGGAGTTTGCGGCGTGTGTCAACAAGTTGCGCGAGCTAGACACGCTCGACCCGAGCGACCAAAAGGTGGCGGCCCTGAAGGAGCAGATGAACGCCCGCGCCGAGGCACTGGCCGACGCTGCGCTTAACGGGGACAGAGACTACTTGGTCGCCAACCCCAAGGGTGTGCCGCTGGACATTCTGCCGCTGGACACGGACCCCACTTTCCACGCCGCTGAGGTGAAGCGCGCTGTGCTGAAGGCCGAAAATGCGCGCCGCAATGCCGACAAGATCAAGGAACTGGAGGACCAGCTCAACCTGCGGGCGATTGAACTAGCGGAGGAGCGACGCCAGAAGGACCTGGAGGGAATCGATGAGAAACCGAACGGCGTCCCACTGGAGGTTTTGGATCCCCACAGCGACCCGCAGTTTGCCGAGATGGTGGAGAAGCGACGCGAGTTGGAGAAGGACCCGTCTCAGGCGGCCGCGTTGGCGGCACTGGTGGACTCCATGAACCAGAGGGCGCAGTCTTTGGCCAAAAACATGGTGGAGAGCGATCGAGGCTACCTCGACAAAGACCCGGAGGGCGTCTCCCTGGAGGTGCTTCCCCTCGACACGGATGAGACGTTCAAGAAGCTGGAGAGTAAGCGTGCCGTCCTCAAGGCGCAGGACCCGCCGAAAGAACAAGGCGGATATCAAGGATTTGGAAACCCAGTTGAACGACCGGGCACACGAATTGGCCCGCAATCAAAAGAAGGAAGATATGGATGGTCTAAACAGCAAGCCCCGCGGCGTAGCGGTGGATCTTCTGAAGCCGCACGAGGACGCCCAGTTTGCCGCCTACGTTGACGAGTTGCGCAGCCTGAAGGACGCGGACGACTTTGACGGAGTGGACAGCCACAAGGCCAAGATGAACGCCTACCTGGAAGAGATGGCTGACCGACACATGGACCGGGACTACCTCGACCAAGAGCCCGAGGGTGTGGAATTGTGCGATGTGCCTCTTGACGAGGACAGCCTCTTTCAGGAGATGGAGGCGGAGCGAGCCACGCTCAAGTTGTCCGATCCCCGCCGTAACGCCGACAAGATCAAGTCCCTACAGCGCGACTTGAATAACCGTGCCCACGAACTGGCGAAGGGTGTGAAGGAGGACGACCTGTCTGCGGTGGATGACGCACCGAAGGGTGTCCCGAAGGAGTCTCTCTATCTTCACCAGGACGAAACGAGTGCGAACCTCATCAAGCAGCTCCGCAACCTCAAGAAGAACCCCGGTGGCAACAAGTCCGAGATTGACGCCTTGAACCGCGAGTTGAATGAACGCGCACACGAGCTGGCGGAGCAGCTGACTGGAGGCGACCGCGGGTCTTACATGGACCCCAAGCCGCTCGGTATCCCACTGGCCCACCTGCCGCTCGAAACCGACGAAGAGTTTAAGGACTTGGAGGTGGAAAGGGCGAAACTGAAGGCGAGTGACCCCAAGGCGAATGCGGCGGCGATCAAGTCCACCGAGGCGCTGCTGAACGAGCGCGCCAAGAAGCTGGCAAGGGAGGTGATGGCCGATGACCTGAAGCCGTTCAAGTCGTCCTACGACGATATCCCGACGGAGGACCTGCAGCCGCACAACGATAAGGTGTTTGCCGGGGCTGCCTTCCAGAAGCGTCAGAACAAGATTTCCCCCACCGCCATGCTCGACGATGACGAGTTGCTGGATATTATGGATAAGCGTCTGGTGGCGTTGGCGAACGAAAAGAAGAATGGCGACATGTATTTTCTGAACAAGACCCCCGAAGGTGTGCCATTGGAAGACATTCCCTACCTGACCGACAGCAACTTCCAATCCATGAAGGCGCAGCGAGAGAAGCTGAGGGCGGCGGACGCCTTTGAAAATCGTGAAGCGATCGAGAAGCTGGAGAAGGACATGAACGACCGCGTTCGCGACTTGGCGCTGGATGTGCTAAAGAATGACTTTGCCAAGGTGAATCAGAAACCAATGGGCATCCCGCTCGAGCTTCTGCGACCCCGGGAGGACGAGGAGGTCAAGAAGTTGGTGGATGAGCTCCGAAGAGTGGAAATGACCCCGGCTCTCAAGTCGCGTGCCGCTGGCATTTCGCAAAAGATTGATGACAGGGTACATGCTCTTGCCAGGGAGGCGTTGGAGAAGAACCGTGACGAGTACCTTGACGATAACCCAGAGGGCGTCCCGCTGAGTATTTTGCCCTTGAACACGGAGCCGGCGTACCACGACCTCGACGTCAAGCGTGCCATTATGGAGTTGGAGGACCCCGTCGCCAACGCGGGCAGCATCACGTCTCTTCAGGAGAAGCTCAACGAGAAGGCACACGAGCTGGCGCTCGAGCAAAAGGAGGAGGATCTCAGTGGGGTCGACAAGAAACCTCTCGGCGTTCCGCTGGAGCTGCTGAAGCCCCACCAGGACTCCAAGATGGCCACCATGATCAATGAGATTCGTGTTCTTAAGAATGACCCTGTACGGTTTGCGGACAAGATACGCACCCAGCAGGCGGCCATGAACGACCGAGCACACGAGCTGGCACGCAATGTGCTGGAAGGCGACAGAGGTTATCTTGGAAACGAAATTCTAGGTGTGCCCGTCGCCGACCTTCCGCTCGACACCGATCCCACGTTTCACAATCTGGAGATTCAGCGCGCGGCTGAAAAGTCCAAGAAGTCCGACAGCAGGGTCGCCAAGGATTTGGAACAGGAACTGTACGCGGCCGCAGAGGATTTGGCGAAGCAGCAGCGACAAAATGATTTGACCGGCCTGAACCCCAAGCCGCTCGGTGTGCCGCTCGCGCTGTTGAAGTGCCACGACGACGACCGGTTCGCGTCCAACATGTCGGAGCTCCGTCGCCTGGCGAAGGACCCGTCACGAAATGCCGCAAAGTTAAAGTCGCTCCGGGATAAGCTGGACGACAGAAACTTTGAGCTCGCCGAGGAATTCCTGAAGAATGACCGTGCGAGCTACCTCGACGCCACCCCGGAGGGTATTCCGTTTGCGCTCTTGCCCTTGTCTGAAAACGAGGAGTTCAAGGACCTCGAGAACAAGAAGCTCTCTCTCCAAAACACAGGCGACGCCAACCGGCAGAAGGTGGAGGAGATGGAGAAGCAGCTCAACCTTCTGGCGCATGAGATTGCGTTAGATCAACTGAAGAAGGATCGAGACTATCTGGATCAGACGCCCGAGGGTGTGCCCGTTGGCATCTTGCCACTGGACACCGATGAGGAGTTCCGCAAGCTGGAGGCGAAGCGCGCCGAGGTGAAGGCGAAGAATGCTGGTTCCCAGGAAATACCCGCGCTGGAGGAGAAACTCAACGCGCGTGCCCATGAGTTGGCCAAGCTGCAGATCCAAGAAGACCTTCACGGGCTGAATCAGGCGCCACGAGGCATCCCCATCGACTCCCTGAAGCCCCACAGTGACCCCATCTTTGCGCAAATGGTGGACGACTTGAGAGCCGCGAAGAGTAGCGCCTCCTCCGCCGGTGCGGTGGCGGACCTTCAGGAGAAGATGAACGACAGACTGGACCAGATGGCCGACAACGTCCTCAACAACGATCGCGCCTACCTCCCGGCAAAGTTGGAGGGTATCCCAGTCTCCCGTTTGCCCCTAGACACTGACCCTAGTTTCCATGCAATGGAGGTGGAGCGCGCGCAGCTCAAGTTGGGGGACGCCGTCAAGAATGGATCCAAGATAAAGGAACTGGAGTCCGAGTTGTGCCAGCGGGCTAAGGAGTTGGCGAAGGAGCTAAAGGCGGAGGACCTCCACGGGCTCACCCAGGCCCCGCGCGGTATTCCCCTCGAGATTCTGAATCTCCACAAGGACGCCAAGTGCGCCAGCATGCTGGAGGAGAAGAGCAAGCTGGTCAAGTCCCGCTCCGTCGATGCGGACCCCGTTGTACAGAGCTTGAATAGCATGGCGGAGCAAATGGCAGACGGCTTACTCAAGGGTGACCGAGAGTACCTCGACCGAGAACCAGAAGGCGTGCCCATTGCCGAGCTGGCGGTGGATGACGATAAGGTATTTCACGACATGGAGGTGGAGCGTGCCGTACTAAAGGCAACCAACCCCGTGAAGAATGCCACCACCATTTTGGAGCTCGAGGACCAGCTGAACGCCCGTGCGCACGAACTAGCACAGCAGGCGCTGGAGAAGGACAGGCACTACCTGGACCCCAACCCCGAGGGCGTCCCCCTGGATGTGTTGCCGCTGGACAGTGACAGCAAGTTCCACCAAATGGAGGTGGAGCGCGCGAGGCAGAAGCGGAAGGGCAACGACGCCCGGGTGAAGGAGCTGGAGGAGAACCTGAATAAGCGAAGTCACGAACTGGCCAAGAAGCAATTGGAAGACGATTTGGTTGGACTTGATAAGGAACCGGAGGGGTACCCCATCGCACTCTTGAACCTCCACAACGACGAGGAGTTCAAGGCGCTCATCCCCAAGCTCAGAGAGGCGAAGAAGCAAAACGACATGTCCGCGGTGAGGAGCACGCAGAGTAAGCTCAACGACCGTTCACATGAGGTGGCCAAGGATAAGATCCTAAACGACCGCGCGGAACTGGAGCGTCGACCGGACGGCGTGCCACTGGAGTTGCTCCCTCTCGATACCGACTCCCAATTCAAGGCTTTGGAGAAGGAGCTGCGCACCCAAAAGTCGGTCCCCAAGAATGACAATGTCGTGTCAGAAACGGTCAACAAGCTGAACAAGCGGGCACTGGATCTCGCGAAGGATCTGCGTTTGAAGAACCGCGCGTTTTTGGACCCCGAACCGGAAGGCATCCCCATCGACGACGTCCCGCTAGACGCCGACGAGCCGTTCAAGAATCTTGAAGTGGAGCGACTCCGCTTGCTGGCGGCCCCGAACAAGTCCTCCAAGAAGGCTGAGCTCAGCGACTTGGAGGAGAAGCTGAACAAGCGGGCGCGCGAGGTGGCGGCTGCTACCAAGACCGAAGACCGTGGGTTCCTCAAGGACTCCTCCTATGGTATTCCAAAGGAGCTCATCGCGCTCGACACCGACAAGGAGTTCAATCGCACCGAGAAGGACCTTCGCCGCACGTTGAAGCACCCCGAGCGAAACACGACCCACTCCGCGGAGGACTTGAAGGACAAACTGCAGCAGCGGGCAGACGAGATTGCGCTGCAGCAGCTGCGTGGAGGCCGCGATAAGTACCTTGACGTGCAGCCAGGGGGCGTCGATTTGGTCGACTTGCCCTTGGACACGGATGAGGAGTTTGGGAAGTTGGAGTTGGAGCGGGCCCTCGCCGTCGCACGACAGGACCCTAGCAGCACGATCAACGACTTGGAGAAGAAGTTGAACGAGCGCGCCCACGCGTTGGCGGTAAAAGTGGTCGACGACGACAGAGAGTTTTTGCCAAGGGAGATTAAGAACATTGCGATTGAGGAGCTGCCACTGAGCACCGATGACAAGTTCAAGAAGCTGGAGCGTCAGCGACGTCAGCACAAGCGGGCCTGCAAGATGGACGCCGTCCTCGAGGACGAGGAGTTGCTGAGACAGCGGGCGAACGAGTTGGCGGAGGACGTGATTGACCAGGATTTGGCCCCGTTGAAGCAGTGCTACCGCGGTATCCCCACCAAGGAGCTGAACCTCCACGTCGATGAGAAGTTTCGCGACTTGGCGAACAAGCGACGCAGGAAGCGCGGTCAAGGCCGTGTGAAGGCGGTGGACATGGTGGCCATCGAGGATGAGATGGACAAGCGCGCGTGCGAAATCGCCGATGACCTTATCAATGAGGAGCGCGGATTCCTGGACCAGGAGCCGGAGGGTATGCATATCATGGACGTCCCTCTGGACGACGACCCGACGTTTGTGCAGCTCGAGGCGGAGTACCGCCGTCGCTCCAAGGACCCGCGAGTGGCGAACATGAACAAGGAGGTGCTACGTGAACTGTGCACGGAACTCAACCAACGCTCCCACGCCTTGGCGCGAAACGAATTTGTGAAGCGACGCGAGTTTATGGAACCGGAGCCGGAGGGTGTGCCGCTGTATGAGCTCGGTCTCGACGAGGACCCCGAATTCAAGGAGGCTGAAATTGCCCTGTACAAGAACAGTAAGAACAGCACGCCGAGCCCTCACGTCGCGACGGAGATGCAAGACCGCATGTCCAAGCGCGCGCAGGAGCTCGCCCGGCAAATCTTGGCCTCCGACCGCGACTTCCTTGACCCTGAGCCGGAAGGCGTTCAGCTGAGTGAGCTGCCGTTAGACTCGGATCAAACCTTCGGCGACCTCGCGCGGGAGCGACGAAGGAAGAAGAAGAACCTGCAGAGAGGAACCGGGGAGGCACAGGTGAGTGCGATTGAGGAAAAGATGAATGAACGCTCCCACGAGCTGGCGCGAACCTTTTTGAATGCCGAGCGTGCGTTTCTAGAGCCGGAACCAGAGGGTGTGCCGCTGGCGGACCTCCCCTTGAACAGCGACGCCGGTTTTCGCGCGCTGGAGAAGGAGCGACTGAAGATGAAGCGAGACCCGTCCAGTGGGCCCTCCGCGATTGGCGGCATTGAGGCTACCCTGAACGACCGATGCAAGCAGGTGGCACGCAACCTACTCAACAAGGAGCGCGCCTTCTTGGACAAGGAGCCGATGGGCGTACCGCTGGAGGACTTGCCGCTGAACCACGACGACCGCCTGAACCCGGTGGAGCGCAGAAGACGACAGCTGCGAAAGGACCCGAAGCGCAACCAGGAAGAAATTCGCAAGTGCGAGGACCAGATGGCCGATCGCGTGAACGAAATCGCCACGGAGTTCATTGAGAAGGAGAGGGCATTTATGGACCAGGAACCCGAGGGCGTGCCGCTGCGCTATCTGCCTTTGGGCACCGACAAGGAGTTTAGGGAATTGGAGCGCCAGCGGAGAGACCAACTTCAGCAGCCGACCCCCAACCAGAAGACCATCACCCAGCTGGAGGCGCGCATGAACGAGCGAGGGCACTTGCTGGCGAAGGACCTCGTCGAAAAGGGCAGGAGCTTCCTGGACCCCGAGCCACTCGGGGTCCCAATCGCGGATGTGCCGCTTAACGGTGATGAGCAGTTCCGGAAGATGGAGGAGCAGCGCCGCTCCTTGAAGCAGGACCCCCGCAATGCGGCGACGGTGAAGGCATTAGAGGAGCGTCTCAACGATCGTGCCTATGAGTTGGCCCAGCAGCTGCTCGACAAGGAGCGCGCGTTTATGGACCAAAACCCGCTGGACATACCCCTGTCTGACTTGCCGCTCAACCAAGATTTGCGCATGCGGGAGATTGAACGGACACGCCGTCTGTTGAGCAAGGACAACGCATCTGGTAAACACGACAGTGACATTGCAGTTCTCGGGGAGGGTATGGCCGCCCGCTCCGTGGAGCTCGCCAAACGCACGTTCGAGGAGGAGCGACTCTTCCTGAACCCCGAGCCGTGTGGGGTGCCGCTAAGCGACCTGCCGCTCTTTGAAGACCCCGAGTTCCACTCCAAGGAGCTCGAGCGCCTGAAGCTGCGCAAGAAGAAGCAGAGTTCGGAGAAGATTCGCACGCTGGAGGCGGACCTGAACAACCGTGCAAAGGAGTTGGCCGAGGAGTTTATTCGTAAGGAGAGGGCCTACCTTGATCAGAACCCAGAAGGCATTCCGTTGGAGCGATTGCCGCTCGATAAGGATCCCGTCTTCCATGACATGGAGCTGGAGCGGCGCGCTGCCGTCCGGTCTGGCGCGGACCCCAACCGCGTCGCGAGCCTCGAGGACCGACTGAACCAGCGAGTCCACGAGCTCGCGATGGAGATTCGCGGCTGGCAAGACAAGGAGTTCTTTGACGCCAATTCCCATGTAGCGCCCAAGTGGCCGCGTATAGGCGAGCTCTTCCCCGAGGGGCGATATGACCCCGTCATCCCAGACGAAGTCTCCGCCGGGGATGTGCTCTCGGCACCAGGGGATGTCGGCTACCTGTCCCCTTTTATCGCGGCGTTGAGTCGCCACCCCGTCCTGCTGAAGCGTCTGCTCGTCACGGAAGGTCACCCCGTCAACGCCCCTTATACGTTTCTCTTCTTCGACCCCAACAGCAACCCCGTCTACGTGGACGTGGATGACCGAGTCCCGTGCAACGCCAACATGGAGCCCATGTTCGTACAGAGTGTCAACCGTTACTGGTACCCACTTCTGTTGGAGAAGGCCTACGCCAAGTTTGTGGGCGGGTACGAGAAGCTGGACAACTGCACCCCTCACGAGACCCTAAGGGACCTCACCGGGCGCCCCGTGACCCACGCGCCTTTTGATGCCAAATTGGCCGAGGCGGCGAACATTGGCGATGCCAGCACGGTAGGCTTCTGGAGAGGCATCGCGGACGATATTTCCAGAGGAGACATTGTGTTGTGCATGTCGAACGGGGAGGGTAACATGGATGGTATCCACCCACAGTGCAGTTACGCGCTGATAGGTCTCGTGGAGACGGTCAGTGGGTCCAACAACCCCGCGGACATGGTAGTCAAGCTGCACAACCCGTACAACCACTATAGTCCCTTCTACAACGGCCCACTGGAGTTGAATGACCCCAACTGGACGGAAGACCTCCGCCGTGCCTGCCGCTACGACGCAAACCGCGACGACATTCTGTACCTCCCACTTCCAGTGTTCCTGCGTGACTTTTCTAGTATCCAGCGGTGCCACATTAACTGCGGCGACCGGCTAACCGCCGCTGGCGCGTGGGACAACAACACCGCTGGCGGAAATCCCAAGTTTACCTCGTTCCGTAACAACCCCATCTACCTGGTCGAGAATAAAGGTAGTCGCCCCACGACGATTCTCACCGAGGTGCGCCACAGCGGTCCCCTGTTTACCGACCCCGACGGTCTCAACCACTACCCACAGACCGGTATCGCGCTGATGCAGCCCATCATGACGTCCACCCCGCCGACCCCACTCATCACCAACAGCACCCACCGCTTCCTGCAGAAGGGTATGATGCTAGACTCCCGCGAGGTGTGCTCCATCATGGAGCTGCCCCCCAACTCCACGTGCTATCTCATCCCGTACACCATGAAGGCGAACCAAATGGGTTCCTTCAACATTTCCGTCTATCCCGGCATGGCTAAAGTGACGCTGACACCGCTCCACTTTGCTGGTCTGTCGCGTGAGCCGGCAACCACCAAGGTGAAGGCCGTCCCAGGCGAGGACGGCGTCCGGGTGGACTTTATGCTGAGCGACCCCACCACGGTGCACATTATTCTCCACCAAGACAAGGTGACGGACCAAAAGACGGTGCGCAAGGGGGACGCGATTGCAGAGGACGATGTGATCTTCACTGTATTCGACGAACAGGGTATCCGGTGCGCCACGACGAGCGAGGCCACCAACGCCCGTGAGCACTCTCTGGCCTTCAAGGCCTCCCAGGCGGGACGCTACTCGCTGCTGGTGACGGTCCCCAACACGCCCCAAACCGGCGACGCACCATGCACGTTGAGCATCTACACACCAAAGCGTGTGACCGTGAAATTTGTCGCCCCACCCGCCGGTGCTAGACCCCTGCAGCAGACGCGTCTGCCCACACTGAACCGCGCCGCGACGACCGCCGCAAAGACCACACGCCCGACCGGAAGGAGCCGTCGCGCCTCCTCTGCAAACGACCGTAACGCCGAGGCACTTCCTCCCATCTCTGGTCGAGGTGGAAAGAAACGTTCCGTGTCGCAAGGGGTGTCCAAGAAGAAGAATACCGAGTCCGCTAGATTTTAAGTGACATTTTTTTTTTCTTTAATAATATTGTACATCTTTTTTTTTTTCCCGTCGTTGTTTTGTTTTCTTTTGGCTGACATTTTTTTTTTTTTTTTCGTGGGTTTGTCGCTTTGTTTACGTTTGCAATGAACATTATGAAGTGCGGTTTGTCATTGTAAATAACCTTCTTGTATGGTTACGTATTGACTTTTAGGAAGGTACGCAAAAAAAAAAAAAAAAAAATAGAAAAAAAAGGGAGAGTCAAATCCATTAAATTGTGAGACAATAAAAATAAAAATTAAAAAACTTGAGGGAGTTTTTTTTTTTTTTTTGGAAAATGGAAAATCTCATCGCGCACGTGTTCCTTTCTATTTTTAGTTGTTGTTTCTCGCTGTATCTGTACGAAGCTAATACGAAATACGAGTATTACAACAGTAACCGCAAATAAACAATAAGAAAACTTTTATACAAGGACAATAGGGCCAAAAGAAAAAGAAAACTGACATTTTGTAGTAAATGTAACACTATTCTAGAGGTGAAGGTTTCACTAAAGTCGTATCTTGAGGGAGGTACTTCTTTTTTTATTTTGTGATTCCGATTTTTTTTTTTTTTTTTTCGATATATAGTCAAATTAACAATATGTATATACCAGCACTGTTTTTTTGACAATGATGTATTATCTCGTACCTGTAAAAATAAAAATAAATTATATTCATCTTGATGGGCTGTTCCGTGATGCGCTAAAATGGACTGCTGCATCTGTTTCCGCTCTTACTGATATTCTTCTCTCTTTCTCACTTTACCCTCTCTAAAAGTTAAACAGAAGTTTAACATTTTTCTAGCATTTAAGCGGATTTTTTTATTCTAATCATGCAAAGACAACGCCCTGCGGCGGAGGCCAACTCCGCGGCCTACACGTTCCAGCAGCCCCCTCAGGGGTTTCAGCAGCCCCAGTACCGCGACCCTGCCGGCAGCGGCTCGCGCAAGTACGGCAACATCATGTACGACAGACGCGTCTACCGCGGCAACACCTACGCCAGTCCCGTCATGTCGACGACGGCCAGGTCGGAGCAGCAGACGCTTCAGCTACAAAATAGTCAGCGAAGAAAGCAAGCCTCGCAAAAAGCGGCCTCTATCAAGCTGCGCCAGCAGGGGGAGGCGGCCCGCCGCAAGCTCGCCACCCCAGAGCCCGTTCAGGGCCGGCAGCACATTGAGATCCAAACCGACGAGTACCTGGAGGAGCTCACCGACGCCGTGGAGTGTGCCCAGCAGGAGACGCAGACGGACCCGCTGATGGACCGCCCACCGACCCCTAAGTTTGTCCCACAGAAGACGGGCAAGGACGCCGAGACGCAAATTAACGAAGGAGACTTGTTCAAGTTTGACGACGCGGTAGAGCCCATTCTGGAGGTGATGGTCGGCAAGACGATGGAACAGGCCATACTAGAGGTGATGCAGGAGGAGGAACTGGAGATGCTCCGTGAACAGCAGTTAGAGTTCGAGCAGAGGCGGAAGGAGGAGCTGTTGGAGGCGCAACGCCTGGAGGCGACGGAGATGCGAAAGTTCGAGGAGAAGGAGCGCAGAAAGAAGCAGGAGGTGGAGCGCATCAAGCGGGAGAAGGAGACGCGCGAAAAGTTGCAGGCGCGTCAGTTCGCCAAGTCCTACATGACCAACTTAGAAAACCGCGTGTTCTCTCGGCTGGAGGATGAGGGGTGGTTTGCCGACCGCGTCCTGAACGAGGTAGAGCTGGACTTTTATCCCTGGCTGATGGATCAGGTGGATGCCGAGCTGAACAAGAAGAAGAAGGCACGTGAATTAGTGGATGACTTGATCAGACAAGTAGTACGCAACAATGCCACACGAGTGGAGCAAAGCTATGGCCTGCAGCACAACGCCTAATACGATTCAGAAATTGAAGACAAGATGCCATTCTTCATTTTCCGTACTACTACACCTGTTCACTTTCTTTTTTTTTTTTCCCTTTCTTTCTTTTTGTTTTACCTTTTTGATTTTGTTTTGGCACGGGAACAGGAACCCCAGAAAATGCATTTTGCCCACCTCCCTGACTTGTTAAAAGCTTTAAATATATGTATATTTATGTAAATCCATTTCCGTCATTAATACTGTACCGAAATATGTATTGGCACTGTGGTCGTTTTAAACATTCGTTCTGTGAAGGTGTATCGATGTGCCCGCGTTTGTCTATTTCTTCATGACGGTCTCTCTTTTTTTTTTTTTAGTTTTTCTGGAAGGTTCCCGTCTAGTGTGACGTCATACACGGGGTTTAGTGTTTAATATAGAGTAACTGAATGGCGGCGTCCGTTGTCGATTCTTTAAGTAATGCCATTGAAAATGGGGACATTGTCGAGTTAGAAGATGCCATCCGTACCGCGCAGGATTTTCTGCGACAAGGGAGTCCAAATAGCGGTGCCGTCCGGGCCTTGCTGTCCCGCGCACAACAACTGTACACTAAATTTATGGAGCTCTGTCGCCCCTACGTCCGCCCGTTGCGGCGGGCCTGCCAACATCTTAGCGAAAGGGACATCTTCGAGGCCCTCGTGAGGATTCACAACCTCCCCGCCAACGTGCAGCTGCACATGTACTCGGACATTCGCAAGGCGGAGGCGCTACGAGAGGACATGGTGGCCTCTCAGGAAGAGGCACTGCGGGTGTTGGACAGCACTGACTGGCGGGCGGTGGATAAGTTCCTCACCGAGAGCGCCTGTGCACTGGAGGACCGCACGGTTCTGGCGCTCGTGCAGAAACGGGAGGACCTGCTCAAGATTGAAAATAGAAAGGTCCGGCAGCTGTCACAGGTGAATTCGTCCCTGTCGCCGCGGGCGAGCCAGTTGCAACGCATCACGCTAGTGGAGGAGAGCGACGTAGGCCCGCGAGGGGAAAGCTTGTTCAGTAGTGTGACCAGCATTTCACCAGGATCGACCGCACCAGTGGCCGCCTTGGAAGAGAGTGTACGTAAGAGTATTCTTCTGCAGGAGATTGAGATTCGAAAGGCGTTGTACAGGGACTGCTTGGTCTCAAAACTGTCGTGCACTGCCAATGTGCGGCTACAACTGACAGCCGTGGTGGATCACCAGGCCCCCTTGGTTTCCCCTCGTGAGGTAGAGTCAAACAACGTTACCGCCATACAGCGTAAGGAACCAGTGGTAGCAGAGGGGAGCCCCGTGCGGAAAAAGGACACCGACAGTGTTGACATTGACAAGGTGCTCAGTCGGTTGAACAAGTCCCGTCAGCACAACCGAACGCCCGACATTTCGCCCATTCAAAACAAGGAAAGTTCCAACTCGGTCAATTCGCACAACTTTTCCCCATTTGACCGTGTCGGGATGAATAGTGTCGCGGCGGTGGACCGCCCTAGTGGGGTCCAGAAGGGAAAGAATGGGGACACTAGCGTAACGAGCAAGCGAAACGGTTTGGAGGACAGCAGCGCCAGTTTTCAGCAAGATCTGCAGCGACGAAGGTTGGACTCCAAGATCAGGGCCGTTTTCCAGGAAGAGGACATTCATCGTCGTGACATTGAGGGCACGGAAGAGTTTGATAGAAATGTTTTTCTCAATCCCCTCTTCACACGCATCACGTTAGATTTGGAGAGTATCCGGGAAAAGCAGTCGCGCCTGTTTGTGTATTAGAAGTGTGTCTGTTCCTTTTCGCTGTACTATTTTTTTGTTCGTTTTTTTTTTTTTTTTTTTGCGGTTGACGTCGCTTCTGTTAAACCTTTCTTTCTCCTGCCCGCTGTTTGATAAGCTCTGTAGAATTAAACGATAACACAAAAAGCAAATAGAACTGGTCAAAAAACAAAAATGAAATTTTGGGTGAAGGCGGTAGTAGACAATGATACACAGGAGCAGCTATTAGTAGAAGCGAGCAACACCGATGAATTAGTGGGGGAGTTAAGTCGACTCCTTAACGTGAACGTGGCAAGTGTATCCATCACGGACTTTCACGGCCAAGTAGCAGATAAACTCGCGGCAGGGGAGGACATCATTACCGTGTTTGTCAAATCCGCGTCCGACACGCCAACACCAGTGAAGAAGAGGCGTGGCGGGTCATTGGAGAATAGCGACCTCAACTTATCGCGCCCCAGCAGCCGATCTGGGGAAATGGATACGTTGATGCGGCAGCGAAACTCTCTGCAGAGGGAGATGGAGGAGGAGTCCATTCCCAGCTTTACACGAATCAATTCGTCCCTCGGGGCGGTCACACCCCAAGGGGGCTCCCGTCGCACGTCGTCCAAGTCGAGTTTGCTGGACACCGCGCCGGCCATTGAGAAATTGTGCCTTTCACGGGACAGTGTCGCCCTGTTACTGCATCGCCGCTTTGGGGATCGATATGTGTCGGATGTGATTGGGTGTTTTGTTCGCGTGCTCGAACCTGCTGGTTACTTTATTTATCAAATCATTGATTATGACAAGAAGAATAGCCTGTTACTCGACACCGTCCACGCCAAGGAGGTGCGCAACGTCGATACCGTCAGCAACGCACCGCCCGCGAAGGTGGAGGTGAATGTGTGGCTCAAGAAGATGCTCAGTAGTTTTCGTACATTCCCCAGCTCTGGGTTTATCGAGGCCAAGTATTCGGACATTCGATCCGCGCTGAGCGCCGCCAATTCGGTCTTCCAAACCCACAACAACAATGGCTCGCCGAAGAAGGTCAGCGCGAATCCTGTAGAGGAGAGGAACTCCGACGTGGAGTCGACACCAGAGCGGCGACAGAGCAGGCGACACACGCGGCGTGCGACATTTCAGTTCGTCCCTACCGGGGGCCTTCCGAGCACGAGAATTGTGGTGAAGACGAACGATAATCTGGAAAACATTGTGGCCCGTGTGGCGGACCCCTCAGACGAACTCTCCTGTATTAGTTTGTTTGCGACGAGACACTCCAATCCCACTGGCAAGAGGGAGCGGGTGTCCGACTTTGCGGGTTGTTACATTTCCTTGAATTCGTCGAGCGAAGGCGGAATAGTGGTAGACCGGGATGTGACCGACAAGGGCATCCTGCTCCTGTGCCCACCTTTCGAGTACGAGGACACCTACTATGCGCTGGGTCAACGCTTCCGTGCGGACCACAGCAGCACCTACACGCTGGATGACGGGTCCCTGGTGCAGGACTTCCTTATTCTGTCCGGAAAAACACAGTTCTCACTGGTGGTGTCTTCCGTCGTGTCGTTACCGATTCCATTGTGGGCACTTAATAATGGATTCAACCCCGTCGTCATCAGCCCCAAGGTGGTCGTCGTCGATGAGAAGATACACGTCTTTTACATTGTTCGAGTTCGACTAAGCGAGCCGACGGTGCCTAAAGGCGGCACCCCTGCTGCCTCCCAATCCCCTCCAAGCGGTTGAGCAAGGAGAGGACTTCCATAGAGACACCTTCCTCCACACACGACACGAACCACTCCCCTTCCCACGAGTACGCCACTGTTACGGCGGTCAACTCGGCCAACGCCAGTCTTGACGGCAGCCTACCTGTCAGCCCGCACCGCTTCGATGAACGGCGGTACAGCATGCAGGAGAGCTTTATGCTAACCCACGTGGTGAGCCCGAGCATGGACATGAAGACGTGGGAGATTGTGACCGACAGCGAGCCCCTTCTGCAGTGCAGCTCCTTGCCGCTGTTTGACGTGGAGCTGCTGCCCGGGAAGGAAATCGGTCTTCTCTATTGTGTCCCAACGGACAGTACCGCCTTTGTTTCTCCCCTCTTTGACAAGACGGGTGGCAATGGGGATGGGGGTCCCTTTAAATTACACGTGTTTTCCGTGACAACTGGCTCGTGGACGTTAGAAAGTTTCAAACTGGTAGGGGCTGTGAAGCCGGACAAACTACGGGATCATCTGCGGTCTGTTTCCCTGTTTACGCTAGATGAAAATTTATATCTTGGGACGGTTCATCGCTCTGTCAAGGCGAAAATGCTTGTCTTTCTTATTCCCCTCTGCTTGGAAAAGTGATGACCATTCTATAGATTGTACCATGTACCAATCATTTTTCTGATGTATCTTTTTTCTGTATACATTTACCTTGTTCTCCTCCTGGAATGTGCGCGCGTACGTGTCTTTAGAATAGTGCTTTACACCAAACACTGCGGGGAACTTTATTCGCACTTGTTCATTCCACGTTTTGCTTTTCCCTATTCCTTTATCCCATACAAAGTAGATTCATTAGTATCGTCTTGAAACAGTAACAAAAGTTAAAGGTAGAATGAACGACTTTGGGGGACGCCTGGATAGCATTGACATCCGTGCTCTAGGGAAGCAATACGCGGCGGAAGAACTGCTGGGTGAAGGGACGTACGGTATTGTGTTTCGGGCAAGGAACATCTCCACTGGGGCTTGCTACGCCATAAAGAAGTTGCGTCTTGATGGTTTGTCCGAGGGCGTTCCGGCGACGACCATCCGGGAGGTGACCCTTCTTCACGATCTAAGTTCCCACCCCAACGTGGTGCGACTTTTGGACGTGATTTGCGACCAGCACCGCGTGTACCTGGTGTTTGAATTGCTGAACGAAGATTTGCGGGCCTTTATCCGTCGCCACCGCCCAGCCAACAACGAGAAGCCAAAGGGCTCCGTGGTGCCCCTCTCCACCGTCAAGAACTTTACCCGCCAGATGCTGCACGCCTTGTGGAGCTGCCACAACAGTCGTATTATTCACCGAGACTTGAAGCCCGGGAATATCCTTGTCTCGCCTTTCAAGGATAAGAAGACGGGGGAGGAAATGTACTGCGTCAAACTGGCTGACTTTGGACTCGCCAGAACATTTGAAATGTCGCTGCAAACGTACACCCACGAGGTCATGACGCTGTGGTACCGCTCGCCGGAGATTATCCTCGGGGAGCGGCACTACACCCCCGCGGCAGATGTGTGGTCGGTGGGCTGTATTGTAGCGGAAATGGTTCTTGGCTACTCCCTCTTTCGTGGAGAGAACTCCCGCGACCAGTTAGACAAGGTCTTTTATGTGGTAGGCACGCCGACGGAGGAGACTTGGCCTGGCGTGACCAAGCTACCAGGGTACGACAACTCGTTTAAGATTTACCGCGTGGCCCCTCTGCCGACCCGTTTGCCAGACTATGACACAAAGGCCGTTGAATTCATTGCGTATCTTTTAGAGGTCAACCCGCGAAAGCGTCCAACGATACAAAGTATCCTACAGCACCCTTTTTTGCAGAGTGACTAGTGCGTGTTTCGGTGTGTAGAGTTGCCGTTCAAAGTTTTTTTTTTTTTTTTCTTGTATTCGTCGTTGTGGTTTTATCCTGTGGAAATGTATGGCTACATATTGTTTGCGGTGTTGCTTTTCCCCCACCGCAAAGAATGACTCCCACTTCTTCTATATATCCCCCTCCCCCCTTCTCTTAGTAGAAACTGCTATTATTGTAATGTCTAAAGAGGAAGAGTACGACAATCTCTGTGGCGTTTGCTTCACCCCTGTTGATGCGGTGAATAACCCACGCGGACGGATTAACTCCTGTAATCATTTGTTTTGCTCGCATTGCATCAACGAGTGGGCCAATAACACGAACGTCTGTCCATCTTGTAAGAAACGGTTTAATCGTATTTTTACCCTTAAGGATGGACAGGAGGACGAGAGAAAAGTCCGCAAAAAGAATTACCGAGCGTGGGAAGAGTTGTACGACTTGGACGAGGACGATGAACAGGTGGTGGCGGACAACACACTGGCGCAGAGTCAGCTGGACCAGGTGTGCTGTGCCATCTGCAACGACCACTCGAATGCGGTACGCATGATCTTTTGCGACCGCCGTAATTGCACCTATGCGGCACATTTGGATTGTCTCCATTTTGAAGAGCGGCCAGTGACGTTTGTGTGCGCCTCCTGCCAGGGTGCCCTGCCTTCCCCGTTGAGTGCGTACGAGGAGGAACCCGCTGAAGAGGGTAAACACGCTCCCACAAGACGGGAGGGTAAAAAGATACCAATGAAACTACCGATTCCTCAGGCCTCCAAAAGACCACGACCGCCCACACAAGCCGATGATGATTTGTACTTTCTCCGACCAACCAAGCACTCGTTGGCCGCCATGCAGTCGTTGAAGAGCATGAAGGAAGAGCAGGAGGCCATCTCTTCAAAGCGCGACTTGTACTTTATGGAAAAGGCGCGACGCAACTACGAGCTCAGTAACGACAGCGCGGTCACACGGCAGGATGGCTTCTCCATCGATCGATCAGAGATCCTTAACAGTGAGAAGCGCCGAAAGTTGGAGAGCAGGCTAATTCGTCAGTTCGCCAAGGACATGTTACCAGTTGTGCTAGAGCAACAGGCCGTTCAGAGTGCGCGGTTGGTGTTGGACTCGAAAGGAGGGATCAATTACAACCCGCAAAGGCGGCACAACAGCCCGAGGAGAGTGACGCGTGGCTGGAGGCAGTGGAGAAGGCCCGAGTGGAGGTGCGGCACAAGTTGGACGCCATGGTACGGAAGGAGAGGGTGAGACAAGAAAAGACACTGCGTTTGCAGGCACAACAGGAGGCAGCGGCACTGGCGAGGCTGGCTCGCTCCATCGCCTCACGTCACAGCTGAGAATTAACCGTCGTCGGAAAGATGAGGACTAAACTTATTATTGCTATTGACAGTCGCCTGTTACAAGGGTGATTGATTGGTTCTTCAAAGTGGAGGCTCTGATCTCCTGGTGTAATTCAGAAATGCCGGTGTGTCGTGTTCCGGTTGCCCATTGCCTTATCCAATTTTCTTCTCTTTCTCACCCTCCTCTCAGAACACACACACGCACACAAAAAAAAATACATAGAATAGTGTATCAATGAGCACAAAGTCACGCTCTGATGTCATCAAGGAGATTCTTCACTTTCTGGACGCCAATGGGTTTAAAAATAGTTTAAAATGCTTACAGCTAGAGTCCGGTGTTCCGCACAACGTCCTACACGCCACCAACGATGCCCGTAGCAAACGGCAGTTTGAGAAAAGCGTGCTAGCGGGGGATTGGCCAACGGTACTGAACACCTACCTGGATGGTGTACTTCTTCCCAAGGAGGTTAAAGTGTCCCTGTACTCCTTAATTGTGGAGGAGACGGTCCGGGTACATGGTCTGCCCGACGCGGCAGATGCACTCCTAGAAAACTCTCCCGTGCTGTCGGAACTGCAGAAAACAGCACCCGTTCGCTTTTCAAAGTTGAAGCAACTTATCCAGTCGTTTGATGCTGTTGCGCTGGAGGAGGAACGCCGGACCACCCAGTTCATCGCGACAACGGAAAAGGCGCGCCACGAATTGTTATCCCTTCTGTTGCCATTATTGCAGTTTTCTGATGTCCCGTACAATAATGTGCTCCCCATGGCGCTCGGTGCATTGGATATCGGGTCCCCCGACACGCGCAAAAGACCGCGTGAAGACACCCAGCGAGCAGCGATCGAAGACGCATGGAGCAAGACAACGCTTGCGTGTCCGCTAAAGTGTCCCGAGTCAATCGCGAAAAAGATTCAGTTCGGGGAAGGTAGTTACATCACGCTATGCCGTAGCGTTCCCGTGGAGAAGGAGCGCTCCGTGCTCGTTGTGTGCCAGGAAAGTGGCATCACAGATTTCCTCGATCCCACCACCTTTACCGTTGTCGGTAAATCGGTCCGTCATGCTAGCAGTACTCTTTCCATGGACTGTGACACCCCATTAGAGGCAACCGAAAGCGCCTGGATCGGATTGGGATACCGTGACGGTTGGGTAAAGGTGTACGACGCCGACTCGCATAAACTGGTGCGCAAGTTTGAAAAGGTGCATGAACTAGGGGTAAGCACGGTGGTCTTTGTCGGGAACAAGCGTGCAGACGCGCTTCAGGGTCACTCCCCCTTTCTTCTCTCCGGCTCCTTCGACACCACCATGTGTCTGCTCGATATTTCAAGCGGCGCCTCTCTCTTTCAAGTGAAGGATGCCCATCACAGCAGCTTTATCAACTCGATCTGTGTCCTTCCGTTCCGCATTGGTGTCTACACATTGAGCAGCGGAAATGACGGCTCCCTGGCGTTTTGGTCGCTAGGGAAGGCAGATTCCCCCGCGGTGGAGCGCTGCGGTAATGTGATTCCCCTCCAGCGCGTCAGCCCCGACTGCGGCGACGGTGTGGCCTCCTCATTGTCTCTTCTTCCCAGCACTTCCTCTGCACCGTCACGCTGTGAACTGGTGGTGGCCACGAACGTGGACAAGGTGTTGCTTTGTGGCGTGGAAATGGGCTTGGGGGAGAGCGGTGAGGCTGCGTTTGACGTGGTGCCGTTTGCGATTCTGCAGTGTGGCAAGCCCATCCTGTCCGTGTCGTATGGGGTACCCAACGCAAATTTTGTCTCCTTCTACGTGTGCGATTGTGAAGGGTTGCTCTACTTGTATAATATGGAGTTGGACAGTGAGCGGCAAAAGGATGCGAAAGTGAGCGTGATGTCGCCAGTGGATGTGTCGTCTCTGCTTGTCATTGAGCATGGCGACAACGTGAAGGAGGCGCGTGCTGATGTGGTGTACCCTCACTCTGGTAACCCAATGTTGTCCATCTACAGCGCTTCCTTTCCAGAATTGTACCTTGTTCAATAGTGTACAGTTGTAGCATAACCTTAACTTTTTTTTTTTTAACGTGTTCTTTTCATGTGCGGCCACCTTTTTTTGTTGTTGTTCTCTGACGTTCTCCTTAATGTGGATCAACAACCATGCTCCCCACTTTCTTTCCGTCTGTTTCTAGCCAATCCCACCACAACTCTTGCCCAACAAGGTAATACCAGCATTCGTCAGGCGTTATTCACCGAGTGCTATGGGCGATAAGTATTTGAGAAACGAAAAGGAGCAGCTAGTCAACTCTATTGGAACAGAGCTGAACTGGGGCTGGTCGCCGGCGATCGACTTTGGTGAGTTGCTAAAAAGAGAAAAGATCCCTTGTGCGAAACCAGTGGGTCCGCCGGAGACTAAATTGAGCGAAGCCACGGGGAACGACAAATTGGATGAAATTTTGAAGAGTTTAGAAAATGAATCAGGAGAGGCGGATGGGGAGGAGGGGCCTCATTATAATATTCTTTTAGCAGGCGCGAGTGACATTCGGCACATTTTGCGAACGTTGGTCACCCTCCGAACCTCGAAGGAGCAAAACGAGGAGCCACCGGTATACCACTTTTACCTGTACGAACCCAACTTGAGAGTGCACTGCCGCCATTTATTCTTTCTCCAGTGGCTGCTGGACAGCATGTTCTCCTTTGAGGAGATGGAAGAGCGGGTGCTCATGTTCCTTGAGGTGTTTGGAAACACCCAAGTGCGAGACATAACGGTGGCGCAGATACGAAATGTGTCACACCGCCTTTCCACTTTTTTTCAAAGTGGGGACCACTCGTCCGACGGACTAGCCGGGTATGTGGACTTTAAGGAAATGAAGATGAAGGAGAGGGACTTTGTGGAGGAGCAGATCGCCCACTGGAGCAAGGAGTCGTCGGTGTGCGCTACGCTCGAGCAGTGGCAGTCCCGCGTCCAGCAGGACTTGGCGGAGCGCTACGATAACCGGGACAACCTCATCGACTGGGACTTTGTCTTTCGTTTGACCGACTACACCAATCTTCTCAAGTTTCCCGAGTATCGGGTGTGGCGCAACACGGGGGTGGCATTCGATGTGAGCCACATTAACCCGCGACGTGGGTTCGAGTACAATTACACAAACCCCAACAAGACGCTCTGCTTCTTTGATAAAAAAGGAAGAGGCTTCTTTAATGGTGACATCAAGTGTGGTCCATTCTTTGCGTTCGGCGCCAAAACCGAAAATAAGGAAATCTGCTTCCGTACCGCGGACGGGACGTGCCGTTATGGGAATGGGGTTGTCTCCATGCACAACATTCGTGCGTGGCTATACACATTGATGACCGGCCTGCAGTGGCCGTGGGCGGACCACAAGTTTGCGTGGGATGATGAAAAAAACTACAACTACCTGCCACCCGGCACACCCAGCACGGTCGAGCACAAGGTTCAGTTCCCCAGGGTGAAGGTTCACCTTGTCGGTTTAGACTTTAATCGGTTCCTCACCCGAATGAATGGCAAACACCAGATGCAGGCCGCCTTTTTTGGTGCGTCGTGCACCTCCTTTATGACCGAATCCTTGTTCCGCACGCTGATGGCAGCAGATGGCATTGTCCTTGCGGAGACGGCCAAGTTTATTGTGGATGCGGAGGAGGAAGCGAAGGTGGCGTACGAGGACAAGATTTTAGAGTTTGCCACCGCGGGTGGGTGGGGAAAGGACGCCCCCCTCACGGCACACCTGCACGAGAATCAGCCAGAGCCCAAGAAGGGTAGTGAGGCGGAGACGACAGCGCAACAAACGACTCTCCGTCGGTATAACATGCCGTTCCAAATTGCGTTAAAAAAGCAGTGATGTGTATCTGTCGTTCGGTTATGGTGTCTCGTTGGTTGAAGTGCTTTCCCCGACCGCTGTTGTTCTTTTCTATTGCATTGCTTTGTTTTGGTCCTTCTACCTCTCCCTCCCTCTTTTTGTTTTATCCCCGCACAAGAGCATAGAGTCATTACCAATATATACAGAGATGCACTCGCCAGTGAGTGACTCCATCGATCTGAACGACCTTCACTTCCCCGCCGCGAAACGCAGAAGCGGGGAGTGGATCGAGGCACTCCAGACATCACAGTCCCCTAGTAAACACGTAGTGGCAAGCCCAGGAGAGGCTTTCAGGCCCTACACCACTCCCAAAAGCCGCGTATACGAGACGACCGTGGATGAGAGTCCTATTCCCATCACACAGGATCCTACCAGTTTTTGCAAAAGTAGCTCTTCTCTGCAGATAGCGGGTGACAGCCCTTTACTCTCCAGCAACGCCAATCGATCCCCATACACGGAAAGTAACACCAACTCCCCACTACCACGTCAGGACTCGGCGTATAGCTCGACCCTGATGCAGGCGCTCTCCATGTCGGAGGGTGCGGTCGTCACCACGCAAGTGAAGTCAAGGAAAAGTAGGGCGCAAAGTGTTCCGTCACGCACCACTTCGGAACTGTATGAGGATGGCATGCGCGCGAAGCTGGCCAAGCAGCAGTGGGTGTCACTTGAGCAGAAGAGACAGCAACAACTCGAGGAGGCAAAAATTAAGCGAGACTGTTCCTTTTCTCCCAGTATATCGCGGTACGCAAAGAATATTAGACGACCCTCATCATTGCACCCACAGAACAGGGCCTCCGCAGAGGTACTGCGTAAACGGCAGTGGCAGGCACTGAAAGCGAGAGAGCAAGCGGAGAGGGAGCTGGAGGAGTGCACGTTCCGCCCACTCACCCTCAGCACGGCACGATTAGAACAGGGCGCCATCACGGCGGGTCCTGGCGTTCATAACGAACTCTACTACGAGGCGCAGCAACGACGGCATTTTAATGAAGTGGTGAAACCACGACTGGTGGAGGAAGTGGACGAAGCAGTGCGCACAAAAGGAGGCAGCAACCGGGTGTCCCCTGATGGATTAGAGCAGATTGTCTCGCGCTTATTCTCTAAAGTAGTCTCCGACAAGCAGGCCCCACCTGTCGTGCATTCGTTTCAGCCACAAATCACGGAGGCGTCCAAAAAGATTGTGCGTGAGAAAGTACTCCTCGGTGAACGTGATCCTAATATTGTGGAGCACCTCTACACCGAAAACGACCAGAAGAAACCCCTCGATGGGCAAGAGGACGTGGAGGGGTGTATTCTGGAATCGAAACGTAAAATCATGAAGGAGGTGTTCAAGTTAAAAATGGAAGAAGACCGGGACAAGCTGGGGTGGGAGTATAAGACTGGACTACTAGTGGAAAAGTACCGTGCTCTGAGTAAGAGGGCTAGTGTGGCCAACGGTAGAGTGTACTACCCAGACCAGCCGCAGAGTGTTCTGGGACTGGCTAGAGCCGCACTAGATGTGCTGACCCCAGCGGAGGCGGAGGAGCTGCTGAACGTGCTGGACGGATACAAGCAGCCGCACACGGTGGTGGGGAGCTTTGTGAACTGTGTGGTCGACTATGTCAAGGAGCAGACGGAGGCGGATCCGGAATACTGTAGCCCTCTCCTGACCGTTCTACCAAACTCGAGAAAACCAAGACACGTCGCCCCCGCGAAAGGGAAGGAACTCCCTATCGTGAAGCGCGAAGCCGCCGACCCCGAGTTGCTGCAGCGCGCGAGGGAGAAACGGGAGGAAGAGCTGCGACAGTACAAGGCGTCACGCGAGGCAGCGGAGCATGAGGAGTACCCCTTTCGTCCCGCTCCCCCCACAGCCTATTCCCTACGTCTGCCGCCCGGACGTCAACGTGGCGGTGAAAACCACCAAGTCGGAGCAGCTAAGACGGGTCTCGGCGGTGATGAAAATGCAAGGTGTCCCACCGCCGAGCACAGAGACGTATGCACAAAAGGACTCCTTAAGCTCGTCTCGCTCCTTATTCGGCAAGCCAACCACTACTACTACTTCTAGTGAAAGGTATGTCAATCCTTTCGTTGAGGATAGCCCCCCGCCCAAACCTGTCATGGAAAGGTTCGCCAGAATGGATGCGGCAGATATGGTCGCCACTAGTGTGTCTCAGAAAGACAGTACAGAGTCCCCCTCCCTTTCCTTACCGTCCAGAAAGGCAAAAGACGGTAGCAGTACGGCGTCCAAGCGGTCCTCGTCTGCTCGTGAAACCGAGTTGGCGGTTCAACAAGTGCGACACCAGATTGCCTCCAACGCCAAAAACCAAAAGAATGACCTAGTTCGTATCGGGCAAGACTTGCTACTGCAGCAGCTGCGCCAACAGCGAAAGGGTATATAGAAACTTTACAATTAGATTTCCTTTTTTTTTTATTACTATTAATGTTATAAACTTCCATCTAGACCGTATGCATATAGAGCACGTTAGTTTTATTTTCTACGAGTTGTGCTTGTTCATTTTCTTTGGCGTCACAAAGAAGCAAAGGTACCCTTTGGAAGAACACAACCTTTTTCCCTATTTCTTTTGTTTTTCTTTTTCTTGCCAAGCAGATTAACCACAATTTTAGTAAATCAGTCAATCGTCAAACATTATGAGTAGGTTGCCGTCCATTTCGCAATCACGCCGTCAGGTGTCACAGGAAGAGCTGGACGCCGTGTCGTCGCTGTCGCAGCGGGAGTGTAAGGCTTTCATTTCGCAGTTGAAGGGGCTGCTCGATGAGGCGACCGCGGAGCCACCAAAAGGTGTCCAGACGGGAGAGGTGGAGCGGCGCATCGCCTTGTTGAATGCCGCCCTCCAACAGGTGGAAGGCCGCCTGGAGGAACTCCGTCTCAAGAAGGAAAGAGAGGCCAACGAGAAGTACGTCCAGAGTATAGAGCGGCGAGTGGAAATGCAGAAGGAGGCCGACGAAAAGCGGGTCTACAATGAAAAGGAGAGACGCCAGAATGTACAGGAAATGCGCAACCAGCAAGTCTACTACTACCGAGACCGAAACCAAAAGAAGGACGATATGGCGGCCAAATGCTACGATTACAATCAGCAACAACAGGTGGACACCATCGCGAAGGCTAGCTCCAATGACGAACGGCGGGCGAGGAATATTGAAAATTTGATGCAAGCTAGAAAGGCGCACACGCAGGAGCTACACGAGCGAGAGGCGATGCGTCAACGGTATGCGCAGCAGGTGAATGAGCGGAAACAAACCGAATTAGAGCAAGAGCGCCGGCGACGAGAGGAGGAGGCTCGCATTCGGGAGCAGGAGGTGGAGCAAAAGCTGGCGGCCATCAGCGAGGCCAAGCGCAGCAAGTGGACCGCGAAGCAGAAGGCCTCCCGCGCCAAGTCCCGTGTGGTGTGGGAGAATGGACAGGCAATATTAGAAACGGAGGTGAAGGATCACGACAAGCTCGTCTCCGACTTGGATGATAAGATTCGCTCCCAAGAGCAGCGGTACGCGGCGGAGCAGGCGGAGCGGCAGTATTTGCTCGATGTCCGTGCGCAACAGCGGAAGGCGGCGGAGGAGCGACAGCAGCGGAATATGGTGGCAATCCTCGACCGTCGAGTGAAACGGGGAGATGAGATTGTCGAAAACGCGCACAAAAAGAAGGAGCGAGGTGAGTTGATCAAGGAGAAGCAAGCCACGCGGTACCAGGACAATGGCGCCACACTTCGTAGGGATGTCTCGCTGCACCAGAAACGGGCGCAGGGTCTGGAGAGTGACCGACAGAACGACGAGCTGAAGAAGAACTTCTCCCGCTGGAACAGCCGTGCGGCGCGCGTCCTGGCCGACCTCCGTGAGGCAATGGAGGCCGACGAGGAGTACACCGCGAGCCAAGAGAAACAGAAGAGCAGGACCAACTACTATGGCGACAGCACCTCTTCCATGGCGCGGTCGAGCGTTAGCCGTGCCGCTCGCTTGCCTTCCCCGTCCGAATTCTCGTATTAGGAATACCCACGACCCACAACCACCAAAAAAAAATAATAATAATAATACGCTGTACACTAAACGAATGTATTTATATGTAAACACTATTTACGACTGTACCTTTTTTTTCTTTCTGTTGTGTTTAATGAGCTCGTTCATTTCATTATTCTGAACAGGGATTACAATGACGAATGTGAATGAAACTTGTGACATCTCCGATGACTCGGAAAAATGTATGATTTTCTGTGGACTTTGTTCTTCTGTAGGCTGTAAAGTAATATTTGTATTCGTTTAGGCTCGTAATCCTTCCTTCTTTCGGGGGTTAGGAGGACTATTTCTGGTGATTCAGCTTACCATTCCAGAAAATGGACAGTAGCATTGCTCGTCTTCTCTCCATCTTGTGTAAACCTTCTGTTATAGAAAATTAGAAAACCATTGTTATTTTTTGAAAAAAAAAAAAGGGGGAGTAGACCATGCTGAGGAAAAGAATCGTTCTAGAGAGCCGCTTGTCCGTTCTGGTGTGTGGTTCCCGCTTCTACCAAAACAAGAACAATATACAAGATAGTCATGGTGCTGGTCTGGTCCAACATGGGCATATGAGCGAGTACGTCCCCTTTAACAACTTCTCCTCCAACATGTCAAAGGCGACGGCGGCCGCAGACCTGCACCGGACCCCTGTCCACCAAGGGCTGGGGACGAGCGCGGTAGACCCCTATGAGAGAACACTACCAAACGTACCGACGGCACCCCCGGCGAGCACCGTGACCCACTCACACGAGGTGGCCGCTTTCTCAGCGACGGAGGTGGAGCAAATACACAAACGGTGGGGTCGTTGGGGTTTTGGATTAATGAACAGTATCCCCGTCTTTCTTTATATCTGCAAGAGCAGCTCGTCACCGACTCCGCCCCTGTTTCCTCCTCGGCGGAGCAAACGATAAAGGAGTTTCTCTCCAAGGGGATTCCCGAGTTACTGAAGGCCGACAGCGGCAAGGTGGAACAGGTGCAGTCCCTCTGGAAGAAGGCGATTGAGGAATACAACGGTGTCTCCAAGCGGTACCTGTTCGACCGGGCGTCTTTTGAACGTGAGCTTTCCGCCGTACACACGGCAACAAAAAAGAAGGTAAGGGACGTCGCCGACGTGCGGGAGATTAGCTTGGCGCTCGACCTACTGAGTCGGTACGTCGTTTCCCAACGCAACCGTATTCTGCAGGTGAACATTATCCCATACGTCTCCAATAGCGCGTACCTCAGCGGCGGCGACGCCGTGTGGCGCATCTTCTTTAACGCGGTCAACCGCTACAAGGCGGAGATCTTCCGGAGTGGGGATGAAAGCATCGCCTACGCCTGGGAGGCCCTTCTTCTAGAGGATGTCACTCGCCTTCCCCAGATGACAGCGCCTGTCGCACTCTTCCTGACGTTGCTGTCCGTTCAGCTCAGCAATGAACTGGTGTCCGCCACACACGCCAAGGAGTCCTCCACCCTCGACGAGGGACTCACGTACGACAACCAGTCTCTAGACATGTATATTGACATGGTGAGCTCTACCGTCCGGCGTAGCTTTGTGCGGGAGGCGGTGGTGGGGTTGCTCTCTACCGTCCAAGGGGCCTCGTTGCTCTCCAAAGCCCTTCTCTCCCATCAGTTCTACGACCTGGGTAGAGAAGCCGCCCTGTGCGAGTCGATGAACGACGTTCGAGCGCTTCTGGTCGCGGAGGCCGAATCGTTGTGCTATGCCTTCGAAACCCCCGCCGAGGTGAAAAAGCTGCTTAGTAAGATCACTGCGGTAAAGGACAGTGAGCCAGCCAAGCACGTCCAAGCCACATTTGGTATTACGGCGAATCAGACCAACTGGGATGACATTTTTCAAAAGGCCGACTGGACTTCCAACTGGCGTTCGTTAACCATTGCTTTATTTTCAAATGAGGCGGTGCTAGATCGCGCCAGCGTTCTGATTGCCAACGAAATTGGGTCCAAGATGGCTGCGGGTCGCCTCTTTTCTCAGGACTTTCTGGATAAACTGAAGGAAATCAGCAGCGCACGCAAGAATAGAAAAGTTAGTAGAGAAGAGAAGATTCGGCTCATCGCCTGTGAGCTGTCCTCCTTCGAGCACGTCAGCAAATCCCTTTCTCTATTGCGTTCCATCGGGGTCGACATGACCAAGATCGACGATGCAGCGCGAAGTGTGCGAGAGGAGAAGGCGACCGCGAGGGCCGCTGTCGATAGTGATTTAATGCGGTCCGTGCTTGACAGTATCCGCGCGCGACACCCGAACTGGGTCAAGGCGGGCGTGCTGCGGCCGGAAATAGACTTCAATAGCACCCCTAGCATGGTGCACGAGATGGTGCGCATGTTTGTTCGGTTGTCGTACATGCCCCACACGGGCGCCGCCGCCATTGCACAGCACACTCGCCGACGTATCGGTAACATTGGTACCGAGTCGTACCAGTACAATGTGCCCGCTGAGTTTGGTTTTGTGGAGCAGTACGATAACTTGCAGTACAAGCGCTACGATTGGCAGGGGTGGTACCAGCGCATGGTGGACATTCATAACCGCAACGTGTCGATTCGGTGCCGAATTGACGACCTCAAACGCCTCGACAGCGACGGAAACCCCTTGTGGATCTCCAAACCGAGCGACGCTTGCGGATTCTGAGTGACCATAGAGTCGGTATGGGTGTGCTCAAGCTCGATAGTGACAAGTACGAGGACCAGGAAGACAATATTACCTCCGGTGTACACAAGCTCTCCGAGCTGTTGGCGGACTCCCGCAAGGCGCAGCTGGGCCAGGAGTATTGGCCCACCGTAGAGGTGAAGGTGCGCAATCCGAGCGGGCAAAGCAAAACCTACTACTCCGTCATTGACGATGACCGTGTGGAAAAGAAGAGTAAGGAGTACTACGACAAATATAAGGAAGCCAAGAAGAGAAGTCTGTTCGTCACGCCGATCGATACGTGGTTAGAGGTGAAGGGCATGCAAACCCGGAAGACGAGCGAGGCGGCCGATGCGAGAGGTTACACGGTGGACATGATTGACGCTATGAATACGGAGTAGGTGTAGTAGCTTGTGTGTGCTGGTGTTCTGATGAAGGCAGAAACGATAATGAATATTCCCTGAAACGAACGCACACACATCACATTATAAAGTAATGAACAATGACAAAAAATTATCAATATATGAATAATAAGTTGACTTTTAGTAACATTTTACAGGTACACACATACGTTGGTGACCAGTACAGATCCCGTCGGGTGTTTTGTTTATTGATGGCCATTGCAGCAAAAAATAGATCACCACAACCACACTGTGTTGTTCTCTCTTTCTTTCTCTTTTTTTTTTTTACCAAAAGCACACTAGTCGAATCAGAACAGCCATAAAAAAAAAAAAAAAACATGTCTAGTATAAAAGTGGCAGTTCGTTGTCGGCCTCTTTTCGAATCCGAAAGAGCGGCGACCGGCTTGGATATTCAGTCGAGGCGCATTTTGCTCGACTCCAAGACGTACGACCCCGATTACACCTTTTCACCAACCGCCACCCAAGAGGATGTGTTTGACTCCTGTGCGCCAATCTTGCAGTGCGTCAAGGATGGACTCAACGGGACCATCATGGTCTATGGTCAGACGGGGACGGGGAAGACGTTCACGATGCTGGGAAGTGAGGGGCAGGACAACGGTGTGGTCCACTTGATTGTGGCGCACATGCTGGAGCACGTTCAGCAGAAGACACTGGAGGGGGTGCAGTGCGCCCTGACGCTCTCCATGATTGAAATCTACAATGAGAAGTTGACCGACATGCTGAGTCCAAACGGGGATGAAGAGGTCACGTTGATTGGTGGGTTTCCACGGTCTACCAACAAGGTCACGCTGTGCCGGCTGAACGACGCCAATGACGCCATCGCGAAAGGACTCACCTTCCGACGCACCGCCGCCACCATGATGAACGAACGCAGCAGCCGGTCCCACGTCGTCTTTATTGTCGACGTGGAGCAGTACAATGCGTACACGGAACAGGCAGATGTGGCGCACTTATTCCTGGTCGACCTCGCGGGGTCTGAAAGTTTAAAGAAATCACAGGCGGTGGGGTCTGTCGCCAACGAAGCAGGCAAAATCAACAAGTCGCTGCTCGCGTTGAAGAGTGTGTTTCTCGCCCTCTCCAACACCAACGAGGCAACGCGCCCTTCGCACGTCCCTTACCGAGACAGCAAGCTGACGGAGCTCCTCCAAGACTCTATTGGTGGTACGGCGCGCACGCTCATGATTGCCTGTATCTCTTCCGTTGGGAGGGACATTGAGGAGACCAAGTCCACCCTCATGTACGCTGTCAAGGCGAAGAGCATTCGCAACGCCGCCAACACGGAAAAGGAAAAGTTGATGACGCGTTTGAGAAGTATCGAGGTGGAAAACCAAAAGTTACGCAACCGGCTTCAAGAGCGGGTGAACGACCGTGGCGGGTACTATGTCGCCAAGGAGGAGCACGAGCAATTTCAGCAAATGGAGGTGGAAGTGGGGGAACTGCGGGAGTCTGTCGCGCAGCTGGTCAAGGACGCACAGAACACGAACGCCAAAACGCACATATCGGAGTCACAGACCAAAATACTGCAAGGGCTGTTGGAGGAAAAGGAGAGCCAACTGAACGGGTACAAGCAATTATACGAAGACGCGCTTATTCGATTTGAGAACCAAGCCGCTTCCTTGCAATCTTCCGTGCAACAGGCGGTGGCCGGCGCACAACGACTGCTGACCAACTTTAGTGAATCCAACTATAGCACCATGGAGTCGTGGAGTAGGGCCCTGTCGGACGCCCTGAATGCGGCGCCCCCCATTGTGGCCGCACGACGAACTGTGGAGAATCCACCAGTCGTGGTGCGGGTCTCCTCTCCCCTTCGGGTGGCACCACCCACCTCCTCTCAGTCAAACAGCCCTCGGAGTAAAGGGAGGCGCGCACCACCACACAGCACAGAGGACGCGTCCCCTCCGTGCAGCCCTGAGCGGAGTCTCGAACCCGTCGCCGATGTACCGATAGAGTCCGGTGGGTTCCAGAGTGTGGCGCAGGAAATTGAGTACCAGTGCCACAAAATGGTGGAGGACATTAATGCTGTATTTAGTACCGTGTTGGCTGGTTGGGAATCCGCGTTTGTGGAGTACCACAGGAACTTGCTAGAGGCGGAGGCCCGTCGGGATGCGCGTATAGAGGAGGAGTGTGCCTCCATTATCAAGCAAACGACCCAAGGTGTCCAGGCGCTGCTCCGTGCGAACAGCAGTCTAGGCAGGGACGTTGCCCATGTGCAGGAGCTCTACAAGGGCACTGTCGACCTCCACGCCAAGTCCTTTATCCCGGTGAGCGCGACCCCACTGAAGAATTTAGTCCACAGTTCATGCATGTCGGTGGTGTCGTCCGCCGTCCATCATTTTCCGGAACGGTGTCCACCGAGTTCTCTTGTAGACCAGATCAACACGATAGCACTCTCTCACCAACTGAAACTGAACGCACATGGATCCCAGAATTTGCTGCCTCTGCAGTCCATGGAGTCACCAGCGTTGGCCCAAGTGTCGTCCATCAAAAACAGTATGCCACTGACAGGAGGTGCCCACAACGAGACGGTGCCCTCCAGCCAGAATGGCCGTAAGGAGCCCTCCTCCTATAGCGCTCCCCTCAACACGGGAAGTGCCCCACGCAATAGAAACAACTCGTTGCGCCGTGGGTCGTTGAGCGCCCGCAACAGTAATCTTCCACCAGATGCGAAGCACAAACGCTCCCGCAGCAACCAGTCCGTCAGCACGTTTGAGCCCAGAAAGAGAAAGTAGATTTTAGAATAAAATGATGAACAATTATAAAGAAAAAAAAAAAAAAACTAGTTCAAGTATAAATATATATAGATTTGTTTTGTTTACTAGATCCTTTTCTTTGACAGAATTAGTTTGTTTGTTTGGTAGACGACTTATGTTGGCATTTCCCCAAATAACGAGGCTCTTTCTTGACGGTGGAAACCTTTATTGGCGGGTTGTATTCTCATCCCCTTCTATCTCCCTCTCTTTCTCGTTTGTGATTAGTTTTTCTGCAGCGTATTTTATTTCCGTACCATGAAAGTAGAATTGACCCTTCAGTACCTCGATGAGTGGATGCTCCGCTGGCGCAAGTTCCAGACCGAATCTGACTGGCAGATCGAGAAGAACCGCCAGTGGTGGCGCAAGGCGGACCTAGTCGCGGGCGCGGGTGTCATGGGCTCCCTTGTCCTCCTCACCTCCGGCTCCGCCACCATCCGCCGTCAGTTCGGTGCCCCCCACTTCTTTGACATTGGCGTAGACGTCGCGATCAAGAACACCGTCACCAACACCCTCACCTCTCGCTGGCGCTACACCCCTCAGGGCTACGGACGTCTCCTAGTGGTCGGCATCCCCACCTACATCACCTTCTTTGGTCTGGAGCACTTCAACGAGCGCAGACGCCTCCGCGCCTACCTTCGCCAAAACACCGTGTTCGGCGAGCAGGCCAGGCGCCTGGTGAAGGATGGCAAGATTGAGGAGTTCCTCCCCGTGAACATCAAGGCCACCGTCAACAAGAAGGAGGGTGGTATTTATGCCTAAAGTGTACGGCGTTGACTAAACGAAAGTTTACTCTCTACCACAAAGGAAAACATTTTTAACTAATTAGTATTTTTTTTTTTTTGTAGTTATAGCGTGTTTTTTCTGGGATAATTAAGAATACGAATGTAAAAAAAATTATGTGTGACGTGTAGCGGAGCAATAAAACCGATGGTATTTTCAACGTCGCGTAGTATGTGCGTAGGATATTATAATGTCTCTGTCTTTCCTTCTTTTTTTCCCACCTGAAAATAGGTCCAAAGATAGAAAACAGAACAACTTGGTTCAATAAGGTTCTCTTATCTTTTTATTGCCGCCTCCCTATAGGATAGATGGATAAAAACAAATCCTTTGAGTCGTCCAACACGAGTCAACCCCACAACTCTCAATTTACCACGCAGTACACGCAGGGTCAAAACGTAGAAAATAGCCCCGTCCGTGTACGGTACAGAACCAAGAATGGGTCACGCTCCCCGTACCTCGCGCCCATGCCGATGCCGGTGCAAGAAGCACAACCGATCGAGCTCAACTCCCCCGTCCGCAGCAACAACCCCTACAACAGTTTTTCCGGTACCTCCACCCCGTTGATCTCTACTCCCACGAGGGAAGGGGCGGCGCGCTTCTCGGGCCGGACCACCCCACTGTCGTCCTCTACCCCCACCAATAGAGAGGTGGTGCGTTTTCCAGATCCGGTGGAGATGGCCACCACGGCGCTCCATCACTCCTCCCTAGACCCCTCGTTTCAGCTGAAGGAGGATGTGGTGCACCGCGAGTTGAGCGGCAAGTGTCGGTTTATCGAATTCCCAGCGCACTTGCAGTCCGCCAACACCTTCGACGCCCCGACGAACAAGGAAGCGGGGCTCTTTATTGGACAGGTCCGCTTTGAAACCACACCCGCACAACTGTCGTGGCTTATCCAGCGGTGCTGTGGGGCGGTCGCCACGTCGTTTGAGAGTAGGGGTAGCGGCTGTTATATTCTGTACTGCCGGAGCGACAACGATAGGCAGCTCGTCCGTAGTCTGCACAAGCGAATTTTATTTGACACGAGCGGGGTGTGGCTGGCGAGGACACCAGAGGAGATAGACGCCTTGTGCGAGTATGTGGCACTCAACGCGGCCGTGTTAGCAAAGAAACACCGACTGCCCCGTGATTCCATGGTGGTGGAGGAGCTCAAGGAGGGTAGTTCCTACGACAGTCGTAAAGCGGTTCCGCCGTATGACCAAGGCTACGGGGGACAACGTCCTTGCTATCCCTTTGTCCCCGCGCCTTTTAATCAAAACGAAACGTATAATGATAATAATAATCCGTATTTCCACAACAATTACCCCCAGCAATAAGTGTTTCTGTACGCTTTTACCGTTCCTTAATGTTGTTTTGAAATAACCTTTTTTTTTCTTGATATTTTTCATAATTACTTCTTCGCTTGTTACTTTGGTTGTGACGCAACGTTGTAAACCCATGTACGTTAATCCACTGTGTTCCATCGTTGTAAAATTGCCCTCTTCTCCAGCCAAAGTTCTACAACCTCCGTCTCTTTTCTCATTTTTTAACTCGTTTAACGGTGTAGATGCGTTCCTCCCAATTCAGGGCACGATTGCAAGCCACTTTTCAGAATAGTATTCAACTATGTCTTTGTAATGCGTTTCCCACAGCGGCGGTATCATTGAACCCCAGTGTTTTCAAAGACAGTGTGGGGCAGGCGACGCCGGCGCTCCGTACCTTTTCCGGGGAGCTCGGAAAGCCATATTTTTTTTCTGCTTTAGCCACCTTTCCCCCAAGCGACCAAAACGTGTGGAATGCATTGTACCGGCGGGAGGGGCGAGCATTGGGCGAGGCTGATCTCTCGGTCACCGCCAAAGACTGTTTTATGTGGGTCCAGAATGATAGCGGGACACGGACACCTTCGTGGGCCCCACATGGCGTTGCCTATGTCGGCGGTTACCACACGGCTGACTTGCTCCCTATCGTTCTACCAACACTACTGAAACACTTACCAGTCTGTTGCGAGGCAGAAGGTGGCTCGACGACGGCGGGGAGAACTAAGAAGCCGTCCTACATGAAGGGGAACACAATTCAACTAGAGATGGAGAAGAGAGGTTGTAGCGTCGTGGGGAGGGACTTGGTAAAGGTGTCCACGCCGCTTTACGCGGACGACAAGGAACTCCCCGACCGTGTGGAGGCGCTCCTCCTGTTCGCCGACCCGTCCGTCGGGTACACTGAGCTCAATGGGGCCTCCAGCAGTGGGCGGCGGACCGTGCTACGAGGTGCGTTCGGGTACTCTCTCCCGTTACTGGCGACTTCCCTCCCACGTGTGTTGATAGACACCTGTCGTACCTTGAGGCAATCCCACTTGGACGCGAGTGGGACTCCTGTTGCCTCGTCCGCGCTGTGGATTTCACACATTGCACACGCTTTAGGGTTCCAAAGCGACGCGTTACTTCCACTGTGTTCTGACGAGTCCTGCCGTGACGGAACCCTGGTGCAGCTCATCGCGCAGCACGTACTGGAGGTACTGGATGGCGCAGATGCGGCCCTGACAAAACAAATGAATCATAACTTTTTTCTTCCCGAGGAGCACTTTAGCTTTAGCGCAGACGCACAGTGTCTCGTGAATAAGAAGGGTCATTTACTGGAAGATTTTAAACGCAGGAGTGCCAGCTGATGCCGCGATCCGTCTTTACAGATGAACGAAACACCGAAGCCGTTATTTTCCACCTCGCCTATCCCCCGTGGTATGTATTGTTGAACTACACTATTTCCCCTTCCACTCTCTCTCTCTCTCTCTCTCTCTTTATCAAAGAGAACATCAATTGCGAAGCAATTTGGTCCTCCGGTTATGGAATTCCAACTAGTGTCCAATGTCGCTGAGAGGGAGACCATCGTGGTCGACGACAGCATGACCCTGGAGGAGGTCCGTGGGCTTATCGCCGCGGTGCTGGGTACGTCGGAGGACAACAGCGTGACCCTCACGTACAATGGCAAAAACTTGGTGGATGACTCGACCGTGTTCACGGAATTAATTAGTGTCATTGACGGCGACAAAACCGTCACTCAACGAAAACTGTTTTGCCATGTAGGGAAAGGAAAGGCAAAAGATGTCAGTTTAGAGTCCCTTCGCGCCAACCTCCCGTCAAAGGAAAGCGTGGCGGCGGATGAGAGTGCAAAGCGGAGTCAGGCCAAGATGATGGAGCCGATGGTGGACATGATGGTGCGCAATCCACAGTATCTCCAAATGATGCTTCGGCAACAGCCAGACTTGAAGGAAACAATGGAAAAGTCACCCGAAGTGGCGCGTATGCTCCAAGACCCAGAAACGTTGAAGGACTTGATCATGAGCCAGATCGACCCCGATCGTGGACGAGAGATGTCTACGACGTTGAGAAGTCAGCTGGCCCAACTAGACGCCATTCCGGGTGGCCGAATGATGCTCGAGCGCTACACACACGACCTGGGCGACACAAACGCCGATATCAACCTCCCAAAGACGAAAGATGACTTGTACTGTGTACCAGAGGAAGATGCGCGTCCTAACCCCAACCAGGAAACCAACACCGCTGCTCTCCAGAACCCGTGGGCCACCCCGTCCGCCAGCGCGTCTGCGAACAGACCAACAGCGGGTGGCGGTTTCCCACCAGTAGACGCCTCCATGCTGTCCGCGGCGATGAGCCTGTTTGCGCCCCAGACGGCGAGCAACCCCACCGCGAACCCTTTTTTATCGGGAGGGAACGGCGGTGCGTCGCTGAAAGAACGGTTTGCCAGCCAGCTGAGTATTCTCAAAGATATGGGATTCGAGGATGAGCGGTTGTGTCTGTCTTTACTGGAACGGTATAACGGGGACGTGGAGGCGGTGGTGGATCACTTTGCCCAAATGGATTAGCTGACGAAGTGACTTGAGCGTTTACGATGTGCTGTATAAATACCCACCCCTGAAAAAATCGGTGGCGAGTGTCATAGTGTGCACACGTGTTTCTAATCGACTATGCCTCCTCTCTTTTATTATTTTTATTTTCCCAATGCTAGTGATGAAATTCATTTACTCGCTGTTCGCTGGCCTGTTCGGTGGCGCCTTTGCGACCGCGCAACAGCATAGTGTCGAGTGCTACCGAAGTATTGAAAATCCGCTTCACTTTCGAAACAAACAACGCCCTAATCAGGTGTTTAGTCAGCGCTACGAGCCGTACCAACTTGGGGAGATTATACCCATCACGTCTGATGTGGCGCTGTTTCGTTTTCTCTTGCACGAGGCGGAGGATGAGTTTAACCTCAAACCGTGTTCCACGCTTCAGGCGTGCTTCAAGTACGGTGTCCAGCCCTTAGACCAATGCCAGCGCTTCTACACCCCCGTCACGGCGAACCACACCAAGGGCTACTTTGACCTCATTGTAAAACGCAAACAAGGCGGCTTCATGACGAATCATCTCTTCGGGATGCACGTGGGGGACAAACTTCTTTTCCGCAGCGTCGCGTTTAAAATTCAGTACAAACCGAACCGCTGGAATCACGTGGGGATGATTGCCGGTGGCACGGGGTTCACGCCCATGCTGCAGATCATTCGGCACTCCCTCACCGACGAAAGCGATAGCGCCAAGGATAAGACGAAACTTTCCCTTCTCTTCTGTAACCGCACGGAGAAGCATGTACTTCTCAAGGGGGTCTTTGACGATCTGGCGGAGCGGTACCACAAGCGGTTTCGCGTCTTCTACACGGTGGACTTGGCGGTCAACAAGGCGGAGTGGTTGGCACAGGGGGATAACCACTATTTAGGACTTGTCTCGAAGGAGATGCTGAAGCGGAGCATGCCCGCCCCGGGAGACAAGAAGAAGATCATCATGCTCTGCGGACCAGACGCGCTCCTGACGCACGTGGCTGGTACCCCATCCCAGTTAATGACGTCCATGTCAGGCGGCCTAAACATTCAGCCGATGGCGACGGATATCAACAACCTGGTAGACCTTGGTGGGCTGTTGAAAGACCTTGGGTACCAAAACGACGACATTTACAGATTTTAGTGTGAGTTGCGCACGGTGGTGATGGTCTTTTTTTCGTTACCTACAGTCTCAAAAACTACTCACAAAAAATATAATAAAACGAAAACATTTCATCCTATACATTGGTCCTGTACCCTTCGTTTTTTCTCTTCAAGTGCCAACCTCTTAAATGCTTTGTTGTTGTTACAGAAATCTCTGTCGTATCCTCCTCACTTCCTTCTCTCTCTCTCTCTCTCTCTCCCTTTGTAAGCCATTTCGTAAGTAATAGAGCTATGCTTCGCTTCACTAGGGTCTCCCGCACCGGCCGTGCCATGATTTCCCGTGGTAGCCCCGAGTGGTCCCACCGTTTGGACCTCAAGAAGGGGAAGAAGACCACCTTAGCGCACAAGTTGGGGACGACGAAACCAAACAATGCGCTGCAGTACGCCCAGATGACCCTCCACGACTTGTGCGAGTGGGTGGTGACCTACTCCCCGTGGCCCCTCACCTTCGGTCTCGCCTGCTGTGCCGTGGAGATGATGCACTGTTACGCCGCGCGGTACGACTTGGATCGTTTCGGTATTGTCCCCCGTCCCACCCCCCGTCAGGCGGAAATTATTATAGTATCCGGCACCGTCACCAACAAGATGGCGCCGCTGCTCCGTACCATTTACAATCAAATGGTGAACCCCAAGTGGGTCATCTCCATGGGAAGCTGTGCCAACGGCGGCGGGTACTACCACTTCTCCTACGCCGTCTTGCGTGGTTGCGAGAGGGCCATTCCGGTGGACTTTTGGATCCCCGGGTGCCCTCCCTCCGCGGAGAGTTTGGTGTACTGCCTGCACAACCTGCAGAAGAAGATCCGCTGGCACGAAATCCAAAAGTACTCTGTCCGATAAACGAACAAGGTTAGCGTACTTTTTTTGTTTTTTGACCCCTCTGTCTCCCTTCTCCCCACTTACCAACAAAGTGAAATAAAATAATAATATATATACACACCAATAACTTAAACTTTATGGTTAACGGGACAAAGAATTAGTACACTTTGTATATTGTTAGTCAACTTATGCTGTAGGAATTTCACTTAGTATAGTAGGAATAGGTTTAAACTATTAAAAAAAAAAAAAAGGTCACCACACATACGTTTCTAATCATATAGTCCACGAATACTGGAATGACACCCATAACCTGTCACCACCTTCCTTCTTCTACCGACTATTCTTTCTAGACCCCTCACGCGCGATCACCAAAAAAAAAAAAAAAAAAAACACGAAACTATGACCACTTCTTACAAACCCCTCACCGAGGAGGAAATGGACCACCACACCAACCCCGTGTGCCATATCGTTCTATTCAAGTTCAAGGCCGAGCCCGATGAAGAGACCTTGAGAAAGCTGCTCAACACCATCCGGAAGAACATCCCCGGTCTCATCTCGCTCTACTTTGGCAAGGAGAGGCCGAACATCTTCAAGGGGAAGACGGACCGCACGCATGGCTACACGCACGCCCTCTTCTCCCGCCACGTCAACGCACGGGCACTCGAGATCTATCAGAAGCACCCCGATCACGTGAAGCTTGGTCAGTTCTTCCAGAAGCACTCCGCCGCGCCCCCTATTGCCGTGGACTATGTGGCGATTAACGCTAAACTATAACGGTTTCATCGGACAGTCTGGTGAAACAATATTCAAAAGCAAAACCTATAAAGGGAAAAAAAAAAAAGATTTTATTGGAACAACACTAGACGAAATTGGTCACATACAAAAAATCTTTCGTTCTCACACCGTGCTCCCACAACTCTCTCTCTCTCCGTTTTTTTTTTTTTTTACCACAGTTACTAGAAGGAAGAACTCTAGCTCTTCTATTTTTATTCTTATTTTGTTATCCGTATACGTCAGGCACGTACCATTACCGTCAAGTGAAATTCAACGAACAATGCCGCCAAATGTAAAACTCACACACGTTCACCGTGTATCCGAAAAAAGTGTTCTCTTGACTGCGAAGGAGGGCGCCACGTTAGACTTTGGGACGATTAACAGTTGTCCCCCAGCGCACCGAGGACTAGTTCAGCAGAACGGTTTAATCGCCAAGGTGTGGCTCTCTATTTCAGAAAAGGGGCTTTCCGCGCAGGAGCAAAAGAGTATTTTTGTAGACGGTGCGGGAACTGTTCCGATTTGGAAGGAGGCCCTCACGCTCAGCGGGTTGACCACGGCCGATACCGCCTTTCAGCCAACCAGCGCGACGCAGATCCCGTGGCCCATCTTGAGGGAGGCGGAGTACAAGGAGCGAGTGGTCTTTGCACAGGCCCGGCAACTCTGCGAAACGGTGGACAGCTCCCACTTTTGCGTTCCCATTTGCTTCCTCCAGACGTATTCTCACAAGATCAAAACGTACGCCGTAAACGTCTGCGTGGTGTGGATGCCGCTGTTCAAGAAGACGCTCGTCGCGTGGAGTGAGTCGTTTCTCAGTAAGAAGAAGGTGATCCCCAAGTCCCACCTCACCCGACTGGTCAGTCAAACCGCGTCGGCCCTTAACGCGTGGCACAAGATTATCCTCAACACACAGGCGTCTGAGATTCGCGGGTGCCCCGAGACGCTCGAGATAGACGACATTCTAGTCTCCGAAAGCAACGGCGAGCCGACGTTTTCTATTTCCGCCTCCATGATGAAGAATCGTAGCAAAATCGATGCGGCGGTGAAACTGAAAGACAGCCAGTACGCCAATCTGCAGTACTACCCCTACCTGGCACCGGAGCAGGTAAGCCCGACGGGGTACATTATTAAGAAACCCACGTTTGACGTTTGGGTGATTGGTATGATTCTGTTTAACGTGGCCACCGGGGTGCCGTCGTTGAAGGCGCAAGTCAAGAAGATGGCCGACCAAGCTGAGAAAACGGCCCCTTTTAATCACCCCGATATTTCACCAGAAACCATTGTGAACACGATTCGTACCGAAATGGAGAAGTCCGGCTACGGGCCTGACCTCATCAGTCTCACAGCCCTTCTTCTGTCGGTGGATTACCGCTGCCGACCCACACTGAATATCGTAGAGAACATGATGGTGGAGCTGGACCGCAGTAACCCCATTTTCCGGTTTCCGTTTTCCATCGGCTCCTACGACCTCGTTCGATTGCCGGACTCCAAGGACGTGGAGGTTAACCTGTCGGCTAGAAAGTATGTGACAAAAGACTTGTGCGTCCTGTGTAATGAGGTACGCAAGTTGGTGAAGTGCACGCACGGGGACGGCACGCACACCCCCGCGATCACCTCCGCCAGTTGGGCCAGTGATGAACCCTTGCCTGGCTTCATACGTCCGTCCTGCGCCATGTCGTATCTGTACCCGCTTGTCCCCCACTCGAAGACAAAGAGAAGCGGCGGCTCACTTCGACCGGTCTTGGCGCCGAGACGGAAAACTCCGTGCATGGTTTTCGTGCCAGTGGTTTCCACAACCCCAACGATAAAATGGACATTGCACAGCTGTTTCAGCTATTTGGTGGATTTGCAGTACACGAAAAGGAGAGCGGCGACAGTAAACGGGCGGTCATCAAGGAAATACTAATTCCCTTCCCGTCTCAGTCCCTTCGCAAGAATGAATCAAACTTGAGTGTGGGGACAGTCCACTTCACTGGGGCGTACCCTTGGGTGTCCGCGTGCACAAAATCTTTACAGAAGCGTGCGGCATTGTGCAAGACCGTCCCCTTCAACATTGTGGGCACCAATCACTCCGTGCAGTGGTTCGCATGGATCTCACCGGGAGAGGCGTTCACATTGACAAACGGGAAGAAGTGGGTCCCGGCGCCGGAGGGCGGGTTTGTTTTCCTCTTCAATGAGTCCCTGGAGCCCAGCGAGATGGATCGGTACTTTACGCTCACCAGTATGCGTGCCCTCACCAACAAGTACAAGATGGAGAACACGGCCCTGGTGGACAAGGTATTCAAGCGGCACGTGGAAGCCGGGGAGACCTCTACGTCTAGAAGTGGCGGCCTCAATCGTAGTTTTGGCGGGAACACCAGCCGGTCGGGCATTCTCGAGAACGACGACTCCCCTCAGCGGACGAGGCGGAAGCGGAGTGTCATGAACACCAGTGCGGTGGACATTCCCACCACCGATCAGGAAATCGTCGAGGCGGAGACGACAGTGGCGCCGCGCCGTCACACGACGAGCGGCGAACCAACGTACAAGCAGTCCAATGGAAAGTCCAGTGGCCGCCCCACTTCCTCCAACAAGCAGCGTCGGTCCACCTCCCACCTCATTGACATGATTCCGGACCACAAGGTGGCGCCGCAAAGCAACAGCACCTCCGACCGGACGACCATCCGTGAGGCGAAGGACGGAAGAAAGATCTCTTCGGCACAGAAACCACAGAGCCTGTCGCCCATGATGACAAACGACACCAACTCGTTCCGTCCAATGTCGCTCGGTATCCAAGACGACCTTGTGAATCTGTCGCCAGCCACGGCGTACACGACACCCCCGACCACCGTACCGCGCCTCCCGTCAATCAACGGCGGAAAGGTCAAACTCCCCACCTTGTACGTCTTTGGTAAGCTGTACCCCAGCACGGTCATTGATGCCGTTTTTCAGGCGCTCACCTTCTGGATCCCACAGAGCGGTGAGCATGGTAAGATGCAGGAGTCGATCCCACTGAGCAAAGGGGCTAAGGCGGCACTTCGCGCCCCAAAGGACGCGACGTACATGACCTTTATTTCTAGCGAAGTGCCCCTCTACGCCCGAAACCACGCGAACTGCCACTTTGCCCTTTCCCACTTGGTGGTGCCACACCACGGGTTCGTTTTCTACAACGACAATGAGCAGCCAGTCGGTCTGCTCGCCCTGACGTGCTCCACCAAGATATCTCGGCCCCGTGCCGGGGAGTTCAGGATTCCGCTGCAAGCCATGACGCCGACGACGATACCACCGAATGAAATCTTGAACTACTACTTATCCTACATCTCGGACGACATTCTTCCCTCGGAAACGTCCAATTCCACCAGTACCACATTCCTGTCCTCCGACTTGTTCCACACTCAAAGTATGCTAGGGAAAGGCAACTCGATCGCGAGTAAACGAAACTCCACCACCGCTAGCGACGCCTTCAAGTTGAGCAATACTGGCGAGTCTAACATTTGCTGGTTGGGGTTCGACATTGCGAACTGCACCTTGATGTTCTCCAACCTCTTTCAAGAAGTGTGGTACCCTTTTGCTTTCAATTGACCACACTTGGGTGTCGGGATCAATGCCTTCTATACGACAATGCTTCTTTTTATTATTTTATTTTAAATTTTTCAAAATAGCTCATAGGTGAATTTTCTGTTTTCCATACTTTTTTTTTTTTTTTAATTCATTTTACGAATTGTCCTCTGTGATGTAAATCGGACAACTACTTTTTCCATGACCTAAAAACCAAACACAATGATGTACACCTTGGTGAGGTCTTTTTCCTGTAAAGATATTCATTTGCGCTAAATCCTCCAAGAAAAAGATAATAATAAAAAAAAGTCGGTTAGCCGTGGAAAAAAAAAAAAAAGGATATTTTTCGTGTGTACTTTAGATTTTAAATATACATTTGTTATAATTGTGTTAAGAACCTAGAATAATTTAAAGTTAATTCTGTTTTCCCTGTTTTTGTACTTCTCTCATTAAAAAACTTTTTTTTTCGGTTACTTTGCTGTGTTAAGTGCTGTGTTGCTCCAGTGGGAAACGGTATATTTCGTTTTCATTCATCTCTTTCCCTCTCTCGCTGTATAAAGTCCAACCACACTTAACGGTCACACAAACAAACGTACATGTACCGTTTTTGCATTCGGGGCCGCCGTAGCTTCCTGTACCCACGCCTGGCGACATGGACTGGTTACCGCAGAATATCGTCCCTTTCCGCGGATGAGTTTTGCAAATTAGCCCCAATGACGCTGCTGCACAGCGCCCTGCGGCAGTACACGTTATTAGACGGAACCGTGTTCGCCCAGCACCATCAGCCCGACAACCACATTATCATTTCTAGGGAGACCTTCGACCAGCTGTGCAAGCAGTGCCAGGTAGACGACTCTGCCGCGGCGCTGACGGCGTTAGAGGAGGCCGCGGCGGTAGTGTCCCTCCACGACGGGAAGCTGGTCCACCTTCGACCTGTGCTCTACGTCAACACCCTGGCCGCGATGGAAGCGGGTGGTCAGGCGGCCGCTGGGAACTTTCTACTGGAGAAGGTGGAGCAGAACATCCAAGCCCTAGAAGCCGAGGAGCTGAGGATGCGCAAGTCGTTAGAGCCCGCCATCGCAAAGGCCGCCCGGTGGCGCCGCACGCTGTGGGGTGGTTCGCTGCTCCTGGCAGGGTGTCAGCTGGCGATCATTTCACGTCTCACGTACTTTGACCTAGACTGGGATATTATGGAACCGGTGTCGTACATTGTAGGGATCGGAACAGCGCTGGCCTTTTATGTGTATTTCCTCCGATACGATGTGGAGCACACGTATGAGAATTTTGATCAACGCTATTTGGTCAAAAAAGTACGACAATATGCGCCCAAAGATTTTGACTGGAACCAGTACGAGAAGACGTGCCGCCTGCTGGTGGAAGAAAAGGATATTGCGCAGCGCTTGACCGAGCTGTCCCGGCAGGCGGAGTGATGGACGCGCAGCTTTCGCGCCGTCGCAGCACACCCATGTAAATGTAATATTACTTTTATACGTCTATGAGACGTTGAGAGATAGAAGTTATGTCTACGATGTGTTTTTGGTCCTTTTTTTTTTTTTGTGTGTGTGTTGTTATTTGTTGTGATTGCGCTGAATGCTTTGGGTTGATTCCCTTTTTTCATTCTTTTCTCAACCCTTCACTCTCTTTCATCCAGTAGTTTTTTTTATTTGTTGAACGTGTCGCTTTGACACTGTAAACTGTCAAGTTTTAATTTTCAACTATTACAGACGTATTTCTACAAGGGCTAAACATCTCTCTTTTGATTTTAGCGTTTCTTTGTACGTTTATGCGTAAACTGTAATTTTCGTTTTTATTTAATCTATATTCGTCGATACGTAAGCTATTTACATATATATTTATATATAACCCATCATTCCATTTATATATTTTCATTACTGAATGAGTACGACCAACCCTAATTCGCGTTCGTCTAGTAGAACCCAGCCAGTGCGAACTCCCTCCGTGGGTAGGAGCTCCAGTATTGTCTACATACCGGTTCCGATTCGGGAGCACCGAAGGAACTATGGTAGTACCGGCAGCCATCTCCGGTCGGTGTCGGTGCCCGTCCAGACCTCTCGTGTCGTCTACTACAAGCGACCCGCCAAACAGCTGACGATTGGACAGCAGAGTGCCAAGTTGGCGGAAAAGGCCAGTAAACACTTTTTCCACGCCAATTTCAACTCTGTCCACGGAAACATCTTCACCGTCCCCAACCGAGCGCAGCAGATGGCGGCAGGCAGACCCTCCAGAGGGCCATCGGTCAAGCCCCCGTCCCGCACGAGCTCCATGGTGCGAAAACCTGTCGCCAAAGTGCCCCTTGACTCTGCCCCAGCCTCCTCGGCACTGAAAAAAGTGGCGCAGGACATCAACAACAAGAAGGACTTTTTGAGTGAACCGATTGTCATTCGCAGACGTGCCGCCAGTGCGGACTCTCGATTGAATTACGCCGAAGAAGGAATCCACGTGAAGGAGGCGGCGGGGGAAAAGCAGATGCCACCCAAAATCGGTTTACCAGAGTCCTCTCCAGACCTCCTTGCGCTGGAGCATATGCGCCAGTCGAACCAGCCGAAGCGACAACCGCTGTCCCCCACGACGATCGCCAAGGCGGTGCGGTCGCTGCGAAAGTACGAGGAGAAGAAGGTCTCCATGCCAACGGGCTCTTTCGACAATGTGAGTGTCGCCGTCGACGGAAAGACGCTCCAGGTGCCCGAGGAGTCCCCGCTCCGACTGTCCTGCACGAAGGACGACCTCCCACCGCGCCGTGTACAGATTAGCACCGTGGTGGAGGAGCGGAAGGCATCACTCACCGACGAGGATATGGGAGAAGACGATGAGGAGGAGGAAGAAGAAACCATTGGCTGGTGTGATGGCACGATTGATCTTCTCTATCTCGCCGCTCCTGCCGCCGTGTCGATTTGTTTTACCTTTTCCATGTCCGTCGTCCCTCTGGCCTTTGTCGGCAGTCTGCTCGGCGAAGCGGAGCTCAGTGGCGCCTCTGTGGGATACTTCATTATCTGTATTATTGTCATTTACCCCATGCTTGGTCTCACCTTTGCGATGGACACTCTGTGCTCCCACGAGTACGGCCGCGACCCTCTGAGTCCTGAAATGGGGCTGGTGCTTCAGCGAGGAATACTGATCAATCTGTTCTTCCTCATCCCCATGTTCTTTGTAATTTATGGGTTGAACGGATTCCTCACCTCGGTGTACGGACCAGTGACGGCGGCGAAGGCGCAAGAGTTTCTAACGTACGTGCCCCTCTACATTCTTCCCGTGATGTTCTTTGTGTCCTTCACCAAGTTCCTCAATAACCAGATGCAGCCCCACATGCCCATGATCGCCCTCACCGCTGGTGTCATCCTGACGCCCTTCTTACAAATGAAGTTGACACCGATGGGAGTGAAATACACCATGGTGGGAATGTGCATCACGGCGTGGTTCCAGCTGGCTATTATCATCCTCATCACCGTCTTCAAGGCGGAGACCCGCATCACGTTGGGCACCTGGAGGCTCCGTGACGCCCTCGATTGGGACGACGTAAAAGGGTATATGAAGCTGGCCATCCCCAGCGCCATCTTTGTGGCCGCCGAGGCGTCCTCCTTTGACTTGACTGTGCTGCTGTGTGCCAAGTTTAGTGAGACGGACGGTGCGGCGTGGTCGGCCATCATGAACTCGCTTTTCATATTCGCCTCCTTTTCCGGTGGCCTCAGTGCCAGTGCGTGCGCCAACATTGGTCGCTGTATCGGTGCGGACGACGCCGCGAGCGCGAAGCGGTATGTGCTGCTGTCCATTTTCATTTCCTTCATTGTTGGTGTGATTGATTCCGTCATTCTGGTCGTTGCGTATGACTTCTTAATGTCCCTTTTCGGAACCACTGGCCGCACCCTGGCACTGACCCACGAGGTCCTCTTCATGTTGCCCTTCTTCCACATCAGCGATGCCGTTCAATTCGCCTTTCAGGGTATCTTTAGCGGTCTCGGGAAGAACCACGTGGGCGCCATTATCCTTCTAACATGCCTGTGGGGTATCGGTATCCCGCTGTCGTTTGTCTTTGGACACTTTCTGGACTACCGCATGTACGGTGTCTGCGCTGGTATCACGCTAGGGCTGTGCATTGAGGCACCGGTCATGGTGATCGTCGCCTCCACCCTGGACTATCAGCGGGTCTGCGATGACTTCATCGAGGACGAGGAGGAAGAGGAAAGCGACGAGGAAGAGGAGGAGGAGGAAGAAGAGGAGGAAGAGCTGGACGAGGAGTACGTAGAAGAGGTGATGAGACGGTCTGGTATCACGTCAACAAACGGTAATGGGTTTGTTGACGAGAATAAGTTGCAGAGACTGCTACCACCGAAGCGACGTCGCAGAAGAAAAAAGCTGGTCGAAGTCGATGAAGATGAGTATTAGGCGAACAAATTTTTTTTTTTTTTTTTGAATGTACACTATGTATAACGTTTTGTTCTTTTTTTTGTGTGTGTGTGTTTTCCTGTTACATGTTGTAGTCATTAATGCAATGGAAAATAACCAAAAACAAACAAAAGTTATCATCTATATAAAGTAAAAAGAACAACACAAAAGTCAGTAAATAATAATAATATTTAACATTTTTTTTTTTTTTAAGATTAATAAGGTGAACAAAAAAGAAGAAGAAAATGATCCTACTACATATATTAACGCATTTTTATATCGTACAAGGCAATTTGTCTACCCTTATCGTATAGGAAAATTTTCTTTCTGGATGTGATACAGAGCGTTACTTTGGGCGTGTGGGTTGTACCGTCGTGAATGAACGACAGACGACTAGTTCACCTTCTTTTTTACTGTACCGATTCCTCTCTCCCACATATACATTCGAAAAGAATATATTGAAGTCTTTTATTTTTTTTTTTTTAAAAAAAAACTATCGTACATGCCTCCCGCGGAAATCTTTATTGTCCGTCATGGAGAACGTGTGGACCATAAGGATCCCTCCTTCTCCAAAACCTTTCCCCGCCCGCACGACCCGCCGCTGACCGAAGACGGCAAGGACATGGCGGTTCAGCTGGGGAGACACCTGCGAGAGGTGCTCCACGTCGACCCGTCCAACGTGCGGGTGGCGACCTCCCCGCTGCTGCGGTGTGTGCAGACCTCCGACGGTATCGTCCGCGGGCTGACGGAGCAGAATAAGGACGCCGGTGTGGACATCTTCCTCGAGCCGAGTTTGGCTGAGGGCGCGTACTGGCTGTTCCATGACATGCAGAAGAACCCGTCGGTGCACCGGGAGGGATTCTTCGAGTGCCCGCAGCCCATTTTCCGTCCCTCGTCCTACTACAAGGAAGAAGTGTCCAAGTACGTCAATGTGAACAAACCCTTTCAGCTCAACGCCGACCCCAAGCACATTGTCGCCGACAATCAATTAACGGAAGAAGCCTTTTTGGATCGCGTGGCAAAGGGTGCACAAGGTGTGTTGAGCGACCCCTTCTTTGCTGACAAGAGTGTGGTGCTGGTGGCGCACGGTGAGACGACGCAGCGGTGGTTTGATGCCATTACAGGACTCAATACGGACGTCGTTCCCCCCTATACAGCGTGGGTCCACGTGGTGCGCAACGGTGACAAGTGGGAGCCCAAAGGTCCCCTCTTCAAAACCCCCCATCTCGCCGCTGAGCCGTCCGAGTCGTAATGTCTGTGTACCAATGTAGGTTGAAGCTGTTTTATCTGTTAACCCCTGATGGTATTGCTCAAAAAGTGCACTCATGTTTGTTTTTGTGTGTGTATTTGTTGTCGCCGTGCTTACGTTGTAGATTTCCTTCGAAAAATTATATTATCCTTTTCCCCGCCACTCTTTCTTAACGGAATAGAATGCTACCCAATACATCATGAATAAAGAGGTACAGAAAACTAGAGTACATGACCAGTTGAAAGAAACGGTCGCTAAAAACAAGGGGGGCCTATTGCTATTTCAAGTTCCACTCCGTATGTCCGCTGGCAAACGGACCCGCGATGATACGACAAAGCTCACTGTGGAAGAGGAGGTGGAACTGGTGAAGGATGTCCTGAGGGAAGAGACCGCATCCCTTCCAGAGGAGCTGGGCATCGAGCTGCGCCACGTCCACGCAGAGGCGAAACTAAGACTGTTTTTGCAGGCCGTCGTCGAAAACGATTTACTTTGCAAGACGTCTAGCATCGTTATTTTAGACTTGGAGAGTTGTAAGCTTCCACCTTGCTTTATGGGCGAACTGTGCACGATACTTCACAGCTCCCCCGTCTTTGCGCGGCTGCGGCGACTGCACCTTGCCTCCAATACATTCAACTTGTCCAGCTTGCGTACACTCTGTGGGTACATGGAAGAGCACCCTAGCTTCCTCCTGCAGCTTGAGGTGTTGGGGCTGACCAACAACCACCTGTGTCAAGACGATGACAGCTTGTCGCTTGCCGGCTGTCTCCTTTCGGTTCTTCGATTGAGGAGCAGGACGATTAGGCGACTTCACCTGAATCACGTAGGGATCCACGCCGACGACGTGGTGGAGATATTGTCTTTTCTTATGAATAAAATCCACTCGGGCGGCTTTCCCAGCTTGGACAAACTGTACCTGAAGCAGAACGAGGAACTTAACGCGAGTGAGCTCAACAGGGAACTGTCCGCTAGGTTTACGGATACGGTTGTGACGGACTTTTTGAAAAAGTATGTGTTGCTCTGAATTCGATATGAAAGAATCGGTTTTCCCGTTTTTTTATTCGCTGTTATTGTTGCTCGTGTTGGTTTTCGTACGATTTCTATCCTTTCCTTGCTTTTGTACTCCAAAACTCAGTCCTGTGTTTCATTTCCTATAAAAACAGATTTATTCAATGGACGCTTTCGTAGAGAAGGCAATCACCGAACACAAGGTGGTCATGTTCTCGTGGGTGAGCTGCCCTTTTTGTGTGAGGGCGAAGGATGCCCTGGAACCCCTCACCGACGACATGAAGATTTACTATGTGGATAAGATGGAGGAAGGGGAAGCCATACGCAAGGTGATCCGACAGGCGTACAACCACGAAACGGTGCCCGCCATCTTCATCAAGGGAAACTTTGTCGGCGGCTGCACAGAAGCCCTGGCGCTCATTGACAGTGGAAAGTTGAAAGAAATGCTGTAAGCGTCTGTATGTTTCTTCTGGTTCTTATTATCTTTCTGCAGCGTCGGAAGTCAAGTTTTCCTTATTCTGCTTTTCGAGTGTTCTACGTGTCCGATGCCGATGCATCATACAAACTATTTTCTTAAAATGATCCCACCTCTTCTACACCATTCTTTTTCGTATTCCATGTCTTGATAGCAAAAAAAAAAAAAAAAAGATCAGCGAAATTGTTTACAACGTTGTACGTAGTTTGTTTGTTTTTATTATAATTTGAAATCTTGTTGTCCATTCATTAGGGAATAATAATAATAAAAATTGTATATATTTACTTTTGTTTGTTTGTTTATTGTATCTTTTTCGTTCTCTTTTCGTTACGTAATACTATGCTCGATGAACACGGCTTTATTACGGAGCAGCGTTATAGTCAGTGGCAGAAGAAAAAGGTGAAAACGATCGTTGTGAACTGTCGCGCCAAAAATCCCACACTCCGTTCCATCGCCAACGCGATTAACATTGCCAAGCCTTATGATCGAATTGAGCTGACCGAGGGGGAGTACCAGGAGTCGTTTACGGTCAACTTTCCGTTAGAAATTGTCTCCGCCGATGGCGAGGAGGCACAGATTATCACCCGTAACTCTGGTATTACCGTGACGGCGGCGGTAGAGTTGTATATTGAGAATTTAACGATCATCAGTAAAAGTAGTTCCAAATTAGATGCGGCGGTCGTCTTCATGGCTGGCAACCCTGTCATGTTCCGCTGTAAGATTAGTTCTCTCATTATGGGTGGTACGTCACGGTCCCATGTAGAAAACTGTGTCATCACGGAAAGTTCGGCTGGGGTCGGGGTGGTGGTACAGGACAACGCCGGGGGGACGATTCAGTCGACCACGGTTCACTCGCACAGTAGAGCTTGTCTAGAGATTGACACCCGTGGAGAGCTAAAAGTGGTGGAGTGTCAGCTGTACAACTACCGGAACTGGGAGGGCGATGTCGTCGTCGTCTCTGGTGCGATCAGCTCGGTCGCCCGTGACACAACCGTCGGTACCCACCTCGCCTGTTCCAAGGTGGAAATCGCCCAGTGTCAGATCTATCTGTCCAACCAAGACGACAATCGTCGACGCTCCTCCGCCCATCAAGCGTATGGGTCTTCCCCTGCCGGCTCCTACTGTGTGAACATTAACAGTGGAGCAGCCCCCACGTTTTCGCAAAACGAGTTGATCGAGGGGGAGATTGGGTTTCTGTTGGATGGGGCTGGCCCCGCACAGCTAAAGGGTAACGTGGTGCGGTGCCAGCGAAAGAGCGGCATTCTCGCCTACATTGAAGACGAGCACGTTTATGCAATCGACAAGACCAACTTTTGTATTAAGGGCGATAACATTTTTGATCGCTGTCACATTGGAATCGATGTACAGGCGTCCTCTAACCGGACACAGTCGTTTGACAGTTTGCTCTCCAACGACACCCCCAGTACCAAGCACGTCTTTCGATGGTCAAATGTCAACAGCCTAAAGCCGCTTTCCACGCCCGTGACGACCACCCTCGAGCGGGACTTTTCTCTCGTCCACCACGGTGAGCTAACACGACTATCCGCCATCAAGCAGAACCTCAACACGCTGGCCACCTGCGTCCTCGAGGCGTACCCGACCTGTCTGCAGCACTCGTTCAACACCAATAGTGTCGGGGTCGGTGGGTCGGTGCGACCGTCCAACCAGAACGTGTTTGCCGAACTGCTTAACACCTCGTTGCAAACGACCCTAGATCAGGCCGACAGTCGGGAGGAGGCGGTGAGAAACATGGACCACTTTCGTGGCAACCGGGGGATCGATATCATCAACACCAAGTTCTCCAACTGCAGTATCTGTGCCATTCGCTTCGGTCGTCAGGGATACGGAAGGGTGGAGGACTGCGTGTTTGAGGACTCCGGCACACACGCGATTGTGGTGGACTGCGGGGCGCACCCCATCATCACCGGCTGTCGGTTCCTGCGCAGCCGAAAAGCCTCTATCGTCATTGCCAACTTTGCGAATCCCCTCATTATCGGCAACGAAATCTCCGGAGGTCTGGTGATGGCCATGGTGATCACGCGATTGGGTAGGGGTGTGGTCTTGGGCAATATCATCTCCGGCAACCACGGCTGCGGCATCGTGGTGGAGAACTCCAGTCAGCCCCTCATTTGCGCCAACTTAATTTCCTCGAACCGCACGGGTGGCGCTGTGGTCGAAAACTTTTGTGACCCCCTCATTGTGTTTAACCAGTTTTCGGCCAACATTAGTTCCCAGATTGTCTGCAGTCAATCCTCCGACGCATTCATTGCGTACAACTCCATCCAGTCCAGTCCAGACTACGGAGTGAAAATTGTCCTCCCTCAGTCGGTGTTATCTTGCCATGAATACCATCACGGCTCAACGGCGATGGGGTGATGGTGGAACTAGATGCCGACCCGGTCGTGGAGTACAACACCATCCAGCAGAGTCTTCGGAGCGGTGTGTTGGTGTGCAACAATGGACTGGGGTGCTTCTCCGATAATACTATTAGTTTAAATAGCGGTGCGTGTGTCCTGGTGCAGGACGGCGCCTCCCCCACGTTTCGCAGAAACACCATTCAAAAAGGGATTCAGGGTGGTGTGATCATTATACGGGAAGGCTGTGGTACATTTGAGTTTAACACCATCTCAGAAAACTCCGTCGCAAATGTGCTCCTGGCCGATAGTTATACGAATCCAACCTTTTACAAGAATTGCATCTCCAACTCCTTTTCTGGGTGCGGGGTGATTGCTGCTAAGCGCGCCGGCGGTGTCTTCAAGTCGAACAGTATATTTCAGAATAAGCTGTGCGGCGTGTACGTTCTATCGGAAGGGGCACCCGTGTTCAAGTACAACACCATCTCCAGGGAGGCGATTGGTGTTATTGTGTCGGAGAATGGAAAAGGGGAGTTTACAGAAAACGAAATCACGTCGTGTAGTGGATCGGGTGTCCTCTCCCAGCGGGAGGGCGAACCGGCTTTCCGGCGCAATAAGATTAGCCAGTGCTCCATGAGTGGGATACAAGTCGCCCCCGATGGATTGGGGGACTTTTCCGAAAATGAAATATTTGAAAATGACATTGGCCTGCACCTGGGCACCAGTATGAAGTCCTCCGAGGTGGACGTCCACTCCTCCTTTCTAGAGGAGGAAATGACGGATAGTTCTTCCTCCCTGCCCGTGAATCCTCGACGGGCGTCGGTATTTAGTCCTAACGGGAGAAAAAGCGTCTTGTCTACCTACGCCATCAGCAGCGCCCAGCGTCGCGCCAGTTCACTCCGACCGTCTCAAGGAAAAGTGTGCAACAACCAAATTTACGAAAACCACAATGGTGGGGTGTTGATTGACGCCAACGCACACTGTGAGGTGGAGGGCAACACCATTTTTAAAAACAAAAAGTACGGCATTCGCGGTGACCTCAACTACGCCAGGAAGAGGGCTAACAAAATCCTCGGGGAAAAGCTGTTCCACGATAACTTGGCTCCACCCAAAGCTGGCGCCAGCAAAGTCCGCACATCGGCAGACCTACGGCGTAACAAAGTCTACTCGCACACAAAGGCGAATGTGTTTTTCAACCACTTTCCCGAACGATTCCCCGTTTCGCTGGAGGAAAACGATATGTACAACGCACCGATGGGCATTTATGTGGGAAATCACTCCATTCTCCCCTACGCCGGCAAAAACCACGTCCACCACTGCTACGAAGGACTCCACGCCGAGGAGAGCGGTCAGGGGGAATTCAGTGGGAATCACTTTGACTGTTGCCAGTACGCCGGCGTGTACATTGCGTCGGACGCCAACCCCGTCTTGTCGGACGGTAATGTCATGGAAAACTGTGGTATTTGCGGCTGCATGATCGACGCGGGCGGTCGGGGTGTCATACAGAAGAGTGTCATGAAGAAATGCAACATTGGGGTTATTGTCTTTACCGGTCCCGCCTCCGCCTTCAGTCTATCCTACGATGAACTGGTGAAGGCCAACATGGTGACCTCGTGTTGTGAGTTTGTCGAGAATACGATTGAAGAGAATGAATGCCACGGGGTGTTGGTCTGTAGCGTCATCAGTAGCTGTCCCCTCCGTACGCCACTGCGGCAGCAGAAGGAGGAGGTGCTGGAGGATCACCCACACTTTGAGTACAGACCTTACCAGGGTCCCCAGAGGAGTCTCATGGGCTCCGAGGAGCGACTGAACACGCTGTTTAAGGGTAACGTGATTCAGAAGAATCGACTCTTTGGCGTCTACCACGACCGGTTCGAGCACTGGGACTTGCGACTGCTGAACGCCTCTTCCCTCACCGCCTCCCCTGCCATGTCTCCGAAAAAAATCAAAAACGCATACGGTGGTTATGAAGTGCTTCTAGGGACGTCGCAGCTCCTCGCCTCCCCTGACCACATTCGTCAGAGGGAGTTGAAGCAAATTTCTTTTGTGGAGAACACCATCCAAGAGTGCAGCGTGGGTTTCGGGGCCGGCTACGGGTGTCACCCGTTTCTGCTACGGAACAAAATTGTCAAGAACACCTTTATCGGGCTTCTTCTCCGCTTCGGGTCGGCGGTCATGTCGTCCCAGTGTGAGATCAGCGGCAACGGCTTAATGGGCGTTTACGCCGCCAGTGGGGCGAAGGGTCAGGTAACCAGCGGAGTGATTAAGAACAACAATACCTTGTCTCGTCCAGTCAACAGTCCGCACGACAGTCGCAACTTCTCCGCTTGTACGGTGAATAACAGTTATTTGGCGGTCAACAATTGGACGACCGCGGTCGTGATTGAGAATAGCGAATCGTTCACAAAAGGCACCTTCCGCTCGTACGAGCAACTGCACAACTTGGTAGACGTGCACTTGTTTACTGTCACCAATGGTCTGCAGGTGTTGGGGGAACTCGCGGCGGCGTCTAGCGGGGGAATGTGGTTAGCCAGTGGGTCCTGTCCTTCCTCGCTGCACTCCGCAGAGCGGAACAGCAACTTGGGTGGACTCGCGGTGGAGCACTATATGGAGATATCGGCGGCCGACGGTGGAATGGGAGCCTGGATAGAGGATGGCAGCCGCGTCGTGGTGAAGGAAAACCGCATCGAGGACCACAAGAACTTTGGTGTGTTCATTTCAAAGGGGATACTGCACCACCACAAAACTCTTCACGGTTCTTACCATATGGAGACACAAGCGGACAAGAATGGAGTGAAGAGCGTGTTTTCCGGTGGGGCGGGAACGCTGGAGACGCCGCCGTTGGCGACGATGGATACGTACGTGCTGTTTACACCCGGCACCCTCTGTGCCTCTGGCCTCGTCGCCGCCCGACAGGTGGCCAATCGGAATGAAATGACGGTAGACCTGGCGGAGTCGACACACAACAGCTTTGTGTTCCCTACCAGCGAGGAGGATACCTCGCGCGACTACGACGCCGAGCAGCAGAGAAATGACTCCATTCACCACGCACTGGTGGCCAATAATGAAATTAGCGCCAACCGTTGCGGTGTGTTTACGGAGCTGTTGCAAGTCGTGCAGGCGGCGGACCTGAGCAAAATGCCAGCTGCCGCGCCTGTCGCCTCTGACACCTTGACCCCCGATGACGCTTCCTCGCTGGACTGGCAGCCGGCTGACTTGGACTACGTGGTGGTCGTAGAAGGAAATACCGTGAGTAATAATAAGTGCGGCATACAGTGTCACCACATTGTGGAGCTGCGCTGTGGGGTGGTGGTGGCGTCCCGGGCGCAGCTCAACGAAACCGTCTCGAGGGATTACGAGACGGTAAGGGCCGACTTGATGCTGAACAAGCAGGTACAATACCCGACCAGCCTTCCCTTTTCCCTTGCCCCGGTACGTGAAAAGGTGAGCAACGCGCACATTCTCCGTAACGAAATATACAACAACCTACAGTCGCAGGGTGTGGTGACCTCACGCTATGTGGTGATCGCCAGAGACCAGTCGCGCACACTACTTCAGTTTGACACCCTCGCCGACCCTCAGACCTCCTCCTACTGTTCCAAGGTGCTGTTAGCGCTGCCGCAGTACGCCTCTCTGTTACAAATGCCGCCTCCGGGTTTGTTTTTGTGGCAAGGGAATCTTATCCGGGACTCCCACGCGGGTATAAAGCTCTACGGCTTGCTGGGGTCCAACTCGGTGCGATTTCGCGGTAATGTCTTTCGCAATATCACCGAGGATTCCGTCCTACTAGAGGGGCACATGACCGCCGCCACGGTTGGCGAGGGGAACAAGTTTGACAATGTGAATGTGGGCATCCACACGAATACGGTCATTACCCCAACGATACGGCTGCCCAACTACCCGTCGTCGCCCATCATGGACTTTCAGACCCGTATTTTCAAGAATACCTTTATGAACTGTAAGGACACGGCGGTGCTGCTGCACACGCAGGGGGAAAGTACGCGCACCCTGGTGTGCCGGAATGAGTTCACCAGGTTTGGAGCGGGGTCCTGCGGCGTTTTCCTGACGCACGAGGCCAAAGTGTTGCTCAGCACGAACGTCTTCAAGGACAGTCATATTCCCGTCGTGGTGGGACTACTGAAGCCAAAGTTGCACACGACGCTCTGCGAGGTACGGCTGGTGGAGAACTATTTCAACGGAAACTACATCGGCTGTCTCGTCTGCAACGGTGGCGCGCCAGTGATCGAGAAAAACCTTTTCGAGTCCAACTCGCGATGTGGGTTGGAAATTGTAGGGGCGAACACGTCTCCCAAAATATGGCAAAACACGTTTCGCAATAACAACTTGGGTAAAGACGATTTGGATGGGAGTGGCACGGGCACGCTGTCACGAGACCTCGCCGCCTCTATCGGGCGTCAGCTTGACCACGGAGCGGGGTACCCCGAGAAGGGTAAACTGCTCTTCCACAATGGGGCCGTCACCGTCCCAATCGTGCCTGGCAACACCAACGTGACGACAGCGGTCGGCTTCAGCACACTGCCGGCGGGTCTTCTCGTGGGACCAGAGACGGAGGGGCTCATTGAGCAGTGCATGTTTGAACTAAATGACATTGGCATCGACGTGGTGCGGGATGCGTGCTACAAGGACGACGAGAAGCGCTCCACGTACGACGGCCTCGTCACGGTGAAAGGCTGTGTCTTCCGGACCAACAATACGGCTGGGGTGCTGGTCCGGGCGCCACCCGCCCCACCTGTCACCACCAAGGAGGACCCACTGGCAAAAACTACCCGCTCCGTGTCATTGAACAATACGCTCCGCCCTGGCAGTCCTCTCGCGTCCGGGGTAAAAGTCGTCGGGACGTTGGGGACAGAGATGCCCGTCGAAACCACCATCCTTACTGAAAACTTTTTTTATAGCAACGTCAGCGACCAAAACGTTGGGGATGTGATTGCGATGGATAGCGGGTATGCCACCTTTAAGCGGAACGTTTTCTACGGGACGGTCCATGTCGTACACCATGGCATCGCCTTCTTTACCGAAAACACGTTCCTCCCGCTTTCAGATGAGAGGGGCAATATGCCTGCCGTACTGCTGCACGAGAACTCACGGGGGAGGTTCGAGGCGAACTGCTTTTACCATTGTAAAACTGGTGTTCAGTCGCTGCCAGTGGCTGGTGGGCGCATCATCCAGAATAGTTGTGGGTGTGTCAGTGGGTGCTTCGCTAGCCCCGTACTCGGATGCGGTCGTGTCAAGTAACTACATGTGGAAGTCGACAGATTGTGCCATCATGGCGTACAGCGGGATTGTTAACGAGAATGAAATTGTGGAGTCCCCGGCGGGTATTATTGTACAGGACCCTAGCGTGTACAAGGCCATCAACGCCGTCCCCGCCAAGCTGCGGCGTGGACTAGCCCTTACGATCAGTCAGAACACCGTCTCCTTCTGCTCCGGTGACGGCCTGCTGGTCACGTGTAGCGGCAAGTTCGAGGAAAACCACCTGAGCAGGTGCAAGGTGGGTGTGAACGTTGTATCCCCTCCCACCGCTGGTAGCGAGGACGACCTGCCAATGGTCAAGTCGAACTTTGTGTACGACTGTGGGGTGGGAGTGTACATGGACAACAAGTCGATGAGCAGGGTGGTGGACAATGACATTTTCGACAATGACGAAATTGGCGTGATTGTGATGCCCTCGGCGGCAGGGTGTCTTCAGGGAAACCGCATTTCCTCCGCAAAAGACCATGGAGCGGTGGAGATTCCCAATGACTCGAGGGTAAAGTCCATTTCCAACACGATTCGCAACCAGGTGTCCCCCGCTTTTAACCGCGGTGTCCGCGTCACACGGGTGAAGGAGTACGAAGTGAGGCTACAAAAGCTCTCCGCTGACATTGCGGAAATGGACGATCAAATACTCCAGCTAAATGAGAAAAAGGACTTTGCCGACAGCAACCTGTCCTTCATCATGGAGGAGCTCATTCGCACCCACTCCCAGCCCGTCAAGGAAGTGTCGACGACCATGACGGGGCAGGCGGCCAGGGCGTTGCGGCGCATCAGTGTACGGCCCATCGCCTTCGACGACGACCGTCCCTTCAGCGCCAACAAACCACCGAAAGCCCCAGCATCGACCACCAAGGCCCGCGCCTCCTCGTATGCCGCTTCTGCGCGCAAAAAAGCCCAGCCCCGTGACGCGAACGCGAAGGGAAAGGTCACCAAAACGGTTCTCATCCACGTCCTCGCCGGTGCCCTTAACCGGGAGCAGGCCTTTGCACTGGGCACGTCGGTGGCCAAGGTGCTGGCGATGCCCCCGTTGTCAAAGATGAACCTCGTGTCCAACATCACCACGACCGCGTCGCAGTTGAAGCAGTTTCTGGCGGAAAACGACCCCGCCATCTCCATTGTCGTCGCGGACAAGACCCAAAAGCAGCTGGGGGAGATGGACCGAAGCACGCTCCTGACGCTGCACAACAAGATTGGCAGCTCCCCCGTGGCGGACGGCTCCAATGTGGCAGTGGTCCTTCTGCACAAGTCCTTCGTGGAAGACTCCATCTCGTTTCACACCGACGGGATGTCCCTTTCTCAGTTTGCCGCAGAGTACAAAACGGTGCAGTACAAGAACTCTGTGGACCAGTGTCTTGATGAGCTGCAAACCGCTCTTTCCGAAGAAATCAACCGCAGTGGTCCTTCCGCCGCGGGCGTGGTGCTCGACGACCTCGGCGCCGATATGACGTACAATGAGTTTACGGTGGTGTCCCCCACGAGCTACTCCGGCAAGGCCGGGAAAAGCTCTCCGGGGTTGCGCTCCCCTGTGGAATCGGCCCCTGACACCAAACTGACCCGAGAGCGATTGGGTAGTTTGATGAATTTGATTACACCGGAGGCCCTCGGGTACTCTGAGACACCAAAGAAGAAGGGAAGAAAAAAGTCCGTCGCGGCGGGTTCCAGAAAACCGTCCGTCAAGCCCAGTTCACGAACCGGCTCCTCCAAGGCCAAGTCTTCCCGTGCCTCCATTTCCACGAATTCGTCGGCGGGAAACAAGTCCCGCAAAACTTCTGTAAAACGTTGAAATGAAAAAAAAAAAAAACAATGTATACTAAAATATTTTTTTTTCGACTGACCACGCATTTTGCAACAATAGATAGACTACGTTAACGTTCCGCGTATGCACTCGCACTGCGCAGTTCTGTGGTGTTTGTCACCCCAGTCAAAGCGTATGATCCTGCTTGCTTCTACACCTTCTCCTGCCACCCTGCTTTCTCTCTTTTCCCCCTTTAGCCCTTCATGGAAGGCCGATTTTTCTTCCTCAATAACATTCTATGCAAAACGCCCGACAACACGGGTGAAATTCAGTTGTCCAACATTTTTAGCGGATGCGATGCAGAACATCAAGTCGTGAGAGTAGGGGGAGAGTCCACAGACGACGGCGGGGTTGGGACAGATCCTGCCATTGCCTTTGATAGCGAGTGTGATGTGTTTCACCACTTTGGCGTCCTCTCCGATGGCGTGCTGTGCGATGTTCAGCATGGTACGTTAACCGACTTTACCTCCTCTCGGCTGGTCCGCGTACTTGGGGAGACAGAGGAGCGCTGTCGGTCGTCGAACATGGCGGCCTACGAGCAGGGTCGTTTTGCCTCTATCCAGGCGGAGGGCACCACCACGCTCCTGTCGTCGATTGAACCAACCCTAAACGAGGCGCCCGTCGTCCCCACCCTCCACCAGTACCCCACCGTCCGACTGGAAGGGAACGGCATTCACACCCTTCTAGCGCACCGCGAACACCAAATGGACTTTAAGCTGTCCCCGCACTTCAAGTCGGGCGAGGGGACTAAAAAGACACGGCAAATGTGGAGACTGGCGGAGAAGGAGCGGTGCCGTCTGAAACAGAAACGGACCGAAAAGGCGGGTCATTTCAACACCTTTGGCAGAGTAGCGGTGCGCGCTGGGAAGAAAATCTCCCCGGCGGAGGTGGACGCGCTCTGGGCGGCGGCCCTCCGTCCCCCCGTCATTGGCTATCACGGGACCACCATGAAGTTGCTGTACGCGGCGGAGAAGAAGGAGGCGAGGCGATTGCAGCTCTGCAACGGCCCCGACCCCGACGAAGTGGTACTGCACTCCCTTATCATTCCCCCACCGCGTATGGGCTTCCGGCAAAAGCAGTACTGGATATTTAACCTTTATTATAACCTCCTTCAAGTTGAAAAGGAAACGGTGAATGGGGAAACAGTGTTTCGTTTGCCCCCCTACGATGACGCTTTTTTTGAGTCTGTCTACCAGCGCATGTACGCCAGTGTGAAGGCGAGCAGGACGGTCAGCCGTCGAGGTCCCGATTGTGGCCTTGCGTGGGGTTACTTCTTTAACCAGGATTACCAGAGGTTTAGCATTTTCCTCCAACGGTTAACCGTGCACATTTGTTCGAAAGCGCCGAGTAACACATAAAATTCTGCTACGCCGCCCCACTTGTTGATAACGTTCAAGACACAAAAGTCGTACTTCTGTGCCCCTACCCTCGGGGTTTCGCTGTATGAGTGGACTTCCTTTCTTTTCCCTTCCTCCCATTTTCAGTTTACTCCATAGGCCCAATACAAAAGTGGGAAGCCATGTTTAGAACATGCTTCATATCCCTGGGATCCGTGTCGGTGAGAGAATTGCGAAACACCGCCTCCACACTGAATGATATGTTAGACTTGTCCAACAAGGAAAAACCCGTCCCCCTAGGCCAACTGAAGCACTACTTGCAAACCAATGTCTTCCCCATACTAGAGAGCGACGCCGTGGACGACCGCGGCGACAGTCAGGAGATACGAAGTCTGCTCGGGCAGGTGCTGCGTGACTCCGTCTTTTCTGCCCACATCATAAAAGCGAGCGTTGGCGGAGGTTTTATGCGGCGAATCACCTCCTTTATAGCAAACGACCCACAAAACACTAAATGCTTGAGCCAAATGCCGTCTGCGCAGGCAGTCAAAATAATTGAACTGTTCACCGGCCTGGGGGTGACGGACACCAAACTGTACGCACTCCTCTGCTCTCGTTTAGATTACACGGAGTTGAGAGATGTAGGCAGAGTTATGTTTGCCCTGGGAGAGCGTGATCTGCACGAAATCAATATCAACGTGGTCGTGCCGCTCTACTGTGGGGAGCAGTGGGTGATTACGTGGGAGGCGGGGAGGCAGAAAGGTAAAAACACCATGTACCAGAGAGGGCAGCCGGCTCCTCCATCCGCCAACGTGTACGACGCGGTTCGGGTTCTTCGAATGCTCAGCAAATCCTCCCGTGAGCTGTACGACAGGCGGGTGTCGCTTCCCTTATCTAGCATCGAACTACTGCGAAACAACATTATCCATTTTATCTTTCAGCACGAAGATGTCTTGAGGGGTGCACATTGGATCAATGTGTGCCGCGCGCTTGTGTACTTCCCCAAGCCCCTGCAAACGATGAGTCTTGATAGTCAATCCCCCTTGACGACAAAGCTGGCGACCAAGAACGGCCCGGTAACGTGCAAAGCGGTGGGATCTTTAGCAGCGGACAATGTCTTCAAGCCGTCCGCCTTTGACTGCACTCCCGGTGACCTTATTAAGCTACTCGCCGTCTATCCCCACCTGCTCGCCGATGAATACGACACCGCCAAGGTGGATGTGCACAAGCAACGTGTAGAGTCGATTGTGGAGGAGATTGTTCGGCACACAGGCACTATGCGCGCAACGCAGTCCATCAACTTTCTCAAAATCGTACAGTCCCTCGACTTGCCGGCGAGTTTTCACACGTCGATTGAAACGGTCTTCCGGTCGATCGACGGACGGTTTGAGCTGGTGGAAGAAAATCAGGCGAAACGGATTCCATTCCGCACCTTGACAGATTTCTCCCTTTTAGTGTCTTTTTTCAGGATGGAGCACTGCCCCCATTTTGTGAAGTATCTCGACCGCCACATCGCCGCCTACCCCCTCTCTGCGTTTACCGTTGAAAACGCCGATGTGCTGTTGACCGCCATGGCCTCGCTTCGCCACAAGCCAAAAGAACTGGCGTGCCACATATTGCAGTCCACACTGAGTCACTACAGTACTGGCGGTACGCCGCTGGTCCAGGTTTCTCCTCACCATACCGGGAGAATACTGCGTGCCATGGTATTGCTTCAGATTTGCCCGTCGCCTACGCAGACGGAAAAGATCTTTGGCGGTGGTGTAGATGGCACTTCTCTGCAGTCGGAACAGGAGGACATATCACCGGTTGTGTTCGATATATCCCGTTCCCTGGGTCACTTTGCGAAGGACGCCCACGCGTCCACCAGCCACAGAACAGACGCTTCCGTGAGCTTCTCACAATGTGAAGAGGCCCTGTGGAAATTAGGGGTGAAGGAGACGCTTCTCGTCTCCCTGAGTCAACTAACGGATCAGCTGAATGGGGTGCCGCCGCTAAACTCCTACACGCCGCTGTGCTGGAGAAGTTTCATTCGGTGTGTGGCCGACTTTATTGACCTTGACGGTAGTTTTATCAAACTGGAAGCGGCCGAGGAGCGCATTGAGAGCATCTTCCACGCGTGCTGCCGTTTGTTAACCACGCAGGCAGTCCTCGCCATGAATCAGAACAACCGCATCCGGGACAGTACAAGTGAGATCGACCTAAAGCAGCGACGGGCATACGACAAGTTTTCGGCCAGCTGTGTGCGGCATTACATTTATTATGTGCTAATGTTTGAATACCTTCTGTTTCACGGGTGTTGGAAGGCAAAAACGTCCCTCCAGTCCACACGTCTGTCGCACGTCAAGAGTATGTACATCACCACGATGGAGGCTCGGCTGGATGGGGTGAATGCATCTCCTCTTGGTGTACTAGAGAGTATCATGGGACTCGAGGATGGGGTGAAAGGGGTGTCGCTGCTGTCGAAGGAGCACGTTCTCGATATCACAACGAACCTCCCATTTGCCATCTCCCTCCAAGTGGATCCTGGCCCGGCGAGTATTCTCTTCTCGGAGCTGTCGGTGGGGATATTGTTGGGGGAGGATCTTTAACTCCCGTATTCTTCACTAGTGTGTCGTGTAATCCTGGACTCTTTTCTAGGCGTGTTGTTACCCCTGTGTGTGACGGAAGAAGAAGACCGCACAAATGGTTCTCTCCCTTTCTCTCTACTCCAAATTCAAATCAATAAAGCAAGAGTACCTCTAAACTGTCTATTTCACCCACGTGAAAGCGTTGCGCTTTGCCGACACACGGTTACTGCAGTGGTTAGATCTCCCCAATGCTCTTTCCTAAGCCTCCTTCCGATCTTAACTATCAGGCTAGAGTGGCCCTTTCCCGTAATTCATCTCGTAGCTCCCGGGCAAGCAGTGGCCGTGGGGGAGTTGGCTTCGGCGAGATCGAAAAAGGAAAGACCGCCACCAGCATAGAAGAGTACCTGTTCCGTTTGGAGAAGCACGGACTGCTAAGAATCCTAGTCAAACACAACGAGGATGACTACGCGCTGGCCCCCGAGGTGGGAAAGGGTTCTGTGGAAGAAAGTCTCGTGCTAGAAGAGGACATTCGGCAACCGTACTTTTACCTCTGTAACGCTTGTTCGCTAGCACTCTCCCCCGAGCTGCAGAGTGCTCCTTCGCTGTCGGTTTTGCAAGACGCCCACCACCACTTTGCATCTGCCCGTCACCGTCTCAAAGCGACCTGGAGCAATGACCCGAAAATCAACGAAACGGTGGGGGAGGAGGGAGACCGCATCCGTCACGACCACTACGCCCGAATATTTGTGAATGGAATTCCTTTTCTTCTCTCCAGGTCCCCAGGCGGCGGCGATATGTTTTACCCCCTCCCACACGAGACGTCACTGGTGAACCCGGAGGGCACCAGCGGACCCAACAGTGTCCTGCCGCCTTCCCGTGACCTCATCTACTGGTACAACCCCATCTCGTCCCTCTTCACGTGGTGCAGGCAACTGGTCGTACCACCTAGCGTAAACCTACTCCAGAGCGGTTTACCCATGCCGTGTGAGCGGTCGGCGTCGCACTTTGCCAGCAGTGTGGCGCACATTCCCCTGTCCGCCCTTCCCTACAGAGACGTCCTGCCCGTCTACCCCATCCTGCTCCCGATTTACCAGACACCTGTCCGGCGTGTTATCCTTTCCGACGCGGCGTCCGATGAGACAACGACAGAGAAACCATCGGAGTGGGTGCACATTCAGTCTAGTACGCCCGTGTACTACGAGAGCAGAGCACAACTAAGGTCTTGCTCAAACTCACGTCGTCGTATGCGTCGCTGCTTAATACGGGCGGATAGTATTTATCGGGCTGTTCTGGTGAAACCCGGTGTATTCGATGAGCTTTCACTGTATAATAAAAGGCCCAGGGACCTTTCAGACGATTAATCTTTTTGTTTTCCCCTGCACAGAACTAACGGTTTACGGTAGCCCACCTTGACGAACGATGTGCATTTTCGAACTACTTTTTCGTCGTTGCCAATCCCATTCACGCTGTTGCGTCACACTTCTCTCTATTTTTTTTTTTTTTTTTGTGCCATCTTTATCCGCATACCTAGAACATGGAAAACCGATTTAATGTCGAAGTGGTTCGTTTGCCATACGAAATAAACGGTATACAGCTACTCGCTCCAAAGGATTCCAGTCAGGTCAACGTGCCGCAGAGGAAGTACTCCTTTTCGGAAAAGGGACTCCACATGCCGATTGGCTCCAGGGGCATACGGGAGCTGGCCAAGCACCAGCAAAACTCGTCCGATGCTGTAGCACCGAAAGCGGCCGATGAGCCCCTCAAAATAGTAACTCTACACCGAAAAGGTATTCTGGCGGTGTGGGATTGTAGCACCCACCAGCTGGTGGGCGTGTGCGACCACGGCGGGAACGTCAACGTGGAGGAGTGCAGCACGACGAAGGATTTTATTATCACACGCGTTGTCTGCAGTCCCGGCCATGACGCGCTCGAGGAGGACAATAATCTTTACATTTGGGATGCGGACACCACCGAGAAGGTCGCCACACTACGCGGTCACCACGGACGCGTCACCACCTACGCGCTGCACGCGACCAATAAGAATGTGGTGGTCACCGCCGGGATGGACTCGGTCATGTTTGTGTGGGACCTGTCCAAGAATTACGATGAGCCAATTCAAAAAATAGACATTCGTGACATGGGCGGAATCCTTACCTGCTCTACCATCGTCAAAGACTACATTATTTGCGGAGGGACGACGAGAAGTGTGGGGGTGTGGAATATAGCCACGGGTCAGCTCCTGGCACTGACGGACAACGTGCCCAGTTCCACCACCGCGATTCACGTCGTGGAGGAAACGCACTCCAATACGGAGGACACGTTGCTAACCGTGCACGCGGCGTCTACCGATGGTTTTATTGCGGAACTCCAAGTGCGCATCTCCGGTGGCGGTGCCGCTGCCGCTATCACGCCAGTGTGGAAAAATCAGTACCACACGGCGTCCGCCACCTCCATCGCGGTCGATGGGGACGTTGTGGTGTCCTGCAGCACATTCGACGGTGTCAAAATATTCCACCGCAAAACTGGAATTCACCGTGTGGTGGGGGCCAAGGGGGAACGGAGCGCGTCCCGTGCGTTCGTGCTGGACAGTGCCAATAAGAAGATTCTCGTGGGGCAAGACGACGGGGCGCTCTGCGAGCTGAGCTATAGTGCTTTTGCTGCCCAAACCTCCAAGAACCTGGATATGATCTCCGTCGTGCACCCGTTGACCACCGCCATCACCGGCATCTTAATCGAGGTGTCCGCCGGCAACGTGTGGGAGAGAGTCCTGTGCTCGTCCGTTGACGGGGTAGTCTCTATCCTAGACTACTCCTTTCAGTCCCGCTCGACGGAGTCCGTGAACTGTGTCCGCCTAGCGAGTCAGCAGTTTATTGGGAAGCTCGGCGACGGGGTGGTGGGAGTTGTCCCCCCGGACAGAATAGCAGAGGTAGACTTTCTGGACGTGCGGCGGCTGAACAAGGTGGCCAAGTCCGTCTCCCTCTCCTCGCCGGTCACTGCCCTCACCGCAGACGTGGAGAGAGCCCTTTGCGTTGTAGGTTGCAAAAACGGAAACGTAACGGTGTTCCAATTCGCCAATGACGAGGCGAGAGCCGCCGCAGAGTGGTCTTTTAAGCACTACCGTGTGACGTATATCGCGAAACACCTATCTGGTGTGTTTGCGGTTGGGTTTTCGCGCGAAGATGAATTTACCGGTGGCGTGTCGGTGTTAAATATGCACACCCCTACAGTGGGTTCGGCCAAGCCATTGGAACTCGATCGCAGCATTCCCGCTGTGGTGTACATGCTGGGTCACCACTCTGTCGTCGCGCAAGGACCACAACGCGGAATCGATACTCCTGCAGTACGACAGCACCACGCTGGCGTTGTCCACCTCCCGCAAGATTGGCACCGCTGGTCTCCCTCGCAGTCTGCATGTTCGCGTTCTTCCACAGGTCGCACAGATTAGTTTTCTCGACGCCAAGTTTGGAATCTCCCGCTTCACTGTTACGGCCACGGCTGCTGAGCCACAAAAGGCACTGACCATGGCGGCGAAGGAGGACGTACTGGCGAGTGGGGTGACATCGTTATCCTTTCTGTGCCAACCAGACGCGGAGTTTGCCGTTTCCTTTAATGCCAGTCCGGATGTCTTTTTTATGAACGACAAAGGTAGTGTCGCGATGGTGGTGAAGCCAACTGGGGCAGTGCATAAGCCGATAGAAGAATCCTCCCGGCGGTATTCCCGCCACGTGGAGTACACCAGCGAGGCGGAAGAGCAACGACAGGGTCTCACCTGTTGCGACATGACATTCAACGAAACGAGACGGTTTCTCGTCATGGGATATAGTAACGGATTAGTCCAACTGTTGGATACCTCGTATCAATATATCTTTCTCCGAGTCGCCCCGCATGAACGCATAACGAGTGCCGTACACACGTTTTCATTTGATCAGACCGTTTTTGCGGCTTTTAGTGCAGGCAAGGAGGCGGTGAAGTTGGTTCCTTACATTGTGAAAAAGAGAAACATAATGGACTCCAAAGAATAAAAATAATAATATGATTACACACAGACGCAAATCAAATGTACATAACTTTTCATTCATCAATTTTTTTATTTTTTTTCAGGGGTGAGTGTAGCTCACTTATGGGGTGGAACGAGGTTTGTAGGACGCAGATGAGGTGTAACAACTCTCTTCCTTTTTTGTCGCCTTTTTCTTTTTCCCCAAGTCAAACGGATCATTGTACTTCACGCAAAATCTTTTTTTACCACACGAAAGATGGCGTATAACGAATCTCAAAAAATGAAAAAAGACTTCCGTCTTCCCATGGTACCTGGTATGTCGTGTGGGGAGGAGCTGATGAAGCGGAACTACCACAAGGGGCACGTGGTGGGGCAACGCGCCACTGGGCCAGAAACCACCTTCGACGGGGTTCCCCACGATTTTACGGTAAATAACAACGCCGGCAACAATCAACAAACCTTTGGTGGTACGCAAGGTCGGACGCTAACCGACGAGGAAGCACGGGCGCTCGCCGGAAAGGTGCTCCGCTTTTACGGCTACACCGTGGAGAATGTCCCGGAAAGCTCCCAGGAAAAGGAAAGAGTCCGCAAAGTGGCCCTCCAGTACTATCTGGAAGATGGTACCATGAGCGTGAACGAACCCCGGGAGGACAACTCCGGCATCGCGTTCCCCATTACCCTCAAGCGCCACATTGTGCCCTCCCCGGACGGGTCGCCCATTACGTTTCACAACTTTCAAGTCGGTGAGCCCATCTCCTTTTACGGTGCCACCTACCTTATCAACGACGCCGACGCGTTTACACGGGACTTTATGGAGCACGTCGGGACCCCGCTGAACCCCCCTATTCAGGCACCCGAGGATCTGTATACCACCACCCGCAAAAAGCCGGTGGCGCGGGCACACGACGTCGAGTCCCTCGCCGCGGGCACCGATCTCAACATCATGCTCACCCCGGAACAGGTTCGACAGACGCAGCAGTTTCTGGCAAACGACCGAAAAGTGCTGCGGTGCGACTGCACGTGGGATGACACCTCGTCCCTCCAAGGGTATGTGCACTTCCTCACGCTCTACTACTTTCTCAGCGACGGTAGTCTGGCTCTCGTGGAGAAGGAGACGCAGAATAGCGGACGCGACCCTTTTGCTCGCTTTTTCAGCCGCCAGAAAGTGGCCCGCCCAACCGACCCGAACGGTAAGTTTGACTCCTCAACGCTGGGTTCTGTCACTTTCAAGGAAAACAAGAACACCGACTACTACACGGACGCCGACATCCGCATCGGTAACACGCTGAATCTCTACGGGCGAAAGGTGAAGATCCACGGCTATGACACCTTCACAAAGAACTACCTCCAAGAACACTTTGGTGTCAAGGACCACGAGAAAATCCGGGGTGCCACCCCTCCTCCGTTTGTGCCACCAGGCTCCGTTCGCAGGGAGGCGACGGAGGGAGAGGTGTACGAGCGGCATGTCAAGAAGCAGCAGGACCTCCGCCGCCACCAGTTCAGCACCGGGGTGGTGAAGTTCCTGGCCAAACTGGACAGCGACCGCTACGAAGATCAGGTTCGTCGCTTTGTCGTTGCCGTGTACCCCGCCGACAATTCCATCGCCATTTTTGAGCCCGTCGTCCGCAACAGCGGCATCGTTGGCGGAAAGTTCCTTCAACGTCAGACGGTCCGCAAGCCTAATGGGGAGTTCTTCCTGCCCAGCGATTTCTACGTTGGGGCGCACATAGTCATCAACAAGTTTCCCTTTATTCTGTTGAAGACCGATGACCACTCCCTGGACTATATGGAAAAGAATGCGAAAGAGTTTGTGCACTCGGATATCAACAAGATTGTCCGCAAGATGCAGGCGATGCTTCAAAGCAAGCCGAGCGGCCTCGCCGAGTCCTTCCGTAAAGCCGACGAGGAAGGCAAGGGCATTGAGATGGAGGTGTTCCTTTCCATCTTTAAGAGTCTGAACCTCGACATGACGGAGCAAGAAGTTAGTACCATTCTACGCTACTTTGATCGTCAAAACGAGTCGTACGTCTCGTTTGAGGAGGTGGCGTCCCGCATTCTACCCGAGGGGTCCGCCATTGCTGGGGACGAGCGCCCGTGGAAGGAAATATACGAGGAGGGTTTGAGAACGGAAACAGAGCACTCCAAGTTTGTGGTGGACCCCGAGTTGGAAAAGGCGAAGCGGCTTCACCACGAAGAGACGGAGAACGCCGCATTAGGGGCCGCGGTGGTGCTTCAAATGTACGAACAGCGTCGCCAATTATTTACAAAGGAGCTGAACGCGATCGTAGACTACGCAAAAGACAGTTTAATCGGTGTGACGGAGTTTAAAATGTGCCTGCGACAGAAACTGCAGTTGACCAGCGACGTTCTGCCCGATGTGCAGCTGAACGCGCTCTGTAATAGACTGTTCCCGCCCACCTTCCCCCGTGTGACGCCCGAGGAGCTGTTCCGTCTCTTCAACGGTACCTCCTCCCTCTCCCACACGCTTAAACTGATCGCCGAGAAGAAGTCTTCGTAATCCTACGACGCTGTGTGCATGGTAGAAACCGAAGGAACCCAAAACGGATCATGTAGTATAGTCAAATATGAGTGCAACGCCCATGTACATATATATATTTGATTCCTTTTTTTTTTTTTTTTTATCATTTCGATGTATTTACCAATAATGTCGCTTTGCACGTTGTTCATCTACAGATACTCTTTTCTTGCGCTACGGTGATCTTTTTGCTTTCGTACAGTCCATTATACTGTCTGCTCTTTCCACGTCTTTTTTTTTTTTTTATGAAAGTAGTTAGCAATAGTATACATTTCCTTTTTTTTTTTTTTTTCCACTCTTTACTTGTACATATAACGGGACCTATTAGCACAAATGATGCGCCGTGCGATCCAGCCTGCCGTCGTGGCACTCCACTGCAAACGGCCTTACACGGACGCCAAAACCATCCGCAAGCCGAACCCCTACGATCAAATATTAAACCCCATCAACCAAACGTATATTGAGAATATGATTCGTCAGTACGAAGAGGACCACGCCTTGATCGATGCCAGTTGGGGGCCCGTGATGGATGCCATCCGCTCCCCGAATATGGATATTCCCGTCGTCAGCACCTTCAGCAGACCTTTCGACCCCAAGTCCTTGTCCGAGCAGCAGCGGCTGGACAATATGCGGCTGTCGTGGATGATTCGGGAGTACGAACGAAGCGGTCACTTTTTCGCAAAGACAAACCCCCTAAACAGTGTGCGGGAGAACATTGCGAACTTTGACGACGATCTCCTCGACCCCGCCACGTTTGGGTTTTCCGCGAGTGACCTCCAGCAAGTCTTTAACGTCACCTTCGGTGCCAACTACGAGGCGACCTTCGTCAGTGGTGGTACGGCCATGACCCTGCAGCAGATTTTTGACCGCCTGGGTAAGATGTACTGCGGCCCTATCGGCTACGAGTTCATGTCCTCCGGTTTCTTTGAGCTGCGTAACTGGTTCCGTCAGGAGATTCTCAACACCCTCCAGCCTCTCACGGCGGAAGACAAGAAGGGCATTTACACGGACGTCGTGAAGGCGTGCGGCCTGGAAAAGTTCCTCCAAATAAAGTACGCCACACAACAGCGTTTCGGTCTCGACGGTGGCGAGTCCTTCATCCCTGTCATGAACTCTGCCATCATGGAAGCCACCGCCAATGGGTGCCGCAGCGTCATTATCGGCATGGCACACCGAGGCCGTCTCAACTGTCTCGCAAACGTGTGCCACATGTCGCTTCATTCCATCCTGAACCAGTTTGAAGAAAACGTAGAGGAGCACATGAAGGACAAGAACGGTGATGTGAAGTACCACATCAACGTCCGTAACAACGTCAAACTGCCTAACGGGAAAATGTGTGACATTGAAATGCTGCCCAACCCATCTCACTTGGAGGCGGTCAATCCACTGGTACTTGGAAAGGCGCGCGCTCGTCAGATTTATCAGAATGACGTGGAGGGAACTGGCGTGATGCCCATTTTAGTGCACGGCGACGCCGCCTTCGTGGGACAGGGTCCTTGCTATGAGACGATGGGTTTTTGTGACCTGGAGAACTTCCACTGCGGTGGTACCATTCACATCGTGATCAACAACCAGATTGGTTTCACCACCGACCCCTACCAAGGACGCGCCTCGCGCTACTGCACCGACTTGGCCAAGGTGAACAACGCCCCCGTGTTGCACGTGAACGGTGACAACGTGGAGGCGTGTGTGAGGGCGTCCCGTATCGCCGCGCGCTTTCGACAGCAGTTCAACCGTGATATCATTCTTGACGTGGTTTGCTACCGTCGCAACGGGCACAACGAGACGGACCTGCCCGACTTTACGCAGCCCCAAATGTACGAAGAGATCCGCAAGCACCCGACGCTGGTGGAAATTTACACCAAGCAGCTGGTGGAGGAAAAGGTGATCCCGGAGGACTACCGCTCGACCAAGGAGAAGGAATGGGAAGGTCTCCTCCGTCACGCCTATGACCGCCTGAAGAGTGTGGAGGACTTTGTCAGTGTGCAGCCCATTATCTACCCCGACTCTGAAAACATGGCGGAGGTGGCAGACAAGGAGACGGAGGCCCGCCGCCTGCGGGAGACCTCCACCCACCACGCTCCCGTCACGGGGGTGGCCATGGATACCCTCAAGAAGGTGGGGTTGCACCTCACGACGATCCCACGCGACGTCAAAAAGGCGCACCCCGTCGTGGACCGAACCTACGCCGCCCGTAAGAAGGGTATCGTCGGGGGCGATGAGATCGAGTGGTGCCTTGGGGAACTGCTCGCCTTTGGCACCCTCTCTTTGCAGGGCGTGCACGTGCGTGTCACCGGTGAGGATGTGGAGCGAGGCACCTTCACCCAGCGCCACGCGGCCATCACCGACCAGTCGACCAACCTCAAGTACTTCCCAGTCGCCACGATATCCCCGAAGCAGTCCCGCGTTACCATCTCCAACAGCTCCCTCTCCGAGTACGGCGTATGTGGGTTTGAGATGGGCTACAATATGGAAAGCACGAAGAGCGTCACCATGTGGGAGGCACAGTTCGGCGACTTTGCCAACGGCGCCCAGGTGATCTTTGACCAGTTCCTGTGCTGCTGTGAGCAGAAGTGGAACGTTCGTTCTAGCCTCATCCTCTCCCTGCCGCACGGCTACTCCGGTGCCGGCCCCGAGCACAGTTCCGCCCGTGTCGAGCGCTTCCTTCAACTCTCCGACGACGTGGACACCCTTCCCAGCGACTTTAGGGCGTACGAAAGCAGCGATGACTGTCTGGAGGCGCGCATCTTCCGCCACAACTGGCAGGTGACGTACCCCTCCACCCCGGCCAACTACTTCCACCTCCTCCGTCGCCAGGGCCTGCGCGACTTTGCGAAGCCTCTCGTCAACTTCTTCTCCAAGGCTCGACTCCGCGCCCCGAACCTATCCAAGCTTTCCGAGATGTGCGAAGAGACGAAATTCAGGCCAGTATTGGACCTCGGGGCGGAAGGAGTGGTGCCCCGTAAGGTGGTCTTCTGCACCGGTCAAATCGAGAGCATCCTCAACGACGCCAGAGCCCACGCCCAGAAAACGACCCCTGACGTGAACAATGATGTGATTCTCGTCACGGTCGAGCAGCTAGCCCCATTCCCATGGGAACACGTCGCGGAGGTGGTGGAGAAGTACGCCGCGCTCAATAAGGATTTGGAGTTGGTTTGGCTGCAGGAGGAGCCCAAGAACATGGGTATGTGGCACTTTATGCGCCCAAGGTTTAACAACCTCATTCGCCACTTGAATGTGACATCCACCAAGAATATAAACTTTATCGGACGCGCCGCGGTGGCCTCCCCGTCCACCGGTTACGGTACCGTCCACACTGCGGAGGAAAAGGAAATCATTAGCAAAGTGTTTGCGTAGCCGATACTTTTTTTTTTTTTTAGGTTTTAGTTTGTTTACAAATATGAGGTAACAATTAGATCCGATGTTGCGTTTAGCGAGGACTTACAAAAAAAAAAAAAAAAAAAAAAAATACACAGAATTCAACAAGCGAAGACGAGAGAATAATTAAAATATATATATATAAAAAATCACATTGAACTTACTATCGAACACTCTCTTTCGGTATTGTTGAAAAAAAAAAAAAAACGATTTTTATTTTTATTAACAAAATGAAAAAAAAAAAATATTAAACCGAAAACAGAACTAAAAAAAAAAAAAAATGGGTTAGTAGCGTTTCTTTTCAATTTGCCTTCCATACTCACCGAGAATATATAAAGTACACCCCCTACCTTACTATATATTATGTTTAACGGAAAATGGGTGAAAAGGGTGTTCTCTGACAGCCATACAAACTGTCTGTCTCTTTTTTTTTTTTTTTCACGCCAACGTGTTTTTTATCATATTGTAGTTTTATATCTGAAAATATATATTTAGTATGTCTACAGAGCAATGGAAAGTCGGTCATTATGGATCGACGATAACCTTGTCTCCCGGTGCGTAAGCTGTCACGCCCCGTTTGGTTTGCTGGTGAGGCGCCACCACTGCCGAGTGTGTGGGTATATCTTCTGTCACAAGTGTTTGGTCGACCTCGGGACCAACAGTGAACCAGGCGTCCCCCTGGAGGAAAGAAGGGGCATCGAGAAAATGTGCAGACGGTGTCTACATATGCGAAAACTCACGGTTTGGAATAAGAAAAGGATTCCGGTTCGAAAGATGGAGAAAGGGGTACGAAGCAATCCCGCCGCGGCGACCGCAGAAGATGTACCCACGGCAGTCCAAGGGGATAGTAATCCCTGCACCTATACGGCGTGCGTTGGTGCCTGGCGGGATGGAATTGAAACCCGTGCGACGCGGAGAGAAGCGGACATTTTTGCCAAAGCAAGACGCCCCAGGCCTACTTTAGAGGACAACTTTTTGGAAATTCCTGCATCCAGCACTAATGGCAGTGCTGTCCTGTCGATTCTTTCGCCTCTGGTGGAAAGTATAGGGAGGAAGGTGTCTGAAAAGACTCTCGTTCCATTTGATGACGAATGGTTCGGGGAAATGTGCTTTCCAGCGGTGTGTGAGGTACTTCTGCGGGCGGACGTGCCCCTGGGTGGGCGGTTCACTGATGGTATTGATGTGGTTTTGCTAAACGCGAAATCCACTACCACTTCCCCCAAGGTGGATGTAATGCAGGGCGTGGTGGTGCAGAGATTCCCACTTTCCAACAAAATGCCAACGGAGCGCGGGTACTCCACCGTACTCTTGCTCGCTCAGACAGCGGTGGACCTGGAAGGGCGCGTCAAGGAGGAGAACGTGACGCTGCTCGACGGCGCTACGGTGCTAGAGTGTTACTATGAAAAGCTGTGGCACCGCATCCATCTCGTCGGTGCGGATATCATCGTGGTGGAAGGCGAGTTGCACTACAGTTTGCAGTCCCGTCTCTCCGAAATGACCCACACGACCACGGTGGCGAATGTCTCCTCCGCTGAGATGCGGTCACTCAGTATTGCCAGCGGGGCCGCCATAAACAGCAGTGTGGAGCATCTCCTCCCGGACGAGTTGGCGGCCGGCGATTTCTTGGGTGCTGTGGAGGACTACAAGGCCCTCCACTCCGATACCACGGTGGCACAGGTGTCGTGCTTCACTGGTCTCCACGCGAGAAGAGCGACCGTGTTTCTGACAATCGGGCACGACGTCACTACTTTTCAAGCGGATGGATGGAAGCATGTGTTCATGGAGTCGGCCCATTGGGCCCTCCACCACGTTGCACACGCCTCTTTTTTAAAAGAGACCCACAACGAGGGAAAGAGAGTTAATGCTCCCAAACACGATCCGTTTACGGTCAAGGAATTACTCTTGGAACGTGCTGGTACAGACCGCGGCGAAGGGATTCACTTCTGCAATGTAGTCCGCTTGGCGCTTTATGGTGGAAACGAGTATCAGACACTGGTCGAGTACCTTGCCGCGACAGTTCTGCGTGCTGAAAAACGGGAGGAAGACGGTCGACGACTTTTTGTGTGCGGTGAGCGGCAAATATCCCAAAGGGTGGAGAAAGGAGCCGTGTGCAATGACCCCACCAACACTGCGACGGTAAAAAGTGAGCCATTTGTTCAAGCCCAACGACTGAGTGGCGCTGACGAGACCGGAGCCTGGACACAAATGGACGATACGGTGCGTGACTGTATAACACACATGAATGAGCCGCTCGTCGCTGTTTTTTGCTCACGGTGCTACGAAGCGTTTGGGAAAGGGGCGGAGAAGTTTGTGTTTTCAAAGTGCTCTGTTTTGTCGTTGAATCGTTCGTTTAACTCCATTCTTTATGACCTCATCACCGATGATGTTTGCTGTGCAAAGTGTCGGGAAACGGCGTCCGTCCTTCTTTTTGATTTGCCCTTCCCGGCGAAGGAGGCTCGCGTGAAGTGTTGGAGAGTAGAGTTCAGACGGTCGCCGGTTGCCGTCTCTTCCATTGTACTCCCCTCCGAAGCGCCCTCTCCGGCCGACTCGATAGATTACACTCGTAAATTGACAGATCAGGTTCGGCAGTACGCTGCGGCCGTCGGGTCGAGTTTGCAACGGTTTCAGGAGGAGTTGCTGTCCTTACAGAACGCAAAAGTAGTTAAGGCGGTAGATGCCTCGTCTCGTATGCTCCGACTGGACGAGCGACTCCGCCACCTTATCGATCGTATTTCCCTCGCCGTGGGAGCGCTAGTAGATAGCCACGACTATCGGGAGACGGTTGGGTTCCTGCACGGCAGCTGGAGGCCGGATGTCCTCCAGGCCTACGAGAGCTTTGTTTACGCGGTCCACAAAATCCCCCCACTTGTACCGCTCCTCGCCAAGTGCCAAAAGGGCGTCGGTCGTCTGGGACTATTTCTCGTTGAAGGAGATCAACTCGTGGTGTACAATGAACCCTCCAGTTTCATCGCCTACGCGCTGCGACGTTTGCAAACGTTTGTGGGTGGCACAGGAAACGGCAATGGCGTAAGTTCGGTTTCATTCCAGGGGTTGGGCGCCTCATGCCACTCCAGTGCCATTACGCTTTCCGTCGCGGTGGACGTGTTTTATGACCAAAAGTACCGCCAGCTGCGGTCTGTGTACCTCACGGAGTCCGAGGACGCGTTTCTATTGAGCCTTTCGAGGTGTGAGGTACACCGAACAGAGGGAGGGAAATCCAACGCCGATTTCTACCGAACGGTGGATGATAGGTATTTATTAAAGTTGGTAAAGCAGGCGGAGCTCGAGCACTTTCACACCATTGGCGCCTCCCTATTGGAGTACCACACCGCCAGGCTGGCGTCTGGGGAGAAGAGTGCGCTGGTTCCCATCCTGGGTCTTTACACGGTAAAAATCTCGGTGGAGGGTGCCGCGTCGGCGTCGCGGGGGGAGCAGAGCTTCCTTGTGATGCAAAACGTGGCCGCACACATTGGTGACGTGATTTTCCAGTACGATCTGAAAGGGAGCCAGCGAAATCGGGTGGCACCGGAGAGCTCGCCCGTCCGTCTGGACGCTGACCTGCTGCAGGGTATTCGCAAGGAGGGGCGCTATTTTTTCCTCACGTCGGTGGAGCGGGGTAGACTGATGGGGGCGTTGCAACGTGACTTGCAGTTGCTGTTGGCTTGCCGAGTGATGGATTATTCGCTGGTGGTCTACGGGGTTCGCCGGGGTGACGGCGGTCAGTGCCTCAGCGTTGGGATCATTGACTATTTGCATCCTTTTACATCTGGAAAGAAAATCGAGTCGACAGTTAAGTCGGGGATCGACGCGGTTTGGCTTGGACAAACCTCACAAGAGTGCCCGACCATTATTGACCCACAACGTTACGGAGACCGTTTTTTAAAGTGGATGGCAATCTACTTTTGTGACGTACCCTCCCCCGACAGTTGAATTACGTTCTATCAATAGATATCTGTACACTAAAGAAAAAAAAAGACGCAAGCCAACAAATAGTGGCCGGTATTCTTTATTATCACCACTGTAGTGTTTCTTCCTTATGCCGTTGTGTTTGTCTTTGATATCCAGAATTGCCCCTCCTCTGTCACTCCCTAGTTTAGTTTTACCACGTTGTCTCTCCTTTACTGTGCATCATGACGGATCTCCCGCTACCACCACAGATTGACGTGCTAAACGAGCATTACCCCTTTTGTATCGTATGGACCCCTATTCCAGTTCTGACGTGGCTGCTGCCGTTTGTCGGTCACATTGCAATTTGTGACAGTAAAGGACGTATCTTTGACTTTCAGGGATCTTATAGGATTGGAAATGATCACATGATATTCGGCAACCCGGTGAAGTACTGGGATATATCCCCCAAGTACGTTCCGACGTTTTATCAGCTCAGCGAGTCGGCGCGCAACGACCCTAAAAATGTGGAAATTATCAAACGGGAGATTGAAGACTACGACGTCGGTTTGGCTAGGGTGATTCGTCACTTCAGACAAACCCAACTGTACAACTTTTTTACAAACAACTGCCACGCGTTCGTGGCCTCCGCTGCCAACGAGCAAACCGCAGCAACAAAACCGCTCAACACGGTGACCGTCTGCTTTGGGATGCTGTTGCACGGGCGTTATATAAGCCTGTCCCATTTTTTGAAGGCACACCTGCCCACTATAATATTACTTGTGATTATCTTCCTTTTGGTGATCTGCATTCGTTAAGAAAAAAGGCATGGGACGAGTGCCCGTATCTCTACCTTTATACCGTGACGGCCTCCCAATTCAGCTTGTGTGATCCGCTGGTGTTCTATTTTCCCATTCCGAGATTTCCCCCGCGCCGATGAACGGATACTTCTCTCTTTTCTGTTTTAGTGTTCTCCATGTAAAAGTACATCAATAGGTCTGTTCCGTTCCTCGTTCCTTTGTAATGCGTTCATTGAGACCAACCTGCTTGCTGGTAGCGTGACTGGAGCATCAAAACGCGGAGAAATGAGGATACAATGGCTCTTCCTGTGCGGGATGAAACCGTTGAATCATGTTTCCTGTCAGTCTCAAATGGAATGAGGTCATGAAACAACTCTGCTCACACTACACTCATTTAATAGATACTACATGGGCATCCTGACGAGGGAATACGCTTTCTTCAGCACTTTCCTTTTTTCTTTTTTTCATGATGTACAATTCTATGTTGGTCCAAACAGTTTGATTGGCATAATCATGATACTAACGCATATAATCACCTTTCGACTGAGCTAACTACGTTTACTTCCCTTTTAACAACTTCTGCTTTGTGATTTCCTTTTATGATTCTCGTTTGTGTGTGTCTGAGATGTGCTGTCTCTCACGGTGGTAGTGGTCTTTCCGCCCGCCCTCACCACTGTTAAACAGTGATCGTCTACTGATGTAATGGGTGGCAGAAAGACTTATTCAATAACCTGCTAGAGCAATTTCAGCAGTCCGCCAACGTGACTTCAACATCTTTGAGTGGACACGTGTAGTCTTTGTATACGAATAGAAAGTGAGGGAGTCTGAAGGAATGTTAACTCTCCTAGATTTTAATAGATTCCATCTTCTCTCTGCAGTTACTTTTTTTATTATTAGTAGTAGTAGTATTATTAGAATTACTAGTGTATTTTTTTACTTCCTCCATTAGTATTTAGCTAAAGAAAACAAAAACAGCATCAGAGAAAAAAAAAAAAAAACATCTCACTTGTAGCAATGGCACAAGACTATACACTTACAATTAGAGTGATCAACTCCATCCTCACTTCTACTGGGGTGCTCCCAGCAGTCAGCAATGATCTGTGCGGCGACAGTCGGTACGTCCCATTCGTTTCTTGCTATTATGATGGTAGATACAACATTCATAATGTGACCGTTAACATTACGTCAACCGATGTGGGTACCGGGAAACTGTGTGATGTGCCTGAAAATATGGATAGGGCCGTTTTTATGGGTGAGTTCTTTTTGAATGATCCCAATATGCATATTAAGGATGATATTGGATCACTGTTCAGATTTTCAATGGGTTTCATGGTGCATCTTTACATTAACGCCAAGGGTGTCTACGGTACGTTGCCGCTAACACCTAACTTCATGACTTTAGAGACCCTCGTCATTTACGCCTCACTTACGGGTGAATTACCTTCTAGGTACGGAAATGCAAAAACAGTGGACCTCTATGGTAACAGTCTTGAGAAGGTCGATGCATTATTTTTAGGGAAGATTGAAACCCTTAACGTTAGCCATAATAAGATCTCTTTTATAAAGGATTTTTGGAGAAATTATTATCCTCGACGTTTCGTAACAATCGACCTGAGCTACAATGAACTGACGACACTAGGGGTTGAGAGGTCTACCATGCAGTCCGGCGTAAGTACACCTAATTTGGTCTTCCTGAATTTGAGTCACAATAAGTTGCAGGGCACTCTTGCCGGTGAGCCTTTCAACTTCGTGCTGGAAACTTTCGACGCCTCCCACAACAAGATAGAGAGCCCCTTCCCCGATGTCACTAATGCTACCCTGTTGCGCTACTTCAATGTGGCTGACAACTCCCTCGAAGGACAATTAACTGGGAACGCGCTTTCCCTTCCCTCTCTCGAAGTGTTTCACGCTGAAAGGAACTCCCTCACCGGTCCGATTGGCAGCATTGCGTCTCGCAACATCAAAGTGTTCGACGTTCACGACAATAAATTCAGCGGAAACTTCCCCGCCGAACTTGCACAAATGTCGCGGATGGAGCACCTCGACCTTTCCGGCAACCCCGAACTCGGCGGTACCTTGAACGTGAACGCTAACGTTTTCGCCAATGTGGAGGTGCTAAACGTCGGCCGCACCGCCATCGACCTGACGATACCCGCCTCCTTCCTCGTAAACTCCAAGCTACGCCACTTCTCCGTGGCGAACGCGGGGACCTTTACCATCACTGGGGTTCCAGCAGACGCCCAGCTGCCCAATGTGCTATCCGACACCCTCGAAACACTGGACCTGACGGGGGCCGGGCTGACTGGTCCGCTGCCCCCCGAGTGGGCGGATAAGCCCAATCTAAAGGAGGTGAATCTTGTTGGCAACACGATCACTGGCTGCGCTCCTGACGTGTGGACAAAACACAGTGCGTTAAACGCTGCCTATCAGGGATTGAAACAGACCTCGGACGTCAGACTGTGCGGGGGAGCAGACGCCAAGGAAACTGAGAAAAGTGGTAGTAACACGGGTCTTATTGTCGGGCTCTCCGTTGGGATAGGGGCTGTCGTGCTACTGGTGGCTATTCTCGTGCCTGTTTTTCTGTGCTGTAGGCGTAAAAAAAAGAAGCAAGAAGCTCCGCCGCCAGGAGAGGACAATGATAAGGATACGGGGGGTGGGAGGACTGCCGGTGATCTTTCAGAGAATCCGCTGAACTGTGCACCCTCAGGCGCTAATTTGCGAGAATCGGAGAATCTCTCGTATTACGATTGGGGATCCAATAGCGACGTATCAAGTGTTTAGCCCACGAAAAGACAATTACTACGACCAATGAGCGTTTCTTTGGCTGCTTGTGATCTTGGTGGGAGTGCGACTTTTCGGCGGCATCTGGAGCGGGGAAGCCAGTAGCGCTCTTTGTTGATGTGACGGAGCCAAAGAGCGAAAGTGGAAAAGGTCCTGGAGGATTATTATCTTTTTCGGGGAGACGACAACAGATTTCGTCTCGCCTTTTTTTTTTTCATGTCTATATTTTCTCTTGTGTTTTTATTATTATTATTACTATTACTTTTATGATGTAGTCTTCCTTTGAGTTTGGCTGTAATGCGTAGCGCGTTCCTGATTGTACCTTCGTCTTTGTTCGCCCACCCTCCAGTTGAAAACTCATTGTTAACCCTAATAGAGCACCCGTAATAGCGTATTGTCATTAAATTTTTTTGCCCGTCATCCTACTTCCGTTTCCTACTTAATTGTCCAATCAACCGTGGTCACGGCAAATTTTTTAAATGTAACGTCCACTGAGGATTTCTCTCCACAAATTGTCTTTTCTCTACCCCATCTCCTTCCAGTTACTTTATTAGTATTATTAGTTTTTTGTTATTATTATTTATCTTTATCATTTATAACTGTACAACTAAATAACCAGAAAGGTCAAAAACACAAGCACAGAAGAATAAAAAGCAAAAAATTAAAAATCGTTCGTCACAATGACATCCCTCGATGAAGATACGGTTGTCTTCGTGAATTCTATGCTGAGATCTACTGGAGCACTTTCAGGTGTTGGCTCTGATCCATGCGGCGACATTCAGTATGCCCCATTCGTTACCTGCGTTGAAGGAGGAATCACGACGGCCGATGTTAACGTTACGGCCACTGGCGCTGGAACTGGAAAACTGGTTGAAACGCCCTTAGTTCTTCGAGCCCCACTTTCCATTTCAAGCATCACTATCAATGATCCTAATGGTCACATCAAGGATGATATTCAATCGCTACTCAATTTTAATTTGGATCGCTTGAAAGTGCTTGATATTAAAGCCAAGGGTGTTTCCGGTACGTTGGATGGGGTCCAAGACCCTTCAAAGGTGGAAACTCTCGTCATTCACGGATCACTTACGGGTGTTTTTTCTTTACAGTCGGGTAAGCTGAAAACAGTGGACCTGTACAACAATAATATTGACACGTTTAACGCCGAAACGTTTACCCAGCTGGAATCCCTCAACATCAGCAGTAACAAACTTGCAACCTTCAGCGGCTTTGAGGATAACGCCGAACCATCCGCCTTGCAATCACTGGACCTGAGCTATAACGAACTGACGGCACTGCCATCCCAAATGCAACTGCCTCACGTTGAGCACTTCGATGTGAGTTATAACAAGATACAAGGTACGCTTCCCAGCGGGGTGTTCAATGAGGACCTGAAAATCTTCGATGCCTCTCATAACCAATTCAGCGGCAACGTCCCCACCCAAGTTGCACAAATGTCGCGGATGGAGCACCTCGACCTTTCCGGCAACACCGAACTCGGCGGTACCTTGAGCGTGAACGCTAACGTTTTCGCCAATGTGGAGGTGCTAGACGTCGGCCGCACCGCCATCGACCTGACGATACCCGCCTCCTTCCTCGTAAACTCCAAGCTACGCCACTTCTCCGTGGCGAACGCGGGGACCTTTACCATCACTGGGGTCCCAGCAGACGCCCAGCTGCCCAATGTGCTATCCGACACCCTCGAAACACTGGACCTGACGGGGGCCGGGCTGACTGGTCCGCTGCCCCCCGAGTGGGCGGATAAGCCCAATCTAAAGGAGGTGAATCTTGTTGGCAACACGATCACTGGCTGCGCTCCTGACGTGTGGACAAAACACAGTGCGTTAAACGCTGCCTATCAGGGATTGAAACGGACCTCGGACGTCAGACTGTGCGGGGGAGCTGACGCCAAGGAAACTGAGAAAAGTGGTAGTAACACGAAGCTTATTTACGGGCTCACCATCTCCGGGAGGGATTTTGTTGGTAGGTTCACTTGTTGGCCTGATTGTTTGGCGGTGCTGTAAGTGTAAAAAAAAGAAGCAAGAAGCTCCTCCGCCGGAAGAGGGCGAGGAACCAGTTCTGGTTCCAATGGGAAATGACCTACCGGCTAACACGGCAGCGGATGAGGCCAGGGTTTTGATTGAAGATGTCCCACCAGCTAACACGGCAGCGGATGAGGCCAGGGTTTTGATTGAAGATGTCCCACCGGCTAACACGGCAGCGGACCACAATGCTTCCGGGGGTCGGGGGACCACAGAGGCTGAGCTGGGGTCCAGTGAGAATAATCGGGAGCACGTGTATCACTACGGTAGCGTCGACCACTCTGACAACGGGGGTCCTTCTGAACATAACGAAACTGGATCCTTCTGTAGTAGAACGTCCGCCTTGTCGGACTACGAACCATTACGGCGTCACGAGTCTCGTGTATTGCCGAAAAGTAGTTATGTTTCATCTACCGCGTTGACCTCTCGGGCGATCAGTAACGTCACCGATTACGCACGTCTTTCATCCTCGTCGTCGTCGTTGCCGCCGTCAGTGTCACGGTCATCGTCTGGCGAGGAAGCGAGTGAAGAAAGCGGTGAAGGGGAAGCCGCGGAGGCCAGCGCCTTGCCGGCGGCCGTGGAGCTTCCTGTGCCCGTGAACACCTTCGGTCCGCGGGTGCCCCCTCTGCCCCTTCCCCCAAGAGGAGCCCAACATCAGTTCATGCCGATTTCCTTTGGGCGTCAACGAGAAGAAGCGATAAAGAAGGCGAGGCGCTACATGACGCGCGGGGCATTCTCTATGCAGCAGCGCTACAATGCCCCCTGGTATGTAATTGGTCTTTGGAACGTATCCTACATCAAACTCAGTGCCCTCGAGATATTTGGTCCTTTCCAGAGCACGTGGGTTGACAGTCCCAGCGATGATGATGATGATGACCTTGGCCAGCAGAACAGGACGCTGGAGCTGCATAGGATACATCGGTAATGGGTTGTTTGGTATTGCTGTTTTCACTGTCCGTTGTTGTGTTTTAGTTTTCCGTGAAACAGCTGGGGTTTACTAATCTATTATTATTATTATTGTTATTGAACGCGCCGTTCGTTGAGAACGATTCTCGTAATTATCATCGTTATATTCTGTTCAGATTTTTTTTTCTGTTTTTTTTTTTTTTCTCCCCCTGAGGAGTTTTTTTATTATTATTATTATTATTGTTGTTGTTGTATTGTTTTTCCCTAATATTCATTTCATCTTTGTTAAATCTATATTTTCTTACGGTGTAACTTTTCCAGTTGGGTTCGTTCTACTCCACTGTCGTGGTTGTATAGTTCCTTTTTTTTTTTTTTTTGTCTTATTCTCTTTTTCTCCCACACACGCCTTCTGAAAAGGATTCGCACTTACATCCAGGGAAACGACGGGGACGTTACAAAAGGTACATGGCCAGTGTCTCTTCTCTCTTTCGTTTTGTCGCCCTCTCGACCGCCGTACACGCTGACGCCGTTCAGTGCGGTGTGGAGGACCAACACAACGTGGCAAGGAGGATTTTGCAAGATGAGGAGCAGTTAACGGAAGCCGAGACGGAGTTGAGTGTTCTCTTAGAAAGACAACAGAGAAGTCATGTGGTGAATAGGGTGGTGTCTTCTTCAAAATTGGAGCGGGAAAGGGCGGCGCGGTCTCTCTTGCAGGACGAACAACAACGGGGACACTTCAAATCCACGCAACGAAAGAGAATCCAGTCGTCTTTGGATGCTGACGAAAAGCGGACGCCGACACACCTCGCAGACCGCCAAGGAGAGTATGTGGACGCGCGACAGATGGACTTAAAGCAACTGCTCTCCCGGGCGCAGTATGCCGTTTCCGCAGAAGAGTATGAAGAGGGTAAAAACGTCCGGCTCCTGGACGCCGATCGTGGTGAGATTCCGGGTGACTCGGTGGATAAGCGGGTTTTGTTACAGAAAGAAAAGATTCGTCTCTTAGAGCAGAACTCCATTAAATCAAAACTCCTGAAGCTAGAACGTCGGAAGTCGTGCATGTCCAACGTGAATGCAGTCGAGCTGGGCCGAAAATACATCGAAAACTTTCGATTCAGTGACTGTGTAGAGTCGTTGTGGGACCGCAGCGGCAGCGCAGCGGTGGTAGACCACACCAACTTGGACCTCCTCCTTTCTCGCGCAACGCACCGCTCGTCCGGACGTGTGGCAGACGCCGTAACGGCCCTCGTGTCGTCTGACTTGGATACCGAAAGTGATCCGAAGCAATTATACGGGTGCTTGCTGTATTCGTCGAACTTTGAAGCCCCATCCAACCACGACACCGCCGCGGTTCAGATGCTGCAAGACTTTGGTGGCACCACACTCGCTGAGTATTATAGACGGAAGGTGGGGGAGGTCGAAGTGGCCGCCCCTGTAGAGGTGTGTTCAACGTTGGAGAGTGTTCTTTCGGATGTGGAGCACTGCGCACTACCACACACTTTCCCTTTTACGAGGCAGTTTTGTGGTCTGGACGTGGCCGCCTCGCTACTGCCGCCGGCACGCCAAATATTGACGCCGCGCTTTAGTTATGCCAGTACGGAAGAACTAAATTCACTCGTAGACGTCCAGTGCAAAATACAAGAATTGTTCATTGATGCGTTGATCAACGACGCTGAGCTGGTGCGGACGTCGTTCCCGTCCGACGCACCTTCACGGGATGTGGTGGCTGCGGACGCACGCCTGTCGCTCGCGGCGGGCACCCCCGGGCGCCAACAACACGGGTGGATAACGCTCTCCTCCACGTAGACTATAGATGCACGACTCACTAACAACTAGTGTGTTCTTGGTATTCGGACTATATGGGACGATTACAATGTATAATAAGCAACTGCTTTACGGTTATGGTTGTGTGTGTTTGTGTCCATATTGAATTGTACTATTCCTCCATTTTTAATATTTATTTATCTTTTCACTACGATTACTACCAGTAGAACTATAGAATCTAACGTTCATGTCTGCCGGCGTGGAGGAGCCTAAATTTGAAGTGGTGTCCATCCCACTCGCCCACCCCTTGTCCGAAGGAGAACACGTGATTTCGGTCGACTGTCAATCAGGGACGATGGCGCAACTCACCTCTTCGGGTCGTCTCACCGTGAGAGACTTGGAAAATGACGAGGAGGAAATTGTTCTTTCTAGCATGGTAAAAAACCCTCACCGTGTGTTTGTACACCCGTCGGGGGAGCACATCGTAGTGACCGCGACCGACGGCGACGTCTTCTACTATGACCCCGTCGAAGCGGGAAAGGAGCTGAAAACTTCCCTGTGCAAGCGAAACGGAAACCAGGAGAGCGGCATCCCGGTCGGAGAGTGCGTGGAGTGGTTAGAGGACACGTCCCCGGACGGGGTGACCGCCCTGATCGGCTCCCGCAGTAACGGTCTCTTGTTTGAGGTACGTTTTCGTCCGCGCCAACGAGAGGGGACCGTGCGTTTGCTCGTGCAACTCCCTCTTCGCCTTCTCGCCACCAAGATTTGCAACCTCTTTTGCGAGGTGCGAGAGGAGTATAGCGTGGTGATGGTCTCTACGCCGGTGCAGCTCTTCCGAGTCTGTAGCGCCACGAGGCGGGCGATTGATGCGCTGCTCCTGGATGTCCAGCGGGGTGTGCTCCGCTTCGACATTGTCTCCCCCCACTCGCCGTCCGCGGAGGGGGTTGCCAGCGGGGCGGCAGGAAGTCTGTCGGTATTTCGGTCCTCCCCGGCGGCGCCCTCCCACGCCTACTTGTGGTGCACTTCGTGGGGCATCTTACACGGTCTATTCTTCAAGGACGGCAGTGACCTCTGGGAGAATGAGAGGTGGGTCGTGTTTACTACTGGGGAGAAGGGGGAGTCGGTTGTGAACCCCGTGGAAACCACTTTACTGGGATTTCACATGGTACTTCGTTGCGACACCCGTGTGCTCGTCCTCCACCAGCCCGCCGGACTACCATGGCGGCCGGCCGCCTCCGGCGCGTCCTCCGAAAGCACAAAAAATGTGGAGTGTGTTACCCCGCGCGACCTCGGTCGCCGTATCGTATTTGATCCCTTTGGGGATATGGGCAAAAAGGTGGATGGGCTCGTCCGGGACGTGGGCGCCAGACGACATTACATTGTTTGCTCAGGGGAAATTTGGCAGCTGGCTGTGTACAATGAACATCTGCAGCAGTGCAAGTTCTTTCTCGAGAGGGCGGTGGACAGCAGCCTGTCTCACTCGCTGCGCTCGAGGCTCTACGACGCCGCGTTCAAGCTGTCGGCGGGCGACCCTGTATTGCAGGACACTTGTGCGCTTTTGAAGGCGCAGTTTCAGCTCCTTCCACCCACTCCCACCAAGCACGCGGCGACGGATACCCTCCTGAACTGCGGTTCCTTCGAGAAGGCATTCCGCCTGCTGGCACGTGATGGCAATGTTGGTTTGCAGGTTGAGTTTCTGCGAAAGAAGTTCGTGGCTACGATAGCAGGCTTCAACCAGTCTTCCCAGCAGTGGTCCGCGGCGCAAGTCGCCCAAGCGTCCCGTCTACTGTTATTGCTGCTTTCCTATTCCGTGAAACAATGGAAGCTGTCGACCCCCCAGGACGAGGTTGCCTCGCGGATAAAGGAGGTATTGACCATTAGCGTAAAAGAGAGTCCACTCGTGTGGAAAGAGGCATCCTTCTACTCACTGGTGTTGACCCTCTTGGAGGGCGAAGAAGCGGAGCAAGGCGAGACGCTCTCCCTCTTTCTGTCAAAGTTACTATTCGATTACCCATACATGGTCAACCGTCTAATAAGCCTCAACCGACGACGGGAGGCTGTGGGGGTGCTCTGCAAGTATTGCCACTCCGCGACGGAGCTTGTCGCGGCGTGGTACACCCACTTGCCCTCCCTAATGCGCTCTTATCCGGTGGAGCTGACGAACGGCTTGGTCAAGTGTATGATGAAAGATGCGCACGCCGGGCGGCCGATTCTTTTGGAGGTGGACCGGCTGCTTCCGATTCTCCTCAACTACGAGGTGTCCTTCAACGAGGATGGGTCGACGGAAAATAGGGTGCTGTACTGTCTCGAGCACTGCATCTTCCGGTTTGATTACCCTTCCCCCGCCGTGCACAACTACTACATCTACCTACTCGCGAAAGAAAAGGACGAGGAGCGGCTCTACGAGGCCCTCACCAGCTCCCTCTTTTACGACCCCGAATACGCCCTGCGCGTCTGCGTGGAGCGGGGGTGCAAGAAAGTTTCCTTCACACTGTACAAGAAACTCGAACTCTACGAGCACGCCCTCCGCTATCTGCTCGAAAACTCAGAACCCCAACAGGAGCAGTGGAGGGAGTTGACGTTTGTGGAGGAAATGCTGCGCGGGCTCGCGTTGAAGCTCAGCCACGACCGCGCCAAGAATCTGTGGCTCCTCGCCGCCGGGTACTCCTTCCGCAAACAGGGCAGCAAGTCTGTCCGGCAAATCATCGAGCACTCGGGTGGCCTCTTGGGGATAGAAGATGTACTTCAGTTTTACGACAACCACATGGTGGTGGCGGAGTTCAAGGGGGTCATTCAGAAGGCACTGAACCAATACACACAAGACATTGCGTCCCTGAATCAGCGGCAAAAAGAGGTGTACGAGACCGCGGAGAGGGTCAAGCAGGATATTGCGTCCCTGCAGCAACAAACGGAGCAGGTGCCGCCCGACGCGACGTGCCACCTCTGTCAAAGGCGAATCAACTCGGCCAAGAGCCGCCCGTACGTGGTGTACCCCGGCTGTAACCACATTGTACACGAGGGGTGCGCGAAGAAGCGCCTGCAAAACATGGGAGGACTGGAAGCGTTCGTCACGGACGACGGTATCTCGCCGCAACTGCTGGAGGACGTGCAGACCGTCACCGACTTGGTGTACTTTGACTGCGTCGTGTGCGGCGAAGCTTCCATTGTGGAGCTGGACATCCCCCTCTGCCACCCAGACGGTTCCTGGGATATTTAACGAGTGTGACAAATACAAACGAACAAAAAATAAAATAAAAAAATGTACTGAAAACGAAGGGAAAAAAAAACCCTGTGCGCGCCATCCCCCCTCCCCTAATGTCTCCAACATAGTAGGCTTCCGGGTAAGGGTGGGACGAGCCCAACCGCGCACGCCCTACGCCCTCGCGGAGGGGCCTAGGCGGCGGGGTATGCTTTGCCCGAGGGGGGGTAGGGAAGGGAATAGCGGAGAGAGCGGAGGGCGCCCCTCAGAGAAACGTGATGGAAAACAACCACAAAAAAAAAAAAAAAAAAAAACAGGACTGAAAAGAATCTAACGGGGATTACTCTTGCTCCCCTTCCAACAAATCCATCAAGAGAATGGTGCGGGCAGTCGACGAGCTCAGGGACGGGATGAGCATCGGGGTGGTACGCTGGTATATGGCGTAGCGCGGGTACTTTTGTTTCGTCAAGTGCTCCGTAATGATGCCGGTCGAGAACAGGGTGAGCAGTTCGAGCACCACGCACCCCAGCCACATGTAAGGGGGAAACGAACTGTCTGGCTGACTGTAGGCGGCGAGGCTCAGGACAATCCACAGCGCGCCTTCGCAAAAGACGTTGAGGTGTCGGCTGTAACCAAAGAGGCCCGTCACACAAAAGCCGTAGGTCAGCTCCTTGTCCTTTTTTCCAGGCGCCCGTTTGGCACACTGGTAGCGCCACTGCGCATTGTCAAAGAGCGTCTCGAAGCAGATGAGCACCAGGGCGGCGGCCGCGTACAGCGCGTCCCTGAAGGTGACACCAGTCACCGGCAGACGCGACACCGGGAGGGTGATCGCCCACAACAGCCACGTTTGGAAGAGCGAAATGACGAAAAAGTTAAACAGCGTCCATAGCAGGGGGCAGGTCGAGAGGAGAGGCCAAGTGCGAACAAACAGCCACCGGTAGTCCTCCCCACCCCGTGCGTACCCTCCGCGCCGCCAAAAGTTGAAGGTCAGTCGAACACCCCACACCGTGAGTATGACGCAGAACAGAAACGCGGTGCTCCACAAGGGTGCACCGGCCGCAGCAGTGTACGAGTAGTACCACTGAATCCACGCGTAGACGACTGGGACAATCGACCACGTGCGGTCAACCCAGGAGTAGTTGTCATTGCAGTGGGACGCCACAAAGACAACGACGAACACCGCCAGCATAAGTAGCATGGTGCACGTCACGGAGTCTCTTGTCGCCTCGTCCAGCAGTGTGTGCATGTACGGCAGCCACGACGACATGAGGAGGTGTGTGTGTGTGTGTGTATGAAAATGGATTCTATGGTTGCCAGAGAAGATACAAGAAGAAAAGGGGATGGCGGTGGAAACATGTTTTCTGACTCGCTCCTGTAGCACTCATTTCTATTTCAGCGTTTCCTCTTATTTATTTTTTCTTAGTCATGCCACCTTTTCACTTCGTTTCCCGATGGAAGAGAAGGTCATAAAAGGAGAAGGCCCGGCGGGGGTTGCGGTGGTGGCGAGCGTCGCTTCCAGTCGCGCTAATTCACACTTGGTGAGACCTTCGCGGCGGAGGCGGGTTGTCACCGCATGGGCCGTCTCCGTCAGGTACCGCACCGAGAGACTGGTTGTCAGCTGTTTCCCATTGTCGTCGGTGTACACCTGCAGCGCATCCACTACCTCCTTGGAGAAGCGACCGCGCACCCCCATCACCGCCAAGTACTGCATAAAGAGCGACCACCCCTCAGGCAAACCCCCACCCTCACTTCCCGTACTGGTAAGCTTCGCCGCCAGCCCTTTTTGCTGAGCCGCATTGCGTATCGCCGACACGTTCACGTGTGTCGACACGCTACTCTTAAAGGTGTAGTCCACACACACGCCGCTCATAAAGTTCTGCAGCATCCATAGCGCCCCTCGCAGCAGCCCGAAGCCCTTCTCCACTCCCTCGTTGTTGCCGCCACGCAGATTGGCCTGCGCCGTCTTCCGCTTGTTTTTTGATACTCTTGACAGCTGATGATAGGCGCCGTCGTGCGCGGTTAGCTTTCGTAGAAACTCCACGTTGACCGTAAACGACTCCTCGACGAGACGTGTCCGGAAGAACCCCATATTCGCGCGCAAGTGGCGATACTGACGCCATAGGTGCAGCGCTTGCTCACGGAGACCGTCGTAGTAGTCGCACCCGGACAGCAAAAACAGAAACGCAAAGTCAATCCGATAGGATGGGAGCAGATCTGGGGGCATCGGCGGGTTGGGAAGGGCGGCGCTCCAGTGCTGGAACAGCTCCCCAATCATGGTCACACCGTAATCATGCGGATCGATCAGCGCGACATTTGTGAACGGGGTCGCCAGTACCCCCACTAGTATTAGATCCGAGTCTGTACTAACAAACACCACAGACTCCTCCCCTGTGTAGGTCCCCGCCTCCTTCGCTTGTCCAAATAAGCGTTGGAGGATTCCACTAATCTTCACCTCCCCCTCCCCTTCCTCGGCGCTACCACTGATCAGACACGTCCGCCACGACCTCGGCTCCTCGGTCGCCAAGTAGTTCTGCAGCACCTCCTCGAAGGCGCAGATAATCTCCGAACCCGCCGTGATTTCCTCCTTGTCAAAGGCCACCTCCTCACCTAGCAAGTCGCGCGTGTAGGCGCAGTCGTGTACCGCACGGTTGGAGCTCGTGGCGTACTTTTGAGTAGGCGGCATTGACTTGCGGCGGTCTTTTTGGGCAGGAAGTTTGGCGACCGGGGCCAGACCGTCGAACACAAAAACAACCGTGTCGGTCGGGGTGATGCGTTTGAACAGATCCTTCAAATAGTCTATCACGCGGGAGAAAAACGTCTTGGTGGTAGCTTTGTCCGGCGGGCACAGGTGGTGGAGCACACAGTTCATGTCTAAAAACAAATACGAAGGGGCTATCACACTTTTGAACCGTTCCGATGTGCTTTGCCCAGCCGACGGCAACTGATACTGTACATGATGGTTCTCAATGTAGGACCACAGTCCTTTCACACCCCATTACGTGTATGGCGGAGAGTAATTCTCTTCTTTTTATTATCGGCTATCCGTAGGAGCAGAGGGGTGGGGAGAGGGAAATGAAATATTGTTAACATTATCGTTCAATGCGGCTGGTCCGCCGTAAAAGTCATCCAAGGAAAAGAAACAACGGTAACGGCTTTAGTTACTGTTACGGTCGGTGCATCAAAAACGGTCGCGGCAGAGAGGGGGGAGAGAAAGATCGCACCATCAACGCCCACCACCCCCTTTATCCTCAGTCCAGCGTTTGCCGATATTGCATCCCGATATCACTGGCAAACCGTTTTTGCTTCTGCTTCCGTAGTTGAGCTTCTTTTATCCGATGATAGGCATCCACACATGGCTGGTATACCTCCCTCAGACAAAAAAAAACTAGCAAATGAAATCCGCTCACGGCCGCCACGTTTTCTCGAAAGGACGTTCGTCCTAGGATCACGAGAACATAGAAAATGGTCGCCACAAACCCGAACACCACGCCAGGTGCCTGGGCCGCTACTTTCATGATGGTGGGAAGGTATTTCAGCATTTGCGCCATCGCGTCGGGGTTGCCGGCGAAGGGGTTTCCGCCCATTCCGCTATTATTCCCCTCTGCTGGACTAGCCGCCGGCGCCTTCTGGCTATTTGATACGGACATGGGTAATAGTAAAACCTTCTTCTACTGGAGCGAAAGGGAGAAGAGTGAAAATAAAAGGAAAAGCAAAAAAACAAAAAAAAAAAAGTAACCATAGCAGTCACAAAACACTCCACTCCGTACACAGTACACCGAAAAACAGCAAGAACTTTGTGTTTATATATATATATATATATATAAAACAGTAAATGAACTGGAACAACTGTAGGAAAACAAAGGTTTAACAATGTCAAACAAAACGCCAACAACAACAAAACAAAAATGAAAAAAAAAGTGGATAATGGTACACAATGTCACAGGAAACCTAGTCTCGAGTTTAGTTTGATATTTTTGGACAAAAAAAAAATGGGAAATGGGCATATAACCGCTTCAAGTGACAGCAACAACAATAACAATAAACGTGTGCCACAAAGGTGCACTGTATATGGCTACAATGGCGCGTTGGCTTTATTTCGGCGAACTTGGGCCAGTGACTTGGGTCGTGATGAACTAACAGGGGTATGAACCTTTCCTCTTTGTGGGCCCCCAACAATCGGTAAAAGAAGTGAAGTATTGAGGGACACGGCGAGCACGTCGCTGGTGGAGGCCCTCCCGTTAGGGTCATTGGGACAGTCGTCGTCCGACCTGCTAAGTTTATTGGTATTGAACTCCAGCGAGGTTCGCATCATGGACGGTCGAACGGCGCTGGGGACGGTCACTGGTGGGGCGGGGGACATGCGCATGGCACGGGGCGCCGACCCCTTTGACGGAGAATCACTTTCGTCCTGAGCCACCCGACGTGCCTTACTGAGACGGTGCGTGCTGCCTCCTAGTAACTTATCCTCTCCAATGGTGTTTTCCCCCTCCGCCACCACCACGTTTTCACTAAAGAACACTCCTCCCCGGGTCAGCGAGGAGTCAAACGATTCGCGTCGATTCCCGTCCCGCCTCACCGCGCTACAGAGCGAAGCGGAGGAGAGGTTGTTGCGTATGTCGATCCCCTTTCGGCCGATCGGTTCAAAGTGGGCGGAGTAGCTATTCTTGCGATGTGTGCTGTCCATCGCGGACGGTACACGCTCAGCGCTACACGTGACGCCGCGCGTGGCACTGTTGTTGAATCCAATTCCCCGCCGACGGCTGTCTGTGAACAAACGTGAGTTGGTAGAAATATCGCCGTTGGCAAATGGGGATATGAGATCGTCATCGCTCCACGAGTCTTCGCCGGAGTTCTCATTGTCGTTAGAGAGGCGACGGACTCGCTCTGCGGGAGGGTGAGGACTTCGCTGCGGCAGTGGGTTTACTTTACTCTCATACAGAACAATGTCTTCCGGGAGTCTTTCCGACCCCGGGACGCTGACCCCGTCAGAGCTGCGTTTCCGGCTAGATACTAAAATGGAGTTGGTGTGCAGGTGGGGGGAGGAACTATCGGTGATCTCTTGACTACTGCACCGGCGCGAGCCGCTATCGTAGGACAAGTTGAGCGTTCCGCCCTTTGCACTTGGTGGGGTTCCTAGTTTGTCAATTGGGTATCCATTCAAGTCCGCGAAGGGGTAGGAGGACGCGCGGGAGTTGCTCTCTGGTACGCGCCCCTTAGCGCCGGTTGTCCCTCCCTCCTTGGTGGACCTCCCTCCTCCCGTAATGACAACGGTAGTGGGGGCCTCGCGTGGTAGATTCCCTCCGTTGGCTGCATTGCCCATTTGTACACAAGAGAGGGGCGTAGTCTAAGTAAAAAAGAAAGTGAAAAATATAAGTGTAAAACAAAATAAAAATAAAAAAAAGAACGCTTCTACAGTAGCATTCAGGCAAAAAGAGGGGTGGGAGAGAAAGAGAGAGAGAGTGGAGAACGGTAGACATCCCCCCCGCCGCATGGTACACCGCGGATTCACTGTTTAACACCTTCACGTGTAACGGAAATCGTTATATCTAATAACAACGACACGGAACAACAAAGGAATATGTTACAAGAAAATTTAAAAAAAGGGAAAAAAAAAAAGAAGTTTACAACTGGTGGGTGCCCGTCAGGAAACTGCGAATCTCTTTCTCTATCACCGATTTTACAATCACGTGTCCTAAAGTGAGTAGAACTTTCAACTTGGTGACGTCGGTCGACACGGAAAGGGAGCCGATGGACACTTTACACTTTTCCACCACCAAATAGGTCTTTCCCGACGAAAACAGCCACATCCCTCCCAGTACCTCGACCCGAATACGGGACGCTTTCAGCTTGGCCACACCTCTTGTCACACCTTTGGTGTAATTCGTCTTAAGATCAAAAAGAGTGGTCCGCCGATGTTGCAAGTACGCCAAATTCTCCTTTTCGTACTTTTCATTCTGTATAAGTGCCTCCACCTCCTTAATGAAGGCAAAGTCAATCGGGTCAAACACAAGCTCGTTTACGTGTAGTTTCACCCTCACCCGAATCCCGTCCTCCGTGAAGGCGAGGGACGACTTCTTTCGGTCCATCGTCAGCCGTTGGATGGCGATTGGCCCAGTGGAGAATAGATTGCTTCCCAGAAATGGAAGGCTGACCGGCAGCTCGGTGACTTCACGGGTGAGGGTGCGGCCGGATAATTCCTTTTCCAACACCCCCAGCAGCGCCACAAAGACGTCGTTGCACTTTTCCACGAAACGGGGGCAACTCTCGTAAATCTGAACCACCACCTCACACTGACACTTGTAGTCGAAAATATTACTGTACGGCTCCAGAAGGGACAGTACCTGGTTCAAGTGATCTTCCTCCGTACTCAGAAACACAATGGGATCGTCGTAGGTGTAGTGCTCCTCACGTGAACTGTCCACGTTCAAATTGCCGCCGCTACTGTCGCCATAGAAAACCTGAGTACCTTGTCCCAGCTCCGCATCGGTGCGCTGGAAAATGAGGTTGCCCAGCGGTTTTCTGTTCTTCATGCGCTCTTTCGGCACCTCCTTCCCCTGTCGTCGGGGCGGCAGACGATTTCTTGAACTCTTGACAGTGTCCTTCTCCTGTACCATAGAGTCGTCCGTGTGCGACGACATGAAGGGTTCGTGGGTTTCACTAGAATCATGCGAATCGGGGGACTCTGAAACATGCTCTCCATCACCGTTATCGTCCTGCTTGACGGCCGAGTCGCCGGAGGACACAAACGGGTTCGGAAACTGCCAGTCATCCTCGAACACGCGAATGTTGTTCTCCTGCTGCTGCACTGCCTCGTTGAACTCGACCGAAAGAGCCATCGGCGCCCACCGCATGATGGGTGCGGGAAGCATATCGTTGCTGTCCTCGACAAGGGAGGACTTCTCGCCGTCGTCCAACTCAAAGGACGGTACATCCGATTTACTTCTGTCGCTGTGTTTGTCGCACAAGGAAAGTTCGCAACACATCTGGTGATCCAGACTCGTGGAGAGCGGGAGGTAGCGATCATCCCACTTGGTTGTGTCGATACCAAACGTCTGCACCGTCCGGTCGTATTCTTGCATTTGGGACAGATTCACCAGGCTACCCTCCTTGAATAGCTCCTCCGCCCGTTCACGAAGCATTTCATTCACCCCAGTGAACGCCTGCTCCCGATCCCGCTTCGGCCGTTTAGCATCACTCGACAAATCCATTTGCTCCTTGAGGTAAGTGGTGCCCAAGTAGTTGGGATTGATCACATCGTAGGCGACCCGAGTCGCCTCCTCGGCGGAGTCGGTGTTGGTGACAATACTAATAATTTGAGAGTAGTCCGCGTAGGGGAAGAGGGCCTGTAGCAACTGCACCCGGCTACGGATATCAATGTCACCCGTCAGATCGTTTTTTACCGCGGTCCCCCGCTGATCACGCTTCACTGGAGACGGCGCGCTATAGTCCGGATACTCCATCACACACACTACTGGAAGGGAAAAGATAAAGGGAAGAGAAGAGACGGTAATGAGAGAAGCGTCAGAGGAAGTGGGATTGCGGTAGGGCAATTAATACAGCAGTTTGGATAAAAGGTGTTTTTGTGAAATATCATACTTCAAACTTCAAAAAAAAAAAACATATCGAGAAGAGTGGTTACCTCTTTCTCTGTCAGCAGACCGGCTCCACAGCCGACACGAATCCACTCTTTCCTCACCGTACGTGCGTTCGTCGTGAAGAACTCTTGGATCTTCTTCAAATAATACGCATTCATCACATCCTGATCAAAGGCATACTTCCGCAATAACACTAATTCAGGATCGTTTTCCGCTATGAGTTGAAAGATAAAGTAGTACGCACACAATGTATAGACACCGTGTACGAAGCAGCATACCTCTCCTTCCTTTCCTGTCGTTGTCTCCTTTAGCGGAGGGGTCTGCGCGAGGACCGTGACAAAGAGAGACAGTAACGAACGGGGGGAAGTGGTTGAGGCGGCAGTCGGTCCCGCCTTCAGTCCTGCAGTACCTTGTTGCACGCTAATTGCCTGCTCCAGCACTTGACTTAAAAACTGGCTATCAAACGCGGTCTTGTCCTTGTCCCCTTTCACAAAGTTCACAGATCCCTCGCAGAGAATCCCAGCTGTGCGTTCTCCCTCGCCGTTCACATCACCCGTCGCGTTGGCGCTCTCGGTCGCACGATGAAACAACTCCACTACGCGCTCCGCTGTATCCGACCCATTCCTCCCTGAGGAGGCGCACGCGCCGGCGTGTAGAATCAGGTATAGCAGCTCCTCTTCTAGCGTGTGGTACGAGACACCCCTCTGCGACGGGGGGAACCCCAGAATGTACGCCAAGTGCTTTGCAACAAGTCCATTACACAGCTCCTCCAGCCCCAGCAGTGACGCTGCTCCCCTTGCCGCAAGGCACATGGCAGCGTTTGAGAGAAACATGGATTGTCTACACCAGAAGGAAGGGGTGTACCAGATGGACGACAGCCGCCTCTGCGACACAACAGTATGTACTTTGGTGAGGGTGCGTGCCCTCGTGACATAGCACCGCACTTGTTCGTCAGACCCCGCAGCGTAAAGATTAGAGAAGGAGAAAAGAATGTCATCCAGCCGAGTGCACGTTTGGAGAAACGACGTAATACGCTGTAACCCCACTTCTGAGCTGCACTCGGACAAGGTCCTACCTCTCCCCTCATTGACGGTCGTTTGACTGTCCCGTTTTACAGCACCATTTAGAAACTCCAACGACGTAGCAGATAAACGCGGGGAGTGAATCTTTTCCTCGGTACGCGGAGAGACGGGACTCGATTGTCCCTCGCTACGGATAAGCCACCGCCGTTCCCAGTGACCCAGCGACGAAGACGATTTCAATGTCGCCGCACACGCCGACCCCTTGAACGTCGTGGTCGCCACGCCGTACGACAGGATAAGGGATACACTCTCGAAGCCATCCATGACGCTCGTGGAAAGGGGTGCCACCACCACAGCGGGAATATCGGAAGAGAGTGACCCCAACGGCCCCGTCGCGTTCTCCGCCAAATTCTCTGACAGCGTCTTTCGGGTGAGCGGGGGAAGGCGGTCCTGCCGGGACGACACTCCTTTCAACGGCTGAAAACTAGTGGTGGTGTGGTGGTTCCCGCGGGGCGTTCTGCCCAGAGGGTGCCACAGTGCCACCGCCTCCGCAAGCTTGCGGACAGCCAGCAAGCAGTTCGCTTCCAGAAAGTCGAGGGTGCCCTTTTCCATGAGCAGAAATAGCACCTGCAGCGCTAACTGACACCAGATGATGCCGTGCCCACTGAGCGTGTTGGAGAGAGACAAACTCCACCCCGACCCGTAGAGACCCATCTGCTCTGTCATGTACTCCACCACGAGGTGCAGAAGGGGGGAACGGGTGAACACGAGGAGCAACTCCTCAAACTGCCGCGCGGCGCCGGGCAGTACTTGGGAGGTTTGGAGGAGTTCCATCAAGGAGCACACCGCCTGCAGTGCGACGACGAAATTGCAAATGAAGTGTTGCATGTGCCCTGTCTCCTGAGACGCGGCCTTAAGCGACTTGAATGCGGCGTTCGCTACGTGGAGCAAATTGTCGCTCAATCGGAGAAGATAAAACACCTTTTCCGAGTGGAGATCAACCGACTTGGTGATGAATCCACTGTAGAAATTTAGTTGGCTGCGCACCCCCACACTGGCTTCGTCGTTCACGAAGAACTGGGCAATGCCTTTCAGAAGCGTGGCAAGGCAGTTCCACTGGCTCACCACGTTCGTCAGCACTGTCGTTTGACCTGCCAGTTTTTTTGCGAGGCGGGGATCCGGCATAAACACGGATTCCGAAAAGAAGGTGGCTAAGAAGATGAATGAGGCTTCGCTATACTTTTCATGCAGCTCCCGGCCGTCAAATCCCACCGTGGTCAATTTCGCCCAATCGAACAGTGTGAGCGGTGGTACGTCTCCGTCGTTAAGCCGAAGTTCGGCGTCAAATGCATTATTCAACTTCCATGCCGTACTGCCGGCGTGCTCCAAGCACACCGCCGCAAGGGAAGGCAAGTTGGGGCAGCCGCGTGGAAGACGTTCGTTCTCCTGGCAAAACGAATTCAAGACTAAAAACAGATTCGTCATGTGCCGTAGTAGAGACCATACGACACGGTGGGTGTCTCCTGCGGCGCCGGTTTGGCCGTCGGCCGCCACGACGCGCAGCACCTTTGACACAAGCACATACAGCCCTAGGAGAAGCTCCACCACACCAGCCAATAGGCCAGCCTGATTGGATATGAACGCCACCCCTGTGTCCTTTGTTTCTCGTGCGCTTTTGCACCGTAGCAGCAGGCCCGACAGGGCGCTGGAAAAGACATCCTCCCACCATGTTACCGAGTTGGGGAGATTTTGGGCGATGAGCACGACTTGTTTCGCGTAAAGAAGAAACTCCGTCGGGGACGTACTGCTGGTAGATTTTAGCACGGGTGGTTCCGTCTTGGTCACCGTCTTCACGCGTCCCTTCATCGCGTTATAGAACGCTGTGTGCAGCTTCAACACCAAACCCCTCGGCAGACACTGCGCTCCGCTCAACCCGAGAAAGTCATGGCCGCTTTCGCTGTCGCGCATGGACAACTTGCCGTAGACGCTTCTTAAGTGGGTGGCTTCACAGTCCGCCAGAACAGACAGAAGCGCAGAGAAGACAAATAGACCGCAACGGTCTAGGCGTCTCCTGGTGAGGCTGGTTGAGGTGTGATGAAAAACCTCCCACAAGAGCAAAACCCGTACCGCCATGTTTTCTTCTGCCCTAACACAAACACTTGAGGAATCATCGCTGGGGGCAGTGGAACTGAACTTGTCCACAAGAGCCTCTAGAAACTCTAGCGGCATGTTTTCCTCCAGGCAAACATCAAGACAAAGAAAGAATGCCCCCATCGTGTAGGCCGAGTGAAACCTCTGTAGGACCGCCAAGACGGCACACAGGTCTCCAATCAGACGATGAAACAAATGCAGTTCAATCCCGGCGAACCCCCCGACAATCTCCTTGGATAGGTTTTGCAATTCCCTACCAAATCTGCGAAGAAACCCCTTTAACAGGTGTGCCGTTACCATCTTATCCGACACATGCAGAAGAGAAAGTCCCTCTAACAGTCTGACACACTCCCGCCCGTTGTAATCGCCGATGGAGGGGGTTATGCTATCCAACAGCCACCGACCACTGAAGCGGGTGGGTATCCCCAGCTCTCCCAGGGCACAGAGCGTTTCGCACGTGCACCACGGATCGTAGTACCGCACGCCACGCATTGAGCGGGAAATAATCTTGTCTAAAACGGTCTCCCCACTGCTCACTGGTGCTTGAAAGATCACCTTACGCACGATCGTGACACACTCCTCGTTGAGGTGCGTGACAGAGTGGGGACGGCTCTGCTGGGTGTAGTGGTGGAAAGCGATACTTCTTTTGACCCTCAGCATTCATTGTAAACGGGAAACTCTAGTCTGATGTGAGGTAGGGGGAAAAGGAAGTAATGGGTCTCCACACACGGTGTGTTGACTGTAATATAGCAAACGGTGAAAGCAAGAACAAAAAAAAAAAAAAATCGGAATGGAAAATGATTGCACAAAATAATAAAATGTTTTCAAAAAAAAAAATTAAAAAAGAGAGATACAAACAGGGAGGTTTATTTAATGTTTTGTAAAATATTACTATTTACAGCTTTTTCGGGTTTCCTCCTAGTATTTTTTTTTTTTTTTTTGGATCAACACACACGAACACCATCATTAAACTAAATAAAAAATCGTCTCCATTTATGCAAATACACTTCCTGTAAAAAAAGGGAGTTAGCAACCTTGACAACTGTCAAATCTAAATACATCAAAAAAGCAAAGGGAAAAAAAATTTTTTTTTTTTCGCGTGTCTCAACAGCAGCAGCCGCAACAGCCTTTCTTTTCGTTATTCTTTTCGTGAAACTCGGCCTCCTGTTTCGCCTCCGCCTCTTCGCTGATTCTCATAAATACCTGTTCAATGGAGGTCTGTGACACATTATAATCAATAATGCTCAGTCTTTCCTTGTGCTCCTCCAGGAGGGTAAACACAGTGGACAGTCGTACCGTATTGGGTAACTGAAAGGTCAACCGACCAGCACGATTCTCAAGCGCCTCGGAGGACGGGAACTCGTGGTCGAAAAACTTTTCCAAATCGTCCACGTAGGATTTGTCGTCTGGCACACGGACTGTGACTTCGAAGCCGGTACCGAACTTTTGCTTCAGGTGGGTCTTGTCGCCGATGCAGTGTAGGATACCGTCCACCATAATGGCGACACGGTGGGCGAGTGCCTCCACCTCCTCGAGGTGATGGGTGGTGAGCACGACGGAGCAGTTATCGGCCACCGTCTCGATGGCCGTCCACAGACCGCGGCGGGCGACAGGGTCCATACCAGCGGAGGGTTCATCCAGGAAGACGACACGAGGCCCACCAATAAGAGAAATGGCCACCGACAACTTGCGACGGTTACCACCGGAGAGCTCGTGGGACTTGGTCTTGCGGTAATTGACCAGCTCGCACAACTTCAGCAGGCCCTCCACCACATTCTCCCTTGTATTCGAGGTGATCCCTCGCACACCGGCATAGAGGTACAGGTGCTCCTCCACCGTGAGGAGGTCAATACACGCGTCGAACTGGGGGCAGTACCCGATACAACGAAGCGCCGACTGACTGTCCGAGACAATGTCGTGGCCGCAGATGGAGGCGTGACCGGCTGTGGGGTAGAACTCCTGGCACAGGATGGAGATGGTCGTGGTCTTACCCGCACCGTTGGTACCGAGAAACCCAAACACCTCTCCTGGCTTGACGCCAAATGTAATGTTTCGGACCGCCACCTTGCCGTTGCTGTACTCCTTCCGCAGGTTGTGCACACTCACCAAGTCGCCGTCGCGCTCCCCGCTGTTCACCGCCTCTCTTTCGGCGACCACATCGGGATCCTCGTCATCAATGACCTCCGGCTCCCCATTCGGGTTGTGGAACATGCGTTGGGCACGCTGGCGGCGTCCGGGGTGGTCGACGAAGAGGGTAATGAACGCAAACACTGGAATCTCAATCGCCATGTACACGCAAACCCAACCGATGCAGTCCATGTGGAAGGCCGTCTTGGACGAACCAAAGGCACGCTCCAGTTGGAGGGTGGCCAAGTTGCTGATACCTTCTCCGACGCAGTAGCTGGGGACGATTCGGAAGATCCATCGCAACACCTTTGCCACGTCCTTGGTACTGTCGGTCATTTGGAGAGCGGAAATCGCCAGGACGAGCAGAAACCCGATAATGAAGTTGGCCAGCATGACAACGTTCTGCGCGGTGGAGTGACTGTTGAAGATAAAGTTCACTGCGTACGCCATGAGGATGCCAGATAAACCATACATGAAAAAGAGAACGACGGTGGCGGCGAGGTTCACCCCCTCAATATACTCTTTTCTTTGGAAGATACCAAACACGGCGATCACGAGGAACATGGTGATAATGTAGCACGCCAGGTCAAAGACAAAGTTGGACACCCAGTAAATGTAAAAACTGAGCCCGGAGACGTTCTGCAAATGGCGCGCCTTGCACTCTCTTTCCTTGACAATCCAGCCGACAAAGGTGGAGGGGATAAACGTGAAGGGAATCATAATGATACAGGCAATCATAAGTGCATACATGGAGGTCTGCATCGCCTCTTGCTGGGTGGTCTTTGGCATCGGTTCATTACTGAGCGTCAGGGACCTGGGGAGACCCACCTTACTCAGATAGCTGTTGTAGTAGTTTGCCGTTTCGAGAGGCACCTCGTGGTAGGAGCTCATGTTGTAGAAGAGAAATAAAGCCTGCTGGGAGAGGAAGGTGCCGCACTGGAGGGCACCGTAGCGGTTGTTGACGTGGGACTCCGACAGCAGCTGGTTCTCAAAGGCGTCCGGGGTGGACGTCGACCAGGACAGCATTTGGGCGTCCGGGAAAAAGGGTTGCGAGGTGTCCATCAGACCATCGCAGGAGCTAATGGGAATGTCGACCGGCTCGCGGTAAATGTTTTCGTTAAACGTCATCTTCGGGGTATTCCAGAACTTGACCAGCGTGAGCAGCATGGCCAGCAACACACACGCGACGGGACAGATAATCTGAAAGAATACGGTACGAATATCCCGCAGCGCATTCCAGAAGCGTTTGATAATCATCGCTCTGAACTGCGTCCACAGCAGTTTGCTTCGCTTTTCGATAATCTCCACATTCCACACGGCGTTGGCCCCTTCCGCGGCGACGTTGGCGTCGTGCTCCTCGTGGGTGTGTCCCTTCTCGGCGATCTGGAGGAAAATTTCCTCCAACGTCGTGGCAGAGAGGGAGTAGGCCTTGATGCCAAGGGCGGCGCTACTGTCCTCAATGGACGTGAGCAAGTCAGGGAAGGAGGCCTTCGAGTCCATGGGGAGACGATAGGCGACCTCACCCGCACCGCTACCGAGGGGCTCCGCGTCGGGGACAAACTTTCGAATCGCACTGTCAATGGGCGGCCGCTGCACGTGAGGGACAACGGACATGGTCATGATAAAACCAATGCCAAGTTGCGCCTTGAGGAACATGTTCGACCCCGAGCACTGCAGGCGGCCCTGACTCATGATAGCCACCGTGTTCCCCAGCAAATCCGCCTCGTCCATGAAGTGGGTGCTGAGCAAAATGGTGTGTCGGTTGGAGAGTTTTTTCAGCAGTCCCCATGTGTGGCGACGGGCGCCCACATCCATACCAGCCGTCGGTTCATCCAGAAAGACGAGACGGCTTCCGCCGACGAAGGAGACACCAACGGACAGTTTACGTTTTTGACCGCCAGACAACGCCGCGGAGCGATAAAACTCCTTGTCCTCCATGTCCACACCTTTTAGCAGCACCTCCACCGCGTTGTTGCGGCTTTCCTTTTTCAGTCCCTTGATCGCGGCGTAGTACTCGAGGTGCTCGCGTACGGTGAGCTGGGGCCACAGAATGTTGTGCTGGGGGCAGAGACCAATTTCCTGGCGCGCCTTCCGCTGTTCCTTGACGATCGATCTGCCGTAGATGATGCAGTCTCCGCTATCCGCGGCCAACATACCAGTCATCAGGTTCATCGTGGTCGACTTACCCGCGCCATTGTGACCGAGCAGGACGGATATCTCTCCCTCCTTCAGAGACCAGTACAGATTGTTCACCGCGATGAAGGTCTTGCCGCCGCGCTTAAACTTCTTTCGCAAGCCCATGATGCGGACAGGGGCGGACTCTTCATTCTCAATCGGCTCAAACACACCATCTTCCGCCCGACCATCGGCAAACACGTCCTCCTCTTCGTCGTCGTCTTTGCAGCAGCAGCAGCACGCACATTTACACTTGCGGCACAGCCATTTGATCGGGTCAATAATGAAAAAGAGCGGATTTTTGGTGGTACCCCACTGCTTCGGTATGACGAGGTCAAAGTAGATGGTCAACAGAAGGTACACCAGAATATCGCAGAAGAGGAAGATGAACACAATGAGGATAGCCGGGCTGTCCTTCTCGAGATTCAAATCCTTCGCCTGGGCACCACCCTGCATTTCATGTTCGAACAGTAAACCGACACCGACGGCGAGTGCACTGGGGCTCAGGATGCAGATACCAATCTTCCCTCCCTCCCCGACACTCTGCATGGCAAAGAGGGGGATGGCCATCACAAAGTAGATCAACGGCGCCAGCAGGGCAGCTAGGCGAGCCTTGTTGAAGAGACTGGCAATACAAAACGACAGGGTAACGGCAGAGTACGAAAAGAAGAGGAACATGAAAAACAAGTACCCGAAATTGGTTTTTGGCAAGTATGTGAACACGAGAATGATGGACATGATGAGGCACACCACCAGATACACAACCATGTAGATCAGGGACCAGGCCAAGTACATGACCGCCTCGGAGAGACCCATAATGAGCATCGCCTCCCGAATGCGTAACTCCTTCTCCACGACAATGCGCTTCGTCATTTGCGAAACCGGGTAGAGGAAGCCCAGCACAATAATAAGAGGGGCGACCATTCCACCGACAGAGATGAAATTGTACTCGCTAAAGGCTGGGGTAGGCATCGGGACATAGACAATCGGTGACGGGGGCGTCTCGTGAAGGATAGTGCTGATGTAATAATCCGACAATGTATTCTGTAGCGTGGCAAAACCAGAAAAGATGTAGTTTTCATTGCCTCCAGTAGAATTACCGCCAAGGTACCACACATTGATGGTGTCTGCCGTCGACGGTGTGGCGGACGCGTTCAGACGGATCGAGACGTCAAAGTTGTCGGCGGTCATGCTGTTGACCTGCACAATACCCCAGATTGGTTCATCCCCGTCCTTGCTGTTGTGCACAATGCTATCGGCCTCCGCGACGTCGTACGTGCCGTCGTAGACCAAGTGAAACAGTTCGCTGCTTTGGTTGAGGTAATCCACCAGCGCATCCACCTCCTGTGACTTGGGCGCAAACATCAGTCGACCACCTTTCAGCTGCGGCTTGGAAAATCGGCTTAGCGCGGAGTCCATGGCATACCAGTGGAAGGCAATGATACTGTCGAGGTCCGGCGCCGTGGCCGTCATGGGGTTGAGGACGGTGGAAAAGTCAACGGGGCTGGAACTCGAACCGGAGCTGGGGGTAGAATCAGACCCGGGCTCCTCCTTCGGTCCTGTGGGCGAGAATTCAGCGTTGTAGCAGAGCCCTGCGGGAATGCCCGCCCCATTAGGACAGTACACGGCGTCCATGTCGGCACACGGCTGGAGGCTTTGGGGGCCCACTGGGTCCACCGTCGACGAGCAGAAGGATTGCTTCAATAGATTGATAGCGACCGGGATCGCGACTGCGGTTGTCGGGTCATAAAACGGGTTTCACTTTGACTTTCCTTGCCGAAAATCACCCACAGAATCACTGACCCTACAATAAACAAAATGGGAATGACAAACTCGCATATCGTGGAGCAGAGATCACGCCTCATGAGCCGCAGAACACGCAGCATGGTATGGCCCAGCTGCATGCAGCAACCGCCCCGCTGCTCGATGCCGTACTCCTCCGCCGACAAATAGTTCTCGCGCTGGAGAACATTGTATCGGTCTCCATCTGCAATCAGCGCCCCTTCCTCAATCTCAGCCGGCTTGTCACGCGGAAAGTAGGTGGGGTCGGGGACAATGAGAAAGGTATCCGAGCCGGAAGAGCCGTTCGGTGCGGGTTTGGACGCCTCTCTCCCCGAGAGTCCACTGTCGCTGAGATGTTTGACCTTTTCCGGTCTGGGCACGAGGCTATCGGCGTAGTTTTTGCTTTTTCGGTGGATGGGGACGTCCGTCCGAGAGGGTGTGGTAGGCGCTCTGGATCCGCTCATTTTACGCATGGGAACGTAATCCTCATCTTGGGCCTTTGGCGTCATCGCCTCCCTCTCTGACACTTCGGGATACATAAACATTTGAAATTACTAAAACGACGCAAGGTTTTTGATTTATCTTTTTTTTTTTTTACTTGTATTTGCAATAGGAAAACGCGGTAGTTCGTGTCTCTACGTTCCTTAAAGTAAAATTCTAATGTATACTTGTTGTTGCTTTTGACGTTTTGTCCGTTTGTTTGACACTATCGCTAGGTAAACTTTTTTTATTCCAAAAACGAACAACAACAAAAGAAAAAAAAAAATCAAAAATCAAAAAAGAAAAATTATCAACACACAAGAACAAAAACAAACAACGAAATTACGCAAAAGGGGGATTAAAAAAAAAAAAAAACTTGGAGACTTTTCTTGAAGATACCTATCATTTAGAAGAAGAAGGCAAGGAAGAGAATAAAAACCACACAGTTGGGTCTGCATCATTCACTTTTGAAAAACAGTATTTTATGACATTAAAAACGGATCCGTTTATGTAGAAGCATCTATAATCGTTTAGTCTGTGACTGGATCCAGTACCGGCTCCAAGACCAACACAGCGCTAGGGACATCCACCGACGCGTAGCGCCACACGTCCCGGTGCAACATTTTCTCCCTCCATTTGCGCACTTCATCGGAGCTCAGCCCCTCCTTGGCGTGGGGAAACAAACTGCGCACCCCACCTTGGGCCTCTCCGCTAGGGGCGACCCCATCCTCGGACCAGTGCAGTGCCACCACCGCACAGTTGGTTCGCCCGTCCACCGCGGCACTCTCCCAGTGCCCCGCAAACCTCTTTTCCACCCCTGCTCCAGTCCGGACCGACACCTTCGGGGAGCTAGTCTCTAACGAGGGGAGGTCCACCTCGACCGAGTCGCCACTAAACACCGCCTCCTCCCTCTCCTTCTTTTCACAGAGGTGAACGGTTTTGAAATAGTCGAAGCACGGGAAGCGCAGTAGAATAGGATAGGTGTAGGTGACCTCTTCTATCGTTTCAATGTACTCCTCTTCTGAATTCTCACCGTCGTTGGGGTCGGTTCTTTTTCTTTTTCCCGACATGTGCACTAGGATGGGGAAACCACTTTTTGTAGAAGTATTATGGAGGAAGACGGAGAGAAACGTTTAGGAGGTGATGGAAAAGGGAACAGAAATGTAAGCCAATTCAATATTCAATAAACAGAAATGAAACGTGTAACAAAGAGTAAAATAAAAATGTGAGTGAATCAACTGTTCGTTGTTCTCCACCTTCATGGGGACAGATGGAAAAACGAGTTGGTCGTGTGGTACACCCGCTCCATTACGGCCTCTTGTGTGATGGGTTTGTCCTTGTTGAATTCATTGTAGCACCCCGTAAAGACCTCCACGACTTGTACCATGTGGCAGGGCTCGTTTCTGCGCTCCAGACAGGTACCCATCACCAACGGCTTCTTCTTCTTGGTGGTGGGGAACTGGGTCTTCACGTACTGAAATCCATAGTCCTTATTTCGGATGTCACACCACGGTGCGTCCGTCTCGAACATGAGTCGATCCAGTGGTATTTGGCACACCTGTTCGGCCAGGCGCCGTTCCCTAAAAGCACTTCCATTGATGCTAAGGAACAGCCCTTTTTCCAGCAGGAAGCGTTGCTCCTCTGGGGAGCCGTTGAAGCTGTGGACCACCCCACAGAAGGGGGGCTGGTCGGTCGGTTGCTTCTCCATCCACTCCCCCAGCAGCCGGGTGAAGTGATCCCCACACTCTCTCGAGTGCAGTAGGAATGGAAGGCCGAGTCTTGAAAACGCGTCCAACTGTTTGATAAAATACGTTTCCTGGGTCTCCCTCGGACAGTAGGAGAGCTCCGCATAATCGATCCCGATCTCTCCCACCGCCACCACCACGTCCTTATTGTCGCGGATCAACTTTTCCAGATACTCCAGTCGGCATGTACTGTTCGCATCTTCCTCCTCTGGGGAAAAGGAGGCGTCGTTATTTTTCGGCGTAATAACAGAAGACTCGTCCTCCGCGAAGGACTCCACGTCGCTCAGAACCAACGGTCTGCTGAATTCACTCGCGTGTGCAGGGTGCACCCCTACCGTACAGCGCAGCCCCCTTTCCTTATACTTGCGGCACAACCTCACCGCCTTTACCGACTGTGCCAAACTAGTACCGGTAATGATCATTGTTTCTACACCAACAGATGCCGCCCGGGACAGTACGTGTTCAAAGTCGTCGTCGTGCAGTCGCTTCCCTTTCCAATCCACGCCATGAAAGACGCAATCAGTGAGGTTGAGCGCCACGTCAATGAGACACGCCGACCGCATTTTTATTATTCTTATTGTTGTTCTATAAATGTCCTCTAGAAATAGTTGGGGAACGCAATTGCGAAATGCAGTAGGAGTATCTCCAGCCTCTGCGACCACCATGGAATGATTCTGCTGTTCCAACATAAACTCGTTCAACAACAAACATACAAAAAAAAAAAAAAAAGATCAGTATACAGAGTCACGATAGGATCAACTTTTCAAAATATCCTCCAGATTGGCCGTTTCAACCGCAGAATCGGGAATCACATCCCTCCTCTTCCGTGTCTTCTTCTTTAGTGTCGCCTGGCGATCGGTCTCCTTCCTCTTCTCCCGCTCTAACCGCTTTGCCTCCTTCGTCTCCAGCAGCTTGCGCTGCTCCTCTTCCTCTCGCTTCTTCTTGGCGCTCTTCCGCAGCAAGCCGGAGCGCTGTTCCAAGTGCTCGATCGTGCGATCCACTTTGGCAAAAAGGAGGGCGGCTGGTTCCAGCCCGTCGTCGGCTTATCGTCCTTGTCACGTTGCTGAAAGGCGATACTCTCGTTCCATATCCCCAGCATGCGATCCCTGCTCGAGCTGTCGAGCTCCTTGGTGCGGGCGTTCAACGTGAACTTGATGAAAAACGTGGGGCAGTCGCCAAAGTCCTCCAACAAGTTGTTCTTGATGATGAACTGAAAGTCCACTGGTTTCTTCACGGAAAGGAGATCCTTCACCACCTCAAACGCCTTGGCCACGGAATCCACCACCTGCACCCTCGTATCGGTGATGCGGTCTCTCCACATTTGCATGGCAATATTGCAATCTCGAATGTAACACTCCAGAAAGGTGGCCCAGCTCTCCACCACGTACTTTTTTGGGTTTCGAATGACGTCCCCTAAAAACTCGAGCAACGTATTAAAGTACTTCACCACGTATCGCACCAGCATTTGGATAATCAGCTTGCGCTGGCGCTGATCTGGTAGCATCACCGTAAACTCTTCGTCAATGTACTCTGCCAGTGTCTCCACGATCAGTTGCACTGGGTTCTCCTCGTCCGTATACCACGGGCCGCTGCGGGCAACTAACTGCCACTGCGACTCCACCACACGCTCCACGTGCAGGGTGATTTCGTTCAAGTAGTAGAGCGCGTTTTCCGGGAGGGTGTCCTGCACTTTTTGGAAGGGGGTGTTGGAAAAATCCCCGTCGCCGGCGTCCTCCCAGCAGGAGGCGAACTTGATCTCGATGGTGTCAAGGTTCGACTCAATCGTCGCGCAGTCGTTACAAAAGGCGTACAAGTACTGCATGCGACGGGTCTGCCAAACCTCGTCGCTCTCCGGATTGGCAGACGAGGCGTTCTCCTCCTCGCAGTAATCAAAGTCACTTCGGGTCTTGCACTCGTCCAGGTAGGCGCAGATCGCCGCGGCCACCGCGCTCCCTATTTGCCGCATCACATCCGTTTCCACCGCGGTCGTGAGGCCACCGAGAGACTGTTGCAGCACCGCAAACATATCCACCGGTCCAGTCGTGATGGGCTGACCCGAGGGCAGGACGGTTGGACCTTTGGCGTCGTTGCACACGGTAATCGCGCACGCCCTGCACAACCGTGTCAAGTGCTCCGACAGTCCCTCCACGGCGTTCGCCATGAACTGGGCGGACAGCTCGTCAATCGAGGCGATACTCACGTACTGGGCAAAGTTGCACGACACCATCATCTCCTTATACCACTGGATGAACTCCGATGCCTCCATCAGCCCATTCGCCTCCACGTCGGCGTCGGGGTCCACGTAGCCCTCCATCACGTGCATCACCTCTCCATGCACCGCGAGGACCACCTCCCCAAAAAAGGAGAAGGAGGAGGAGAGGGGGATGAGGGTCATCTCTAGCGCCTCGAGGATGAGCTCAATCTTCTTCATTTGCTCCAAGTAGACGGAGATTTGCCCGAATGGGTCCACCACATCCACCATGATTTGTTCCTCCCACAGCTTGCCCACGCTCTTCTGTAGGGCCGCCCGCACCGTCTCCTGTGAAATGGGCGGCTCCCTTTCTACGCCGTCGCTGCCGGTGTTGAGGACGGGCTGCTTGATTTCTTCGGAGCACACCTGGATACACTCCTTCAGGACGTCGAACTGGGGAAACGGGGACCCGTCGTCGTTGTCCTCCAATGCCTTTTGAATCGAAACGTTCATCGAGTCCTCTTCTAATATAAAAATCACCTCATTCACAAACATCGCCAGCACCGCATCTTGTTTCGCGAAATACGGCTCAAAGACGGTTTGGAAACTACGATAATTGGCGCCGGCTTTGGCGATTAGCGTTTTTCTAATTTTTTGCAGTTTCTTCAAGCGCTCATAGGCGGTTCTAATTTCATGCTGCTGCACAATCGCAAACATATTTTCGTAGCGCACCTCTTTCAGCGCCTTCGACCACGACACAACGGCCGTTACATTTTCACGGAGAATGTGCAACTTGCGCAGCTGCACGTAGGCGGGTGTTTCGGTCCCCATCCCTTGGATCAGTCGTCCCTGCTTCAAGAACGACTCCCGCAACTCCTCCACCCGTGCGCGACAACTCTTCACAATTTGCATCGCCCGCTCCGCCTCGACGATTTGGGAAGAGGAGATGGAGTTGATTGACGCCCGCAACTCGCGGGACTCCGTCGAGCAGGACCGCAGTAAACGCGGTACCGCCACCTCTAGCTCCTCCGCATGAATGAGCTCATTGTTGAGCGCCGTGACGACCTCCTGCTGCAGGGACTGTTTTTCCTCCTCGGTCAAGTACCGCAGTATTTCGTCTCCCGTATAAAACGGTGTGCTCAATTGTCCCAAAGTTCCCTTGTGGATTTTCGTCATCGCCTCGGTCGTTCTATTATGACCTTTCAGTACAGTTTTTGACATTTTCTACACTAAACGCATTCTATTTCTACTGTCGTAGGGAAAGGTGGGAAAAGGGGGTAGTAGTATTCACCACAACGCAATGAGCGGCTCCTAGTGCCCGAACACGACCGCAAAAGCTAAAACAAAACAGCGACTATTGGCGTTACAAACCTGTGAAATCTTAACAATGCCATTAAACTTTTTGGGGGTTGTATATTACTTTTATACTTTTTGATGGATTGGCTATTATTGTTATTGTTATTGTTATTGTCCACTCGTATTTCTCGTGTAAGCGCTTTCACATTACTTGGACATTGCCGCCCTCTCGCTGAGATACGACTCGACCAAATCGTCCACCGTGTCGTCAATGGATCGATTCTTCTTATTTCGCATTTCCGCCGCCTCCGGTAGATCGGGGAGTAACTCGTATTTGACCTTTAACAATCGTTCCGCCTCCCGCTTGTAATCGGGGAGTAAATCCTTGTGCACCTCATTGAGCCGGTTTGCCTCACTAACTTCCTTATCGATCTGCTGAACGACATGATTCATTAAGGCAGCGGTGTGGGTGCCTACGCACAACTTGCCTCCGAAATACCCACCCGCCAGGGCGAACATGCCGCAGTAGGAACGAAAGAAGGGCCATCGACCACCGAGGGCTAAGGAGGCGCCGAGCGAGACCACCATAGAGGCGGTACCGTAACCATAGAACCAACGGCTATCGTTTGCCACCGCATTGAACTGGTCCATCTTGGCCGCAATTCGTGCGTTACTGCTCTCGGCAAACCCACGGGCGCCGGCTACCGCTATTTCGTACCTTTCCTTCTGCGTGAGGGGTTTACTGCTCTTTTCGTTCTGTGCCGGGGCCCCGACGTGGAGCGAGCTGATGGAGTTCCCTTTTCCACTGGGAAGAGAGGAGAACATGTTCGTTTTATTATCGTTGTTTCAAACTGATGTGAAAAGAAATGGAGAGGAGTGGTGGGTGAGGTGTCTATACGTCGGAGGTAGACGACCTCGGAGAGAAGTTCTGCCAACTTTAACTGTTATTTTGGTGATATTATTAAACACTTAAAACGGTGGGAGAAAACAAAAATAATGATAAATGTGAGAACAACGACACCACTGCCCTGAGCTCTCAGTCGGTGTCGTACTTCTTGAGGTGGGCATCGTAAAAGGGCAACTTTTTGAACGGCACCTGTGGATGATCGGGGGTATAGAATCCTAGCCCTCTCGTGTCATTGGCTAGTGCGCCCTCACTAAACCCTGGCGCGACGTGTCTCGCGGTGACGTGATACTTATCGAACATGGCCTTATCTCGGCGATACAGGAAGGAGCGTCGGTTGGGTTTACTCTCGTGCACCCGTGTGCGTCGGTCCTTCACGGCGCCCGTCATGTACAGTAGGTGGGTCACCGAGCGTAGCTCCTTACTTCGTAGGGCACTCAGCAACGGCATGTCGTGTTGATACAGGTTCTGTGTGTGTGTCGTAACGGTGTGCGCTCCCTTCAGCACGTGCGTTGGGGCCGAATCGCGGGATGCTTCTTACTGATGAGGGCGTGGACCTTTACCAGTGGCATCTCACGGGCAAAGTAGGCTGCAAACGTCCACAACAAGAGGTCCTCATCGCAGTACACCCCGGCGTCGTGCAGAAGAACTTCCTCCGTCGGGGGAACGAAGACGACGGTGCCAGCCTCCATTTCGTACCGAACAATTTCCAAGGCCCGCTGGGCCACCGCGCGTTCCTTTTCTCGCCGGGCATGCTTGGACTTCACCACAATATTCCGAAGGCAACTGGATGTGATCAGTAGGGCGTCCTTACCGGAGTGCAGCCGCCTCACCACCGACAACAGCGAGTCGACCTCCTTTTCTAGGGAAGAGGAGTGCAACAAAAAGACATTGTCGATTTCATTGATCCGCTTCAGGTTGGTGAGAAATGTTTGTATCGGCCGAATCCGTCTCCCTTCATAAAAATCAACGTATTTCGTGGGAGGAAAGCTAGCCAGTTTTTCCTGCGTGCGAACCAAAAAACGATTCAGGTCTAATCTCTTGTTTGTCCACTCCTCCTGCTCATGGCGGAGGCGGCGTGCCAGTCCATCGTATTGATCGTAGAAGGCGATGGAGTAGTAGTCAAACTGTAGGTCCGCCATGATCGCTGCGGCTCTCTTCTTGTCGCGAAGGGTCAGAAACAGCTCCGTTCCACTTTCCACCAAAGCGGCGATACGTTGCTGGTCACCCTCGGCCACGCACCGACGGAAATTCAGTACGAATAACTCCACAGTGCGATTTTTTACAGTTTCATCTTTCACCTTTGCGACGGCACTGAAAAAGTCGGGTCCTCGTCTCTCCTCGTGATCGCTGAGGGGTTCGGCCAACGACAGCTTCGACTCCGGGAAGCGCTCGCGGTCTGCCAGCAAAAAGTGCAGCAGACCCGTTTCGTGGATGTCACAGAGGGCGAGCGTCAGGAAGAGCCGCTCCACCTCCTCCAGCTCAGCGCGGGTACGGATGGTATACTCGGACGCCCGCAGCTTCGCGTCGATGGTCTGCATCAATGTGTGCTTCACCTCCCCATCTGGCAGCCCATCCTTCCCGACCGCCGCAAAACCTCCTAGCAAGTCGATTAACTGAGAAAGCGTGCACCACTCCAAAAACTGCTTTCCCCCAGTCTCATGATCATTCAGCAGCAGACACACCATTTGGTCAAACAACTCTTCCCCAACTCGCTGGAATGAAATTGTTCGGTTGACTCCCCGAGGGTGACGGTAGTCCGCCCTGTTCGACGGGGTATTCGGATTTGCCGTATACCACTTGTTGGGCTCGAAAACTTTAATAAGGGACAAGAAATTCAACACACTGCTAAACAGCTCGGGGTTTGCTAGCCGGTCTGGCTGCTCCTCTGCAAAGAGGGTTTCCAGCGCATCTACTAGCTGTATGTACGCCGTGGTGAGTTCATTGTTCACGGCGTACCCTCTGCCATACTTGATGACAACGTTCTTAATAAAGTTCAGCCCGTTGCCGTCTGGGGTAAACAGGCGCGACACCTCGTATAGCATCCTCACCAAGTCCTCGTCAGATCGTATCGTTAGGCTCGAGGCAAAGTCTAATATGGTGGCGGAGCGGGCCACCACGTCTGGTCGACTTTTAAACTGCTCAATCAAGTCGTCGGTCTCTCTCGTGCACACAATTCGGTCCACAATGGGGAAGTTCTTCTCCAGTACTTGGTAGCCACTGTGTGCGGAAGAAGAGGAGCCCTCCTGCGCCACTGCATTATCCGTCACCGGGGAGAGTTCCGTAGTCGACTCCGCGCCGTCCTCCTCCTCCATCAGCCCCACCGCCGCGGACCTCTCCCGCCGCTGCTTGCTGCGCTCAATGTCGGGGACATTCTGGAGCCGGACAGGGCCGTATCCCATGCTAGGGTCGTATTTTGGTAGGGGAAATGGAGTAAAATCACTAGAGACATTTTTGGGCATCATGCTATCGGGTAACTTTTTTTTGTTCGGGACGTCAGCGTTTGGTTTGTCAAACCGCATGAGACCCAACGCGGAGCGTGAGAGAACTCCCTGCCTGGCACGCATCCGAGTATTACAGTGTGTTTTTTTATATTGATTGGTACGTTCTTCGACAATTGCTGTGCTACTGCATAAAAGAGAACATTAGAAAAGAGCAATAAATATATACATAAAAACAGTCAACGTTCAAAGGAGAAGGAACAAGCAATAACAAATAATCATAATAGAACGGCGAAAGATTACATGCACTACAGGTAATCATAACATATACACGATGGCGTGCGCGGACACGCCTCCCATCCACCCCAACGACACTGGGCCACTACAGTTTCAAAAACGTGATGAGAAGTACCGTAAACAAGAAGAATACCACAAACTTATTTTGCAGCAGTGAAACGATGATATTTTGTACATCATACGAGGGCTGTTCCCTCTTGTTCACCTGCACCTTGTCGCCATTGGCATCCTCTTTTCGCTCTTCGCTCGTGGAAGGGATCGCATCGGTTGCCCGAAATGGGTTCAATATACACTTGCTATCTTTTAATCCCGTATTCCGATTCATGAGGGACACCCTGGCGGTGTTGAACCACTCCAGTTCTTCCTGCGCCAGCTGCCGCACCTGCCGGTTGTAGTGTACGTGGGACTCGAGCAAGAAGCGGATCTCCTCCTCCGGGCCTGGGTACTTCATACTCTGATGTAAGCCTGCGGCGGCGTGCTGATAGGCGAACTGTACCCGCGCTAACTGTTCCGCCTCCGTGTCGTTGGCGCTGTGGTTCCCCAATCCCTGTTCCATCTCCAGTACACGGTTATAGAGGGCGGCGGAGAAGGTCACCAACTGTCCATTGTACTCGGACTGACTCTGTGCCAGACCCTCCACCGCCTCCGACCCGTAGGAAAGAAGAAAGATACTAATCAGCAAAAAGTACAGAAATAGAAATAGCGTAATCACGGCTGGTTTTTTGGTGAGTTTGGTAATGTTCGGTGTGGGGACATTCTCTAGTGCGCCGCTCAGCACATTCATCAGCGAACTCTCCGCGTCGGGCCCGTCGGCCGCCGGATCTGGGTTAGAGGTGGCGCTGCCCGACACCCCCGTATTCTTACCTTTTGCGGAAGGATCACTGACGGCTGAGCCGGGATTATTGAAAAACAGCGTCGTGGTGGTCGCCCCATTTTTCTTTCGCCGTTGCTGGGTGAAGGCTAGACTAGGGTGGGAGGCACCGACCACTTTGGATTGTGAATTGCCTACACCAGAGTTGGCGGTACCGCCACTCACTAACGGGAGCGAAAAGGTGGTGTCGTTGACCTGTTTGCCGCTGCCACTTTTCTTCGACTCTTCTAACGGATTTTTGTGGACCTCCGAGGTGTTCAGATCCGGGGAATCCCCTTTTCTACTTTCTACCCCAGAGTGATTCACTTTACGACTAGAATTGTTATTGGCCTTGCCAACCTCTGACTTTTTGTTATTTAAGCTGGCGCTTAATTTGACCGACGACATTTTCCTCGGCAAACCCTTTGAAAAAAAAAAAAAAAATGTAAGCAGGGAAGAGAAAAAGAAATCTAACATTGTGCGGCACAGCTTACAATTACTACAGGAATGGAACAGAATCTCCCCAAAACGAAAAAAAAAAAAAATTAACGTAATCAATAACGAATGTGACTAATCTTCCTCTTCTGGATCTAACAGACGATCCGCACGACGTCGGGCCCGTTTGCCCGCCTCTACAATGGGCTTGAACCCAATGTCGGTCACCTCACCGTTTTCATTCCTAACATACGTAAACAGCGCCGCCTGCTTCGCAATATCCTCGTCGGTGTATTTGAAAAACATCACGTAAGCCAGGTAAGCCACGAAGGACCCCCATCCCACCAACCACACCCCTTTCAGGGCGTTCCACCGCCAGCCGTACTGCCATCTGGCGGGCAGCCGAGGCCGAAGTTGCTGAAACACATACCCACCGGCGCTGTTCGGTAGATCCGGCACACCGGGGCGCACCGACGTCGATTTGGGTTTCTGTCCCCGACGGCGACGACGCTCCACGTTGGGCCGGGGGACCTCCAAACGGGCTAAAGAGCGACGCAACATCACAATGCTTTGAACGGTGATGTGGGTGAAAAGGGGAAAAGGAGGGGAAAGGTGTAGTGGTATAAAAGGGGTTCTTTCAACAAAAAGGTATCCCACACGCCTGTACAACACAGCATTGTCAGGGTAGTGATCCTACATTTATATATTAATGGGTACGTTGTCGATCTTTTTTTCTTATTATAATTTCATTCTTTACTCTCACTGCGTGTTATTTTATTTATATGTGTGTGTTTAGGAAGCTGGTTTAGAAGACTCTTTCAGCTCCTTGTTGATGTTTTCGTAATTGCGGCGTTCCTCCTTGGAAACAGATGGTTTCACCTTTTCTAGACTAATGGCAAAGTCAGCCGCCGAAATGAAGGGAAGATCGGCCGTCGCGACCGCCTCCCCAAGGACGTCTCGCTCGAGGATTTCCAAGTCATCGGTGGAGTGGGAGCTGTAGACGCCTTTCAGCGCGGTCAGCGAGGCCTCCCGCATGAGCGCCGCCAAGTCCGCCCCGCTAAAACCATCCAGCTTCTCGTCACGGGCGAGTTCCTCAATACTAAAATCGGGGTCGATGGGGTACTTTCGGGCGTGGGTCTTCAAGATGGAGCCGCGCTGCTCGGGGCTGGGCAACGGGACGTACAGTAGTTTGTCTAGTCGACCAGGGCGCAACATGGCGGGGTCGATCATGTCTGGTCGATTGGTGGCCCCAATCACGTACACGTCCTTCCGCCCCTCCACACCGTCCAGCTCGGTCAAGAGTTGATTCACCACTCGCTCACTGCTGGGGTTGGCCCGGTCAGAGCCACGCCGCGGCGCCAGCGCGTCGAGTTCATCGAAAAATAAAACACAAGGCGCACTCGCCTTTCCTCTGGCAAACACCATACGGACACTGCGTTCACTCTCTCCGACAAACTTATTCAGCAACTCGGGTCCTTTGATGGAGATAAAGTTGGCCCCTGACTGGTTGGAAATGGCCTTGGCGACCAGCGTCTTGCCGCACCCTGGTGGCCCGTACAGGAGCACCCCCACCGGCTGGTCTAGCCCGAACCGCTTGTGTAGTTTGGGCGCACGGATGGGTTGCAGAATACTGGTCATTAACTCCTCCCGGACATCCTCCAGTGCTCCCACGTCGGACCAGCTGACGTTGGGGATCGTGGTGAACCCTTCTCCGCATCGCCGACGGCTGGACCCGCTTCGTCGCCTCACGGAGCTCGTCATAGGTCACACAGAAGCCACTCAAGTCCTCCGGTGTAACTTCCCCCGCATTGTCCCCTTTCTCAATTTCAATGCTCTTTCGACGAATCGCCAGCAGACACGCCTCCTTCACCAGCAAGTGCAAGTCGGCCCCAACGTAACCGGGCGTCATATTTGCTAGTTCGAAAAAATCAACGTCATCGGACAGGTTGAGTTTGGCGCAAATAATCTTTAGGATACTCTGTCGCTCATCGATGGAGGGAATGCCAAGACCAATCTCGCGGTCAAAGCGGCCGGCGCGACGCAGTGCGGTGTCGAGTACCTCCGGGCGGTTGGTGGCTCCCCATCACACACACCACCTTGTTGAACTGCCGCCACGCCTGGCTCACCTGGTCCATGCAATTCAGCAGTTGTCCTACGATACGACTCTCCATGGCCCTCCCGGCATCCTCACGGCGGCCGGCGATGGTGTCGATCTCGTCTATAAACACAATGCTGGGGGCGGCGGCAATCGCGTCCGTGAACAGATTGCGCAACTTGGCCTCACTGTCCCCACTAATACCAGAGACAATTTCGGGTGCTGCCACGTAAAACAGCGGTACCTGCAGGGAGCCGGCGATGGCGTGAACCAGCTTCGTCTTCCCCACACCTGGCGGGCCGTGAAGGAGGACGCCACACGGGGGATCGGCCCCCAAGGAGCTGAACAGGATCGGCTGTCGGATCGGTAGCTCAATGAGCTCCTTGATCATTGGAATCTCCCGTGCGAGACCGCCCATATCCTCAAGGGATATTTGTGGTATCACACCGGTAGAGTGTTCCCCATCGTTTTCAGCGGTAGTAGACTCTTCCTTCTTTTTGGTAGAGGGGGTCTCCTCCGTCCGCTGGCGCTTGTTACTAGAATTATTGTTATTGCCTTCGCTGTACACCCGTCTCGGGCCGGTACCAGGCCGATTGCCCCGATGCGCCATTTGTCTAAGAATGCCTTTGGTTTTGGGATTTAGCTCTGACATTTACTGAAATAAAAAAAGAACAAGGGGGAAGGGAGCATCATCCGTCAGCAAAATAATCCCACAAAACGATCGGCAAAGCGCGGAAATCGAATGAACTGTACTTTTTATTATTATTTTCAAGCAATTAAGAGCGTATATTGTATGTGGTTATTTAGAAATATGTCGTTTATAATAATAATAAATAAATAAAAAATGAGTCTCGTGTGAAACAGCCATAATAAGCGTTCTACTCCGTATAGGGAGTTACCTCCACTGCACATCGGCCAGCGTCTTTCCCTCCTGCATCAGGTCCCAAAGGGGTGACATGTCCCGCAGCCGCTCCACCACCTTGCTGCACTCCTCAATCGTGTAGTCAACCTCCTTCTGGGTGGTAAACCGACTAATGCCAAACCGAATAGAGGTGTGGGCATTCTCCGCATCAATCCCTAACGCGCGCAGCACGTAGCTCGGCTCCAGGGAGGCACTCGTACAGGCGCTCCCACTGGAGACGGCAATATTCTTCAGACCCATCATCAGACTCTCCCCTTCGACGCAGGAAAAGCTAACGTTAAGGTTACCGGGCAGACGGTTCTCCAAATCGCCATTCACCACAATGTGTGGTAGACGCTTCTCCAGACCCTCTAGAAGACGTGTGCGGAGGGCCAGGCAGTGCGCCCGGTCGCGGTCCATCTCCCGGAGCGCCACGTCGCAGGCCGCTCCCATTCCCACGACCAACGGTGCGGCGACGGTACCGCTACGGATACCGCGCTCCTGACCGCCACCGCTGATGGGGGAACGTAGACGGACTCTGGGGCGTCTGCGAACGTACAAGGCACCACAACCCTTCGGGCCGTAAATCTTGTGGGACGACATGGACATCAAGTCAATGTTATCCTTCTCCACATCGATGGGCACCTTCCCCAATCCCTGCGCGGCGTCGGTGTGGAAGAACACCTTCTTTTTACGGCAGATGGCCCCAATATCGCGGAGGGGCTGGATCACGCCAATCTCATTGTGCGCAAACATGACGGACACCAGACAGGTGTTGGGCTTGATCGAGGACTCCAGCAGGGTGAGGTCCACCATACCATTCTTCTGGACAGGGAGGTAGGTCACCTCGAACCCCTCCATCTCCAGGTACCGGCAGGAGTCCAGCACGCACTTGTGCTCGGTTTGGAGGGTGATGAGGTGATTCTTCTTCGCCTTGTTAAAGTTGGCCACCCCTTTTATCGCGATATTATTACTTTCCGTCGCGCCGCTGGTAAAAAACACTTCCTTGGGGTTCGCGTTGATCAGCTTGGCGACCTGGGCGCGACTTTTCTCCACCGCCTCCTCCGCGTTCCACCCATACACATGCGTCCTGCTGTGTGGGTTACCGTACTGCTCCGTCATGAGAGGCAACATTTTATCTAGCACACGGGGGTCCAGGCAGGCCGTCGCCTGCGAATCCAAATACACTGGCCGATATTCCGCAATCGACGCCAGCAAGGGACGAGCCAAACGAAACATTGTGGGATGGTTGGCTTCTTTGTTTCTCTTGTAAAATAAAGAAAAACTACTTTTGCAAGAAGGTGAAAGAGAGCTCGTCATAAAGTTATCAGTGGCAGGGCTATTCTACTCTTTTGTGGAAGCAAAAAAAGAAAGACAATAAATAATAAAAACACTTTACAGAGTCATGTATGCTATATATAATGTGCCTAATAACCAGGCACCGTGTGTGTGTGTGTGTGTCTCTCTCTTACCATAATAGTTCATCCCCGTCGCTGTTAACGGACGGCCAGCTGTTCTTCAAGAGACCCATTTGATCGGATACTTTTTTGATGGATGCCGCAAAAAGGTTTGCCTCAGTTTTGTCCTTGACAAAGAATGACTTGCCCATGGCCTGGACGTCAATGTTCGTGTTCGCCTTCGTCCGTTCCGCCTTCTTGACACTGAAGAACAGCGGTAGCGGACGGTTAACCTGTGCTGCGACTTCCTGCACCGCCGCATCGGTCAGCTGTAGAAATACTTTAAAGCTCAACGACGGTGGGTAGGACTCGTAGATGGAGGATTCTCCTTCTCTAGACAACTTTACTGGGACCACACCGTAGAATTCCAAAACGGCTGTCATGGCCGCCCTGTCCAGTGCCTTCACGGGAACAGTGTAGTCGTATAGAAAGTCACGCACAATCTCGTGATTACCCTGCGAGGAAGTGAGAATTAGAAATCTCTTGTTCACACGGGACGCCGACTCTTCCTCCGCAAAGGAAAGGTCCGCGGCGTTCTTCTCCGGCACTAGGTCCTCGGGATGTTCGAGATAGGAAAACAGCCACTTCTTGAGGGACGGCAGCAGGGAGCTCTGGCGGCCCACACTGTTCACTAGCTCGTCAATGTCGTCCAGCACCACCAGCGCGTTACCGTTGCTCGCCGCCTCGCTGAGTGCACGTCTAATAGAACGTATGCCAGCCTCCGCCTTATCGGGAGCGTCAATGAGCCTTCGGCAGGAGATGAAGCGGAGGGAGTTGAAGTTCTCTTGCAGCTGATGTACCAAATAGTGCGCCATGTCCGTCTTGCCGTTACCACTGGCACCGGAAACGAGGAACACACCCCAGTCCCGCACCTTGCTGTGGAGGATCCCGTTTGCCACCTTCTGGATAGTGTCCACACTGGAGAGGTAGCCCGCATCAAAGTAGAGGAAGGCATTGTGGTTCTCCACATCCGTGAGCTGGTGGATACCGGTGGCGACGGTGTTTTGTCGGGTCCGGGAGATGTCCACAATCGCTCGATTGAGATCTTGCTCCCCTACCACGAACTGTTCATTGGCGTTGGTCCCATCACACTGGTGACTGTCCATCGTGCCGTCGCAGCCGGGGTACAGTTTTTGTTGTTCACGGTGCCGCAACAGTGCGTAACTCACCGCTGAACGGACGGCGCCTGAAATATCAGCACCAGAGAAACCATCCGTCACTCTGGCCGCTTTTTGTAAGTTCACATCGCTCCTCAGAAAGCCCTTATCCCTCAGCTTCTCGGTGTGGATGAAAAATATATCCTCTCGCGCCTTCAGGTCGGGGGAGGGGACCTCCATGATCACCTCGAAGCGGCCAGGACGGAGCAGCGCGCTGTCCACCGCATCCAGTCGGTTGGTGAGACCAATCACTAAAATGTCGTTGCGTGAGTTGACGCCATCCATCAGGGACAGTAGTGTGTTGGTGACGCCGTCGTACACGGCCTTGGCGGAGCTCTCATCTTCCGAGAAGCCCCGGCGCCTGAAGAGCGACTCAAACTCGTCAATCACTAAAATGTGAAGGGATGGCTTGACGCCCTTTGGAGCCGTTTTGGTGTGTCTACCACCTTCCGCATTCTTGACCGACGTCCCCACCTCCAGGCCGTCAAAGACGTCTCGCAAATTCTTCTCCGAGTCGCCAATGTACTTGGAAATAATGTCAGGGGCGTTGACGATGGTCAGTTTACTGTTTCGTCCGAGCAGCTTGTGCAGTGCCCTCGCGATGAGGGTCTTTCCGTTTCCTGGCGGCCCATGCAGGATGACACCCCGGACGTGCTGTAGTTCCAGAGTATCGGCCAAATCAACGAGAGACGGCAGTCGGGAGAGAAACACGCGACGGAAGAGGCTGCGTAACTGATCCTTCAGGCCACCAATCCCCAGGCTGACCCAAAACTTATCGTCCTCCTCGGACCACTTGGAGGACCCGTACAGTCGCTCCAGCGGGTGACCCGCGGCCTCGGTCTCCCCCGCCGTGGAGGGCAGCGCCACCTCCACCGAGTCTCTTAGAGTGGCAATCGTCACGTACTCGTCCGTCCCCTCCTTCTTTTGTTCTAGAATGACATCCATCCACACCGATCCATTTCCCAGGCGCTGCCGCACCGCCTCCTGTCGCTGGGAGTCCAGGTCCCCGACCGCCTGCAGTGGGTTGGGAAGAATGCAATTCATCAAGTGGGAAGGAAACTTGAAGGAGAACTGTAGGTTGCCGCATTCAAAGGACCACAAGTCTTCCTCTTTGACCGCGGCGCTCTCCTCCGTATCCCACGTCAAGGGCACCACGGAGGACTCGACGAGCCGTAAGCGCAGCTCCTCCAAATTGGTGGGAAAGTGCAACCCCTGGATGCCGAGTGTCACGGACGTCTCATTCTGCTGAAAGCACCCAAATGTCTCCTTGGCTCGGTCCAGCCTTTTCTCGCAACCACTCACGGCCACGATTTCAGCGATGGGAGAGGTGCGAACGGAAACCGCGGCGAGGAGCACGACAAACCATAGTAACAAGCGCATGACGGTACCACGAAAAGGAAATGAAGTAATACTAAAAAAAAAAAAAAACGTAGTAATAAACTGTGGCAAGAAAAGGAGCGTGTGTGGCAGTTCGTTTCACTGTAGCGGGTAGCGGATCACCTCGAAGAAAACAATACGGAAAAGATGTATAGATGTTTTTTTTTTTTTTGATTTATAAAAAAAAAAGGAGAAAAAACTACAAGTCTATGGCACTCCCACACGAACGGTACGTGTGGAGGATGTAAAACAAGCACTAGTTGTTTCTATCGTAGTGCGGTTTCCTCATTTGTTTTATTTTGATTTTATTACTCTATTCACCTCTCTACTTCTTGCTCTTGGCCGGCTTCCTTGGCGCCGCCACGGTGACCTGCTTCAGCAAACCAAGGCAGACGTAAAGAATGTAGGCAGGGACGATGAGCCAGAAGGAGGACGGTATAATGACAAACTGTATCTGATCCTTCATGGAGTTGTGTTTGGTGTACTTGCCTCCCTCCACAATATCCATCACGAAGTAGAGCACCGTTTTGTAGAAGGTCATGCAGCACACCAGCGCCGCCAGCTTGATGGCGAGGTCATCCTTCTTCAAAAAGGACAGAGCGATGGCGACCAGGCCGAGGGCAATTTCAATCAAGTTCAAATACGACTGTGCCACAACAAACGCGTCGTCGTTGGGGGCGTAACGGCGATCGTACTTTTCGTAGATTAGCCAAAAGTTGAAAGGGACCGTGTTGGCGAGAGGATGGGGGGCGTTACTTCCCACTGGCTGACGGTTCAACACAAATAAACCATCTATCAGTACGATTGGGGTGACCAAAGCGAACCAAATTTTGGCAATCAGAGGCAGTTGTGCCGGAGGCATGAATGATTTGTTTTTGTGAATAAGCGGTTATCCTACAAAATAGAGAAGGAGAAGGAGTGTGACGTCTACTACACAGAATAAGATAAGGCGCGGGAAGGCCAAATAATTATTATTAAAAACAAACGACAACAACAAAAAAAAAAAAAAACTAATAAATGTAAATGTCTGTGTGCGTGAGAGCATCGAATACTCTCGGTTATGCTATGGTAAGTTTTTTTGTTGTTAAATCTCTACAACAATCTCACGACTCCTCCGTCTCGACCCCTTCTTGCCTTTCTTACCTTTCCTCTTCTTCTTTCCCTTTTTACTCTTCTTGGCGACCACAGGGGCGACGACGGCTTCTTCCTCTTCCTCTTCCTCCTCCACAGGCTCGGTTGACGGACGTCCCTCTTCCTCCTCCTCCAGATGTGAGTGGTCCACGTCCTCCTTGTCGTTCAAGTCCGTCAGTTGCACCAAATCGTCCATATCCCCTTCCCCCTTTGTCTCCTGTGGGGACTTCCCCGGTAAGAACTCCACCGCCTCGTCGATGGTCCCACGGTGGGTCGCCTTGTCGTCGTCGTCCTCGATTTCTTCCACCTCCTCAATCTCCTCCACTTCCTCTATTTCCTCCTCTGGGTGGGACTCGTCCTCCTCCTCTGGGACACCACCGCCCTTCTGCTCGGCAGTCGTGTCCTCCAAGTCGTCCACGCTGAACTCCTCCAGATCGTCGTCGTCCACCTCTTCGATCACCTCCTTCACCTCTTTGCTAGGCGGTTTCGCGCTGTTCACCAGAAACTCGCCCACATAGTTGGCAAAGTTGCTCTTTGGTTTATCGTTTGAGGTCCTCGGTGAGGAGGCACCCATTGGCTGCTGACTTCTATATCGCACCTCATCGTCTCTGCGGGAGTGGCGCGGTCGCCTGTCTCTCCTGCCAGGGGCACCCGTTTGCTCCAGTCGAGCCTTCTGTCGCCTCAACGCTTCGGACGTCCGGTTCGCATGAAAGCGGTGTTCAATGCCAAAGATGTCATTCAAACAGTTTTCCAAGTGTTGGGTAAACAAGACAATATCGGAATCCTTCAGTTCGACACGAATCTTTCGGATATCGTCCGCATTATACACGGACCCAGGAAAGTCGTCCGGCTCCAACTCCCCCTCCTCGGATGGGGGGGCTTGCGGCCGCCTCGTGGTGGACCGTTTTGGTCGTAAACTGACCAGTCAGCAGATATAGAGTGGGCGAGGGATGCTTGGCGGACTTGGGCTTGGACCGCTCCAGGTTCACCGTCGCATGCTCCCGCTCAATCGTGGTGGACGGGGTGCGGTTCAGCATCACCCCTAGCAGCTGGGCCACATTATAGGGACGGAGGAACATGCGGCCGAACATGTAGTCAGGGTTGCGGCGATCGTCCACGTGGCTCACGGTCACGGCACCCTCCGTGTCGGCGGGATTCCGCTCCGGTGGTTGGATAGAGATCACCACGTGGCTCTGTCGGTTGCTGCGCCACTGCAATTGTAGCGTCGCGGGGTAGTGCCCCTCATCCTCGCCGTCTGCCGTCGGGCGGTAAATCGTCGCTTGGCAGCGGTATTCGCGGAGGAAAATGGAGCGGTACGTCGTGAGGACCGGGGCCACCCACTGTTGAGTTAGAACAGAAGTAGGACGACGAAACATGACTCAATGCGTTAAATTCTTTCGAAAATAATAATAATAAATCTATTGTCGATGGCGGTGTGTACTTTTAAAAACACCGAAAAGCTGTTAGAGTTGCTTTATTTCTATTTTTTTATTTTTACTAATAAGCAAAAAAATTCCAGGAGAGAGATTTGACATATTAACGCAGCGTTGATCCATTGGAAGTCAAAGATAAAACAAAGTATAAATGAGGGGAACATAAAGAAAGGGGGGAGGGGATTGTTCTAGCTATAAAATGAAAACCTATTTTTTGTTACTTCTAAACACTTACCAGTCTTGCTCAATAGTGTTTTGATTGTTGTTATTCCTGTTATTGTTATTGTTATTGTTGGCGTTGTTGTTGTTATTATTATTGTTGTTACGACGGTTGTTATCGAAGTTTCTTTGACGCTGACGATTGTTATTATTGTTATTGTTATTGTAGTTATTATTGTTGTTATTGTTATTGTTGTTATTATTTTTCATCTGTCGGCGACGAAGGGCTGCTTGGTGTTGGCCAAATCCAAAACTCTCCGTCAGTGCACTCTGCAGGAACTTCTCCATCGTGACGGCGAACTGCTGTTCAAACTGAATCGACCAGTCCTCCTGCGACTGAGACCCATGGCGGGTCACCTTCCCCTTCAGCGAGTAGCCGCTAGCGGTCTTCTCGAACTTGAGGTCGTAGGCGTTATTCTTCATCTCGTGGGAGGGAAGACGGTCCTCTACTACACCAACGAAGGCGGCCAAATCCATATGACGGAAGCGCATGGACAGACGTCTCTCCGTGTCAAACTGTGGGGTCGTGTCGATGGGGTCCACCTTTCTCTCCCCTAGCTGGGGGAACTGAGAAATGAGCAGCTGCTTGCCGTCTATCGCCACACGGGTGCGGGTCCCTAGGGCGGGCTCATCCCGCACATCGTGTATCTCGAACTTGGGCAGCACATCCGTGTTGAAAAATCCGGGGCGTCGGTTTCCTTGCGCGGCATTCGCGCTCTGGAAGCGGGCGGCCGCGGTGGAGAGGAAAAGTGGGCTTTTGGAGAGGAATGGTCTCATTTATGTAACCTTATAAATAAATACTAATCAAAAAAGTAATTTGTAATGAAAAAGAAGGGGGGAAAACTTCTTGGAAAGGAAACGAGGGAGAGAAAAAAATGTCGAAAAAGTCTAATAACGCACACACAAAATCGGTAGTCGTGGGGAACACACGCCATAAACTTCTTTTTTTTTTTTTAATTTGTTAAGCGAAATATATTATAGAACGTAAACATTAGTTTTTTAAAAGATTAACAGCATAAATATTAAGTGGCTACAACACCAAATTCCAGCCGCCCGCCGTTTTCACATGATCATTCTTCTTCTTCTTTTTATTCTTGGGGGCCGCTGGCGCGCTCTCCGCCGGGGGAGGGGCGTTAGGGTCTAGTTCCTCCTCCCCGCCCTCCTCCTCTTCCTCGTAGAGGTTACCTGCGCCCTCCAGCTCGTTCTCGGGTGCCCCGTTCACACAGAGGGCGAGGGGATTCTCCTGGCGGAATATCTGCATTGTATTGATAAAGTGCTCCACACTGCTAAAGTCGTTTCTGCAGCAACGGCAGTACATGTCGTAGAGGGTGTCCCCCACCTCCTTGGTGCTCTCATCCTGGATCATCACATTTCTGGACATGGTGAAAAACTCGTCAAAGACGTCCTCTAACTCGTCCGAGTAGACCTCTCCCTTTTTGTCGAAGAGATCGACCAGGTGCTGGAAGAGGGTGGGGAGGGCGCGGGTGTCGCAGTGCTCGGCGACGAGGAGCAGCGCCACCCACTGGTTCAGGACCGCCTCCATCCCTCGCACAAAGACTTGGAACTGCTCTGGGGTAGCTCGGTAGGCCTCGCGGAACATTTGTGCCTTGTCAAACGCTGGTGGTCCCTGCATGGAGAAGAATTGGTCGCCGTGTTCTGTTTGTCTGTAGACTGTCGGTGAAAGAGGGGTAGAGAGAAAGAGAGATGGTTCACTAGTTGTTCTTTTGAATGATTACCTCGTGAAACCAACAACAATAACAACCGTAAAAAGAAATTTTAGTCATCATGAATTATAGAGGTCTGTATGTGTGTGTGTGTGTGAACCTATCACAGGGGTTAGTCATCGTCTTCGTCGTCATCTTCAATGAAAGGAGTGGCGGTAGTATTCTCCGTCTTCTCCTCCAACTGTTCATTCAGCAAGTTCGACCCCTGTTTGATGGCCTCCCACAGTGAAAACACATTCTCTCTGGTACACACAATCTTATTATCGTGTTTGTTGAAGTCGATCTTTCGGTGGAAGGTGCAGCGGTGGTGGGCCATGAAGTCAATATCCCTCTCGTATCTCTCCCACGCCTCCCCCGCCAGCTCTTCCCAGCCAAACACCCGATAGCGGGGTAAATCCGCCCCATTCTGCTCCAGCCAATACAAGGATCGGCGGACGTCGTCTACCTTTCGCCCTGGTGCCAGGAACGCCACCGCCTCCTCGACACGGTCCCGTCTGCAGCAGTGGAGGGCACGCTGGACGAAGAGTCCAAAGGGATCGACCACATTCTGGCTGTTCTCGTCTAATTCAAAAATCTGATTGTCACCGGTCTTTTCGGTCGTGGCGAACTTGAGGTAGGACCAGTAGGTACTCAAGTCCCTTTTGACCAGATCCGGGTGCACGCCCTCCACGTCAGGGGGGATGCCGTGAATATTCGTCACTTGGGTGACCACATCCCGGTAGGTGCGCTGCTTCGCAACCCGCGCCATCGACGTCGCCTTCACTTTTGGTCGATAAAATATCTCGATCGACCGATCCGTGGCGCAGAAATCGGCACACAGGGGGTAGTGGATGATCTGGGCATAGCACTCCACAGGAGGGTTCTCCCGGTCCTTCTCCTCCGTGTCGAATAGACGAGTGAAGTCGATGAGAATGGCACAGCGCTCCACGTACTCGACCGGTAGGGTTTCATCTAAATGGCTCTCCACTTCAGCCGCTACTGTTACCTTCTTTTTCTTCTTCTTCCCTATCGCTTCAGTCGCAATGGCCGCCTTGACCGATTCGGGAATGATAAAGGTGCGATCGTCATCGGAGTCCGATGAATACATCCGATGTCAACAAACACAAATAATAATAGTAAGTTTTAAAAACAAATCCCCAGTTTTTTATCCTCCTCAATAGCGATGGTCGTTGACGATGTGCTGGAGAGTGAGTAGGCTTGTTGCTAAAAGTGTGTAAAAAAAAAAAGGAGGAGGAGAGGAGAGTCATAGATCGGCAAAGTCATGTAGGGACAAGCCATAGCACTTGACGTAGGAAAATGACCTTAGATGGGGGATAAAACAAAAAACAGAATTCTCTCTAATATGCATTATTATATATTTACATACATCGCGTTCAAAAATACAGTACACACAAACAATATGCTCTTTCTTTCGTACTTTTTTTTATTATTATTTTTTCTATCGGGTACTGCGGCGTAAACGGAAGGCAGATTTACAAAACAAAACAAAATCAATAGGAAAAAAAAGAGAAATGAAACAGTTACATCGACTCCCTTATTTACTCCAGGCCAGGGATATCGAGATCCTCGTCCGAATCGGAATCCTTCTTCTTTCTCAGTTTCTTGTCCACGTCGTCGTCCGAGAACCCAGCCGTCATGTCGCTGGTGAGGCCCGTCCCCCCGCGACGGCGTCCGGCGGTGGACTCTCCCTCCGTCTCCGCCGTCGCCTCCTTCTCCTCATCTTCGCCACTTCCTCCCTCGTTGAGCTGCTTCCTCTCCGCCTTCTTCATCTCCTTAAACCACTCGTTTGCCTCTTCCACCAACCCGCTATCCTTGCACAGCTGCACTAAGTACTTGATGCACTCCACGTTGTCGGGGTTCTTGCGGTGTACCTGCTCGTAGAGTCGCTTTGCTTGCACTACATCGCCCCGGCGGCGGTGGCAGGAGGCGATCATTAACGGCCAGCGCACCTCCTGCGGCTGGATCTGGGAGGCGCGTTCGAAAAACTGAATCGCCTTGTCGTACACCTCATTCTTGACAAAGTACGCCCCGAGCCACGAGATGACATCCATATTCACCTGATAGTACCGGTACGCCTCGAGGTAGTAGTGGAACGCTTGGGTCTCGTCGCCCTCTCGTGCGTAGAGGGAGCCCATCCGCGCCAGCGCGTTGGGGTCGGTCGGGACACGACCAATGAGGCGGCTAAACCACTCGAGCGTGGATGGGTCGCCCAACAAGTCGTTGATGTCGGCCACCTGATACAACACCTCGCTACTATCCACCAGCACCTGCACCCGCTTGAACATCTTGACGGCCTCCTCGTACAGTCCTAAGTGTTTCGCCGACAAGCCAAGGTTGTAGATGGCCTCAATGTTGTCGGCCTCCACGGCGAGGGCCTTGTGATAGAACTCCTTTGCCTCCTCCAGAGATCCCTTCTTGAAGAGGAAGTTGCCCTTGTTCACCAGCGCCTTGGCGTTGTACTGGTTGGCCTCGATGCTCAGGTTGCTATACTTCTCTCCCTGGTCGTACTCCCCCTCGAGGAAGTAAAGGTACGCAAGGTTGGTGGCGGCGCGGGCGCGGAGGGCGGGGTCCTTCTTTTCGAACTCCTTCAAACCGGTGATCGCCTCCTTGTACTGCTTGTGCTTGAGGTAGTTGAGATACTTGCACATCTCCAGTTCACTCGCCACGTGGGAGGTGGGGTCGCGCATCTCGTACTGGCGCAGTTGTTGTATCACGTAATCGTACCCCTCTCTCCAGTCCTTGGCGATGATGGGGGCGATCAGGCGGGCGGCGGTAATGATGCAATGGAGAAAGTGTGCGCGGCGCTCCTTCAGCTCGTTGCGCAACGCGTCGTCCACGAGGACGTCTTTCTTTTCCTCCTCCTCCTCAAAGTCTTCCTCGTCGTCCAGACCTTCCGGACGGCAGTTGATCATTTTGTTGAAGGCGCGCTTTACCTTCTCCGTCTCCCCGAGAGCGTAGTAGCACAGGAGGAGGTTCATGGCGACGGAGACATCCCCGCCGTTCTCCACGATGGTTTCAAAGTTGTTCACCGCGTCGCGGTATTGGCCGAGCTTGACAAAGCAGTTTCCGATATTACGAAAAAGTTTGTTGCGCAACTCCTTGCCGGAGGAAGGGGCCTCGTCCAGGGCGGTTCGGTACATTTTGATCGCTAACGAGTATTTCTTCTGTGCGGCATAGATATTTCCCATATTCACACGCAGGCGACCCGCTTGTGGAAAGTCGGCGTTTCGAATGATGAGATTGTACGTGTTCAGTGCCTCCGAGTAAAGTTCGTGATTCTGATACTGGACGGCCAGGTTGAAATGAACGGCGTAGGTGAGGTCAATGTTGACTTGCTCGCCGAGGCCCAGTTCCTCCCGTTGCTTGCACAGCAGACGGTCCTTCTTGCCGGCTTCCTTTGCCTTTTCAAGGGCCGCACCATAGTCCTTCTGCTTCGCGAGCATGGCGCTTTCCTCAATCAGCTTGTTTACCTGTCGCTCCATCTCCGCACATTGCTCCTCTGGGCTGTTTTCACTGCGCTTCTTCAGTGGAGGAGCGGGACCGAGAGCCATGCCTGCCATGCGGCTCTGACCGGTGGGGTCGAACATGTTGGCATTGCCCGTGGAGTTGAAACCAACGGGTCGATTCGACGTCATGGGACGCGCGGCGCCGGAGAGCGCACCGCCCATGGTGCCCAGTCGGCTCCCTGTTGCTCCCCACGCGCTTCCCATGCCGTTGCCAGCGCCCCACTGGGATGGGGGTGCCTGAAGGAGAGGGTTGCCCCCACCACTCATCGGTGGTGCGCCAGCGAACGGGTTACCGCCACCCCACGCATCAGGGGCCTCTGTTTCAAAAGCTGCGTACACATCTTCGTCCGCCATTTTCCTTTTCTTTTTTCGGTAAAATAACTAACAAAGAAAAATACAAAAATCCTACTAAAACTAACTTCGACGAGTGAAAAGGAACGGGGGAAAGCGCAATGTGAGGTGTACCGTACACATCGTACGAGCAGCACGGTAAACAAAAACACAAGAGTAAAACCACTTTCCGCAATTCACGAAAGGGAAAATCAAGAATGCAATATTCCGTTTTTCTCAGTAAACATTAAGACGGCACAAACGGTTTGAACGCTGGGGGGGCTGGCATTCGTTGCTGTGGTGGAGACTGCTGCGGCTGCGACGGGGATCCAACATTAAAACCAGACGGCGGATATCTACTGGGAACACTGGTCGGTGTTACTTGCTGACCAGACGGTGGCGGTGGCGGTGCACTGTTGCTCGGAGCCTGTTCATGGGAGAACGGGTTGTGGATGCTGCTTTCCGACGATGGCTGCTGCTGTGGTGGAGACTGCTGCGGTTGCGACGGGGATCCAATATTAAAACCAGACGGCGGATATCTGCTGGGAACACCACCGGTCGGTGTTACTTGCTGACCAGACGGTGGCGGTGGCGGTGCACTGTTGCTCGGAGCTTGTTCGTGAGAGAACGGGTTGTGGATGCTGCTTTCCGACGATGGCTGCTGCTGTGGTGGAGACTGCTGCGGTTGCGACGGGGATCCAATATTAAAACCAGACGGCGGATATCTGCTGGGAACACCACCGGTCGGTGTTACTTGCTGACCAGACGGTGGCGGTGGCGGTGCACTGTTGCTCGGAGCTTGTTCGTGGGAGAACGGGTTGTGGATGCTGCTTTCCGACGATGGCTGCTGCTGTGGTGGAGACTGCTGCGGTTGCGACGGGGATCCAATATTAAAACCAGACGGCGGATATCTGCTGGGAACACCACCGGTCGGTGTTACTTGCTGACCAGACGGTGGCGGTGGCGGTGCACTGTTGCTCGGAGCTTGTTCGTGAGAGAACGGGTTGTGGATGCTGCTTTCCGACGATGGCTGCTGCTGTGGTGGAGACTGCTGCGGCTGCGACGGGGATCCAACATTAAAACCAGACGGCGGATATCTACTGGGAACACTGGTCGGTGTTACTTGCTGACCAGACGGTGGCGGTGGCGGTGCACTGTTGCTCGGAGCCTGTTCATGGGAGAACGGGTTGTGGATGCTGCTTTCCGACGATGGCTGCTGCTGTGGTGGAGACTGCTGCGGTTGCGACGGGGATCCAATATTAAAACCAGACGGCGGATATCTGCTGGGAACACCACCGGTCGGTGTTACTTGCTGACCAGACGGTGGCGGTGGCGGTGCACTGTTGCTCGGAGCCTGTTCATGGGAGAACGGGTTGTGGATGCTGCTTTCCGACGATGGCTGCTGCTGTGGTGGAGACTGTTGGGATCCAATATTGAAGCCCGACAGCGGATATCTGCTGGGAACACCACCGGTCGGTGCTGCGTGCTGCCCGGACGGCGGCGGTGGTGGCAGCCCACTGCTGCTTGGGGCCTGTTCGTGAGAGAACGGGTTGTGGATGCTGCTCTCCGACGGTGGCTGCTGCGGTGACGGAGACTGCTGCGGTTGCGACGGGGATCCAATATTAAAACCAGACGGCGGATATCTGCTGGGAACACCACCGGTCGGTGCTGCTTGCTGTCCAGACGGTGGCAGTGGCGGTGCACTGTTGCTCGGAGCCTGGGTCTCCATCTGAGAGTGCTGCGGCGGCGCCAGCGGCCTAGTTTGCTGAATATGATTATTAGGATTGAATCCCGCTGTGGTGTCGCTGCTGGCATACGCGCTGGAACTATTTGCGGGTCCACCAAAATAGTTTGGCTTGGCGTACATTGACCTTTGTTGACCGCCTCCAGATTTGAAAAGCGCCTGTGAAGGGGGAGGAGGATTGGAACTCTTCTTGGGAAGCGGCGGAGGCGCCGTGTGCTGCGGCACACCCATTCTCTCCTCTTCATACTTGCGTTGCTTCGCTTCGTGGTCTAGACGTACACTCTCCGGCGCATCGGGGGTGACTTCCCATCGTCCAGCGCTTTGGTTATAAACAAAATAGTTTTTGCTAATGGGGAGTCCCTGAGCATCTAGTTCAACTCGCTCACCCAAGTCATTTACTGTAAAATTGCGTTTCTGGGAAGCATTCTGAAACACATCAAGTCCTTGGCCATCTGACCTCTTCACAAAAGAACTTAACGTGTCGCTCGTCATCTTCAGCAAGCCCCCAACGCGGTCCGTAAACCCTACTCCCTGTGTCGTCTCACTGGAGGGGCCATCGGCGCTGTCACCGGTGGTGTCGCCACCTCCGCGACCAGTGATATCGACACCTGTTTTGGATTCAACCCAGCTGAGGAAACCTGACATTATAACTTGCGATACACCTTAATCGTACACGACGAAAAAAAAAAAAAGAAGAAGAAGAAGAACAATGCAGGGTAGTAACTCGATTCAATCATTGTCATTATGTTTGACGAGCGGGAAACCAATACGAAATACCACGTACAAGCGCAAACTAGTGCCAATCCCACTCTCCAACCCTGCCATATAGTGTCCGCACAACTACAGCAATTCAATTAAAAACAACGATGGTATCAGTACACACGCAAAAATGTACTGCGCTTTTACTGGGGAGTACTCAATTATCCGCCGATACGCAGCCGCTACAAACCACAGTGCTAGAAAATAGGAGCTGCTGTGGATGCAACCAATCCACCTAAACAAGCGTGGATGTCTTCTCCGCAACGACCCGAAGGTGTAGCCCTCCGTACTCCCCGCAGCCTCGCCGTCACGCTTCTTCGCTATCGACAGCCGCCGGTTCGTTTCGTGGTCCAACAGAGAAAGATAGTTGAACAAGTGAATCACGCCAAACGACAGCCACATCAGTATCAGAAAATAACGGTCCCCCACAAAGAAGGAAAACCTTTCCCGGTCCAAAATCGGTTCATTCGAAGGAGTCACAACAAGATTTCGAAGAAACAGCACAGCTCCGTTAAAGTGGGCAGAAAACCCTAAGGAGCACGCCACGCACAGTTGGGCCACGAACCCGCCTTTGCCGCCATGGGTGATAAGGGGAGCCGTAGTCGCAAATACCTGGGTGAGCACCAACATGGAAAGATTTACAATCGCCAGGTGAGGGATGGGAGCACACAGGAAGGCTATCATGGGGCCTGCCCACACCACCATCACAAGTGTCACACCAACCTTACGGAACCGCAGCAGTATGGGTTTCAGGACAAAACGGCCAATCGGGAAAAAGACCACGTTGAAAAGAAATAGAGCCAACGCTGTTAGACTTATCAAGAGCACACCGACGACGAAACCGAACAGAAGTGTGGCGACGTGTTCTGGTAAAGCGGACCACGGAGTGAGAATACGATGCTTAATCCATGGCACCCGGCAGCTGAAGTAGGTCGGTCTCAGTAGAAGCACAGCCAGTGTGATCCTCTCCTTCCAATCCATCCGGCGGGTCAGCTCCTCATCGGTCATATAATGCGGAGGGTTGCTGGTGCATACTTTCAGTGCATACGTGGACCACAAACCGGTAACAATCTCGATACCGACTACCCCCACGACGATAAGAGTCATCAAACGAACCTTACTAAGTACTTTTGGTAGCGCATGGAGTGATCTGCTTCGACCCACACTGTCACTCCTGTGCCAAAATTTGGAGCAAGCACCGTGGGCTGCAAATACATAAAACGTAGCGCACACACAAGCACCCCCGTAGCTCGAAATGGAGGAGAACAGCGAAAAGCTTGCAAGCCACGTCGAAGGCCACTCGGCTACACGGTAACGCAAGTACTCGTAGGAAAGCCACTTCGCATCCTGCTGCTCCTCCCAGTTTCTCAGTCGTACCTCCGCCCGCTCCTCCGCATCGGACAGCACGTAAGCAATATACGTGTCGTTCCACACATTTTTGAATACCTGCCCGGGTCTCCAAGCATATTGTAAAAGGGGAATGTGACCCGAGTCTGGTGAAAAGAAGAACTGCGCCTGTGACTCTCCCTCGTCCAGTGCAATCGAATCCGTCCCTCGAAAGGTCAAGTATATCGAGTGCATCGAACCGGCCACCACCGTCGGCGCCACAACGCCGTCCCACTGCACGCGCATATCGGACTCCAGCGTCGAGCTCGTCACCCCCTCCACAAAGCTAAACCCCTTGTGGTGCTCCACGTGCATGCCATTCTTCAGAAACACGGGTCCGAGGTGCATCCCCTGCCGCGCACCCATCGAACCGCGCGCGTCCAGCACATCAAACTGCACGAAACTCTTGTACGGCGTGGAATCCGTCTCCTCCATCTCGTAGCAGAACTCAAACCGGTACGGACCATCCTCGAACGCCTCGCCACTCCGCGTCAACGAGTAGCTCAGCGCCGTCTTCAGCCACCGCCAGTCCATCGGGCGATGGTGACTGTAGGGCAGATGTAGCTTCGTGGCAAGCGACACCGACAGGCTCTCCGCCTTCCGCGTGCCATCGCTGCCAACATACACATTCATCGACGGGTTCACCACACCAGAGTGGGTCGTCACGCCGAGCAGCACAACGAGTGGGACGCTTCCGTTGTACATGCCGTCCCCATCCACGTGCTCTACGTCTGCTAACGGGATGTCGCTCCCACGAAGGAACACAGACTTGGTGGTGCATACTTGCCTCGCCGCCGGCGCCTTCGTCAAACGCCGGAAAAACGCCTTCGCCTCCCGCTGCTGCTCCGCTCGAGCATCCGAGCACGACTCAACGACGTGTGGGAACAGCCGCTCGTGGTACAGCTGCCCCAACGACGTCTCCGTGCCGTAACGGTGGACGGCGCTGGGCACCAGCGCGGAGTCCACCACAGACATGGCGCTCGCCGCCAAAAACACAGCGCCATAAACCATTCGGCGGTGGTCAGACGGGACGCCAACATCGCGCAGGGCCTCCGTGGAGATGTCGCGGTGATAAGCAATACTCGGGCACCGGTTCAGCCACAGGCGGCGGTCGTCAAAGTACTGACGAGGGGTGTACTGTAGCAGGTACGTGTCAACCGCGGGAACGACATAGTCAAACGTACCGCCGTTCATCGAAATCAGAGTGATGTTCTCCAGTCGGGCCCCCAGCTCCTTCGCCGGCACAGTCCCCAGCTTCATGCCGAAGCGGACGGGGTCCCGTATCCGCACCAGCTCGTCCCAATCAGTGGACGGCCGGCCCTGGAAAGGGTACGGGTACTGCCCAACAGTGGCAGTGTACAGCGCCCTCTGCAGATACTCGTTCGCGTACTCCATCAGCAAAGGCGGGAAGTGTACGGGCGTCGAGAGCAGCACAATACCGGCAATCAGATCAGGGTCGATCAGGCTCGCAATGAGGCCTATCACGCCTCCGTACGACTCGCCCCAGATCCAAAAGCCACCCTCGCTCACTCTCGTCGCCTCTCGCCGCACGCGGTCCACCGTGTCGTACTTGGCGAGGTGCTCCCGGGCAATCCGGCACTGCTCCGTCGTCTCCAGCAGCTCGTTATGGCACATGGCACCAGCGTACTCGTACTCGACGTACTCCTTCACGTGGTCCAGGCGAGCACTGTCACCACCACCCAATACGGGAGAGTACGTGTCGCGCAGTCGGCTCATCAGGTAGTGCAGCGAGTGGTTCACGAACCGTGCCTCCTTCACCATAATCGCTACGCTGTGCGCGTTCGACTCCTCCAAGAAGTCGAGGGGGAACAGCTCCGTCTGAAGCAGCGGCGTCTCCATGTGTAAGACATGCTCCTCACCCCTCTTCCACAGCTCGGGGGGGATTTCACCGTCCACAAGCACGGAGCGGCGGACCTCCTCCCCCGACTCGCGGGCGGCACTGTACACGAACGTGGCGACCCGCTCGTCGAACCGTAGGAGCGACTTGGCCTGCTGACGCACGTTCGCCTCCGACAAGAACCGCGCCAACGAACGCGCACAGCTGAACGAGCCGGCGTTGCCGTGCAGGTACACCACGGGCACGCGAAACTGCTCTCCGTCCACACGCAGCCGGCCGTGGCTGTCCGCCACCAGATCGACCACCCTCCACAGCTTGTAGTACGGCTCACGCGAGCAGCAGTACGAGCTCAGATCCACCTCCGTGAAGGACGGAAACAGGAACGGGTTCGCGTCTAACGCGGTCATCCCCTCCTGGAAGTACACCCATCGGTACGCTCCCGTCACGAAGGACGAAATGACCATCGCAAACAGAAACAACGGCAGAGTCTGGTTCAGAAAACTCAACAGTGTCAGGAACCACTTCCACATGGCCTCACTACAAGTCTATTACTAGTGTCTACTTATAATAGTGAAAAAATAAGTAGCTTGGATACTTCTGGAAAATACAATACAAGAATGGAAGTAAAAAATGTGTTTGGGAATTTGAAGCAGTCAGGCGGAAAATGGTGTAAGAGGAGTGTAGTTCACCGCTGTTAAATCGTCCATGTTGACAAAAAAAAGTATTTTTGAAGAGCATGAAAGAGGGAAGGCACTCTCCCGCTCCATTCACAGCAATTAGTTTACAAACAGGCTGGACAGTCGGTCATCAATAGCAGAAATGTAATCCTTCAAATCTTTCATTTGGGCCATTTCATCACAGCAAAAGTGATCGTTTGCGAAACGAAGAAGACTCCGCATGGTGTGACAGTTGCGGTTTGTCCCTGAGAGAAGAGCACCTTCCACGAAACGCTCCACACTTTCCCTATCCCCTCCCTCACACAAAAGGCAAATGTCCTCCATGGAGTAATACTTGCACAGCAGCTCCATTTCACGCAAGAAAAGTGACACCACCCTATCAATACAAAACTCATTGAGCCAATTATGGTTGATGGAGATCACCAACTGTACTGTATTTCCCTCCTGGGAGGGAAGGGGAAACGGCTCGCCCCGTATGTTGTGTACCTGATGAAAGTATTGGGAGGGGACGAAGATGAGCTCACCTGGGTGTTGGGTCACCTTGAAGTAGGTGACGTCCGACATGACCCGCATATCGCACGGGTTCAAGTCCCCGACGTGGTGCTCGCCGTAGTACGAGTTGCTTTCTGGAGACAGAAAGTACCACAACTTGTCACCGCTGACGTTGAGCGACCAAGAGTAGGATCCAATCACATCCGCATGAAACCCCGTCCACGTCCCTGCAGGGCCAATGTAGGCAAACCGATAATCTCCATCGCGATCATTCGAGTGGTCGTAAAATGCATTTAGCCAGTCCGCCCCCAAATACGGTGGTGCTGTATACGGCAGCGGTTCGCCCAACCGACCCAGTTCACACGGCGCGTGCCAGTCCTTTAGATAAAACCCATTCTCAGGGTCTTCATTGGCAGACCCCCACACCTTCACTAAATCACTCCACGTCATCTGACTGCACGTCACCTCCCCAGGGCAGGTCTCGTGGTACACTGGTAAAGAGTGGTCGGTGCCAAGCGAGCGCATCAAAGCCGTCGGCGTCAGCGCCGCTTCAAGTGCTGCGACAGGAAAATGCGCACCAGAGGCATTACGTATCAAAGCTGGCCGGTTCGGTATTAGGCACTGGTCTCTAAATTCTGTGAAGGTAAGTGTATTAGCGTCTAGTTCAATCATGGAAAACGCCTGTCAAAACAGTGGAAAGGGAGAAGAAAATTCAACGCCAAGAGGAGCAATACCCCACGCTCTACGCAGTCGCGGACACTTCCAGAGAACAAAGGGAAAGAAAATAAATACAATCTTTTCCGTATGACTTCTGTTACAGAACACTAATCAAAAACATAACACACAACCCTACACTGATGAACACGACAGTGAGGTGGCACACCGACACCTCCAGTGGTCGCCGAAGATCCACCGCGATCGACCACAGTGCTAGAAAATAGCAACTGCTGTGGATGCGATCAATCCACCTAAACAAGTGTGGATGTCTTCTCCGCAACGACCCGAAGGTGTAGCCCTCCGTACTCCCCGCAGCCTCGCCGTCACGCTTCTTCGCTATCGACAGCCGCCGGTTCGTTTCGTGGTCCAACAGAGAAAGATAGTTGAACAAGTGAATCACGCCAAACGACAGCCACATCAGTATCAAAAAATAACGGTCCCCCACAAAGAAGGAAAACCTTTCCCGGTCCAAAATCGGTTCATTCGAAGGAGTCACAACAAGATTTCGGAAAAACAGCACAGCTCCGTTAAAGTGGGCAGAAAACCCTAAGGAGCACGCCACGCACAGTTGGGTCACGAACCCGCCTTTGCCGCCATGGGTGATAAGGGGAGCCGTAGTCGCAAATACCTGGGTGAGCACCAACATGGAAAGATTTACAATCGCTAGGTGAGGGATGGGAGCACACAGGGAGGCTATCATGGGGCCTGCCCACACCACCATCACAAGTGCTACGCCAACCCTACGGAACCGCAGCAGTATGGGTTTCAGGACAAAACGGCCAATCGGGAAAAACGCAACAAACGAGCCAAAAAGAAGACCTGCTAAAAACAAAAGCCCTAGCATGCTTACCACTTGGCCAAACAACACGGTGGCCAGGTGTTCTGGTAAAGCGGACCACGGAGTGAGAATACGATGCTTAATCCATGGCACCCGGCAGCTGAAGTAGGTCGGTCTCAGCAGAAGCACAGCCAGTGTGATCCTCTCCTTCCAATCCATCCGGCGGGTCAGCTCCTCATCGGTCATGTAATGCGGAGGATTGCTGGTGCATACTTTCAGTGCATACGTGGACCACAGTCCGGTAACAATCTCCGTGCCTACCGTCAGGATAATTAACAAGTACAAAAGGCTGAACTTGGAGTACACATTTCGCATCAAAAACGACGGTGAAAACTTGAACGCGCTACGGTTTAAATAATACAGCCGCATCAAGAGCCCGTGAAGCCCAACGACAGCCAGACACGCCGACATCAATGCCCCGCCGTAGTATGAAATCGAGGAGAACAGCGAAAAGCTGGTGAGCCACGTCACGGGCCACTCCGCAATGCGATAGCGCAAGTATTCGTAGGACAGCCACTTCGCATCCTGCTGCTCCTCCCAGTTTCTCAGTCGTACCTCCGCCCGCTCCTCCGCATCGGACAGCACGTAAGCAATATACGTGTCGTTCCACACATTCTTAAACAACAGTCCAGGTCTCCAGACGTATTGTAAAACAGGAATGTGACCCGAGTCTGGCGAAAAAAAGAACTGCGCCTGTGACTCTCCCTCGTCCAGTGCAATCGAATCCGTCCCTCGAAAGGTCAAGTATATCGAGTGCATCGAACCGGCCACCACCGTCGGCGCCACAACGCCGTCCCACTGCACGCGCATATCGGACTCCAGCGTCGAGCTCGTCACCCCCTCCACAAAGCTAAACCCCTTGTGGTGCTCCACGTGCATGCCATTCTTCAGAAACACGGGTCCGAGGTGCATCCCCTGCCGCGCACCCATCGAACCGCGCGCGTCCAGCACATCAAACTGCACGAAACTCTTGTACGGCGTGGAATCCGTCTCCTCCATCTCGTAGCAGAACTCAAACCGGTACGGACCATCCTCGAACGCCTCGCCACTCCGCGTCAACGAGTAGCTCAGCGCCGTCTTCAGCCACCGCCAGTCCATCGGGCGATGGTGACTGTAGGGCAGATGTAGCTTCGTGGCAAGCGACACCGACAGGCTCTCCGCCTTCCGCGTGCCATCGCTGCCAACATACACATTCATCGACGGGTTCACCACACCAGAGTGGGTCGTCACGCCGAGCAGCACAACGAGTGGGACGCTTCCGTTGTACATGCCGTCCCCATCCACGTGCTCTACGTCTGCTAACGGGATGTCGCTCCCACGAAGGAACACAGACTTGGTGGTGCATACTTGCCTCGCCGCCGGCGCCTTCGTCAAACGCCGGAAAAACGCCTTCGCCTCCCGCTGCTGCTCCGCTCGAGCATCCGAGCACGACTCAACGACGTGTGGGAACAGCCGCTCGTGGTACAGCTGCCCCAACGACGTCTCCGTGCCGTAACGGTGGACGGCGCTGGGCACCAGCGCGGAGTCCACCACAGACATGGCGCTCGCCGCCAAAAAACACAGCGCCATAAACCATTCGGCGGTGGTCAGACGGGACGCCAACATCGCGCAGGGCCTCCGTGGAGATGTCGCGGTGATAAGCAATACTCGGGCACCGGTTCAGCCACAGGCGGCGGTCGTCAAAGTACTGACGAGGGGTGTACTGTAGCAGGTACGTGTCAACCGCGGGAACGACATAGTCAAACGTACCGCCGTTCATCGAAATCAGAGTGATGTTCTCCAGTCGGGCCCCCAGCTCCTTCGCCGGCACAGTCCCCAGCTTCATGCCGAAGCGGACGGGGTCCCGTATCCGCACCAGCTCGTCCCAATCAGTGGACGGCCGGCCCTGGAAAGGGTACGGGTACTGCCCAACAGTGGCAGTGTACAGCGCCCTCTGCAGATACTCGTTCGCGTACTCCATCAGCAAAGGCGGGAAGTGTACGGGCGTCGAGAGCAGCACAATACCGGCAATCAGATCAGGGTCGATCAGGCTCGCAATGAGGCCTATCACGCCTCCGTACGACTCGCCCCAGATCCAAAAGCCACCCTCGCTCACTCTCGTCGCCTCTCGCCGCACGCGGTCCACCGTGTCGTACTTGGCGAGGTGCTCCCGAGCAATCCGGCACTGCTCCGTCGTCTCCAGCAGCTCGTTATGGCACATGGCACCAGCGTACTCGTACTCCACGTACTCCTTCACGTGGTCCAGGCGAGCACTGTCACCACCACCCAATACGGGAGAGTACGTGTCGCGCAGTCGGCTCATCAGGTAGTGCAGCGAGTGGTTCACGAACCGTGCCTCCTTCACCATAATCGCGACGCTGTGCGTGTTCGACTCCTCCAGGAAGTCGAGGGGGAACAGCTCCGTCTGAAGCAGCGGCGTCTCCATGTGTAAGACATGCTCCTCACCCCTCTTCCACAGCTCGGGGGGGATTTCACCGTCCACAAGCACGGAGCGGCGGACCTCCTCCCCCGACTCGCGGGCGGCACTGTACACGAACGTGGCGACCCGCTCGTCGAACCGCAGGAGCGACTTGGCCTGCTGACGCACGTTCGCCTCCGACAAGAACCGCGCCAACGAACGCGCACAGCTGAACGAGCCGCCGTTGCCGTGCAGGTACACTACGGGCACGCGAAACTGCTCTCCGTCCACACGCAGCCGGCCGTGGCTGTCCGCCACCAGATCGACCACCCTCCACAGCTTGTAGTACGGCTCACGCGAGCAGCAGTACGAGCTCAGATCCACCTCCGTGAAGGACGGAAACAGGAACGGGTTCGCGTCTAACGCGGTCATCCCCTCCTGGAAGTACACCCATCGGTACGCTCCCGTCACAAAAGTGGAAACTACGTATCCCATTAACAACAGGGGGATTGCCTTCAGCACTCTCTGGAGGAGAGTCTTTTTCGTTCTTGGCATATTTTGGGTGTTTGATACAACTAATGTTAATACTAGGGAAAACAAGTGAACTTGTGTCAACGGAATCAAGGTTCCTTACACGGACAACAGAAGAAAACGATGGGAAGAGATGGAAGGTGAAAGCACTGGAGGAAACGAAGAAGTACACAGATCAAATTGTGTAGTTAGCTCTACAGAAAAAAAAAAAAAAAGTAGGAGGATTATGTACAACCGGCAGGTAAGCATCAGCACTCCATCTTTTGTTATTATTCGGTATAATGCGGAACGTTTCGTCACTGGTGAAAAAAGAAGTGACACTCTTCATTTAGCAGCGCTGTAAATTGTACAACTTTGCCGAAAACGTCGTATGGCTGATGATAGAGTCTATCTCATACCGAAACAGCTCCAGACAGAGGCACAGCTCTAAGAACTGGCGGTGTAGTTGTATAGCCGTCACCACCTCTTCGTTTAGACCAGCCGAGGACGCGACGCGTTGAAGTTGCTTCGTGTCCTCAGAACCCAGGGTGAGTCTACCGGAAACTAAAAAGAGGGACGCCAGCTGACGATAAAGGTAGTCTCTTGTAAACACGGTAGAGGTGGTGCCCACCACATCGTTTATGAGGGAAACTGCTTTCAGTCGCCTCTCCGACACCCCCGCCACCGAGCTTTCTTGTGTGTCGGCGGAGGCTGCCTTTAGCGACTTGGCGTTCACTCGCTTTTTATTCTCTCCCGCCACTTTGGCGGCTGCAGCAGCAGCGGCAAACATGGCATCCTCATCCCTTTCAAACTCCTCATCTATGATACTACTTAGTCTCGTCAGTGCGTGATCCAGTCGGCCGTACTCCCTGTCCATCAGCGTGCACACCACCCGCGCGTCGGGGAGCAAGCACAACGAGGCAATCACATCGGTGACCTGGAGGAAGAGGGGGACGGGTAGGTGAACACCGGAGGCAAACAGCTTACACAGCGCCAGCACAACCGGAGCCTCTTGCACCGCTGGTGAAAACAAGTGCTTGTTGCGCCTACTGTCCGAAACAGAAGAAGCCGACGGTTCCTCGTCCGACGTGGACTGGCGGCGGTGGCGGCGTGTGGTTCTACCGGCGTTACTTTCAATGAACAGCAGTTTCGCCAACGACTCTGTCGCAATGTTGTACCTGCACTTCTCAAAGAAGTCATTCGACTCCAGTACAATCTTTGTCGGAAAACAAAGATCCAAGTTAAAGGTCGGGAAGGCGTCTACCCCGCACTTGGTTTGGGAGCGCTCAGCGGAGCCGAGCAGTGCGTACTTGAGGAAGGTGTCCGGGGTGTAGACGATAAGTGTTTTTGTCAGTGAGAGCGCTGATTCCGCCAAGCGCCAAACCACCTGTTCATCGCTGTTCCCATACGAAATGACGCCCGTCTGTGAAACGGGGTATTCCCGTATTCTACGAGCGATAAAAAAGTTGAAAAAGGACATGTCTGGCCCCCCTTCCGCTCCATTGGGATGCTTATCCGCACACTGAAGAATATCGCCGTAGCAGAGACACAGCTTTCCCCCGTAATGGCTGACGACTGGAGTGGCCAAAATCGCCTTACTAATCACCTCCGATAGTCCCTTGGCCCCCTTCACCAGTTCGCATGTCACCAGGCAGGCACGGCCGAACACGGAGGGGTCTAGAATCCGCAACAGGGGAATTAATGCGTCAAACACAAACTCTTTTTGAAACGCGTACCTTAACTTCCATGCCTTGGTGAGCGACGGAAGATTGACGTAGACGAAATTAAAAAAGGCCATAATATCGACAAGGCACAATAGCAACAATTCCCGTTCATTGTTGATGAACGGCACTTTACACAGTGTCACTAGGATCATGCGGGCGCTATAAAACGTTCCGCTCAGTATTTTAGCCTCATTCGCCACAAACGACTGCACCCAGCGATCTGCGCATTTCGCAATGGACAAGATACCATTCAGCGCATACTGGTACGACTCGCGTTGCCGCTGTGACACCGGTTGACTAACGTACAAGAGGAATGGGAGGAGCACATCTACCACCACTAGCCGCTCGTTCGTTAGGTTGCCAACCCCCGCCGGACCATGGCCGCCCCTCTCTGCACTCTCCGTGACAAAGAAACCGGCCAAGTCGGGGGAGCGCTCAATGGCCTCCGCGATGGCGCACACCAATCGACAGTACGCCACTTTTTCCTTATCTAACGCCTCAAGGCTCGTCTCGCTCAACCCGGCGGAGAAGGTGTTGGTTTCTTTGTGGAACACGGACACCGATATTTTTGGGTCCAACTGACGGGCGATGCACTGCAGCATGTCCATCACCGGCACGACAGACGCGCTGGGGAGGAGATGGAAGAGGGTACCCGGGTAGGGAGCGGGGGTGGGACGGAGGTACGGTATGTCGGCCTCCGTCAGCATGTCCGCAAAGAAGGTGAGTATCACTTCCCCCAGTCCGGCCGGGGAGTTTTGCTTGGCGAACTGACAGAGGGAGAACAGAAATACCTCACCGATGGGCTCTACCGCCACCGTCGAGCTATACGCCTCACTCACTTCTCCATCCTCCTCTTCCTCCTCGTGACGCGGCGCGAATAAATAGAAATATGAGGGGGGCAGTCTACGCTGTCCGCTGCCAAGTTCCACCACCCAGTCAAATGACTCCCTTTCCACGCAAAGACCGTCTAAAATTTGTCTCAGCAGCCGACGGACCTCCGACAGTGTATTGGTGACCTCCTCGGCAGACCACTCCTCGACGTTGGAGCAGGTGATGGTCTCAAACCGCTCGGATAGGGCCGTCCAGGCCTTCTCCACACTCGCTAGCATGGAGTGGGACTTGGATACACCGTTTGTACTAGCTGGCATGTGGCATTCAACGGTCTACAACTCTATATCGAACTTGGGAGCTGGTACTCTAGGCCATTGAAGAAGAAAGAAAGAAGGAAGAATGGTAACACAACAATATAATCCTCACTGACAAGCATCTCGCACGTTGCAACGGAAGAATAGGAGAGTGATTTCGATTTAACGTGATCTTAAGCGATTATGTGTTATTTTTAAAAAACCAAAGCATTAAGCATTCTCTTCCTCCTCCTCTTCCTCTTCTTCTTCATCATCATCCACCCCGTAAAAAAATTGCTGTCGGTGTCGGATGTTATCGCGATTGTTATTATTGTTCTCTAGCCGCGAAAGGGGATCCAATTCTACCACGCCGTTGGTATTCTGGACCGCCGGCTCCAGGGTCTGCTGGCCCTCCAACTGCGACAGAGTCGACTGGCCCACCTTCGCGGAGTACAGCGGTTGTTGTGTTTGCACCGGCCGTTGTGCAATGGCAAGCAGTTGCGCCTCCTCCACCCGCTTTTTCAGCTCCTCATTCCCGTCTTTTTTTAACAAGTTATTTATTTGATCTGGGGACGGCTTGTACACTACCGTTCCTCCACTCACCACGATCACATCCTTGATGGCTAGCCAAATCACCTTGCGAAACTTACCAGGCAAAAACACAATCTGCTCCTCCGACGGTTCCGACAGCACGAGAACCTTCACGTGCTGACCACTAGGTGAGCCCAAGCACACGGCTAGCTGTTCATTCTCCCCCACACCGGTCCACGACTCGCTGTCGAGGTATTGCCGTGTTAAGTGCTTTGCTCTGTGTTTTCTTCCTGCTCCACTCATTTCTTAAATTCTACGGTGGTATTGCTTTATTATTTTTTCATCCCATTACGCAACGTACATTTCAAAGAATGAGAAAGGGGGTCGTAAAACAGGGCGGGGTCAAGGAAAAACGACGGAGACTTTAAATGTATATGAAGTCCTGTTATGTGTGAACCAAATTGTATATGAAAAGAAAAAGAACACACTGAAAACAGTAATGTATATGTTAACAGTTGTTGGGGAGTAAATACACACGGGGCATGAAATAACGAGGAGTTGTGAAACACGTGTTTTCGAAACCGATTGTCTCGCCATCATAGCCCTTACTTACCCGTTCCCCCTTTGTGATATGTATATCCAGTCGTTTATCGACTTCAAGGCCAGTCTCTGTACGGAGGAGGGAACGCTACCTCGCTGCTCGAAAACCGCTCGCCGGACGTTTCGTCGTCGGCGATGCTAATGATCGACACTAAAAGCGTCATGTCGTCCGGCTTACCGCCTTCATACAGGGCACCGTTCTCAATGCATTTGGTGGCGTAGGGAGAGTCCCCCCGAATGTCTTTTGACACGGAGACCGCCTCCTCCATCCCCTCCGCCATGCCCTCGTCTATGGCCGCCATCAGCTGGTCGGTCAGCCGATTCCGTAAGTTTGCATTTCGGCTAGCCGCCGTCGCCAGCCCCGGCTTCCCCGACGAGGACTCGTGAAAGTATTGGAACTCATTGTACACTTTATCAATAGGCTTCCACAGCACGCTGGCTAGTTTTTCCGCATAAATATTATCAAACACCCCATCGGACCCCATCACCACCACATCCCCTGGCTGCACTGGGATGAGGACCTTGTTACCATCGCTGGGTTTGTCCGCACTTCCGGTGCCCAGCTGGAACGGGAAGTCCATCGCGTGATCTTGCTCCTCGGAGGTGTACAGAATTTTACCGCGTCGGATCAGCATTAATGTGCAGTCGCCGACGGAAATAACGTCCAACAAGTTATTCTCCACATCGGCGTAGAAGCTGTTTCCCTCGGTCTCTAATTGAACTAGATGATAGCCATCCTTTCTTTGAATCTCCTCGGACGGCTCCTGCAGCGTCGCGACGAGCGCCGTGGCGGTCCCCTGCACCTCACTGTGCTTGCAATCCTCGTACGCCCTCTCCAGCAAACGGAACGAGCTGGCGGGGGTATCCCCTAGGAGTTCCTCCTCCACGTAGTCGTTCATACTCCGTGCCATCGCTGCGCTGTAAAGTCCGGCATTGACTCCCGCGTTATCGCGCCACCAGCTTACCCCGTCCAGCACGGCCTGCACATTGGACAAACTAAGAAACGCATCCTCGCCACCCGTCTCCACCTTGTCTGGGTGGGGAATGAAACTCACCTTCCGGAAGGTAAACGAGAGTCTCCTCCCTAGTACCGTGGCACGATTTCTAAACATTGAACTGGAATGTACACTATTACTGTTTTGTTTGGTTTGGTTTTGTTTATTATTATTATTTATTATTCTGTCTATAACACTTCTATTGGAACGATGAGAGCAGAAGGAAGAGAAGAAGGTGTCTGAAAACGGTATCCATCATAGCAAAACAAAAAAACAGAGAAACCATGCGAAGCAAGGGATGACGAAACACAAAAACTTTTCATTCTCATTCATATAAAACATCCAACCAATCTTCACAACTTTCTTGAAAAAACAAAAAGAAGGAATAGTATACACCACGTAAAGACATGAGAACCGTCTTTTACAAGTCGTCCACTAATTGGAAGAACATCGAAATATAAACAAGAAGCGTAGAAAAAAAAAAACTCTATACAGGGTGCAAACAAGTTGTACACAATCCTTCGTCACACGAATAAAGGATTCCTATACAACTGCCGACCGATAAAATCAAAAATGAAACTAAAATTAAAAAAAAAAAGGAGTATGTTGTAAACCTAGCGCTCAAGGAACAACCAATGAGCGAGGACATGTACAGGTACAGGTAGGAAAACGCCTTAGTGCTTCTTGGCAGCCTTCTTGGTGGCAGCCTTCTTCACCTTCTTGGCGGCGGACTTCTTCTTGGGAGCTACCTTCTTGGCCTTCTTGGCGGCGGACTTCTTGGCACCAGTCTTCTTAGCGGCGGTCTTCTTCTTGGGGGCAGCCTTCTTGGCAACCTTCTTCACGGCCTTCTTCACAGTCTTCTTGACGGCCTTCTTAGCGGGGGCAGCCTTCTTGGCAGGGGCGGCCTTCTTGGCGGCCTTCTTGACAGCGGCGCGCTTGACGGCGGCCTTCTTGGGGGAAGACTTCTTGGGAGAGGTTCTGGGGGAGGCCATTTGTATTGAAAGAGTAAGCGAGAAGAATAAACCTAAATGTGCGGGGGGAAAAAAAAAGAGAAGGCAAAGAGGATGGTGTAACACTTCGTTTTGTTTTTTGAGAACAGGAAAGAAGGATGAAACAATCACAGCCTGAAAAAAAAACAAGAAAAAGAAAGTTTGTTGTTCACTTCGTCGTTGCATGAATCTTTCCAGATATTCGCTTGACACAATGGGTTCATAACAGCAAGGCTACCACACGCCTACATTCACTTAATGTAAAACAAGAAATAATTTTAAAAAAAGCACTTTAAAAACATCAAAAAAAAAAAATCTCCACTAACTGCGACACCGACAACAACAACGAAAAGAAAAAACAGCAAAAGAATGAAAGTGAAAAAAAAAAAAGATCAAATCGATATTCTACTGAGGGGTGGATTAATGCAAGTCTCCAACGTTCGCATAAGCGAAGAGCCTTTGTATAATGGCTAGAAGAAACAAAGGAATACACATGTAAAGCAAGATTATTATTTTTTGAACCGGTTCACGACTTTCTGCGAGGAACCGTATACATGTGTGATAGTCCGTTTATGTCATTTGTTTAATGTTTCCTCTTTTTCTTTTCACGAAAAGTGTGCACAGGGAAACCACATTGTTCATTGTATCTATCTACATGATAGTACAGTTGTTGCTACTTTTCTGGTGTAGTTGTGGTTTTTTCCCCTTGACCTGGTGTTTTTCGTTTGGTCGACTTCCGTCCTCCCCTGCCCTCTGTTCCGCCCGCTGCCGTCGCTCCTCTTGTAACTGGGCGGCAAACTCTGACTGCAGTTGACGAGCCATTTCCTCGTCGCGGGCGTCGTCCTCGGTGGGGGGCGGGGGACCGTTCGCCTCCCCATCCACTCCCCGCAAGGAGTTCGCGCAGCACATGGGACAGGTGTTGTTGCGCATCTTCCAGTTCATGAGGCACGGCAGGTGAAAGTGATGCTGGCACTGTCCACTGAACTTTGGATTATCGGTGGTGTAGGACTCTAGGCAGATGCAGCACAGCTCCTCCTCGCCGTCTGCGGCGGGGGGCACGTCTGCTGCCGTCTTCATCTCTGTTATGGGGTCGACCGTCTTCTCTGCCTCCTTCTTGCGCTCCGCACTCTTCTCCTTCTTCTTTTTGGAAGAATTCTTCTTTCCGGACACCTTCGAGCTCGTTTTGCTAGACGACTTCTTGGAGGACTTGCTCTTCTTTTCCTCAGCGTCCCTTAACTCATCCACCATTAGCGTTTGGTCCTCCTCCAAGTGCACGCCGGAATCATCTAGCACGTTCACGCACTTTTCCGTGGGGGATTTGTCCTCCCAGTAAGAGGAGTTTTCATTCACCACCGGGACGACGGGGTCAGCCCCGCGTTTGGAGACCGAGAGTCTTTTTATTTCGCTAGTCATACCGTTATTTTTCCGCTAACGCACTCTTCTGCGGAAAAAACGAAGAGAGAAAAAAGTAGGTATATCCCACTGTTATTTGATCAATTACCCGCTGTTTAAGGGTTGAATAAATACATAAAAATATTCAGTAATGTGTTCTTTTTTTTATTATGATTACAAATGTTTATGATTTATTCCTATCAATTCGGTGATGATAACTCCAGCGTGTGTCCCGACGCTCCCCGGTGACAGTGCTTGTGTGTCTCAAAGAAAGAAATGAAAAAAGGGATGGAGCAGGTCAAAGAGGAAGAGAGGGTTTCACCCCTCACCACAGTAGCATGGAGTTCCTCTCTTCACGATCCTTGATCGCCGCGACGATGGCCGATCCATGAAGGCAGCCCATCTCACAAATGATCATATCCACATACACTGCCGGGGTGAGGTCATACAGGTAGCCGGAGGCTGAGGTGGACAGCTGTAGCTGGTGGGCGCCGAAGCTGGCGTGCCCACCCGGTTGGGGGCTATCGTTAGGGGTAGAGAAGACGATTGGGCTCCTGGTGGAGGCATCGTTGAGGGGATCCTCGCTGTTGCCAAGACGCATGTCCCCCAGTTTGGTGTTTTGGCCCAAGTTCCCTACCCAAACCTCGGCGAGAAATTTGTAACTTTCAGCGAAACAGAGGACCGGCTTCTGGAAAGACTTGGCGCACGCCGCCACTAGGGCAGTTCCGCAACGAGCAAACACATCTCCGTTCTGCAGTACCGCTGAGGCGCCAATGAACACCCGCGTGCACTGGGACATGAGCGTACAGCAGGACGTCAGGAGGCCGTAGGTGACATCAATATTCACCTCCGCCAGTTTGTTCGCTAGTTCTTTTCCTTCAAACAGAGGAGCGCTATCCAGCACGATCACCCGCTTCGGCCTCCGCTCACGTGAGCGCGCCCTGGAGAGTAGAATGAGCTCCACCACACTGCTGCGGCCAAATACTAAAATGGTATCCGACGAGGACACGTATGGGAGGGAACGGTCCTCTACGATACTCTTGAGCGACAGCTCCATCTCAGACTCAATGGAGTTCAAAATGAAGAGGGCAATGTTTCTAGCGGTGGGGGGTTCATCGTCTGGGAGCGGGTTGTACTGTTTGTGTAGGACCGCATCTTTAATCGACATAAGCCGCCGCACCAGTGCATCCTTCACGTATGTCATTCCTACCGTCTCACCTCGTTTTCTGCGTAAAAACATGAAATTTAACTCCACGACCTTCTCAAAGGCGGTGGTGTCGGCGCTCTTCAGGTCCGAGGCATCGAGGGTGGTCGTCTCCCTCACTAACTCCCGAAAGGCGGAGAGTGTCGACATGGCTCGTGCGTTGCCACCGACGATGAGCATTTCCTCCATCAGCAGTCCCGTCTCCGCGACCCGGGAGTGCACGACGGAGATCTTTGGGGTAATTCTAGAGGGCGCCTCGGTGTTCTTGGCAATTGCCTCTTCCATGAGCTTCCGCAACGCCTCGCGGTTCTTTTGAATCTCCTCCTCCGTTTCGACCTTCTCCGCCGCCGGTTCCTCTTTCTTTTCTATCTTGGGAGGCGACGCCTTCTTCTTTTTCGCGGGGTCTGGTTGGGCTGGTGGTTGCTTTTCTTCCGCCGCCTTCACAAACTCGGTCAGCTCCTTCACCTCCGCCACTACTGCCTCATACGTCTCGTCCTCTGGTTTTAGCCCCTTCAGCTTCTTTTCCAACTTCCGCAGCGCGTCCTTTTTCCTTTTCAGTTCCCGTTGCTGTTTCACGGCCTCACGGGACTCCTCCGTATCTTGACCTCTCAGACTTTCTGCAGGTGCGCTCATGAAACCTTTTTCGGTTGTTATTGTTGTTGCGATGTTGTTCCTTTTAAAAAGGGACGAGTGTCTATTTCTATTATTCTTTCTTCTAATGAACCATGAGCAAAAAAAAAAAAAGGGGGGAAAAGGACAGGAAAAATTAGAAACAAAAATTGTAGCACGTTCACAGCACTATTCAAGTACATCTCAAAAACCTTTTAATTCCCATCACTCAATCGCTTTGTTACATTGATGACAGTCATAAAATAATATGATCATAATTATTAAACTTCAGAAAAAAAAGGGGTAAAAAAAAACTATGTCAATCTTCCTTATTGGGAAAAATGGGAATGCCTAGTTTGACTGAAAAAAAAAAACAGTAAAAAAGAGGAAAAAAAGGAGAACTAGACAGTTTCAATCAATACAGTTAGGCGTGTTCTTTAACGAACGGATTGACGCTTGGAGGATTGCACACTGCGACGGCGGCTGCGGGACTCTGACACCTCACTTCTCAAGGTTTCTAATTCTTTTTCCAGCTTGGAAATATCGCGGTCGTTCACCTGCTGCTCGCTATTCAGCTCCTCCTTAATCTTCTTCATGTAGCGCTTGTGGTCCTTCTCAATCTTGGCCATCTCCTTCCGCGTGCTGTCCGTGGTGAGCTCCAAGGCGCTAACCCTGTACTCAATGCGCTCCACCTCCGCATCGACCTGGTCAATCTTTGCCCGCGCCTCAATCTCCAAATTGTACAAGCCCTTGATTTCCTCAATCAGCTCATCCACGAGCTCCACGTCGACACGTTCCTCCTCGTCTAGGCCATCCCCGGTGACGGCGTCGCCAATCATCTCCAGTCGCTTCTCCGCCTTGGAAATCTCCATCGCGCGGTGGCGGACGGCCAGTTCGTTCAGCTTGATCTGGTCCTCCTCCTTGCTCTTCTCGTACAGGGCCACCTGGCGGTCGTAGTTGGCGCTTCGCACTATCTCCTCCTCCGTGGCGCCCGTCGGCTTCTTCTCCAGCACCTTATCCTTGGTGCGGACGTTGCGGTCCAGCTTGCGGTGCTCCTCCTTGAGCTCAATGAGGTGCTTCTTCTTCTCGGTCAAGATGGCGCGTCCCTCCTCCAGCTGCTCCTCGGCGCTAATGGTCTCCTCCACCAGACCAGCGAGACGCTCCAGCTCTGCCTGCATCTTGAGCAGCTGGTCCTTCACGGTGTCGCGGGTGTTGTAATCCTCTACGAGCCCCTTGAGGGCCGCCTGGTACTCATTTTTCTTTTTGATACCAATGGTGAGGGCAGACTTGCCGTCCGAGTCCGCGCCCGCCAGCTCCGACAGGCTCACCATCTGCTGCTCCTCTTCCTGAGCCTTCCGCGTCGCCTCCTCTAACGCCGCCTGCAAGGCCGCTTTTTCGGTGTTCAGCTGCTTGTGTTCCTTGATGAGATTCTCTACATCGCCCGACTTGTGCACCAGCTGGTCCACAAAGTCCTGAGGTAGTCCCAGTGGCTCCGGTTGTTTGGAGGCGCGGGTCTTTCGCTTGGCGGGGACGATGCTATTTTCTTGTGACATGCGCATTTCGCTTGCACGGGCGGTGGTGGCCTGGCTGACCTCAATGTTGCGGTGGGTCGACTCCAAGTAGTCCACCTCGGAGCGGAGATTCTTCGCCCGTGTCTCTAGCTGTTGAAGCTCTTTTTGTAAAGCTACGAGATTGGAGGACATGGTTGATTTATAGTATATATGCTCGGGTTTACGGTAAGAAAAAAAAAAGAGTAATAGTTCTAATTTTTTTTTTTTTTTTGAAGTGTTCCCCTTTTTTGTTTCTACTATTGGGCGTATAAAATTTAAAACAAAAATAAAACCTTTATGAAAGAAAGAAAAGAAAAAAATACACTAGTGTTACTGTTAATGAGAAAAGTGTGGGGAAAGAGAACAAATGAAAGGAAAGCATACAGGAGAAGAATCACCTTTTTATATATAAATTACTATTGTTACTGGTTGTTTTACTTTTTGTATTGTTAATTACTACTGTGATTTCACATGTTGTTTGTTTAATCCCGCCCATCGTGTTACTTTTTATCACCGTCATCCTTCCCAGGCGTTGTCGGTTTCGTCGTCGGTTCCTCGCTCTCACCGTATAGTTTGCTAATATCTGTGTCAATCGGCTCTGCCCGGTCGTGTCTGTCCAGGGGTGCCGCCCGTTTCGGTTTCGCGCTGTGCTCCTTCGTGTGCGGAAATCGGAAGATGTCGTGTTGTGCCGCGTCCCCCTCCTCCACATGAACGGAGGGCTCCTCCGGGTCCTGGTCCTTCAGAATGCTATAGAACTGATCAAAGTGCCCTCTCGGGTCCGTGAAGCCCTTCGCTCCTTGGCTCCGAGAAACACTCATGTTGAACTCCGCCGCCTCCCGCATCTGTTTCCGTGTCTGCTCCTCGTTGGCGGAGAGACGCTCATTGTAGATGGGAACCCCGTGGATGGTGTCCACTGCCCGCTTAATACGGCGTGTCCGGTCCATCCACCACTGGAACTTCTTCTCGTTGAAGTCGTCGTCGCCCATATCGGCGCGGTACATGCGCTTGTAGGTGCGGTTGCGCTGCGCCCTGGGGTTGTACTGGGACTGCAGCCTATCCGGTCTCTCGGTCATCTCCTCCTTCTCGTCCTCGGAGAGGAAGGTGAGATTGCCCTGCTCAATCTGCTCAATACGGCGCTGCTCCAGCATATCCTCCAAGTCCCCATGGGTGTTAACGTATTCCTGTCGCTTCTTCTCCCTCACACTCGCCCCGAGGTCGTCTAGGGTGCGCTGTCCGCGGCTACGGTTGGTCAAGTACTGCTCCTCCTTGGCAATGTCCTCGTCGCTATACCCTATTTGACGGAGTATCTCTGTCTCCCTGGACTTTTCTAGTTGTGCTTTTCTGGATTCCATGTAAACGTTCGCGTTATCTATGGATTTATGAAGCTTCCCCTTGTAGTTACGATACTGTGTACGGGGGACCTCCACCGTATCTAAAATATCTTGTAACACCTGACGGTCCAGCTTGGTGTATTTTACCAGCTCATCAATCGGCTTTTTGCGATTCTCCGGATTCAGCACCCACGCCAAGTCCTCGTCGTCTATCCGACCCCGCACCAACGAATACGGTTCATGCTTGTCGCGCTCCCACGACGCGGGGAGGTTGCCAGAGATGACCACCCTATCCTTACGCATGTTGTCCGACATCTCCATGTAGGTGTTGAGGTACCACCTTGGCGAGGAGTGGTCCGTGATTTCGGTCCCACTTCCGTCCTTGGACGTTTCCACGTACATCAACGGCTCCGTGTTGACGTCATCCTGTCGTTTGTTAATCCCTTCCTGTGTGTACACTGGTTTTTTAAACTGCTGCTCCACTGGTGTCTTGTCCAGCCTCGGCATCTTCTTCGCCACGTAACGAACAGGGGCCTCCCTTACGGGCTTGACAGCTTTCGCCCCCATTCCTCAAGTGATTCTCGCTTTTCTATTGCTAGCAGGTAAAGGAGAAAAAAAAAAAGAAAAAGAGGGAGAAGCACGACGAGTGTACGGGGTTAAAAAGGAGAAGGAACAACGCCACAAACACAAACAACACAAAACAGGGATGCGTTTTTCCGCCCCAACCAAGTCTTTATTTATTCGTATCACTACGGGTGAAAAAACTTTTTACAGGATTTTCTTTTACAAAAATGAAACTAAAACAAAGGAAGGGTAAATTAAAAAACTCTATGGTGCCGAACTTTGTCAGCGTACAGCACAGAAAGACGCAACAGCACTGAAGGGAATTTTGGTTAAAAAAATGCTCCAACTGGTGCGTCGCGCAGTCCGTCGTTTATTTACTTCTTGGCAACCTTCTTGGCAGCCTTCTTGGTGGCAGCCTTCTTCACCTTCTTGGCGGCAGCCTTCTTCTTGGGAGCTACCTTCTTGGCCTTCTTGGCGGCGGACTTCTTGGCACCAGTCTTCTTTGCGGCGGTCTTCTTCTTGGGGGCAGTCTTCTTCACGGCCTTCTTCACAGTCTTCTTGGCGGCCTTCTTGGCGGATTTCTTGGCACCGACCTTCTTCTTGGCAGGGGCGGCCTTCTTGGCGGCCTTCTTGACAGCGGCGCGCTTGACGGCGGCCTTCTTGGGGGAAGACTTCTTGGGAGAGGTCTTGGGGGAGATGGTGGCGGCAACAACGGCGGAGGCGTCCATAGTAGATTGAGAAGAAAACTTTAAGAGTGAAGAACTAAAGTAAAAAAAAAAAAATGCAGTAGGGAGGAGGTGTCATTCATAGTTGGTAGGTGTCTGTATACGTGGACGAAACGAAATCGACACGCTCATAATAAACCGCGGGTAAGCGATCTTTTTTTTTTTTTTTTTACAAAAAAAAAAAGGTATCCTTTAAAAAACTCCATTTATATATATAAAAAAAAAAAAGTGGAAGAAAAACAGGCGGAGGTGTCTGATGGCGGGTGTTCTTTTTTTTCTTTGTTTCAACTATTCTCCACCTCAAACTTCTCAATGATGTTGTGAGAAGGCCACACACGCACCATACCATCCTCCGCCCCGGACGCGTACGAGTTGCCGTCGGGGGCCCAGCGCAGATGAAAGACGGGACCGTGATGTCCTCTGTTGTTTTCTAATTCAATTCCGTCGTAGGTAAACTCCTTCGTCTTCAGCTTTGACCCCACCGCTACATTCTGCCCGTCTGGGGAGAGGGAGGCACACTCAATATCCTCCGTCGTGGTGAAACCGTTCTTCACCTCAAATGTTTGGGTGTCAATAAAAGAGACGCTCTTATCGTGCGCCGCGACCAAACTGTGTTTGTGGGTGTACTCCAAAAAGTTGAGGCCGGGGATCTCGCATCGCATGTAAGGGGCGGAGGTGTCTCGTAGGTCCCACTTCATAATCTTATCATCGCAGGCGGTCACCATCGTCTGGGGGTCAATAAAGTACGTCGCCTTGACGTTGGAGTTGTCGGGACTCTCGAAGGAAATGGGATCTGCGTCTACCTTGTTGGCGTCGAAAATACGAATCACACCGTCGAAGCACCCGGTTCCAATCCTGTTCTCTAGCCAGTCGCACGACTTGATGTACTTGGGGTGAGTCCAGGAGTGGAGCATCTGACCGGTAATGGCGTCCCACAGGTTGGCGGAGTAGTCCCCGCTTCCGGTCACGAGGCGCGTCGCACCGGCGTCAAACGCGGAACAGAACACGGCACCCTTGTGACCCTCGAACGTACCAACCCAGTCACACGTCTGCCCGTTACGCAACATTGGCTTAGAGTCGTGACAAGAGGTGACGAACCAGAATGTGCCATCCACAATACTACTGTAATTAATGTGGCAGACTGGGCGTGTATGGCCAGAGCAAATTTTCACCTTTGTAATACTAGAAGCATTACTCTCCGCAGCGGAGGCGGCCGCGGCGGCAGGGGCGGCTCGGCTGGTTGGTGCGGTGTATTTAGAGCTCATTACTATTGATTTTGCGGTACTAGTATAACTTTATTTTTGTTTATGCTTCTGCGAGAGGAAAAGAGGGTGGGGCGGGAAACAGTTTGTGGCGGATTGGAAAAGTAATAAAAAGAAAGGAAAAGAAAAGATCACAGCACGGGAAAAAAAAAAAAAAAAGGTTAAACTTTCCGAATACAAATACTCTAACCTACACTAAAAGGGCTTGCATAATAGAAGAAAATGGAAGTGCAAAAAAAAAAAAAAACGCGTGCATGTCGGAATGTGCATATTTCCTCTAACTTGTTGTTCATACTGTCGTGTCCTTTTTTTAAAAGCGTATCGCTAAAGCATTTCATACCGGGGATAGTTTTATTTCTATTAATATTTATTTATTTAGTGGCCTCTCAGGAAGGGACGCTAATCCTTGTTCATCTTATTATCCTGTTTTCTCTGAAGCGAGAGAGAAATAAAAAAAAAGAGGGGGGTGCATTACTCGCGAGTTCGCTGTCTTGGAACAGCGCGAAGTACTTCGTCCACACGGAGAATCATTTCCGCCGCCTCGGACGCGTACGCGAGCACGGAGCTCTTGACCTTGAAGGACTCCGTAATCCCGAGCGTTTTGACGTCCGCAATGTCCCCGCGGATGACATCAATGCCGTAGGTCTTCTTGCCCTCCGAGTGGCTGGCCTGCAGGCGGGTCACAAGGTCGTTACTGTCGAGACCTGCATTGTCGGCAATGATGGCGGGCAAGCTCCGCAGAGCCGCGGCGAAAGCGAGCATCGCTAACTGGCGCTTGCCGGGAGTGGTCTTGGCCTTTGCCTCCACCGCCTCGGCCATCAAAAACTCGGAGCAACCGGCGCCGAGGACTGTGCGGGTTTCCTTCACGGTCTCGGAAATGACGCAGACCGCATCATGGATGGAGCGCTCGGCCTCGTCGAGGATGTGGCGAGATGTTCCGCGAAGAACAATGGTGCACGCCTCGCCCTTGGGAAGACCGGAGAAGCGGATAACGGTGCCCTCCCCAATCATCACCTCATCAATGAGCTCCGCGGTACCGTACTGGACGTTTGCGGTTTCGTCAAAGGTGGACACGACGTCGGCACCCAGAGCCTTCGCCAGACGCTCTATGCCGTCAAAGTCGGCGTGCTCAATTGCCATGACACCGTGCTGCGCGAATATCTCCTCCGGGTAGTTGTAAATCAGCTGACGGTTAATGAAGCAGTTAATGTCGTGATTGATGATCTTCATGCACTTGCTCTTCATCTTGGCCTTTTCCGACGCCTCCACCTCGGCGAGCTGAGACACGCTCTCCACGTTGACCTTGGCACCGAAAATCTTAATCTTGTCCGTGTCCATGGGGGTGTTTGCCACCATGATCTTGGCGTTCTCGAGCCTACGGGGCTGACCAATACCGATCTTCTTGTCCAGTAGAAAGCCGGGTTCCAGATAACTGTCGCGGAGGGTACCGCCAAGCTTTTTCATAATATTAATCATTTCCAAGTTACCGCTGCCCTTCAGACGAAGCACGGCGTCTACACAAAGTTTAGCAAAGTGGTCAGACTCCACTGTAATAATCTTGGAGCTCAGCGTCGTCTTGGCAATACGAATGAGATCTTCGTAAAAGAGCTTTTCGTCATTCCCGTGATCCTCCGTGGAACTGCTCAGAGCCTCGTGAGCGATGGTAGAAGCCAATCTATAGCCCTCTATAATCGTTTGGGGGTGGATAGATTGATCCAAAAGCTTTTCGGCGTTTCTTAAAAGCTCACCAGCTAAAACGGTGACGCTGGTCGTACCATCGCCGACTTCCTCGTCTTGGGTCTTGCTCATGTCAATCAGAATTTTGGCAGCCGGGTTATCCATAAACAGCGCCTTCAGGATTGTGGCGCCGTCGTTGGTCACACGCACCGCCTGTCCCCTGTCCATGCCTTGCAGAATTTTGTCCATTCCCTTGGGGCCAAGGGTAGACTTTACAATGTCAGCGACGGAAACAGCACCCATAATGTTCATCAGACGGGCTCTCTCTCCCTTCTCCTCAGAGGCGCCTTCTCTCAGAACATTGGAAGCCTGATTACCGAAAAACATAGGAAAAAATTAATTAGTGAATAAAAATAATTATGTTTAAACTAAAACAAAAATTAACTGCAATAACGTTATTTAATTGTGAAAAAAAAAAAATGTAAAAAGGGGAGAAAAAAGAAACAATAAAAAAAAAAAAGGTGGAAAAAAAAAAATGAGAGAGATAAAATGAGGCAGATGATTTCAAGAATAAACAAAGAATGAGGGGATTCACAAGCAATAGAATCAATACCTGAAAAAGAAAAAAAAAATTGAAAATGTACAGAGTCTTTTTTGGATGACAAAAAAAAAAAATAGGAGAGTTAAATTTCACCCAAGATCCACTCTAACTCTTGAACATCAGATATTCGCGCAAATACGGTAAAGCGAAATATTCGTCACGCGCACAGCAAGTTATCCAACCTTTTGTTTGCCATGATTTATAAAAATAACGTACAGCGGTGTTGAAATTCAAAATAGTCCATACCTATCATTTCTATACTGTTACTTTCATTCTCGTTTTCATTCGGATTAATTTTGTCAACACATCGCAAGTCTTGGCAGCGAAACAGGTATTCTTTTACATTTAATTAAATTGTTTTATTATTTTCACGATCAGCCTCGCAAACATTTACGTTGAGATTTTTTTTTTAATTTTGTTAAGCACAAAACCGGCATTCTCTTTTCAGTATTAACATTTTTCTTTTTCTCACTCTTTATATTGTTGGGAAAATTCCACATTTTTCAGTCAAAAAATTTAATGTGCCTTCGACAACCAAAAAAAAAAAAAAAGTACATATACGAATAAACAACAGAAAGATTTCATGTATATTCTATTCTGCGTGTACCATAACGACAAAGTTTGTTAATTCACCACAGCCTCGTAGAATACTTTCGGCCCGCGCTTTAATTATTTTTTTGGACTCGTGATAGTCGGCGGTGGGTTTTAATTTAAAAGTGAGCAAACAGACGGAGAGGTCCCTTGGAGCGGTCGAATTATTCCAAATCTTCACATCTTCCAATGCGCCAATAGAAATGTGTTGCTCAAAGTTTTGACGAATTAAAACGCAAACATTTTCACTGGGCCCGCTCAGGAGAAGCACTTTTCCGGTTTCTTTCAGCAACGGGACAGCCGAAAGAAATATCATAACAGCCGTAATAACACTACAAATTGCGTCCGACTTCACGTAGTTGAAAAAATGAATCAACAAACTGGATAGAATAACGCTGACGCTTCCTAACAAATCTGCCATAATGTGTAGGTACACGCCCTGCATATTGTGATCGTGACTACATTCTCCCGGGGCGTGAGTGTGAAATTCATGAAAGAAAACGACGCCAATCGCGTTGACAAGAAGGCCGATAACCGACACAGTCAGCAAATAGGTCGTCTCCACTTCGGGAGGGTCCAGAATTCGTTCGATAGACTCCACCACAACAAACACGGCGATAAAGACCAACAGTACGCCATTTAAAAAACCGCCGAGAACCTCGTACCGTGCAAATCCAAAAGGGTGATTTTTGTTGGGATCCCACGAAGACGCAAAAGCAGTGCACAGACCAATGACGATAGAGGTGGCGTCCAACAGCATGTGAAACGAATCCGACACGAGGCCAAGTGAATTGGACGAAATCCCGTAAACAAATTCGAGAACCATAACGGCAAGCGTCAGCAGAAGAAACAGAAATAATTTCTTCTCTCTTCTTCGTCGGAGCAAAGTGCCTATAGTTTCTAAAACATTTCTGAACGCGTTCCGATTGGTGGAGACGGAGGCGGAAAATTGGACGAAAACTGCCATCGTGATCAGAATGCCAATCTCCGTGCGCGTTTCATACTCTCCAGACACCACGGAAGAGAGAAGGCCTCTATCGGTCGCCGAAACGCAGTAAGCGCTGACAGCGATTATACCAAATGCGAAACTATTCACACGGAATCCAACAAACACCTTTTGCGCTGCCACAACTACGGTTATCAGAGGCACGGTGTAGTGCGCCAAGTCTACAGCAACAATTGTGTCAGATGTAAAGAAAGAGCCGGTGGCACACAAAACGGAGGCACAAAAGCACTCTATAAAACTGGGGCTAAATTCGGCGTACGTCACAACGGCAGAAAGTACTACTATTGAACAAAAGAATAGCAGCGGCACCACCGCAAAGTCTGATGCGCAGAAGAGAAGCGCAATGTTGACACAAAACACCACTGCCGGAACAACCTTAAACATTTTCGGTGACTTGGGCATTCTGCCCGCCAGTTGTCCAATGGTCACAGCGGAAATGGCACCAAAAAGTCCAATTTTGGTCACCGACAAGAGGACGAACGCAGTGCTCGCCGCGACTCCTAAAGTGCGTAGTGCCGCGCCTGGGTTTGTCGTCGGGGCGCGCTCCCCCTTACCGGCAGGGACCGAAAGGCCAAGGCAAACAAATGCGGCCACCCAAAACGGGTTGAAGCCGGCGCCAACCGGCAACCCGACGCAAACGGCTGTAAATGCATAAAAAAGGGCCGATGCGGCATTACTAAAAATCAACATCTGCTTTTTAAAGGCGGGGCGGAGAGGGTGGGTTGGGTGTTTGGTTGTTTGGTAGGGGTCGGTTCCGCCGCGGGCGGAGGCGGGATGCCCGGGCCCGGAAAGGTTACCACAGCCGGCCACGCGCCGGAGAAAACAAACCGCCGTTGTACATTCATTCCTTTTTTTTTTTTTTCATCCTGTCTTTTTTCCTCGCACCTGCAAAATATGCATATGCTAGATGTTCTCCCCCTTTTTCAGTAGACTTACAGCAAATATTGCAATCATGTCAATTTTTGATTCGGATGTTGTTATCCCGTACGAGGATTATGTGTCGCTTATTGCGCGACAGGCAGCGAATTACAACCCGCCGGCAGACCCAGGGAAACTCAGGAATTTGGCGTACACATTGTCCGATAGGGCCAAAGACGAAGCCAGACAAGGACTTTATGATTACGCGTTTTACCATTCTATGCGGTGTTTAATGACAATCTTTGACAAAGATGTAGTCCATTTTGACATTAGGAAAAACTACCCGGAGCTTGGCAAAACGATGGTCCAGTTACTAGACAATGTGGACGCTCTAAAGAAGGGTCCTCTCCTAAGGCACTATAATAATATGATTGAAAAGGTCAAGCTCAATGAACCGGAGCGTAAGAGAATTATCGCGCTGCAGATGGAGGGAGACGAATCAGAGTACTTGAAAAGTCAACTAGCAATCGAGAAAAATGCCCAGGACAGAGCCAATGAATTGAGAAAATTTCTCGGAACAGCGCCAAACGAGCCACCGCCCGTTAATATCAATAATTTCCCCGAAAATAGCGTTCCGCCGCCGCTCTACGGGAATTACCAGAATAACCCGTACGCCCCCGGTGTGGATGCAGTTGTACCACCTAACGCGGAAACACTACACACGGATCCCACTTCACGCAAGTATGTGAAGCCAAAGTACGACAAGTGGAGATTTCCCTCTCGAGCTTGGAGTAAAAACTGTGGTAGACGCGGCCTGGTTAACTTGGGAAACACCTGCTACATGAATAGCATAATTCAAATATTAAACGCGACGCCAATAGGTGATTATCTCTCGGACAACCGATATTTGGATCAAATCCAGCGCGAAAATGGCAATTATTTCAAGGTAGTCAATGCTTTTAGCTTTATTGTGCGAGAACTGCGACAGAGCAACTGCAGCTACCCCGTTAGTACCTCTTCGCTGAAATCGGCCATCAGCTCTGTCTACGAGCCGTTCAATAATAATTCCCAGCAGGACGCAAATGAATTTTTGCAGGTTATATTGGATTCGCTTCACTCCGCCCTCAACGCCAAATATAACGTCAAGACAAGGATGGCGGAAATTGACAACTCGACGAAGGATGACTCTGCCCTGGCCGCAGAGTACCTCAATCAGTACAAGTTGAAAAATTCGTCCCCAATCGGTGATATGTGTTCATTCCAAGAAAAAAGTTCCGTCACGTGCCCCGAATGTGGGAGGTGCAGCCGATCATTTAATACTGCACAGTCGATTGAGGTACCGCTAAAAAGGAATAGTGGAAAATTGTACTTGGAAGACTGCTTGCGTGCATACTGCCGCGAGGAAATCCTGGACAACAACTCTTTGTATCTTTGTCCTGGTTGCAAAAAGAAGGTTAACGCGGTCAAACAGCTACAATTATTTTCTTCTCCAGAGGTGCTGTTCATAACCCTCAAGCGGTTTAGTACGTACGGCGATTTTAGTTCCGCGTCGAAAGTGAACGACGAAATTTTATTCAACGAAAAATTAGACCTGTCTCCGTTCATGGTATTGGGCTCCTCCAAAGCACAATACAATCTTGTCGGAATTGTGAATCACCAGGGAAATCTGCATGGCGGCCACTACACGGCAGACGCCAAAGGGACGGATGGTGCGTGGGCCCACTTTAGCGATGAAGTGGTGTCAACACAAAATTCACCGGATTTTCAGTTGGGGTACGTGTTGTGCTATACCAGAGCCTAGTTTCTGCGCATTGTTAAAAAGAGTATCATCCGTTTTATTTTTATTTTTTGGTGCATGAAGTGAAATATTATGCTCCCATGAAGTATAAAATGGAATTACAAGGATAATATATATAAAATTAAATAAATATTGCCCCCACGAAAATTAAGGTTAAAAGTCAGCACAGTTCTAACGCAGACGAGGATTCCCTATTATTTTCTTTACATTGATTTTTTTGTAAATAGCAGTGTGAAGCTGTAAAACAAAAAGTCGTGTAATAATAATAAATATAATGATAACAGGGAAAAACGCCGTTGTTAACTGGAGAAGGTTCGTTGGATTTCCTCATATTATGTAAAGATTGAAATGTTGTCCCATTTGCATTTTTTTTTCCCCGTATGTTTCATTTTTAGTTCATTTTATAAATGAATGAACTAAAAAGGGATAGCATTAAAAGTAGGATTACTATTCGTTTTCGTACAGAAACGCTTGAGGACCTAAAAAAAAAAAAAGAAGAAGAAAATTTCTATATTAAATTGCTTGTTACCGTTTTTTTTTTTTTTTGTAACTTCGCTGTTTATTAATATTTTTCAGGAATGTATCTAATTGGTAGTGTTAGTTTTCTAAAATACAATAATGTTGTTTCTACAACTAAATTGCCCCCTTTTTTCTCCCTTTTTTTTTAATTATTAAAATTTTGCCGATTAATTACAGCAGAGGCGTTTTAACCCAATAAAACAAGTCCTCTATGGGAGCAACACAGTCGTATGAAGAAAGTCTCGAGCAGCGACGCATCGAAAGAGAAAGACGATTGGGGCTTTTTGTAGGGGGGCAATCGCCGTATTCTAATGCGCAGGGTGGAGGGTTTAATGAACCTCCCCGACTCCCGCCTTACATGCTAGCACGTCGGGATAACTACCAGGAGCCTGTTTCCCCTAGTGTCCGGCAAGCAACCTCACGAGCAAGAACACCACCCCCGGCGCCAAAGCAGAAAAAGGCAACTCCCCAAAAGAAAGTTGCAATTTCTCCTCCTTTAGAAAAATCCCCCACTTCGCAACTTGGATGGGTGGGATCTGTTAGTTCTCCTGCGTCAACTTATGTTCCATCAGACCTTTTGAAGCACGTTCGCCGCAGTACAGCGGGAAGTAGGTCGCAGGACTGGGAAGAAAGTTCGAGAGGGCGAACGGCGAGCAGAGAAAGATCCATTAATCGCGTGAAAGATTTGGGGACGTTCTCCAGTGCAGGACGCCACGAAGGAATCCGCCCTTTATTGCGCCAGGTGTTACTCCGATGGGAACTGCAGGAAACCGAGGAACGAACAGCACTTGCCACGGAGGAGAATCGTTGTTTTTCCGAAATTGTCGAAGAGTTTCAATATTACTGTTACCTTGAAACGATTCGCGCTGCCGCTTTTGAACTTTTCCACTTTGAAAAGGCAGCTAGAAAAGCGCTGAAGCAGCAAGAAAAACGGGGTCGCGATATTATTTCGTACCTTTGTAGTGAAGATCACAATGATGCCTTTCTGAGTGACCGCCTAAAAATCCTTGAAAGTGAATCAAGGACCGCTCGCCAGACTTCACCGTTTCTCAGGTCCTCGAGTAGCCGAACAAGGGAGTCTGTTGCGGGCGAGCATAAGCGTTTTATTCCGCCGACCCAAACAAAATACACGAAACGGCGCTCTTCATCCTCCCCGTCTCCTCTCCCGCAGGCAGGGGAAAAGGACTATATCGAATTCGACCACGGTATGCATTATCTTGAGAACTGTGTTAGTGAAGGAAATAGATACCCTGCGAAAGAGGAAACTAGGGGAAAAGCGCGAGAAAGTAAAACCCGGCAGCGCGACGCGACTCATGATATTTTCCCTCGAAAATTGTTTTCATCTGCCCCCAGAGATAAGTTGGAAATTGATGTTGGTAGCCGCCGATCTTATAATTGCAAGTACCCGACGCAGTTTTCTGTCTCTTAAAAAACAAACCAGAAAAAAAAAAAAAAAACTGTACCATAATTTTGGCCTCACGGTCGTCCTGTATATTTATTCTTATCCGCAGCAACAATTCGTAGTCCCTTTTCTAACCTCGTTTTGCCCTGTCTGGTAACTATTGTTGTTTCTGGAAAGTATTTCCACACTTTTTCAATTCTTTCCTTCTTTTTCCCCTCAGCGGTGTTTAAGGATTTGACCGCGGTTGACAACGGTTTTACTCGACGCGATAGTAGTTCATATTTTTATTGGAATTAAGTCAATCAAACTAAGAAAAGAACAACAACAACAACAACAAAAAAAAAAAAAAAAAACAAATGTTAAGAAGCACCTCACGTTGGTGCAACAAGTCCGCGTTGTTTGCTGATGTTGTGAAGGATTTAACCCTGGGCTCGAGGGAAGCAACACTAGAGGAACTTCTGGATCACCCCCAGGTTCCTAATCCGTCTTTGCCTTTTATTCCACCGCCTCGCTGGGCAGCAGAGTTAAGAAGGCGTTTGGCGACTTCATTTCCTGAAGTGGAGCCACGACAACAATCTAGGTTTCTGCGGTCGTTCATCCACCCCAGCTTTACAAATGAGGAAGGTGCCAGCGGTACGATGAAGCCTCTCATACCGCTGGGGGAATCCATCCTCTTGTTTGCCGCTGATGCGTGGGTGGTTTCTGTTTTAGAGGGTCTTCGGCGCGGAGAAGCGAATTCTATAGTGACCTTGATTTTAAGTGATGAGTCACTTAGTCAGGTGCTGCGGCGGTGGAATCTAGAGCCAATGGTGCTGACGGATGCTTCCGCTGAGTTGCTTTCGAAGGATAGCGTTACCACCACGAAAGGATTGGTGAAATGGATCTCGTCAAAAAACGCCATTCCCGATCCGTATGCCGCCAGTTGCGTCAAGGCTGTTGTGGGGTCCGTTTTCCTCGAAAACGGAATGGATACGGCTACTTCGTTCTGCAAAAACCACGTTTTCTCACACATAAACTAAACAATTGCTCTCTATCCAACCTTTTTTAATTTTTGCTGTATTTTCCGGTGGACTGGATCACAACCTTTTTGTTGGACACCAGAATGCCTACTCTTTTGCTTCTTTGCCTCCCATCTGCGCACTTTTGAAGAACAAAAGAACAATAATAAAATAAAAGACAAAAATGTCTTCTCAGGAAGGTTCGGAAGCCCCTGAGCTGGAGGCTCTTTACGCTTATGACGAAGAGGAACCGAGACCAAAAACGAAGGAAGAACTAATAGCGGAGCGATTTCTGGCTCTTCACGCCGATGCGTTCCCTGAAAAGGAAAACCCCGAGAATGACCCAACGGGTAGTGCTGCCTACCTGGACGCATGCGATAAAATAAATAAAGAGTCGTTCATGATTTTCCCTACGAAAAGTGTGGCAGCGGAGCTCGCAAAGGACAAGGAAACACTGGATCTGTCCCATGCTGGGCTTGGGGAGAAGGGTTCTGCTGCGTTGGCGGCTGCCCTTCATGCAAACAGTAACGTGGTGAAGCTTGTTCTTGTAGGAAATCATATACGTCCATCCAGCGCTTTGTCCATTGCCCACGCCGTGCGCGACGGGCACTCCATCACATCACTGGATTTGTCTTCCAATCGCTTGGGGGAGGCGGAGCTACCCAAGCGCGGTGCGGAACCAGTGAAGGGCGGCACCGTGGTGCAGGAGTTGTTGGGTGTAGGCAGCAATATTCAAGAGCTGTCGTTGAGGAACAATAGTTTGTCGGACTCCGATGTGGCCCAGTTCGTGGGAGTACTTTCTGACAACACCGTTCTCCAGCAGCTGGACCTCAGCTACAACAAGATAGGCTACATGGGCGCCGTGCAACTCGGGCAGATGCTAGGACAGAATGGTGACCTGCGGGTGATCAATTTCGAGTGGAACAATTTCAGAAATGTAGGTTGCATGAAGATACTCTCGGATGGCATTCTAAACAACAATACCCTAAAAACGGTGAACCTCAGTGCGTGTGGGCTGGACGACGGATGCGCGCAGCTCGTCAACCGGGTGATCAGTGAGAACGCTATCGAGGAAATCATCATAGCGAATAACCGCATCGGCCCATCGGGCGGGGAATCCATCGCCAAAGGTCTGCAGGCGACGTCTTCGCTACAAACCTTGATCCTCGACGGCAACCCTCTCAGCGATAAGGGGTGTCTGGCGCTCTTGAATGTGGTCGTGCAGGGGGAGGCGAGAACGTTGCAGCTGCTGAGTCTGCAACAGTGTGAGTGCAGCAGTGAGGTGGAGGCACAGGGCGCCGCGGCGAGCACTGGCACCACCAAGGTTCTCATTTCCGAGACACGCAGCAAGGTGACCATGTAACATACAGATGTATAGGAGAGTCAAAGAAGAACACATATAAGTGGTTTACGCTTGCTGGTTTGACAACCACGACTTGTTATTTTCTGTTAGCCCCCCACTTTTCCTTTCCTTTCCTCTCTTCATTGTCTTCTGTAGTCCATGCAAGCATACGAACCATTACTCAACAAGTTGTCCGCCTTTGGGACCTCTGACCCATCGGTGGAGTCTTTGTGTGCACTAGAGTTAGAGAATGCTGCCCAAGAAGTTCAGTGCATGACGCGCATTCCGGTTCTCACAAAAGAAAACATGAGCCAGATCACCGAACTTATAGAAGCGTTCCCCCCGTCCTCCAAGGCGACGCGCGCCTTATTAGCCTTTGTCGCTAGTCTGTCTCTCCGAGATGAGAATAGACAAATTGCCGTCCAGTTTGGTCTCTCCTCCACTTGTGTGTTGCTCCTACAGCAACACAAGGACCTGTCCAACGAGACGCTGTACTACGTGTTCGACCTGGTCAGCACATTGTCCGCCAACGATGGCCTCGCGCGGCAGCAGTTACGGCCCGGCATTCCTTACATTATAGCCGTGCTGGGAAGCCGAAAGGAGAATATTGACGTTCTCCTCGGCGGGGCCATTTCGCTGAGTACGCTGTCCATGATCAGCAACGCCAACAGCGAGCTGACTGTCGAGCGAGGGGGCCTCCAGGCGCTCATCAATGCGTACGGTTACGTGTCGGAGCAGGCGGCCCAGGTGAAGCGAAAGAGCGGATCTTCCAGGGACCAGGGCGAGGACGCGTGCGAAAATGCCCTATTTTGGATTAAAGATGCTCTCCGAAAACTGTGCCTAGCCCCTCTGCCGTCCGTGGATGAAGCATTGAAGGCGGCGGATTTTGGTGTTTATGGGAAGAACATAGCGGTGGATGAATTGAAGTGGACGCTCACTTTTGAACGCAAAAAGGTTAAGGTGCAGTAGATGTTTAAAATGTATTTATACGTACTTAAAAAAAAAAAAAAAAAAAACATATCTTCATTTTTTTTATTTTTTTTGCGGAAAGGACCAGAACAAAAGGTTGCCCAAAATGCTTTTGATACCTACCTCTATTCCCCTCTTCCTCTCATTTTCTTCTGACACTGTGATAATAATATTAAAAGAGTAAACAGCTATTTTTTTTAAAAAAGAAAAACAAACTTTCCTAACGGAATTAGCCAACCATGAGTGAACACAATAATCCGATCGAGCTGCTCTTAAAGCGTCTCAACTTGGAAGATTATATTCCCGCATTCAAGAGAGAGGGTATTGAACGTCTTGTTGTCCTTCGTAAAATAAGCGATGATAAGCTTGCTCAGCTGATCCCGGACCAGGAGCGCCGCGCTGCCCTGAAAGAGGCTATTAAGAGCCGTGGTGGTAACAAGAACAACCGCCCTAACAACAAGGGACCCCAGGCGCTCGGTACGGAACCCATGCCCCACGACAACGATAATGTCCGCCGTGGACGCGGCCGTGGAGGTCACAACGGAGGTGGCCGTGGTCGTGGTATCGGTGTTTGCCGCCACTTCACGCAGGGCAACTGCAAGTACGGCGATGAGTGCCGTTACCGCCACGATACCAACGAGGAGGCCTTCGAGGAGGTGGAGCGCAGGGAGGAAGACTACCTGTTCAACCTCACCGTGACCATCCCCACTTCCTCCATCAAGTACTTGCTCGGCAGCACCAACCACGTGCTGGGTAGCATCCACGAGGAGTGCGAGACGTCGAACAAGATCATCTCGCACGTGGACGAGACACAGCAAAAGAACTTTGATTTGGTTCTTCTCGGTAACAACGAAAGTGACCTCCAGAAGGCAAAGGAGAAGATTCTGAGCGCCGCGGGTGTTAAGAAGCTGAACGAGCGCAAGGATCGCTTTGAGTATATAAAAGATGAACTTAGTTTTCATACCGCCGCGGTGAAGTACCTTGTCGCGGCGAACAAGCTCAACGAGGGCAACAGCCGCCACCTTTCGGATTCCATTCTGAAGAATATTATCACCGGCTTCCGGTTCCAGCAGCCTCCCCGACATTCAACACTTCCGTCTGATCGCGTCTCAAAGTGACAAGGATAAGGAGGAGGCGATTGGTAAGATTATCGCCCAGCTGAAAGGTGTGCAGGCGGTCGTGTTCGTGGACCAGAAGCGTGTGAAGGAGATGAGCGATGCCAAGGGAAGAGACCGCATGGCCCGCTACTTCAACAAGGTCACACCCTTGTTTCTTCACCGTGAGCTCACCAAGGAGGAGCGCTTCACCGTTTTAGAGGAGTTCAAGAAGGGTCAGACCAACGACAACGGCGTGAAGGAGAGACTCCTCGTCACGAGCGACGACTACGCCAAGCTGGCGAGGAAGACGATCATTCCTTTTGTCAACCTGGTCGTGCACTTTACCGTTCCCCGCACGGAGGAGATGTACTTGGTGCAGTCCAACGTCACCGGCCGCCAGGGCACCGTGGGTGTCTCCCTCCTCATCACCTCCACCGCCGAGGACCCGCTGTACATGACGCTGTGCAAGAACACCTCTTTCACGCAGTACGAGGGGGAGGAGTCCTTCCACCCTGTCGCCATCAAGATGAAGTACGACACCGTCGCGGAGCCGCTGACGCTGCCCACCGCCGACCCCCCGGAAGACTGGCGCGACCACCTCAACGACCCTAAGCCGAAGAGGGAGAAGAAGAATGCCAAGGACCAGGAGTAGATGTATGTCTAAAAAGGCACTGTTCCTTTCCGATTCCGATCAGAACTCAACATGGGCGTCTCCGTATACTATAGTCAAATTAATATAATAGCACCTGTCAACATAGTATCAAGCTTGTCAGAACCCCCAAAAACAGTTTTTTTCTTTTTTAAAGTTTTATTTAAGGATTATAATGAATAATAATGTTTTCTTAGGTTTTTTTTTTTATCCGTAATTTTATTCATTAAAAGAAGTGTGGAGCTTTTCCGTATGGAGTAAAAGTAATTTGTTGGTAAAACGACAACAGAGAACGCCGACAGGCGTCAATAGGTAAGAGTTGTTTGTCTAACTATACTCCTCTCTCATTTTTTTTTTTTTGTTTCTTCAAAGGATTTTTTTTTTCTTTTCGTTTTGTTGCAAAATAACAAATACTAGGAAAAAAAAAAAAACACAGATGTTGGACCGTAGAATCTCTACTTTTAGTAGAAACCCCCAATTTCCTGTGGCCCTAAACGAAAATGCCGCGACGTGTGCGGAGGTGTTCTCCCTACGACCCACCGTGCGAGATGCCCAAAGTGTTCTACTCGAGACCAATGATGACATGCGCTTTGTAGATAGCGTCATGATGAAGTACGCACTGGCGGGTGGCTCTAATTCACGAAAGACCACCTCCACAGGGATGGACTCGAAGCGAAGTTCCTTCCTGTTCGAAGAGGACTCTACCGGACCGTCGGAGAGTCACTCCAGTAGTAAGGGCAGTTCACGAGCCATGAGCGCTTCTAACGGGGCGAGCGAGTGGGTCCAACTCCCGGTCGCTGCGGTGGGTATTCAGAGCAATCATAACTCGTCGACCTCTAGGAAGAAAATGTCGCTACCCCCGCTGAAAATGAGTGTCATTAGTGAAAAGGAGAACACATCCCCCAAAGCCCCAGTGACCCCTCGCTACCCAGAGTCGGCATGGAGCCCTACCACACGAAAAGGGTCTGTCTTCAAAACCGATGAGGCGGAGGACAGCACTAGAGGAGGAGGCCCTGCCCCTGTCCAAGTTCTTAGAGAAGGCGCTGCAGTTCCAGCGGACTCGACTGATAGAGCTGCAAGCCATCTGGCGCACGGCGGACTGCCTGCAGGACTGCTGGACAGAGTACGCCCACATTCTATCGGAGGAGGAGGAGTGCCGCAATCGGCTGGTGTTGCTGTTTGTGGAGGTAACGGAGAAGGTGTACCGGGACATGGTCTATCACGAATACGAAAAGTTTGTCGTCTTCTGTATCGACAAGGAGCCGGTGTGGCGGAAAGCGGCGCGACAGCTGCAAATCAAGAATGAGGAACGGCTCAATAGCACAGAGAATATTTACGAGCGGTTTCAACTGCAGGAGTTAGCGGTGCGTGAGAAGCAAAAGATATTTGTAGAGGCGATGGACTATGTGTTTTCGTTAAAAATAGTCGAACACGATGCCATGAAGGCGGCTATTAACACCGCCCGTAACCGACGACGTGAGACCATGCAGGCCGCACCCCCCGCGCCCGTGATTGTTTCCCGTGAGGTGGGCGGTAGACCACCGGAGCCGGCGAAACGTATGCCGGAGATACCGAAGGAGGATAAAAACAAACGAGGCAATCCGGCACCACGACCGGCGCCAAAAACCAACCACGTGCCCCGTCCCCCCACCCACCCGCGGCCGACGAGTAGCGGCTCCGGCAAGAGCGGAAAGAGTTCAGAGTCGGGCGGTAAACCGCACAAGGACGGAAAAGGTAGTTCTGGCGCCGCCAAGGCCGCCTCCCACGGCATTGTCGCGACGTCCTCTGGCTCGTCTGGCAATTCGAGCGGAGCCAAGAATAAGAGCAAGGAGCCGACGACCTTGATTTCGAATATTAAACGACTCGTGTAGAAGATGGACTCGTCCCTATCTGTGTTTCCCCACTTTTTCATATTCCCCTTTTCTTTGCATTCATTTTTTTGAGTTCCGATGGCACATTGTAAACAGGTTCTCAAAAAAAAAAAAAAAAAGCCCTGAAAAAATGAATAAACGGATAACAATAATAATGCTGGTAATGTATAACAACAGCTAACGCAATCAATACGTAGAATTTTAATATTGCACAATTCAATTTTTTTTTTTCCATTTTATTTTTATTTGTTTCAGTATTGGTTGTGCCCTAATTTAAGCGTGTGTAAAATCTTTGTTTATGCTTCCATTCCGTTTTTTTTTTTTTTTTGCTTGTTTTCGTTGTTCATTCATATTCGTTTACTCACTTTTTTTTTTTTTCCACTAATATTATGTCTCATACATGTAAATTTTACTGGAACAGGTCCACTGAATAGAGATTTTTTTTTGTATGCTGTGAGATTCTTCCCTCCCTTCCTGGTGTACACTCCCCTCCTCTCCTACTATCAATCTAGTTGATTTGTCTATAGTTAGTCCCTCCATGAGTCGTCCCGTCCCCTCCCCCCCACGCCGCCCCCCACCAGCGGATAAGCGGAACACCGGCACCACTAGTCCCCTCCCCATGTCCATGTCGAACCGGAGTGATACCGGCATCCAGGTGCGCACCGACGGCGTACTACGGAGTATGGCCAAAATGACCTCGGTGAAGGACACCTTGAATAACATTACCATCTCCCTCCTCACCTGCGGGGATGCGGTGCAGTACACCAGCGGGGTGGTGTCGCGGTCCTCTGTGGTAGAACGAGAGGCCGCCCAGTTTTGCAATCAAAAGCGGTTGCAAACGGAGCAGGATGAGGCCGCGAAGGATAAGAAGTACTCGCAACTACCTGAAATGACTAGTGTGCTGGCGGAACTGCACAAGGGAACGCAGCAGCAGCAGCAGAGGCAGCCGACCAGCTCCCAGCCACTCAATCCGTATACCACGACCCCGGTGAGACGGGATCAGTATGCGATGGGCGGCAGGCAGCCGGCGGGCAACGTCCCCACCTACGGGGCACCACCGGCCTCGGTGGCCCCGACCGTGTACAGCGGAGCTGCACAGGTGCCCTACGCCCAGGTCCACCGACCCGTCGGACAGTATCATGCCTTGTAGGTCGGACTTCCCTTGCGACACATAACGCACGTTTTGTATATCCAGCGGGTGAATACTTTTCAGAGTTTTTGCTTTTTTTCTTCTTTTTTTCCTTTTAACATTTTGCCAGTATAGCAACCATTTGCCCATTTTCAATTTTTTTTTTTGTTTGCTTCTGCTTGTCGTTGTCTGTTTTATCTTGCTTTGTTCTGGAGGTCCCGGTAAGTCGGCACTTTTCTCTTCTCTCCAGTTTTTTTGTTTTTTTTTCCTTCCTAGTTTTATTATTATTTATTTTTACAAATGTTAGCCCACGAACAGAATGCGCTTAGCACCGCGTTCCCCATTACCGTGACGTTCTGCCCCGACTGGGGGGAGATCCATCAAAACTATTCGCCTTTAATCAATCTTTCGCACGCCAACTTCCCCAGTGGGGATGAGGAGTCCACCGAGCGGTCCCCTGTCGTTGCCTCCCCCCTGTACCGGGAGGAGGAGGAAACCCTCGCACGCCTGCTAGCCCCTGTTGACTTGACCGCACTTCCTCCTCCATCGGAGTGCGAGCCGGATGTGTATCATAGCTATGTGGAGAGTCAGCTGGAAAAGGAGGAGAATGACCGAAACCAAATTGCGCTCATTTTCTTCCGAATACAAGAAACGGAAGGCGATTGAGATGAAGTATACGGAATTCATGGAGGGTATAGAGGAGGAGCTCCGTGTGGCGAAGCAAAGCGATCTGCCACTGTATGTACGCAACTTACTAGACGGAGTACGCGAGTCAGAGACCGTTGGGCGTAAGGAGGTGGAGGAGTCCTATGACAAGTTCCTGCAGTGGGTAGAGGAGATGATCCCGCAGTGGTTGGACGCGGTCCGGGCACAAGAGTTGGAGGCAGTGCAGCGGGAGGAGGCCAAGAAGGCGGCGCTGGCGGCGGCAAAGGAGGCGTTGACGCAGGAAATCGCGGAAGGGAAAATCTCACTCGATTTCAAGAAGGAAAGGCCGTCTGTCATGCCCGAGTACTCCCCCGTGGTGGCCGACTCCGCCGACCCCGTCACGGCGGCCACCCTACGTCAGAAGGCGATCGCGATGCTGACGAGTGAGGAGCTGATGGTGAAGCGGCGGCAGGAGGAACAACTCCTCCTGCTGAAGGAACAGGAGGCGGAGCTCAAGCGGCAGATTGAAGAGCGGGAGCAGGCCAAAGCGGCGGAGTTGGCCCAGCGGAAACAGGAAGAGCTCGACCGGCAGCGGAGGGAGTTGTTAGAGAAGGAGATGGCCATCACGGCACGTCTTCAGCAGCGGGAGGAGGAGAAGAATATGATGCTCGAACACATTCGCGCGGAGGAGGAAATACTGCGAAGGCGGCTGGAGGAGAAGAAGGCGAGAGAGTTAGCGGCCCAGGAGGAGCAGAAGCGGATCGAGAATGCAAAGAAGGCGGAGGCACTGGCAAAGCTAAAGGCGGAGGAGGAGCAGCTCCGTTTACGGTTGGAGGAGCGCGACCGGGCGAGACAGGAGGAACGGCGGCGGGAGGAGGAGCGGGCCCGCTTGCAGGAAGAACAGGACCGACTGATGCGACTGTCGCGGGAGGAAAAGGAAAAGCGCGAACGCGAGCAGCAGTTACACTATCTGGCGGAACAAGAAAGGGAGTACAAGGCCCGTCTGCGTAGCAAGGAGCTGGCGGAGATACAGGCGAGGGAACAGAGGGCGGCGGAGTCAGCCTTTTCCTACCGACAGCCGCACTACGGCTCTCCTCCTGCCGCGGCCCCCTACCCTCCACCTCCCAGTCATCCCAGTCACCACTACCCACCGCATGCTGCACCTCACGGCGCTGCCCCAGGGCACTACTACCCACCACCACCGCCGCCGAGTGGTCCCTCTTACGGAGGATACATGCCACCACCGAACGCGTACCCCTACCACCCACCGAGTGGCACCCCAGCGGGGTACGGCTATTATTAAGCGCTGTCAAAAATGTATTGCTGTTTATTACTTGCTTGCGTGTGATTACTTTCACATTTCCTGTTACTTTTTGTGTACGTTGGTAAAACATGTTGGCGTGAAACTTCCAGATTTACCCCAAAACGTCTTTCTTTCTATCGCTCATCAAACACACACAAAAAGTCACTTTTTTTTTTTAGTTTTAATTATTTTTAGAATTGCCCTTGCGTAGTTAGCATGTCAGCGTACGAAAGCGGTGCCATTACCTCGGGCTCGATACGTAGTGACGAGGATGGCATACGGAGACGGTTTCCACCTCTTTCGCCGCACGCCGGCGGGAACCCCAATCACTCCACTAGCACCTCCAACGATAACGTGCAGGCTAGCCGACGATCCTCTAGTGCGGAGAAGCGCCCGTCCGGGGGCGGTCCCCCGCCCTTGTCCCCATTCAACTCGGATCACAACCAATCCCCAAAGGAGGGGTACGACAGAGGACCAATGATGGCCAACGACTATTATTCTCGATATTCCTCGCAGAATATCAACTCCGTCTCCACCAACACTAGTAGAGTTGGGGGCGGTGGCGGGGTGCGGACACCTCGCTTTTCCGATTACGGTGTGTCCCCACGTCGCTCCTTGGCCTTCCAGCGAGGACGAATGATCGGCTCCGGGGGTTTTGGTGTAGTGTTTCAGGCGATTCTCTCCGACGGCACCCTTGCCGCGGTGAAGCAGCTGAAAGTGGATAGCGACAACTTGAAGACGATTGACAGGGAAATCCACACGATGAGCAGTCTCCCTCCCCACCCGAACTGCGTTCGTTACTTTGGCTCTCGACACAGCCAGCAACACTATTATATTATTATGGAGTTTATTAGCGGCGGTAGCATTCAAACGTTGCGCCAGCAAATCGGAAAGTTTAGAGAATCCGTGTTTCAACGGTATGCCTACATGACGCTTTTAGGTCTTGCACACTTGCACACACACGGCATCATTCATCGAGATATCAAGGGTGGTAATGTGCTTCTGGACGAAAAAGGCTGCGCAAAGATTGTAGACTTTGGCTGCTGTAAAGTACTGAATGAGTTACACTCCACCATTGGGGGCGGTGGCACCCCTCTGTGGATGGCGCCAGAGGTGTGTCGTGGGGAGGCGGCAGATGAGAAGGCGGATGTCTGGGCGTACGGCTGCCTCTGTCTAGAGATGACGAACGATAGCGGCATCCCGTGGGACTTCCCCTCTGGTATGACGCTCCCTGGTGTCGCCTACGCCATCGCCTGCGCGCAAAAGTCGCCGGCGGTTCCCACCCACCTGACAGCCGCCGCACAGGACTTTATAGCGTGCTGCCTTAGTTTAGATCCCGACACACGGCCGACGGTGTTTCAGCTGTTAGAACATCCCTTCTTTGACCAGGACTACCCCAGCGACGAGGACGACGAGGCTGACTTCATGGAGGACATGGACAGCACCGTGGCACGTCAGTCTGCGGTGAAGCGCATGTACCGCAATCCCCAGGCAGATGACCACAAAAAGGATCTCCCCCCGACCGGAAGGCCCACCGACTCCACCGTGAACAGACGGCTGGTATCGGCCAACGTTGGGTTTCAGCTGAACGCCGTGGACGACGACGACGACGACGCGGATGAGAATGTGGCCTCCATCCGGGAAGACAGGGACAGTGCGGCGCGCAGCATGAACCAGAATGACTCCCGACGGAACTCCACCAACGCGGGGTTTAAGCTCAAGCTGGCGGTGGATGATTCCGAGGATGAGGTACCCCAGAAACCAATCGCAGCGACCCCCTCCGACGACGGCCAGGAGGAGTACAAGAGTATTGTCTACGAGCTGCTGTCGAACATGAATACTCAAAAGAAGAGCTCCAATGGGTTAAAGTCGGAAACTTCCTTTAGCCGCTCCCACCGCTCGGCGAAAGACGCCTTTGACGTGTCGAAGGCTCGTCAAGAGCTCCGCGACTCCGACTCAGATTCCTCCAGCAGCCCATCCGACAGCGACTCCGAGTCCTCCACCGACATCTCCGTCGACGACAGCGTGCCACCTCCTACCGCGGAGACCAAGGCCCCAGCCCACCGCGTGAGCATTGAGGAAAGGGAACCAATAAAGAGAAACACGGTCCAGCGACTTTCTTCGACAGAGGAGGGAGTCGGCCACAAGGGTAAAGGGCAGAGCAAGACTCAGATGCACACCAACCCCACCCCCGCAGCGAAGAATCCGCTCACCCCTCGTGACAAGACCGAGACGAAGCACCAAGACCCTAACGACATATCCCTCAAGGAGGAGGAGCTCATCTGGGTCTCCGGGGCGGGCGGCTCCGTTCCCAAGGAGATGATGGCACAAAAGGATATGGACGCCATCCTGGGCGTCGACCCGAGGTCGCCTAATCCCAAACTGACGAGCAACGTGATCATTCGAAAAAAGAAACCCGTTAATGGGTCCGCCAAGGAGGCGGAAGCAAACTCAAAGAAAAAATTGTTCGGCAAAAAGTAGTGTAATGTAGTTTTTTTTTTTTTTTAGAAGTCAGCTAAAGTGTGCTTTTTTTTTTTTTTATATATATTATTTTATTTGAAAGAAGTCTTTACTTTCTTTCATTGTTCATGTATCACGGCCAGACTAGTTTAAAATGCGCTGCCCTGCAGAGAGTTTCGAAGAATTTCTGTTTGCCTTCTTTGCACGATACATAACGGATACCCATTGTGATGATTTTTTTTTTTTTTTTTTGTATATATATGGTTGTTGTAGTGTAACGGTTTTTGTTCTAATTGGTGTTTTTTTATAATTCTTTTTTTTTTTTAAATTATTTGCTTGGTGTACTTTATTTTTCCACTTTCCTTCTTGTTATAGTCGAGCTCTTTTTATTTCTGTCTATTGTCTCCTTGCTGCCGACCGAAATTCACTTTAATTCACAACTACGTTTCCCCCTCCTTTTTTTCACTTCTTTTTTTTTAGATCTTTTACCGAAATGCCCTCTATCACCCCCGCCAAGCGCGAATACGAGGATCGCCTCAACCGCTGCATGACCAAGTACAACAAGGTCCTGTTCGTCGGTGTTGAGAACGTTCGCTCCCAGCAGATCCACGACGTCCGTGCCGCCCTCCGCGGCAAGGCTGAGTTTGTGATGGGCAAGAAGACCCTCCAGGCTAAGATTGTGGAGAAGCGTGCTCAGGCCACCGATGCCACCGAGTCCACCAAGGCGTTCTACGAGACCTGCACCGAGAAGAACCTTCTTTCCGGTAACTCCGGCCTCGTCTTCACCAACGAGGACGTGAGCACCATCAAGGAGATCCTCGACCGCTTCCGTGTGAAGGCCCCCGCTCGTGTCGGTGCCATCGCCCCCTGCGATGTGATCATCCCTGCCGGTAACACTGGTATGGAGCCCACCCAGACTTCTTTCTTCCAGGCCCTCAACATTGCCACGAAGATTGCCAAGGGTACCGTCGAAATCGTGAGCGAGAAGAAGGTGCTGAGCACTGGCGACAAGGTGGATAACTCCACTGCTGCCCTCCTCCAGAAGCTCAACATCAGCCCCTTCTACTACCAGGCTGAGATCCTCACCGTCTGGGACGACGGCGTGCTCTTCACTGCCGCTGATATGAACATCACCGACGACAGCATTGAGAAGATGATCCTCTCCGGCATCAGCAACGTGTCCGCCATCTCCATGGGTGCCGGCATCCCTACTGCTGCCAACATCAGCTCCATGATTGTGGACGGCTTCAAGAACATCCTCGGCGTGTCTGTGGCCACCGAGTACGAGTTCGACGAGTTCAACGGTAAGACTCTTCGCGATGCTGCCATCAACGGCACCCTCGCCCCCGCCGCGGACGCCGCCCCTGCTGCTGCCGCCGGAGGTGCTGCCCCCGCTGCCGCTGGCAAGAAGGCCGAGCCTGAGCCCGAGGAAGAGGAGGAGGACTTTGGTATGGGTGGTCTGTTCTAAGAGAAAAGGTATAGGATTTTCAATTATTTTTCATTTTTCATTTTTCTATTGACAAGCAAAAAAATAACGGAAATATTCATTGTTACTCTCTATCGTAACTGTTATCTGTGTGAGTTCACTTGTCCATAGCGCTTAATACCCGCTTTTCCCCCCTCTTTCTCTTGTTTTTTCTTTTCTTGAATAATAACAAAGTGTGGTGATTTTGTACACTCAAAATGCCGTCTATTACTCCCGCCAAGCGCGAATACGAGGATCGCCTCAACCGCTGCATGACCAAGTACAACAAGGTCCTGTTCGTCGGTGTTGAGAACGTTCGCTCCCAGCAGATCCACGACGTCCGTGCCGCCCTCCGCGGCAAGGCTGAGTTTGTGATGGGCAAGAAGACCCTCCAGGCTAAGATTGTGGAGAAGCGTGCTCAGGCCACCGATGCCACCGAGTCCACCAAGGCGTTCTACGAGACCTGCACCGAGAAGAACCTTCTTTCCGGTAACTCCGGCCTCGTCTTCACCAACGAGGACGTGAGCACCATCAAGGAGATCCTCGACCGCTTCCGTGTGAAGGCCCCCGCTCGTGTCGGTGCCATCGCCCCCTGCGATGTGATCATCCCTGCCGGTAACACTGGTATGGAGCCCACCCAGACTTCTTTCTTCCAGGCCCTCAACATTGCCACGAAGATTGCCAAGGGTACCGTCGAAATCGTGAGCGAGAAGAAGGTGCTGAGCACTGGCGACAAGGTGGATAACTCCACTGCTGCCCTCCTCCAGAAGCTCAACATCAGCCCCTTCTACTACCAGGCTGAGATCCTCACCGTCTGGGACGACGGCGTGCTCTTCACTGCCGCTGATATGAACATCACCGACGACAGCATTGAGAAGATGATCCTCTCCGGCATCAGCAACGTGTCCGCCATCTCCATGGGTGCCGGCATCCCTACTGCTGCCAACATCAGCTCCATGATTGTGGACGGCTTCAAGAACATCCTCGGCGTGTCTGTGGCCACCGAGTACGAGTTCGACGAGTTCAACGGTAAGACTCTTCGCGATGCTGCCATCAACGGCACCCTCGCCCCCGCCGCGGACGCCGCCCCTGCTGCTGCCGCCGGAGGTGCTGCCCCCGCTGCCGCTGGCAAGAAGGCCGAGCCTGAGCCCGAGGAAGAGGAGGAGGACTTTGGTATGGGTGGTCTGTTCTAAACAACGACGGGAGACTAAGAGAATCCACACTACTTTTATTTTACTCATTTCTTTCCTTTTATAGTCAAATCATTGCGTGTCCTTTTCGTTGTTATTGGTCCTTGTTCGTCTTTTGCCAATAGAGAATTCTCTTCAAACTTATTTGATCATCTTTCCTCCTCTCTTTTACTAGTTTGTTTTTCCCTTTTAAGAGTTAGTGTTGGCCTTCCTCCATGTCTAGAGTGCTGGTAGTGCTTCTTACCTACGACGACCCGGAGTGCGGTGGCGCCGCGGACGCCCTGGCGGAACATCTCCAGCGGGACGCCGCTGAGCTAGATACACAATGTCAGCTGTCCGTCAAGCCGATTCAGGTGGTACAGAATGGCTCTCATCGGGATGCCCTCTATGGCACACTGCAGGAACTTTTCCAAGTAAAGCCACAGGACATCTTTGTGATCTCCTTCTTGAAGGGACACCAACCGGAGGAGTATCGGAAGATATCGGATCTTTGTAAAGGAGTGAAGCCGCATGCGCTGCAATATCCAAATTTTAACCCACCTAGCCAATTACAATGATGTGGGTCTGATTATTAGAAATTTAGTGAGGTTGGTCCTGAATGAGATGCTGAGTGATGTGACGGAGAAGACAACAAAGTGAGGTCTCTTTTTAACCCCTCGGATTGTTCTATAGAATCGTCGTACTACTAGATGAGTTACTTTATATGACTATACAGGTTGTACCTTCACATTTATTTAGCTGAGTTTTTTTTTTTGTTGTTTTTGCCGTCTGCGGGCAGCATGCTTTTTCTCTGCTTTCCTCCTCATCAGTTTTAGATTCTTTGCTCAAGAAGGAGAAGCTTAGATAGATATCGTATTTTTATTGAATGACAGAACACATCGAAGAGGAGTTGCCGGAGGTGAACATCGAGCACAAGTCGGTGTGCACGATTATAAAGGAGGAGCTCCATGAGCCAAAGTGGGTTGTGCTGGTGTTCGCGTGCCTGCTAACCTTTGGCGGGTCGTACATCATGGATTTCCCCGGGGCATTCGGCAGCGGTGATGAGAGCACGATTGAACAGGCATTTAAGGAGGCGGGTAAGGTGTACACACAGAGTATGAACCAACTTCTCTACAGCGTGTACTCGTGGCCGAACACTGTCCTGGCCATCGTGGGTGGTCTGCTGATTGACAAGTATTTGGGACTTCGCCGTGCCTTACTACTCTTCACCTTTTTGGTACTCTGTGGGGCTGCGCTGTTTTACGTTGGCGTCGTGGCCACCTCTTTCCCCTTAATCCTGTGTGCCAGAGTTCTCTACGGCCTCGGCGGGGAGTCCCTGAGTGTGGCGCAGTCCGCCTTCGTGGCGCGATGGTTCAAGACGGGCCGCGGGATGTCGTTGGCATTTGGGGTGTCGATTAGCACCTCGCGCATCGGGTCGTCCCTCAACTTTATTCTGTCTCCGTTACTGGCTGGACGGTACGGCGTTGCCACCGCCTCCTTGGCAGGTGTCCTGGCGTGTGCGGCGTCCCTAATAGCGTGTATCGTACTAGTCGCCGCGGATGTCTACGCCGTCCGCACTGGCTACATCAAGGAGGAAGGACACGAGGAGGAGGAGGAAACAGCACTGCTAGGGGCGGAGAGGGAGGAGGAGGAGGAGGAAGAGGCGGCACAAAGCAAGAGTGCCTGCTGCGACAGTTTGTGGCGTCTACCCACCACATTTTGGCTTCTCTCCGTCATTTGCGTCTGCGCTTACATGTCCATCTACCCTTTCATCGGGATCGCGAGAATCTTCTTTGAAAGAAAGTACGCCTGCTCGCCCGAGTACGCGGGACAGATTATATCCACCTATCAAATCACCGCCGCCGTCTGCAGTCCGCTGGTGGGTCTGTTCGTCGACACCATGGGGATGAACACGGTGTGGCTACTGCTGGCCTGCCTTGCTTTTGGCATCATTCATGCTCTGTTCATGGCGACGGCACTACCGGCGGTGGTGCTCATGGTCGCGATGGGCTTCTTCTACAGTTTTCTGGTTTCAGGGCTGTGGCCGTCGATCCCACTCGCAGTCCCTGGCAATTACCTCGGATTTGCGTACGGGACGATGACGTCTTGTCAAAATATTGGGTTTGCCTTTTTCCCTCTTTTGATTGGCTACACGTTAGACCAATACACCCATCACCCCGGCGCCAACAGCGGCGACCACACTGGCAGCAGCGGTAGCGGCAGCTCCTTCTTCAGTGCCTCGTCTTCATGGGAGAGTGGCAGCTCGTCGAGCAGCTTCAGTGGGAGCGGCGAGTCATCTTCCCTTCCCACCCTCGAAGGGTTCATGACGACGGAGGTGATGTTCATTGTGGCTGCTGGCATCGGCGTGCTCGCCTCCTTTGCCCTCATCGCGGAGGACGGCCGCAACGGCGGCTTTCTCTCCGCCTCGATTGCCCGGCGCGTTCGGATTATCTCCGGCCAGCAGGAGGACGAGGACCGTCGTTCCCTCTTGCAAGGCATTATCCCTGAGTCTCAGCGAACCCCACTGCGACCGGCGGCAGTGGAGGACAGCAGGGCGGACGTCTAATCAAATACCACCGCGTGCGTTGTTTTTTTCAGAAAAAGAAAAAGTAAAATCCTAGATTTGCTGTTTTTTTTTTTTTTTTTTCTCACGAAGATTTCTATCATTGCTTTGCAACCGTTTTCAACTTTATTATCACCCATAGTATTTTGTTTTGTCTGTGCGGGTCCCATTGGACGACTGAAGTTTCTCTCGCTTTGAGCACGCTTGACATCCCTCTCTCCCTCTCTTATCCTCATCGTATAGCTACTGTTTTTGTTTTCCAACTAAGTAAGTTCTTTTTTAAAAGAGTTCTACTTGCTTTTTTACTTCAGTTTTTTAACTGCATTACTTTAAATCTTCCTAAGTTTCTATACTTCCCTTTACCCAGAAATCGAAACAGATAGTGACACTTTTTTTTTTTTTAAAAATTATTATTGGATTTGTACAATTTGTAAAACTATTCACTTTATATATTTGAGAACGTTAGATTTGGAAGTGAATCATTAATACTATAGTTTACATGCGTAGATTACCTTTACTGGTGGGCTGCAGGGTGACGGGATTGCTCTGCAGTAAGAGAAATGCCACCGGCGTAACAGGCGGCGTGCACAAGAGACGAAAGACGGTCGTCGTACCCGAGACGATCCTCTCTGCTGCGGGTCAGATGGTGAAGAATCAGAAGGCGAAACTGGATACTCCCCTGCCGATTGCACAAGAAGAGAAGGGGCCTGTGAGTGGCGCGGTAGACAATGGAAAAGGCGTCGCGGAGCTGTCGGACGAGGATCTGCTGAAGCGTGTGAATGTTTCCTTTGTGTTTGAGAGCGCCCACGCCTTTATTGCCAAAATAGCTGCATGGAGTCAACTACCCTCGGAGCCCACCGCGTTCCGGCTGGAGAAGGAGCTGTCGTTGGCGATTGAACAAGGCTCCCTAGAGGCCTATGCGTCCATCTATAGCGACTTCAAGAAGCGGTATGAGGACAGTGTCAGGAAAGGAACGCAGTCTTCTCTGTTTCTCTACAACTACCTCAAGATGCTCGTCAATTACGGAAGTTATGGTTTAATTAACTTTGAGGCACAGAAAGCGATCGGACTTCTGCAAGAAAGTTTCGTGTTTTTGGACCGCCTAAAAGAGAACGCCCAGCGTGCCCCGTCCTCACTGGATTTCCTCCCAGAAGAACAGCGGGAAATGCTCCTGCACAAGGACACCGACCTCGCCACGCTTTACCTGCGCGTTCTGTTAGCGGATGCGTACCTGTGCAACCAGCAACACTTTGAGGCGGCGGGTGAGCTGATCCGCGCGGAGGGCATGCTGGACATGGCGCACCTCTCCGGCATGTGGCAGGTCTGCCCCGGCACCGAGTGCCTCCAGCCGTTGAATCGGGCCTACGTTGTGGAAGAGTGCGAACAGTTCTTCAAGAGTTTCACGAATAAGGACAAGGCGTTACACGAGGCAAGGGCACACTCCCTACGACTTCATTCAAAGCACGCTGAACCGGAGGAACTCCTTCACTTCACTCTTCTTTGTGCGAGACTGCACCGCAAGACGGAGAATTACCCCAACGCGAAGAAACTATTTGAGAAGTACCTGGATGCGCTGGTGGAGCAAAATGTGGAGGACCACGAGTACGCCATGCTGGAGTTGGGGAGGATGATGGTGTACGACATGAAAAAGCGAAAGTCAGGTTTAGTCTATCTGGAATCGGCGACGGAGTTGATGCTGGCGGACCTACTGACGTACGAACAAGATGGGCAGACCGACACGACCGCGTACAAATTGCTGTGCGTGCGCTGTGCTGGGGCACTTCTCGATGTGGCAGATGTCCTAGAGATGAACATGGACTCCAACAAGGCGTTGGGCGTCGTACAGGAGGCATTCGAGCTGTTGCTGAAATCCAACAATGCCTCCATGAGTGCGTGGGTGTCGTTAAAGTACGCCAACCTCTTGTCCAGCCTTTCCATGACGGATCAAGCCATCGAGACGTACCTCCTCACGCTAGAAACCCTCTCTAACCCGTCCCTCCATGTGGCGCTGGGTGGTCGTCTAGAGGAGCTGAGCAGAGCGAATGTGGAGGCCACACTCGCCCACTGCTACCAAGTCCGAGTGGGGGACTTCCGAAGTGCCTGCCGTCATTACAAGAATGTGATGGATACAGCCGACAACGGTTCCCCCAAACGACGGGCGAGGCGGATTGGGAAGTCGGCAACGCCTCCGGTGGTCTCCACGGAGACGGTCAGTTTTGTGCTCACGAATTTGGTCCACTGCTGTGAGCGTATGGGGGATTCGGAGGCCGCTCTGGACCATCAGTGGCGCCTGTTCGAGCTAGGTCTGTCGCTGGGTCACTGCGAGCCGGGTGTTTTCATGAAACTCATTGACCTGGCGAACGCCGACGAGAAACTCTTCTCCCTCTGCTCGGAGCTCTTTGTGAATATCCCCATGGATGAGTTGTCCCCCGCCGTTCGTCTAAAGCTAGCCGAGACCCTCACCTACTGCATTTGCAAGTTGGGGTACCTCTCCACCGGCAACCTGTTCCACAAGGTGGTTCAGCAGGCGTACAAGTCTCAGAACTTTATGTTGTCTGCCGCCGTGCACGGCGACTACGGCGCGTCCGATGACACCGAAACCTCAAAGACGCAATTTTTCGCCGAACAGTTAAAGGCGATGGTGCTGTTCACGGTGGAGGTATTTGCGGTCGACCTCGTCGTGGACGGAGAGGAGAATAAGGCACGTGCGGCAGAGGGTAAACCACCACAGGCCCGTGACTTTGAAAAAGAGAAGATGACGTTGATGGTGCTCAATCGGGTGGGCTTGTACTTTCACGCGAATGGGTTTTCGGAAGAGGCGAAGGAGTTGTACGAACTAGGACTGCGTCACTCCGAGTCATTAGGCGATGGCGTCAAGAGCACCCTGTACCTGCGGGAAGTGGGTATTCTCAGCGCCAATTACGCAACCCTCATGTACCGACAGGCCCCCGAGGTGGCGGAGAAGTACTACGACCTGGGCGTTAAGCTGTGCCCGGAGGAGTGCAGCGTGCAGGAGGTGGCTGGTTCTTTTTATACCGAGCAGGCCTCGGTGGAGAAGGCCACCACGTTTGCGCGCAGTTTGGCCGCCAAATTCCCGGACCGCTCTACGGTGTATTATACCAACATGGCGTACATGCTGATCAACCGATTCTGGGACACGTTGACGCCCACGCAAAAGCTGCAAACCGTCTGCGACACGCTGCTCGCCTGCAACATTGCCGCCGCCCGCATCCCAAAAGTGGAGGAAGGGGTGACGGATGAAACCCTGCTGGACCGTGTGGCGGAGATGGAAGGGCTACTCCTGGACGCTGCCGTGTCTTGCTTCACCGTGGATTCCGCCACGCTGTTGGGCTATCTGTTTCTCGGCAAATTCCAGGAGCTGCCGCGGTTGACGAACAAGATATTTCGTGAGTGCATTCGTCGGTTCCCCAACGGTAGCGCCTTGCTGGCCTTATACGCCCCCTTTTGCTACCAACACGGTCACATCCGGCTGGCTCGCATGTACTATGCCAAGTCCTACGCGTTAGAAGACGGCAGTGATCTCCGGACGAACGGCTACACGGTATTCCTGGAGCGGATGCAGCACCAGATACCCTTGTGCGAGGCGCTCGTCCGGTGCTCCCTCGACCGCTTTCCTACCGCCGAGCGACACACCGCGTACGCTCACTTTTTGAGCATGCACATGCCCACCCCATTCAAGGTGGACAAGTACTACACGGAGGCCATCGCCCTCAACCCCCACGGACCCCAACGTGTACCACCTCTACGCGTACTTTATCTGGTCGACCCTCGACAACGAGGCGGTGGATGAGCATCCGTTAGTGAAAGAAGCTTTAGTCAAGAAGATTGAGTCCCTCCTCCAGAAGGCGGTGGAGCTGGCCCCCAATGATCAGAGTATGCTGTTGTCGTTAGGCACCTTCTACGCGAAGAGTGAGCGGTTCGACCCCGCGCTGGACTTCTTTCGTCGGGCAATCACCATCCAACCAAACAACCTAGAGGCGCTTAATAAAATATCCACCGTCCTTGCCGAAGCGTGCCACAAGATGGCGGGGGAGGAGCGTGCTAAGCTGAGTGGGGCCGCCAGACAGGGATTAGTGGGGAGTACCACTCCTCGTCTCCGTGGGTTGAAAAACTTCACCCACAAGCCATGTTCGAAGCGTCACTAAAAATGGATCCCGACAATACCGAAATAATCGAGCAATACGCCACGTTCGCGGTGAACGTCCTGAAAGACACCAATTTGGCCTCGCAGCTGTGGAAAATGGCAGCACGACTACGGGATAGTTAGACGCATCAAAATCAGTAAATAATAAAAAAAAAAAATTTCACATTCACAAATCCGAAATTGACGATGCTCCTCTTCTCATTTTTTTTTTCAAAAATAAAGAATTGGAATGCATTCCAATTTCCCATTACATTTCTCATTTATTAGATGTTGTTTCTTATTGTATTATCATGATCACGTGTATTATACCTCGTTTGCTTTCTACTTTTTTGTTATTGTTGTTGTGCAGTGCCCCCCCTCCGATTTGGTAACATGCGGATTCTGTTTCTCTTTCCCATCCATGCACTCTCATTCTTTCTTTCTTTACGTTTAAAGCAGAAAGTAAATAAATAAACAATACAAAAGAATAGATAGAAGTATGATTCCTAGAAAAGGGGAATGGCTGGCCTTTTCCAGCAGCGCCTATTGCCGCAAACTGACGCTCTACGGGCAGCTGGAGTGGGAGGACGATCTAAACTTTCGGGCCCTCTCCTCCTACCACCTCTCCTCCCTCGCACCGTCGGGCGGCTGGCTGGCCTTGCTGGAGGTACAGAAGGGAACACCGTACTTGGACGCTTATACGATGGAAGGGGGCAACCGTCTGACGGAGGTGTACATCCCTAACGAATCACACACGGATCTATCCGATGTGGTGGAGATCTTCAATAGCGCAGGAAGGCGGGTCGCCCACTGTTTGGTGGAGACGAGTGAGACAGACGGCGCTGTGGGCGATATTATTTCTCTTTCCTGGACCAATGAAATGAGTCTGTGCGTGTTGACGAATCTTGGGGTGCTGTTCGTGTTCTCCTTTAGTGACGAGGGGTCCATGAGCGGTGACCCCGAGAGAATGGTGCGTCCGCGCACGACAACACCCCTCTTCGCCAATCCCACCCGATCGCGCGTCTTTTCCTTTCGCGCCACAGGAGAGGGAGTACTGGTCACCCTCAGTGATGGATGCTTCGGCGGTGTCCTCTTCGGCGACGGCGGTGCTATGAAGACGGTGGAGGAGGGCCGCTTGGTGAGGCACACCTCAGCGGAATCCAACTGTACGGCACGATGCACCGCAATGGAGTTCATCCCCCCTCAATGGAACGATCAAGACTGCCTGTTGGTGTATTGGGGCGAAACGGTTTCGTATCATGAAACGGAGAGCCGTCAATCGTTTTTGTACTCTGCCACACTGGATGACATTCTGACGTCGAGGGATTCCACCAATCGTTCGGGGGTGCCAGTCAGTGGGGTGGTCCTGTCGCTGCGTCTATCGAACGATATGAGGCGACTAGCCGTCTTCACCAGCTCCTCGTTGTTGTTGATCCTCTCCTCTGATTTGGATGCCATTCTGTACGGAATGGACTTTGGCGCGGCGAAGCTGGATGAGGCAAACGGCACTTTTGCACTCTCCTCCTTTGCCTACCCTTCCACGGCCTCCTTCTCGCCACTCCTGGCCAATGAACTGAACAGCGCCGCCTCCTCGAACGATGGGGTGTTTCCTGAAAAAATGGAGTGGTGCGGGGATGGCTTTCTGCTGGTGCACTACAATAGTTTTTACACGGGTGGTGGGGACTCCAAGGATGGGGCCCCGTATTTCTCCGTTCTGCTTTGTGTCAAGGAGGAGGGCGAACACGTTCGGTTTGAAAAACTGGACTGGAGTGTGGAGGGCAGTGGCCATATTGTTTCCGTGGCTGAAGTGGATGGCGTTCGCATCATGACCGACACGTGCTGCTACCTGTTGCAGGAGTGCCCCCCGTGCCTGATCCACCTGTGCCGACTGAAGGAACCCTTTTCGCTAGCCTCCCAGTTTATTCATGCATACGAACTGTTCCAGCAGGACGACTGGACAGGACTGACCATGACGCGCTCCCTCGTGGCACAGCACACGGAGAAATCAGGTCACAGCGAGGTGGAGGCGGCGATTGAAAATTTGATGGACTGTGCCAGTTACGAGCCAGACGTGGATCGACAGCTGCTCTTTCTCAATACCGCCACGTTTGTGTGCGAGAATGGCGTCACGTACCAGCGCTTTCTTTCCGCCATCTCTGATGTGGCGAGACGCATACGCGTGCTGTCCCTTCTGCGGGACTCGTCGGAGAGTGGCATGCCGCTGACGATCGGGCAGTATGCCTACTTGGCAGGTATGCACCCCACGCAGGCACCGGAACTGGAGGAGGATGGAGAAGAGGAGCAGCGGACGATGCGGTGCCTTACATCGGTGGAGTCCCGTGTGCTGATGGACCGTCTTTGCTCGCTCCAATTGCATCAGCTGGCGTTGCGTATTGCCCAACTGTACAATGAGAGCCCGGGCCGCATTGTCACCTCCTGGGCGGCCAGCACGGTTAGCCGGTCTGCCACGATGACGGACGAGGAGGTCTTTTCAAAAATACGAAACGTGTTCGGCGCGGTGAAGGACGCTAGTTACCTCGACGCCGCTGCCGCCGCTATTCGTCTGGGGCGCAAAACCCTCTCCCTGCAGTTGCTCCATCAGGAGAAGCGGCAGAGTGCCAAGGTGTGCATGTTTCTGCAGTCCGAGGAACTGCTGCTCGCGGCGCGCACCGCCGCCCACCTGGGGGACAGTGAGGCGCTGTTCGTCACACTAAACGCCCTCGTGCATCAGTTTGGTCCTGCCCTCCGCCTCAGTACCCCACAGGCACTCTCTACCCCCATTCCCAACGACATGGCGTACATCCTCTTCGCGGTGCCGGAGTTGCTAGCGTGTCTGGTGAATGGTGCATTGTGGGAGGAGTCGTTTTCCGTACTGCTTCATCGATTGTTTTTGGTGGGACCCCCCGCAAACAATCTGTACTGGCCATTCGCTTATTTACTCACCCAAAGCTATTTGAGACAGTCCCTGATTGGGAGCAACCTTAGTGCACGGAAGGAGTGGACAGGGCTGTTGGCAGGATTACCATCCCCCGTCCGTGGGAAGGAAGCTGCGGAAACCATACACGAGGAGGATGAGCAGGCACAGAACGCGTCTGTACTACCCTCTTTCCACGTGGGCAAGCCGTCCCTACCACAAAGTGTGACCTATCTTCAAACGTATACCTCCCCCGGTAACATCCCTTCTGGAGAAGACGGTTACCCTTTACCGACAGCACCCAGAACTGCCCTCGCCCATGGAGCAGCTCTGCGGGACGGGCACCGAGGCGGCAGAGGCGGTCCACAACTGCTGGGGTGCCTCCTCGGTATCCCTCCTAAGTGACCAATCGTGGTTCAAAAAAGAGGCGCAGCTGCAGGACCTTATTATGGAATTGGTCAGTGCCACCGGGGATGAGCGGTTCGCCCAGTGTGCCAGTGTGATGGACGTGGTGCAGCGGATCGCGGAACACAACCCACAGGACCGCCGGATCGACCAGCTGAAGAAGACCTTCAACCTGACGGATACGGCGGTGTTGGTGGCGACGGTGAAAGGCGCCATTGTGGGCCGTCGGCTGAGCTCCATGACAAGCCTTGTGGGACCCCCGCCCCCGCTCTCCAAGCCTTCCTTCTTCCAGCGGTCGAAGATTCCCACTGTGGTGTACCGCGTGATGGTGGAGACCTTGTTGGAGAATGGGCTGAGGGAGGAGGCCGCCTCGTATGTGCCGGGAATCGCACAGGATCCCGGCTGCAGGGTGGAGTGGTATCTCCGCATTGGGGCCCCCATCATGGCGATTGAGGCGGGATACGAGGGAGAGGCCCCACTACTGATTGAAACCGTGATGCGCAAGTTTCCTCATCACCCGAAAGTGCAACAAGAGGGCGAGAAATATCTGAGGATGCTAGGTGGCGGTGGTTGACGAAAGGGGAGAGTGATTTTGCTTGTATAGTACAATATCACGTCGCCTTGCGATTTCGATACTTGTGTATTCCTTGAAGCGTTCTTTCTTTCCTCTTACTGTTTATTGTTCGCTTTCTCTTTGCTTTCTACAAGTTTAATAAATAAAACGTATGATCATCGTTAAGGATACCTTCATCGGGGATAACCCGGTGACGCGTCACCTTGAAATAGTAGATATAGTCCTATCGTATTGCGCTGAAAACTTGTGGGCGGCGGACTCCCCACAGCTAAAGAACGTCCCCAGATGGCTCAAGAAGGTGAAGGAGGTCCTTAAAAAGCAAGCTGCGGGTTTCCGACTACCCGATAGTAAATGTAAAAAACAAGGGAAGAATGGCCTTGCCGCGGCATCGGTAGATGCGATCGTCCGCCAAGACTCGCTCGAAAACTCCGTTGGCTCCGCGTCGTTTGATGGCCAAAAACACTCGGGCAGCGTCACGCCCGTTACCGGACCGCAAGGGAATGTCATCTTGGTGAACTCTGATGGAGAATCCTTCAACGATGATTCCAGCACTTCCCGTAGCCCCATCGAGGAGATACCACTGGAGGTGAAACGACTGTCTGGCGGTATCACCAACCAGCTGTTTCGCATCAGTGACCGAGATAGCCCCTCGCGTGCGGTGGTGGTGCGAGTGTTTGGAAAAGAAACGGAGCGCGTCATATCCAGGGAAAGCGAATTATTTTATCAATCCTTGTTTCTAAGGACATTTGTCAGCGGCGGAAACTTTCTCGTATACGAGTTTCTCGTTGGCTTTACAGCGCTGCCGTTTGAAGAAATGCCGAACGAAATGGAGAAAATAGCCGATAAAATGGCGGCATTGCAAGTGCGAGCGACGGTGGCATCAAAGGAAGACGTAAACGCCTCTGGCGCTAGTCGCTTTTCGCTAGAGGAAAACTACACGGTCAAGTCTCTGAACGACTGGGTGAACCAAATAGCCTCGGCGGAGATACAAGAAAAGGTACAGGACCAGAAACGCGCCAGCTTTATAGATTTAGGAGCGAGGATGCAAGTGGAGAGCGAGGCGATGCGGGCAATGATCGAGGCACACGTGGATCAACTGGTGGAAGGGGTGTGCCACAATGACCTGCTGTGTGCGAATCTCATGTTGAATGAGGCCAAGAAGGAGTTGGTCATCATTGACTTTGATTACACAAAGCGCAACTTTCTTCTCTTTGACATTGCCAACCACTTTAACGAATACACGGGCCTCAAATGCGACTATGACACCTACTTCCCCTCCGACTCGCACATGCGTAATTTTATTACGATTTACCGTGAGGCGATGCGTCGGTACATTCTCGAGGCACACCAGGAGCAGACCACACTAACCGAGGTCTTTGAAGGGGAGCGCAACTTTTTCTTTACCACCTGCGAGGAGGAAGAGGCACAGGTCATCACGGAATGGGTGAAGTTGGTGAAGTGGATGACTCTTCTTTCTAATCTGTCGTGGGCGATTTGGTCTCTGTTTCAGGAGGCCGTCTCCGACCTCGATGTGGACTTTTTGAATTACGCGGGTCAGCGGTTTGACCGCTACGTGTTGACGAAACAGGCGTTTCTGGATGATATTTTCCCCAATTCGTAAAATAACTGTAATACACCTAATTGTTTAATGTATACTACCCGACCACTGAATGTTTGCGCGGTCCACTGTTGTAGAAATATACGGATCTTCCTCTGTGCGTTCATAAGAATAACACCGTAGTATCGTCAACGTTTCCTACAAAAAACCGTGTCATCGGTAAAACCCGCCGAGCCGTCCATATAATTACCCATTTCCCCTCATTTCTCTTCTGCTTTCGCACACACATCACAAGCTTTTTTTTTTTTTTTCCCTCATGCCGAACATTGTCGATTTATGCAAATACAACGGGGCGTACTCGAAGCAGATTGCGGCCGACATCGAGACCAGTAAAGCGCTTGCCGCCGCGGTGAATACAATGCAGCACGAAGGCGTGCTAAGTGTGGAACTACAGTTTCACCTCTCTAGCAAGGCAACACCCTATCAGGGGGAATTACGGGAGTTAAAGGATGAATTCTTCCGTTGCGTGGACAGAGCGCTGGTACGGGTCTATCCGCCCCTCGATCCCATGCACGTGTTGACCCACCCGATTGTATTCGAGGAGTCCCCCGATCAACACGACGTCTCTGCTCGTGTGATTGTGACGAAAGCGGACGGTCAGTCGATGCCATGCAAGGTAGACGGAGTAGAAGTGAAACCGTTCAAAAATGCTAGTGCCGCCCCTAGTGGCAGTGATGCTGCGAGTGCATTCGACGATGACTTGTGGCAGCGCGCCAGGGCAGCCAACGCCAAGGTGGATGACGAAATCGACGAGAACAATCAGGAAAAGCTGGTCAAGTTTAAGAGTCGTTTGTCTCGTTTCTGCGCCGAGCGTATTATCAACGAAGCGAATTGGGCCCTTGGGAAGGAAGTGAGAGCCAGCAAGACAAGACAAAAACAGTCGACGCTATCGGTCCCACCGAGGTACAAGGACATTGCAGACGCGGCGCAAAAGTCAAAAGGCTCCAACGCGCTGCTGCACGCGGACGGACGCGGTTTACAGTTTAATGCGTCAGTGGTGGGTTATGTGGGACACTATGCCGTTCTGGGCGTTCGAAAGAGCGACCGTACGTTCTACGTGGTGGCGCGCATCCCTAAACCAGAATTTGTAGGAGAGGTACACATCAACGGAAACAAGCGATCCCGCGCCGCCTCCGAGATCCAGCTAGAGAATGTGAAAAACGTGTTACCATACCGGAAGGAGCGGGATATTACGATCCTAGATGAATTTCCTGTCGTGTCGGTCCGCGCACACCGGGTGCGTTACGGCAGGACGAAGACACCGGAGAGAGATCCCGAGATTGTCATGGAGGAGGTGTTCATGATGGAGGAAGTGGGTACCGCACCAGAGGAAGGGGATGACAGTCCAACCCATGTGGTGGAAAACACACTCACTGATATCATTGTGTTAGTGCAGCAAAGTTGCAACCGTTTTCTGGCCGATCGTCTCCGGTACAGCGAATACTTGGGGGAGAGCGACTCGGTCAAGGGCGACTTGGTGCGAACGGCAGACAATCTCTTTGTCAAGTTGAACGACTGTGCCTCTCCCCGATTTCGAAAGGTACGAGGGAAGGATCGAGTCGGGAACAACACAGCCCCAGTTGTCCATGCCTGCCGTGATATCCAGGGCCTGACGGAGGGGCCAATGGTAGAGTTTAAGCAGCGGGTGAGCGCGGGGCAGGACGAGGAGGAGCAGGCGGAGACCAACCGACAGCAGTACAGTGTGATGCGCTTGCGCGGCACCATCGCGGGTATGGCCTCCCTCCACGGTGGCGTGGTACTGATTGGTGTGGGGGATAGCGGCGCGGTGGTCGGCCACCCGTCAGGGGAGGTGACCTCCCAACTGTACACGTCCGCCTTCTTTCCCGCCATGGTGACCGGCGCGGTGACGCTCGTGGAGATACGTGCCACCTCGGAGGGAGAGACAGTCAAGAAGGCGATGCCGAAGGATTGGTGGAAGAATCCCGGGAGGGGCGAAAACTTCCGCGGCGGATGGAGAAGCTGGGAAGGATAGTGTGGTGACAGTGATAACGGTAGGAAAGGGTTTGGCACCATTCTACCGCTGTACCGCCTCCACTTTCCCGTATGTGAGGGCCTGCGCAAGTACGCTGTCCATGACTGTACACACCATGACCGCCCGCATTTACAGCAGTTTAGGTGAAGGCATGGACAGTTTGCTGAAGGAGGAGGTGGAGTAAATCAATAATTCTAAATACGTTTAATGGATAATGCTTTTAAAAAAATAAAAATGACGCGGGGCCCATGTGTTTTTGCTTGTCTGGTATCATAGGTGTTGTTCCCGAATACTATTTGTTGCCTGTTATATATATCTCTCTCTCTCTTCCATTTCTTTTATACTAGTATTCTTCATTTGCTTCTCCGCCAAACTAAAACTACAAAGAAAAAATGGGCCTCTTCCACCGCGAGACACCAAAGGAAAAGATGCGCCGCTACAAGCGCGGCCTCGATCACACCTGTAGAGACCTCGACCGCGAGAGGAGCAAGCTGCAGACGCAGGAGAAGAAGATTATGATGGATATGAAGCGGGCGGCCAAGGACAATCAGGTGGACTCGGTTCGTATTATGGCACGCGATTTGGTGCGAACCCGCAAGTACGCCCGCAAAATGTACCACATGAGAACGCAAATCCAGGGCGTCTCTCTCCGTATCCAAACCATGAGCTCTACCGCCGAGCTGGCCTCCTCCATGAAAGGTGTCACCAAGGCCATGAAGTCCATGAACAAGCAAATGAACATCCCCGAGATGCAAAAGATTATGCGTGAGTTCGAGAAGGAGAACGAACAGATGGGCATGAAGGAGGAAATGATGAACGACGCCATCGATGACGTCATGGATGACGAAGGAGAGGAGGAGGAAGAAACGGAACTAGAGATCCAGAAGGTGATGGACGAGGCTGGGTTAGACTTCCGTCAGAAGGTTGGCGTGACGAACACGAACCTTCCTCAGAAGGAGTCTGCCGAGGAGAACGATGAAGACCTCGACGCCCGCCTCGCCGCCCTCAAAGCGACAATGAAGTAGGGATGGTGCTACGCCTGTACCCATTCCACTCGTGCACTTCGGTGTGAAGAACGAGTAGTGTACTTCAACTTGCAGTATTGTATTGGATTTGTTTGCTTCTGTCTTCCTAGGTGTTTGTCAACCAGTCTTTGTACTATAATTATTGTTGTTTTATGGAAGTGGAAAGGAATATGCGATTCCGCCCTCCGTTTTGGCAATAATAATGATGCGAAAAATGTATATCGAAGCTGTTGACTCAGTAGTAGTACAGTGAACCACCGCACGTAAAGTGGCTTTACTGTTTTTTTTTTCTTCTCCCACCTAATTTCTACGTTCTGCGTGTTTCTTCTTTTTGAATTGTTCGCGTGTTATCCTGTGTGTGTGTTTACGACTAATGTGGCGTAAAACGTTTCTACAACGCGGCATGAGTGTGTTGCTTTCCTCTTACATCTCTTTTCCCTCTATTGAATCCTATTCGTTTTCTCTTTCCATCGTAGAGTTTAAAACTCACTAAAACATGTCAGATAGTTCCGTGCTAGATTTGGAGAAGAAATGGTACACCGTCACCCTACCCGTCAAGACCTGTAGTCTCAAGGACATTGCCAATAGCAACACCACCAAGGAGGACATGGACCGTTACTTCCAGGAGGCCCAAGAGGTGTTAGAGCGGGAGTGTAGCGTCAGTAGTATGGACAGAGGTCGCTGGTACAGCTCCCAGTTCCTCTCCCGCGGTACCACCTCCGATCGTATCGCGTCTGCCGCCGTGAAGCTGTCGGACACGGATTTTATGTTCTTCTTGGAAGGTTTCAATCTACTCTTTGATACCGCTCGGGCGGACACGCACCACTACGAAGCGGCCCTGAAAGCCCTCTCGGCGGTGTGGCCGCGACTGTTGCCGGCGCGGCCCCTCAAGCGGTTCATTTCGCAGTACTTTGCCACCCTCCCCGAGGATGAGGCGTCTAGGAATAAGGTGCTGGTGTATTGGTATCTGGAGGACTACTTGAAGAGTACCTACACCCAGTTTCTGTCCCTCTGTGAATCCATGCTGAAGGACCGCATCGTCCAGCGGCGGGAGGCGTGGTTGGATCTGGTGGGCAAGCTGCTCTGCTCCGTGGCGGAGGGCCGAAATACCGCGATGGCCATGATTATAGACAAGCTGGGGGACCCCAACTCCCAGATCGCCCACAAGGCCTACCACCACTTACTGACACTGCTTTCCGAGTCGTCCACCCACCAACAATCGCTTTTTACGGAGTTGGAAAAGATTATTTTCATGAAGAACTGTCCGTTGCGAACGATGCGCTACGCCGCTAATGTGATGAACCAACTGGTCTATAGTAAGGATGAGCGCAAGTTGGCGATTAAGGCGGTGCAGACGTACCTCTTCTCTGTTCCGTCAGCTGGTGACCACCTACCGGGCGGACTCCACGGTGACGACGGCGATCATTATAGGGTTACGTCGCGCTTTTCCATTTTCTGGTACCGATATCGGACCTCTCAGCGAACACTTGAATGCGCTGTTTGTGCTGGCGAATACCGGCACCTTCCAACAACGGGTTTCTACCCTTTCCTTGCTCCAGCTGCTTGCCCACGGCAAGGGAACCCCGGAGACGTTTGAGGATCGCTGGTACCGGGCGTTGTATCAGCTTCTGCTGCTGTCGCCCAAGTCCCTCCCTCAGGCTAGCCAGCTGACCAACTACTTTTCACTGTTGCACAAGGCCATGCGGCTGGACAAGAAGGTGGAGCGAGTCGCCGCCTTTGTGCATCGTCTCTTGCAACGTGCCGTGTACTACAATGACGCGATGGTGTGCGCGGTGCTGCTGTTGGTAGGTGAGACGGCTCAGTCGCACACGAAGATACGCGATATGCTGCGGAGCTCCCACACCGCGCTGAATGCGAACGCCCCGCCGTCGGAGAGGGGAGAGACCGACTACGACCCCAAGGCACGGGACCCCCAGTTCGCCCGTGCCACCCGAGAGTGCTTGTGGGTGCTCAACCTCCTCTCCCGCCACTCCCACCCGTCCGTGGTGCGCCTCTCCGTCCTTCTTTTGTTCGGAAAGGAAATCGTGTTTGACTCCCATCCGCTAGATGATATGACCCCAACGAACTTTCTTCAAATGTTCGTGGATGCAAAGGCAAACACAAAGAAGACACACGACAAGAAGGCGACCGGCATGGCGGTATTCCGTCGTACCACCAACCCATCCATCATGCCCAGCGCGTCGGACCCTTACTTTATTAACGCCAACGCGCAGGAGGTGGACGTCAGCGCCCTCTTTCTTCACCGCTACGCCATTCAGCGTCAGCGGTTTTTGGATAGTCTGTCGCAGGTGAAGCCCTCTTGGGGGGATCTTGCCGAAGATGAAGACGCTGCCATTCGTGTCACGGATGTGGACACCGCCCTCTTCGGTCCGTCTGGAGCACTGGATCTGACCGGCGGCGATAAGGAGGCAAAGGAGACGAAGAAGGCAAAACCGCCACGAAGAAGAACGAGGAGGAGGACGACCAGTCTGTTTCAGAGGACTTTGCCGACTACGACGTGCTCGCCGAGAGTGACGATGGCCTAGACTGGGGTGGGGAGGACGATGTGGATCACCTCGACGACGACACGGAGGATGAGTTCGGCGACGGGGACGAGGAGGAGGAGGAAGGCCTGTCCCGCCACAAGGATGAGTTTGACGACGGAGAGGACTTTGGAGAGATTATGGAGGAACAGAAGAAGGAGATCAGCAAGAAGCGGAAGCGGGAGCTGGACTGGCTGGACCAGCGGTCCGGGGACAACAAGTTCCACACGAGAGGACGCGGCAGGGGCGGTTTCAGCCGTGGCCGTGGAAGACGATTTTAGGAGGCTTTCTTCATTATTGTTCCTAAGGTTTGTTTCGTGGTTGTTCAGTCCAATTGTTTTTTATTTATTTATTATTTTAACCATTATAATCGAATAACTAATACTAAGTAATATGAATTATTAACAAAAAAAAAAAAAAATGCGATCTCGTCCGTATTGTTGGTGTTTTTGTTGGACTTGTCGGATTCATTTAGTGTGTGGCGACCGAATAGAGTTTCATTCACCCTTCCCCACCCCCCCTTTTTTTTTTAATCATAAAAGTAATAGCGAAATCGCACACTTTTTTTTATTCTTTATTTTTCAGTTCAAGATGCCGTTAATAATCCCCAAAACGGAAGTGGGCGCTCCCAAGTCCGATAATGAAAAGCTGGAGGAGTTGATGCGCATGTATAGAGCCCTCTGCGTTCGCCACGACGAGGTTGGGATTGAAATTATTCTGAATGATATTTTAGCACTGATGATTAACAATCATCAATTTGAGCAGGCGGAGAGTTTCGTCGCGACGTGTGACATCAAGTTACCACACCGCGCCAACAATCAGGCCGCTCGCTACTATTACTACGTTGGCCTAGTGCGTGCCCTGCGCCTAGAGTACGTGGACGCCCACCAGTGCATGCTGCAAGCACTTCGTAAGGCGCCTGAAAGGGCCTTTGGCTTCCGCATCGCGGCGACAAAGCTGTCCCTCGTCATTCAACTCCTTCTCGGTGAGATGCCTCCCCGCGCCGACTTCCTGATGAAGGAGATGCGAGAGCCGCTCTCCCCATACCTTCAGTTAGCGGGCTGCGTGCGCTTCGGTCAGCTAGGCCGCTTCATGACCATTCTACAGCAGTACAAGGATACCTTCGAGCACGACCGCACCTACTCCTTGATTGTGCGTGTCCGCCAGCACGTGATCAAGACGGGCCTGCGACGCATTTGCCAGGCCTACAGCCGCATTAGCATCATGGACGTGTGCAAGAAGCTGTCCCTGCCAGAAATTGAGGATGCGGAGTACATTCTGTCCAAGGCCATTTACGACGGTGTGATTAGCGCTGTGATCGACAACGAAAAGGGCGAACTCATCACTAGCGATACGGTGGACGTGTACGCCACGTCGGAGCCACTTCACGCGCTGCAGCGGCGTATTATGTTCTTGAATACCATTCACAACGACGCCAGACGTGCCATGCGCTACTCCGAGACAGACCCCGACCTCGCGGAGGAACGTAAAAAGGCGGCACAGGCGGAGCGCGATGCACTGGAGCGAGCCATCGAGGACGACGAAGGCTACGATGAGGTGGATTTTGAAGAAGGCGTCTAGTTCTTTAAGGTAACGTTTCCTACTATTATAAATTTCTCTCTCAGAATATGTTTTTTTTATCTTTCTTGGTTGCACCTACAGGGGTTTTACGGTTGTTCGGCCAGCGCATACACTCACCTTGATTATACATCTTCTCTCCTCCCTCCCCCTCCTTTCATTTACCTTTTAGCGGAAAGCGAATTAGTTTATCTTTTTACGCATGGACGGTAGTAAGAGAAGTAGTTTGAAAAGTGCGTCCCCCAAAAAGACAAAAGGAGACCTCGCGCTCAGCTCGAGTGCCCTCCAGAGTCCTTCCAAGGGTAGAAAGAGTAGTGCTGGCATGCCGCTGTGCATGTCGAAAGGTCAACGGGACGCCGCCTCCGCCCAACCCTTCTCCCCGTCCGGCCGGAGAAAGAGTTTAGGAAAAGGAGCCAATGTAGTACGTGCCCCTGGCGAGGTACCCGGCGAGTTGGACCGCTCTTTCCAGATGATGCTCAACTACCCTATCATGAAGGTGGCGGACACGGCCTTTGACGTGAAGGGATCGGGGAGCAGCAAGGCCTCCCCACTCAGCCACAAGGAGACGGACAGCGCGGGGAACGCTTCGCCCCAGTCGAGTGCCGTTTCTTCTCCGGTGTACAAGGCGTATGCCAACGACCCCATGATCCAGGACGCCAAGAACATGAAGCGTGCGGCCATGTGGCAAAACATTTTAGTAACCGCCTTATTCCATGAGACGATGACGAGTCAGTTTCGGGAACTCCGTCTGCGAAAGGTGCTGGAGCGTCATCTGCTACCGATATTGATGCAACGAAAACAGGAGACGGGGTCTATCATGAATAAGAGTTACGTTCGCGAATCCACAGGCAGTAAGCCGACCACGGGCGAGAACGACACGGTGAACGGGGGCTACCTGAAGGAAAGCGATCCGTTCTTTCAAAACTTGAACAACTCTGCTTTGCTGCAGTCCTTGGCAGAAAAAATGAATAGACGCCGCTTTGTTTCCGGAGAGATCATCGGCAAACCAGACGACTTCTCCCAACAGTGCATGTACTTTATTATTTCAGGGAAGGTGGAGTTCCGTCGAGACGACACGCTGTTTGAGGCCCCCATAGACGACAACCTCCTCCCCAGCAAGCGGGTCTATCTCCCGGGGGAGAGCTTTGGTGGAATCTTCCTATGCACGGCCCACTTTGGTGGGGTCTATCGCGCACTTTCCCAGTGCATTATATGGACACTGACGGCGGAAGATTTTGAAAACGTGTTTAGACCGTTCGCTGATCAGACGATGCGGGACACCTACAAGGCCGCGCTAAAAGAGAAGAGTCTGGAGTGGTTGAATATCAAACATAAAATGGCGTCTCTTCCGCAGCGTATGCCCATTTACCGGCACTTGGCGTCGGTTCTTCCGCATAAAAAGTATTACGAAAGCTTTGAGCCGATGGTCCTACTGCGAGGAGATGTTCTCTTTGAAGAGGGCGACGCCGCTGGGGATGTCTTTTGCTTATTAGAGGGTCACATTCTCCGTAGTGTACGTGGGGTAGACGGCACTTACAGTTCCGGGGTGAGTCAGGTGTTGGGGCTGAATGAGTACACCACTTTTAACCGCATGGGGCGACTGCTGCTCCTTGGGGAGGAACCCCATCTGCTGCCAGGGGCGCAGCGGTGCCGATGCTCCGTGGCGAGTCGGTCGGCGCTGGTCGTGCGTATTCCCAAAGACGCCTTTATCAACGCGCTGCTAGATGAGCCCAGCTACCTTCTGCAGTTACGTGAAAAGTTGATTGAGCTGTACAAGTCGGAGATGAAGCTGGATGCCCAGTGCCTCCGTTTTGTGCCACTCTTCAAAGATTTTTCGGAGAGCGCGCTGGGGAACTTGACCAAGGAGGCCAAACCAATAGTGGTGCAGCGGTCGGTCGCCCTCTGCGAGCCAGCGCAGCATGTGAAGGAGATCTTCCTCCTCACCATGGGGGACGTACGGGATACACGCACGTTTGGACACGCCCCTACGGGCCGCTTGAATACCCCACCGCCCACCGTGCTGAGCTCCGAGGAGGAGAACGCCGACAAGGGACGAGGAAAGCGGGACAAGGAGAAGAAGGTGGTGACACGGGTGCACAAGGCGCTTTCCACCGCCCCCAGCGATGTGGAGGAGCCGAAACTGGGGTGGTCTTTTGTGTTCCACGATATGACCAACAACCAGGCCCCGGTGGAGAACGACGGCTCGCTGCCGTATGCGCTGACCACGCCGGAGGAACAGGCAGATCTCAACCCACCGCTACCACTGCCACCAGCGAAGCGCTTCTCCGTCACGCTGGGTGGCTCGTGGGAAGGACTGCTGACGGATAAGTGGCCGTACGGGTGGGAGGCGACGTCTACCGTGACGGCCTGGACGATCCCGTCGCTTCACATTCGGAACGAGTTTAACAGTTGTCCCAAGTCGGTTCAAAACTCCATTCTCCAAGGTGCCCGATTACGCCAGAAAGAGGAGCTGGACCTACCCGCCGTAAAAGTAGAAAAGTTACCCCCCATGACCGTCTACCAGCCCGACGCCAAGGTGGGCTACGTGTCAGCGGCACCGGCTGGAAATAACTCGCGACTGTCGTCCGCCCGCCGCTCTGCCACGAAGAGTCGCAAGTCGGAAAATTTAGAAGGTAGTATGAGCATGGCGGAGGAGATGCAGTCGGGTAATATCTACTCTAGCAGTATGTACTCGGAAGGGGTGAACACGTCGAAGAAAAAGTCCAGCGTGCGGGTAGGGTCGGCGAAAGCGCCGGAGAAGAAGGCGCCTGCGGAGGCACCCCGCAAGATAAAGAAGCCAAAGTCCGAGAAGACGGCCAAGGCACCGCCCCCGAAGGCTAGTCCTCCGGAAGAGGAGGCGCCACCATCCTTGCCAAAGAAAAAGGCGTCCATCCAGCACTTCAACTATAGCACCAAGTCCGCCCCCAAACAGGAGGCCGAGACGAAGGAGGTGTCCCCCCACTTGCTAGCGGTGTACAATGGAGAGTTCAAGAACGATGACCCCGCGGTGATCAACATTGTGCGCGACCCCATCGCGCCCCCCGCCAAGAAGAGCGCCAAGGCAGGGGATTCTTCCGCTGGTCAGTGGCCGGCCGCCAGTGGCAAGCAGCGGTGGTTTAACGAGGTCCCCTCCTACGAACCCCTGCCCGGCACGACCCAGAATGATAACCTCGCTGTCGACGTACCAGAGTACAAGGCCAACACCACGTACATGACGAAGCGAAGTGGAAAGAACTATCGCGAAAATTTAACGGGCACCGTGACTGGTATGGATACCACGGCCAAGGCGGACAAGCGCAAAGCGGACTCCCCGATCAAAAAGCATTCCGTCAATCCTAGACGCCACGTACAGAAATAATAATAATAATAATAAAATAATAAACGTTACCGATGTTTTGTACTGTTTTTGGTTTTTCTTCGTATCCGATGTAAGATAGAGTACTGTACATATTAAAAGTCTTTTTCGATGTAGTCCCGTTATTTAATTGTACGATTTCTTTTTATAATAAAACATCATAAAAACACGTTTGCGATACCTCTCTCTTTCTTTTTTTTTTTTTTTTTTTAAGCCCTCAGAAACAGTAAAATGACCGAAATGAATTGGTCGCTGGCAGAGCAAGGCGCTACGGTGGTGGAAGTGTCTCATGAAGCGGCACACGTGGCGAGTATGGCCACCAACTTGCTGTCCAGCAAGGAGGAGAAGCTGTGGATTACCGGAGATGCGCCCCAACACGTGGTCCTGCGGCTGTCCCCTCAGCATCCGCCACTGTGGTACGCGGGTTGGCATGTCTGGCACGATTACCTCACGAACCCCAAGACGGTAGAGATCGCCTCTGGGGCCTCGCCGGAGGTGCTGAAGGCGCTGCTGGTGTGTGAGGCACTGCCGGGTGCTGGTACGCAAGTGTGGAAGCTGCCGACCGCCATCCCACCGGAGCACACCATTGTGCGGTTTAAAATTATCGACACCTTCGGCCCCGGTCCTACGTATATGAATAACATAGTCCTCCTCGCCCGCGACCCCGGTCCACGGTATCGGTGCAGCAGCGATAGCTATCCCCAGGGTGCCAGTGCAGGGCTGTCCTCCCCATCGGTGCCTCTTCTCACCTCCTCCGCGCCCAATCCCAACAATACGAGCCTAGACAATGGAGGTAGGGCTAGCCAGCTACCTTATGGTAGAGGGATGCGGGACCGAGACGCCGACCTCGTCGCCTCCCGTCACCCCGAGACCCCCAACAGTGACGTGGGACTGTCCGTGCGGGGAGAGAGTACACACCTGCAGAACCCTAATATTAGCCGAATGAACGATTTGCTGAAAGGGTTGGATGAGGACATTAGAGCTCTGAAGCCGATCAAGACGGTGAGCCCCTCCAAGAATATGCTCATGTACGTTCCCGCGGAGGCGCCCTCCCTTCCCTCCTCTAGAGTTTAGTGTCGAGGAGGAGGAGGAAGAGGAGGTGGAGGAGTCTCCGCCGAAGCGGGCAAAAAAGAAGACCCACAAGTCCAGAAGGAACAGTGGAGAGCCGAGACTGTACACCAACCCCGCCCCAGTATACTACAGCGCCCCTCCTCCGTCTAGGGAGTATGTGCCGCTCACCTTTGAGAGTCGCCTCTCCACCCTGGAGCAAGCGGTCGCGTCCCTCTCGCAGAGTGTGCAACACCAGCGGGAGGATCTCATAATGATTAAGCGGTTGCTCCTACAACAGGCGACCGACAAGCGTCATGAGCTGGAGCGGTTGATGCGCAAGGAGAAGGAGAACAATCCGTCCGTGGCCGCCCCAGCCGCCCTGACGAAGCGGTCGCTCGATCAGTTTCCCTTCGCTCACCAACAAGTCTCCGTCGACTTCCCCGAGGACGCCCTCCGTGCTTTTGTGGAAAAGGTAATGGAAGAAAAGATCAACAAGGTATCCAAGAGGTGCGAGCGCAAGCTGAAGGAGCAGTCCCAGGTGCAGATGGACGGTATGCTGCAGCAAATGATGGCGGAGATTGAACGACGGTTCGAGGATGTACGATCTTCACCATTGACGGCCAATCCGCACGCACAGACGGTAAAGTTTGCACAGAATGGGATGGGCAATCGAACATTCGTGTCTTCACTAGGAGAGGCACATGCGCCATCGACCGCCAACACGAGTCGTCTTTTTGGTGGCAGTTTGTCCCCGTTTCATCAGTACGGACCTATATCGATCGTGAAGGATGCCTCCCACCTCAGCAGCCGCAACGGGCAGCAATAAGCGTACAGGACATGTGTGTGTGTGTATATGCTTGGTGCTTCTGCGTAATAGATTAGGTTGGGAAGCCCCAACACCTTTTTTTTTTTTTAACTATCTCTTGTATTGTATTAGAATTTGAATCCACTTGTATATTGTTTGTATGTATATTTTTAGTTTTGTGTTTATTTGCAGTGCTAGTAGTGACGAGATGAGATCACTTTTTCGTGCTTTCAATCGTTTTTGAAATACTGCTCCCTACCTTCCTCCATCCCCTCTCGCATCACCTAGATAGAGTGTTAGCAGAAAAATGCAGGCTCGTAGGAATACCATGATGAACCGTGTGGCCCGCCGGTACGCTCGTGTGCCCGGTGAGCACGGTGACGGTAATGCCCCCGCGTTTTACCCCATTGCGATCAATCCCGGCTGGTGGGGCCAACCCTTCGGCAAGGTAAAGGACGGTAAGAGTCAACTCATCTTCTTTTACTGCTTAGTCTTCCCGTTCACGCTCTACTGGGTGCTGGATGTTTCCATGTTTCAGCGGGCACGCATGTGCGTGATAGGCAAGCGCCCGTTGGCGTCAAACTTCTTCTTTAGGAATTTGGACATGGACGACCCTGACCATGGCATCAAGTACAAGGAATTGCAGGAGGAGCGTGCCGGGAACAAGCTCGAGGTTCGTTGGGGCGGTACCAACTTTTTGGCCAGCTACCTGTGGCAGCCTGGTGACCCGCAGCCCGACATTCGCCGTAAGGAGGCCCCGGAGCACCACTAAAGCATTTAAAATTGTTCCCAAAATGTTCTTTTTTTCGTTTCCTGTTATATGTTTAGTATAGTGTGTAAGTAGAATTGTTAGTAAGTATAGTAGTGTGAAATATATCTGTAGGAAAAACAACCAGCAGCAGCAACGATTGAGGTGAATGGAATCCATGTTTTTCTGTATTTTGTCGTTTCTGTTCCAATTCGTACGATGCTTTCTCTTTCAATCATTTCACTTCAAGCTTTAGAAAACAATCATTATACTAATCTTGCTCCCCTTCTAATGTGGCATCTCCTTGAAGGACGGTCGTGGCTGTTCTCTCTGTACACGTACGGACACTACGCGGCGTGCATTTATATTCTCGTCGCCTTTATGGTGCTGCTTCTCCGTGCGAAAAGCACCGCCTTCCGTCAGCTCACTTCCTATGGTGGCCGTACAGAGATGTCGGAGAAGGAAAAGCCAAAGAACATTCTAGAGCCCCAGCCGCTGGCGGAGCAGCGGAAAGAGTTGCTGGGCAAATATAGCAAGGACAGAAGCAAAAAGAACGCTGGTCTACTACGGTCCATGATAAGGAATGGCCGTTCCTGTGTCTCGGACCTACTTCACGCCGGTGTGTCACGGAAGCAAACCTTTCGGGCGTACTATTTGACCGGTTGCATTGTGTGTGTCGTTCTGTGGGTCAACTCCTACCCCTCCACGGACTGGTGCGTGGTGTCTGCCTCTCAGGCGGTGCAGTCCAAGCTGTACCATCAATACGGCAAGCAAGTCGCGTGGGGGGACGTGCCGGACGGCGTGGAGGGTGTGGTGCGCTATGCCAAGCGCTTGGGTCTGTCTACTGGGGAAACACAGGCCTCGGCGGAACTGTACCAGCAGGAGATGACGGCGTGCCACACCTTTGCCCGCCCCATCGGCCGTCTAGGGTACGCTGGGGTAGCACTGTTCCTCCTGCACTGTCTGATTCGTCTGCTGGAGTGCTTCCTGGTGCACCGCTTCCGTCCCTCTGAGGAAGACAGAGTTTCCCTGCTGGCGGCGGTGGCGGGTATTACCTTTTACGTGGTGGCCTCCTTCCTCTGCTTCAGCCCCCCGCTGCACGCGCCTATCATAGGGCTGCAGGAGCGCGTCTTTCGGGAGTACGGGCTAGTCCGTCCGCCTGGTGCTGCAGAGCCCATCCCCACCTTCACCAATGTACTGTACAATGTGACCCAAAAAACGGTATTTCGGCAGAACCCACTGTACCTATCGCTGGTGCAGCCCATTCTATCGGGGAAGTCTGCTTCCGAGCCTATCCCTTCCGCCGGCTCCCTGTTTCCTCCCTGTGATGACTGGAAGTATTGTCGTGGGCGCTCTCTTCGCACTGCTGATTATGGCTATTCAAATGAAGTGCCACAGGGATCTCTCCAACCTACGCAAGGGGTCGAGGCTGAAGGGGAAAGATGCGCGTTATCAAAAAGAAATGGTGTCCCGCGCGATGCAAGTCATCAATGGTCGCCTAACCGACGTCGAGGATCGTATCTTGCAGGATATGGACAGTCCGTCTGGAAAGGAGAAGGTGGAGATGACCTCTGTGCGGTCTGAGTTACGAAAGCGGAAGCAGCACGCGGAGGCAACCACCCCTGCGCCACTGACGACTGAACCGGCATCCCTCATCACCAAGAACCCTAACTTTACCCCGTTGGGCTGCGACGAAAGGATCTGGACATACTCCCTGCCGCGGACCGTTCCGTTCCGCCTCGTACGGGAGCCGCACTACTTGTGCGAGGTGGCACTGTACGTTGTTTTATTTGCGATTCAACTCTGTGTGTTTCTCGTCCACTATTTTAACCTTTCCATGTTTGAGACCGTTTTTGAGGTGGTGTACTTTAACCCTGCACTGTCCAGTCTGGAGCGCTACATCGCGATGGGGACGGCGGTGATGCCTGTGTTCGCCTTGGCGCTGTTCACGTATGTCAATCTGAGAATGACTGCCAACGAGCACAGCAAGTTTTGGAAATATGTGAACACGGAGCGACGCATCCTCTACACCTTTTTTTCGGGTTCCTCCGCGGAGAGAGGCATGAGCGCTCGTGAAAGGGCGGAAGTGGAGCAATTGCTACAGTCGGAAAGGGCCCCACGATCGGCACTGTGGTGAAGTAGTGTGGTGAACCTTTTTTTATTATAATACATGTAAATTAACTGTCACATTTAATTATACCCATTTATACCCGTTTTTTGCTTTTTTTTTTGCGTTTGACGGTGACTTTCCGTTCCGTGAATTATGAGGATAGCTATTTCTGTTCTGGCTACTTCTTACCTTATTTTGTTTTGTTCGTTTACCGTCCGCATGAATTATTCTCCCGGTCTTGTCTGCCTTTATTACTATCCAAGTATAGATCAACGTAGAGACGCCATGCCTTCACAGAGTTACACATTTGAGGACTTTTTGACGCGGCTGGAGCGTAGTCCGGTGAATCACATGTCGCCTCTCTACCACGAGAATAAACAGCTCTTCATACACCGCCCTGACATGTTCACCAAGGCGGTCCTGTCTGTGCAGTGGGAGAAGGGGTTAGCGCTGTTGCAGGCGGCCTACTACACCCAGCCGATCGCGGCCGAGACGTATAGGGGGCTGTTGAGCCGAATGTTGCTGCACAATAAGCATGTGAACCGAATAGGGGGTGGACGGCTGGTGAGCTGGCAGGCCGCCATGTCTGTCTTCATGGAGGCGGTCGTCGCCCATGGCACGACACTGCCCACCAAGCTGCACGTCTCCACCCTTAAACTCTTAGCCCCCCACAAGCAGTGGTTGTCGGCGATTCAAGTGCTACAGCTAGGCCAGGCTAACGAGCAGCTCACCAAGCCTATGGTGGTGGAGGCGGCTGCCTCCTGTGCCTGCAGCGCGGCGTGGCGAGAGGGATTGCAACTGTTGCTGCATGTGCACCAACAGGAGCCCACGCTGCTGTCAGGAGCCATCGAAAGTCTGCGGCCGCCAGGTACGGATGTTCTCTCTTCTGCTGACAACGGACAGACCGCTCTGCTAGAGGGTCCTTCCCCAGGCCCCACTAGCGAACAGCTGCACCTGTTGAAGATTGTGAACGAGGTAGTGTCCGCTACACCGTGGGAGGTGGCCATGAAGCACGCCTTGTGCCACTCCTACCTGACGCACCTCATTGCCTCCACCACCCTGCCACCAGAGGAGAAAACAAAACTGTTGACGGCCGCGCTGGCCCAGTTTCCGTGGGATATTACCCTTAAACTACTGTGTGCCTATGGGGAGCCGGAACTGCTCGATGACGAGGAGTGGAACCGTGTGCAGCTGCTGGGGCCCCCCAAGCAGAAGCGAGGCAGAAAGAAAAAGAAGTCCCAAAAGCAACTCTCAGCGACAGAAGAGGCTGCCCCAGAGGATGCCCTTACCGAAGAACTCCACGAGGGCAACATGGATCTGGTCCTACGGTCCGCGGAAACACTGCGCGACAAGTTGCAGTTATTGGAGTCGTCCCCCGAGACGGTGTCCGCCTTGGTGTCCGTGCTGGCACAGAAGATGCCCACTGTGGAAATGACATTGACCCTTATTGAGAAGAGTGCCGCCTGGACCATCCGCAGCCCAATCGTCGTTCAGACCATTTTGGAAAAGTGCGCCGAGGAGGAGGAAGGGTGGCGACCGGCATCCAACTTGTTGCTTCAGCTCTCGCAACACTCCGTTCGACTACCGGCAGAGGTGATTAGTAAAATCGTGCTGCAGCTGCGGGCTGCCCGTCAAACCGGCATTCTGGTGCAGCTCCTGCAGCGGTGCATAATTCCTAACCAGTACAAGCTGACAGAGGCGGCACACGTCGCCATGTTCGAGGCGGTGCTGGCGCATAATAAGGCCTACTACACCTTGCAGCGTGCCAACCGTCTAGCAGGGAAGGACGCCAGCTGCGTGCATTGGCTGACGGCGCTTTCCTGCGCGACGGACCTGCAGGCGCCCGTCATTGAGGACCGAGTAGTCGCGACCGGCACCGGAGAGTCGAAAGGGGCCATCAGCAATCGTCCCGAAGTGGTGCGGCGGACGGTGGAGAAACCGCTCTCGGACCGCGTATTGGCGCTGCTGATTCACATTTGCGCCGCCGCCGACAGTCCCCACGGGGCTCTGAAGGCGATGGGGTATGCAAGGACCGTGAACAAGACGGAGCTGCCCTGCTCCGATGAAATACGCGCATTACTGTACTGTGCCGTGTACGACCGCCCGTATGAGGCGGAGGCCATCGTGTCAAAGGCGAGAGAGAAGTTAAATGAAAAGGAGAGTAAGTCGCTTGAAAAGTTGTTGGAAACTATCCGCGAGGCGAAGATCACCAAGGAGAGCAGCAAGGAAAGGGTGGAGTAGCTGTCTTCCCCACAGCAACGGTATGACACTCCGTTTCTTTTGCTTCTCTGTTATTCACAAACCTAATTGTATATTGCTAATATAAGTCATGGAATAATGATCGCTTAACGTACAAACGAAAGATTGATAAAAATAATGATTAGTTTTTTCTCCTGTGTCCTCTGTCGATCACACTTTTCTTTTCCTCCCCCTTCACGTTAGAACATAGTAATATTTAGCGCCACCACTTTATTTCAAACAAAACACCTACAAAATGTCATCTATCCATAGTTCCGTCATCCCCACGGAGGAGAAGTGGGATCACGCGGTGGAGGCCTTTGTGCGGAAGACCACCATCGGCTTCGCGGCAGGTATTCTACCAGCACTCCTGCTGGTTCGTGTGCCCGTCGCACGAGGGGCGGTGCTCGCCCTCTGCACGGGTATCGGTAGCGGCATTGCGTACGGAGAGGCCAGGTATCTGTTCGATCACAACATCTCCTTTGACAAGCGCCACCTTATTGATCTAGATATAGTGCCCAAGAAGGTGGAGTAAGTGGAGAATCGGATTACAAAAAAGGGTTACGCGAGTCTACATGATTGCCGTCGTATGCCTTTTTTTTTCCCCTAGATCAATTAGTTGTGGTATTTACATAAGGTTGATTACTTTTCATTTTACACTGTTATTTTAGGAACTTGAAAACGTTAGGACGACACACAAGACAAAAAAAAAAAAAAAATTGGATTCTTCAAATTGTATAAGGGTGTTGTTTGCTTGTTTCCTACTTTGCTCTTCTATTATCCCCCTCCTTTCTTTTCTTTCCTAATCCACAAGTGTATCGCAAGAGAGTTGGGATTCAAAAAAAAGTTATTTCACCACACTTGGTTTGTTGTTTTTAAACATTTCTGTAATCATAATAATCGGAGAAATTAACTTTCAAGTTCAACGATGCCACTTTCCATCGTTACCGTTGCGTGCTGCTCCGCCATGGCCGTTCTGGCCTTGCTGTCCGGTGTGATCAAGTCGACGACCAGTAACACCAGAGACCGTCTGAACGAGATTACCAAGGAGGAGGAAAGACTCACGGCGGAGGAGGAGGTCCTCCCGACCCTGAGGGCGGAAGAAATCGTTCCCCCACGGGTGACGGTCTCCGTCCCTAGGGAAGACAAGGAGAATGAGAAGACCCCTGTGAAGCCCAAGCTCACCCCGCTGTACGCCGCCACGAGCAAGCGGCCCCGCCCTGCGACGGGTCAACCTCAACGTGAAGAAGCCGGAGGAGGACGACAGCGCCCTCAAGGAGAGCCAGGAGCGCCGCCGTCAGCTGATGGCCCGCATCCAGAACACTCTGACCGATGTTTCCAAGACCCACAATCACCTCTATGGGGAGGTGGCGGAGATTCGTCGTAGTTATGCCTGCACGGCCACCGCCAGTCACGTGGAGAGTGAGGACGACGAGCCCGATGCACTGAACAATTCCATCTGTAGTGCCCCGCCCGCCATGCAGAGGCGTGTGTAAAGTGGAGACGTCTCTTCTTTCTCTCCTACATAAATGTTAATAACTCTTCTCGACAAAGATACACTTGCTATTATAATGTTCTTCTAAGAACGAAAGTCATTATGGACGCCGTCTTCTTTTATCTGTTTTTTTCTGTACTACATTTTTTTTTTTAATATACGTTTATTTTCACCTAGAAAAGCATTAGATTTACACCAAGATCTACTACACCTGTACACTCGAGTAAATTTGTCTATATGTCGGAAATGTATTCCACATCCAGACGAAATAGCAGACCGAGGTGAACCCTATGCACACGTTTGCATTACCTTTCTCCTCCTGTTGTCTGTGAAGTTTAACATTCCAAGTATATCTTTTTTTTTTTAACAATAGTCACGATGGCCGCTCCACATGGTATGCTGATTTACAACAATGACATCACACCCGATAGTCTGGTGGATATGAAGGGTGATACCAAGATTGTCGAAATCGTCAAGGAGAACCAGTTCAACTCCTCGCAGTTCAAACTAGAAAAGGAAGATCACACCGTTGCCAATCTGTTACAAAAGAAGCTGCACCGCTCTCCAAATGTACAAATCGCGGGTTACATGGTGCCCCACCCAACCCAGCATCGTGTAGAGCTTAGAGTGCAGACGGCAGCCCCTAACGGCGATGACCGCAGCGGACAGACGGTGGTGCCCACCCCGAAGGAGGCACTGCAGGGCGCCATTGAGGAGTGCCTGAGGGACTTGCAAGACTTGGAGGACCAGCTGCGGATGGAGGTACGCGCGAAGGGGATCGACATTAGCGAAATGCGGGTTTAATTAAATACACTATTAATGAATCATTCTATACGTATAGAAAAAAAAAAAAAAATGGTTAACAACTGGTGTACGATGGATGTTCGCAATGTTGCCTGTATGTTGTTCCTTCGAGTTCTACCATGGTTCTTTCTCCCTTATCTCTGTTTTTCCAAGAAGTAGAAAAGAGCCTGCTTTATCGAATTTTTTCCAGTAGTTTGATCAAAATTGTTTCATTATCATTCTATACATTTCTTACGTTTTTGTTTTGTTTTGTTTTCGATTTCTAATACATTATGAAATCGGTCAGTATATCGACAGAGGGTACCAGCCCCTCTCTTTCCAGTTTTAGTCGTCCGCGACGTCATTCACTCTCTGAAAAGAAACGACCCAAGCGAGGTCGTCCGTCTCCCACGGTGGTGGCGCTGACCGCGCTGTGGGTCCTGGCGTTGGTGGCCAACTTCTCGTTAGACATTGTACTGGACCTCTTCCAAGGACACTTTCAGGCAAACGAGTTTCCATTTGTGCCCATTGTCTTCGCTAACATCCTTCCTGGGTGTGTTTGGCGTGGTGATTGTGTTGTTAGTCGGCAAACTGTCTTACAAGGAGTATAGCGTCTTTCAGCCGTTTTACGGCGGTCGGAGTTTTGTGTTTTCACAGGCGGCAGCCTACTTTATTTTAGCGTCCGCGATGGCGTTAAAGTTTGTGCTGATCCGTGTTAGTTTGATTACCGGCACCACCACCATCTACTACGGAACCTTCACAGTCGTCGGCGTCTTCACGCTACTGTCCCAAGTGTTGCTCATGACGTCACTTTTGTTTTTTGAGCCTGGCAGAAAGCAGAAAACGGCCCCATCGCGCGAACGAACTTTGGTGGCCAAGAACGAGATTCTGTTTATTGTGACGTGCAACGTGGTGATGCTATCGTGCTCTCTAGGGGCGGAGGCCTATCCCGTCTTTAAACCAGTCAACGTATTCGTCACCGGCATGCTGTCGATTGCGGCCCTACTGGCAATTGAGCGGATCACTACCAATAACGAGGTGAAATCGTACCACTTCTTCACCCCCACGATGGAGACCCTCACCTTGTTTGTTGGCCAGTGCTTTGCCAATGGTTTACTGTTGAGCGGCTTTGCCATCAGTGGCTTCTTGTATTGTCGGGAGCACGGAAGCGGCGGCGGGCTATCACGCCCTGTGCACCATGCTCCTGGCGGGTGGCATCTGCGTCCACCTGATCGTACTACGACTGGTCGTGCAGCATAGGAGTAGGACGGTGGAGGACTTGTCCAGCGATGTCCGGGTAAACCTCTTCGCTGGACCCCTATTGGCGAGTCTTGTCAATGTGCTGCTGGTGTGCGCGGTGGTGGTGCTCCACACGGTACACTCCGGGGCCCTCTCCGCCTACTCCGCCTCATGGGCGGTGGCATTAAAAGAACTAGCAGAAATGACCCCAGAGTTGACCATTTATATGTTTGTCTTGATGCTATTCCTTCCCCCGTTTACCCATGTACAGGGTCGCTTCATTTACACCAAAGACTTTCGCGTGTGGCAGCCGTTTAGTGGTACAACCGAGTTCATCTTGCTGCAAATGGCAGGATGGGCGGCGTACGGCGTGCTCATGTTCTTTGGCATTCTCTCCGCCAACGCCACGGATGAGATGAAGCAGGTGTACACGCTCATTTTCTGCGGCGCCTCCATTCTCTCTCAGGTGTGCATTCACTCCTCCCTCTACCTGTTCAAACTTTCCGAACAGGCCCCCAACTCTCCCACCAGTGTGTCCGATACCGCCCCGATTGACCTTGTCCAGGCCGACTCCAGGTCGTTCATCCCTCAGTCAGAGGAGAACTCTATGGCGGCGGTGGTATTCAACAAGGAAATGATGGTGGCCTTCGCACTGGGGATAGTGGCCATCACGATCCGTGTCGTGTGTGACTCGTTATTGTTCCTCCGCTCCTCCGTGCCCACCTTTCAGCTGACCATTGGACAATCGTGGCGGTCGTACGACTTCACCCGAGAAGCGTTCGTTTCAGCGAGCACCTTTCTGTGTCTTTTATCGACCCTAGCGGCGCAGCTGTCGATTCGTCATAGTGTCTCCCCAAAGATTAATTTGAGTAACGGATTTGTGGCACTACAGACCTTCGGTTGGACCTTCTTCTCCATTCTGGCGGTGGCCATCCTGTCCTTCTATGTGCTGGAAGGGAACGTCTCCCTCGCGCTGCTGTATGTGGATCACCCTGGGTATATGCTGTGGCTGACGATGGAAGGTTTCCTGGAAGGGATCCCCTTCATTTCCTTCCTGCTCTCCGGCATATTTGAGTTTGACGCCCTGCTGGCCCAAAAAGGATCCCAAAAGAAGGTGCAGGCGTCTGTTGGGGAAGTGCGGAAGCTTCTGGCCAACAAGGGCGTCTCGACGGCGGAGTCGGAGCTGTGTGAGCAGCTGCTGCGTGCCATCGCCGGACCACGTCTTGCCACCGCGGAGGAGTTGAGTGCGTCGAGGCGGGATGAGGATTCTGACCTTCTGAGCGAAACAGCGAAAGTGGTATCAACCATTATTTCTGTCGCGTGCGTGGCGATCTTTTCCGTCGCTTTTCTGTTGTCCACCACGCACCCACTAGTGAGTCTGTTGTTTCTTGGTCATTGGTATTTTGCTGTTTACCCTGTCGTGTGTGTCGATTCACGTCATGTACGGCGGTCAACTGCACAGGAAGAGCACCCACTACAGTTACTTTATGCCGTTTACCGGCGGAAAGCAGTTTGTCTCCCTGCAAGCGGGAGGATGGGTGACGTACGCGATTTCGGTCCTCCTTGTGCTGACGGCGGTGGTGGAAGGAAAGCCGGCTTCCATTACGTGCTTGCTACTCTCTCCACTGAGTGTCGTGAGTCAGACGCTTTTGCTACTGTCGGTTCCTACTTTCAAGGACAGAGAGGCACATTACGACAATGCGTTTATCGGAAGAAACGCGGAGGGCATATTGGCGCTTCTGACCTTTATCGGGACCTTTTTCTTCCTCCGCATGTATGAGACGGCGCGGGAGGGCCGCACGACGGAGGACACCGTGTCCTTTCTACCTTTGGTCATTTCAGCCTTATCTGCAGTGGTGATTATTCCCATCGGCCTGTTGTACATTCGTCACCAGTCCAAAATTTTTGGCTTCTCCCCGCTTCAGATGCTGGAGGGGCTGGACGACGAGGATGAAGACGAGGCGGCCTTTTCTAGTTCGTCCGCCCTTAATCTGTCCGGCCTGGAGCCAGGTTCCCCACACTCGCCACTGGCGACGTCTATCCGTCACCGACAGGAGACCGCCGCGGGGCTGTGGTCGGATACGATGGACGGAATGACCACCCCGCTCCTCCCTCGCACCACGTCTCAGTATGGCAAGTATACCTCCCGTACGGTGGCGACCCTACTGTCTATTGTGTTTGTGCTCGCCATCTTTGTCCTCGCGCTGGTGCCGTTGGTGTTTGTCCTGTGGGGCTACATGGCCCAGTACGAGCCAGACTGGGTGACCAGCGATAACATTGCGAGCATTCTCCAAAGTTTACTCCTCGTGTTCTTGGCTCCTTGTGCTCCTACCCGCGCTGTCGATTCCATTCCTGAAGAAGCTCAAGTTCCTCAAAGGCGTGCACAACACCGTTTGCGCCTTTTTGATTTATTCCATTCCCACGATAACGGTGCTGGGTGGTATTACGCCACCGCTCTTCTCCAGCACACTGGGTGCCCGGCTGTTCGCCTTCAACATGTGTTCCATGGCGCTGCTCTCCACGCTGCCGTATGTACACCTGACCGCGTTTGTGTTCAGCATCATTGCGTTTGCCTACTTTACACAATACCACTTGTACGTTTGCCTCTTCCAACAGAGGGAGCCATTTCAGTTACTCGTCGCCTTCACCGATATTCTCTGCTCCGTGTTTTGGATCTGGTACGACGGGCGGTACTCTGGGAGACCAGAAATATCTGGACGGCTCCGTTCCCCCAAGGCCATCTACCTCTTCAAGAACTTCTTTTTTGAGGGCATGGCGAACTACTTTTCCCTGAAGGTGATCATTAGCAGCAGCTTTGTAATCAAATCGGAGCAGGAGTTTCTGACCAAGGAGTACCGACCTCCCCGTGTGGATATGCGGGACCCCAATAATCAGTACATGTTTTCCTTCCACCCACACGGTGTCTTTCCAGGGACAGCCATCTACGGCCCCAAGACCAACTTGTGGGACCACACGGTCGGCTACAACAGCAAAACGACCGTCACCACCCACTGCGCCGATATTGTGTTTTCTGTTCCCCTGATGCGTGAGTTTCCTCCTGTTGATGTCGGCGATGAGTGTTAGTCGAAAGGGTATTGCGTCCAGTATTAGCCAAGGCCACAGTCCACTGATTGTGACCGGAGGTCAATCCGAAATGCTACTGACGGCGGTCAGCAATAAGGAAATGCACCTCGGTGTGCCACCACCTAGGGTTTCTTAAACTCGCACTGAAACACAAAATTCCACTCACCCCGGTCCTATCCTTTGCGGAGTCGAACATTCTAGACAATGTGCACTGCCTGCGGGTTCAGCGTTGGTTTCTAAAAATGATTGCCTTTCCGTTCCCTACGCTGCCACTCGGCCGGTGGGGTCTGCCACTCCCACGGAACTCGCCGACCACTCTGGTGATTGGCCAGCCACTCCTACCGCTGCCAGGGACGGGACGACCCGAACGACCCCAGCTGCGTCGAGGAGCTCCGTCTCCGCTATTTTGAACATCTGGAGGTGCTCTTCTACAAGTATCGCGCGGAGGCCGGCTACCCTGAGATGAAGCTGTTCCTCCACAATGGGGTCTATGACGAAGGGGTGGAGGCCATTCCCCCTGACACTGCGCTGCTGGAGGAAGGCAAGACGAACCTGGTGGTGGACTGGTTCCAGCGGACACCGAGTGCGGTGCGGCGAGCTGTCAGCAAGGAAAAGGTTGGCGATAAGCCCAAGGGAAAAGAAAAAGTGCACTAAGTGCGATCAACATCAAAAAAGTTATATAGTGACGAGCATGTACACTACTCTTATATTTTATTGGTGTGGTATTGCCGTGATTTTTGAGTACCCTATATAACCTTGTATTATCGAGTGAAACTAAATAATTTTCTTTTACCCTCCTCTACAGCATTAAAGGTTTCGAAGCATACGAAAACTAGTTTTTTTTTTTCTACAATTTTTTTTTGTATTTTATCGTTTATCATTTCATTGAATATATACCCACGTAGAAATGGAAGTGGGGTCTAACACACCACAGTCCAGCAAGTACTCACATTCCCGTGTGCCGTCGGAGGTGTTGTCGGAGACGTTAAGCAGGAACCCGACCATTAACAAGTGGCCCTCCTTGCAGGGTTTAGATTTTGCCAATGACGCGGACGGACACACATCTTCGATCAGCTTCTCCTCCCTTTCCCTCATGGTGGTCTGGCTGTTCACCCTCGTCGGCGGCGTGTTGTGCTTCGCCTTGTGCGAAGTCTATCAAGAATTCTACCCCGACTTTCCCCTACCATTGTTAATTGGGATTGGATGTCAAATTCACCTACTCTGTGCGCTACTGGTGTACCCTCTGGGGGTGAAGAAGTACGGCAGATACAACTATCGTTTTTATCAGCCCTTTCAAGGTGGACTCAAGTTCGTCATGCTGCAGCTCGTGGGCGTCTTCTGTGTTGTCTCCTCTATTATTGGGCTGAGTATCTATTGCGCCATCTTTGACAAGAACAACATCACCAAGGGCATCATCACCATTTTGTCCGTCTCTTCTTGTATGGGCTGCGTTCTCATCTTGCAGTCCCTACAGCACTTTATCCCCGCAAAGGCAAGCGTCCCCGGCTCCCCGCGTATGGGAGGAGCGGCCGCCCCCTTTCTCCACGATCAAGACGCTCGCCCGCAGCCCCAACCGTGAGACCGCCATTGTGTGTCTCATGATTATTGGGGAAGGAGTGGTGGGGCTGATGGCGGCCCACTTTCCTCTGTTGAAGAGTGCGTCTTCCAAACTCATCTTGGTCATTCACATCGTGGCAAACCTGGTTGTGCACTTCATTATCGGCTGCAAGTACACCCCGGGGTACAGCTCCTTCATGGTGAAGTTCCGCCGCTGGCCTGACGCCATCTTCTACTGGATTATCTGCGGTATTTGTTTCTTTTCCCATGTCGCGAATATTGGTGTGGTGAACTCCCCCGATCGGTTTGGCTATACCACTTTTGTCAGTATCACCTGTGTCAATGTGGTGTCGTGCAGCTTGCTCTTACTATTCATCCGAACCACGAAGTTTAACGTTGGAGAGAACGCCTCCCCACGGGTCACCGAGTTTGGGGCGATGGTGATGTCTGTTTTGGGGATCATCATGGGCATCTTCCAGTTGGTCTGCAACGTGGCCCTGCACTTCAACCCTGATCACATGAAGGAGGTGATCGAAGGAACCGGATGGACAAAGGGCGAGGCCATCTCCCTCGTCCTCCGAGCCTCTCAACTCTTCTCCGTGGTGATCGTGCCGCTCATGTTCTTTTCCGGCAAGGCGGTGTATGGAGAGCGGTTTAGCGTGATGGGAAAAGGCTTGAAAGACAACGTCTCTTTCTTTTCGGTTCACGTACTCAGCTGGATGTTTTACATTTTACTCCTCCTGTCCATCTCCATTTATCTCTGCACGGATCACTTCCTGGCGGCCTCCGCTGTGACGGTCAATTTGGTCATGAGCGTGTGGTGCATGTCCTTCTCGCTGCGCGTGTGCGGCAATGCGATTGAGGAGGAGGAGAAGTCCGGGGAAGAGGAAGACGGCGCCAAGGAGGAAGGACAGCCGAGCCCCTTCGCCAACGCGAATTTGGAGGAATACGACCCCAACGAGGAAACACTGGGTGCCATTAGCAAAGATAACATTAAGAGTGTCTTGAACGGGGAGATGATGATTGCGTACTCTCTTTTTCTGGTCAATCTGCTCCTGCGGGTGACGGTAGACCTGGCAGACTTGAGTATTTGGGGAAAGAGCGAGTTACCCATTATGCACATGATTATCGTGGCGTGGGCGTGCTTCATCTGCTGCGTCCCTATCGCCCATATCTCTGGCCGAGACAAGGGTGTGAAGAGTTTCCACCCGTTTCAAGGATCAGGGACGTTTCTTGCGATGCAAGTGTTTGGCTGGATGTTGTACACGGCCTGCGTGTTGTATCTGATATTTGTCTCTGTCCTCACCTTCAGCTCGACGAGCGGTAACTCCATCGCCGATCGTCTTCGGGCGGTTCCCATGTCGGCCTCGCTGGTTGGTATTGTGCAGGCGGTGCCGCTCATTGTGATCACCCTTTCCATCGTCTTTGAGACCCAAAAACGTCAGCGCCTGATGCGTATGCAGGCCATGGCGGTGGAGTCGTTTGAACACTTGCGGAACATTACGCGAGAGCAAATTGAAAACCTCACCGACCCGAATGAGAAGCGCATTCTTCAGTTGGCCTTCCGCACCATGATGGAGCCGGCCCTGAACTTTTACGAACTGCCATTGAAGAAGAAGTCTCTGATTCTTTACGCCAACCCAGCCTCCCCCAACTCCCCCGAGCTCGACTCCGAATCCGACGAGGAAACCGAAGCCACGAAACGTCAGAGACGGGAGAGTACGACATTCATTGTCTTTTTCATGTGCGTCGCGTCCGCACTGTTCTACGTGGTGGCCTCCTTTTTCTCGCAAATGACCGTACTGACGCTGGGGTTTGCAACATGTGGTGTCATCCTCATGACCGCCTCCTGTGTGCTGCTCAACACGTTTTACGGGCCGCTTACGCATCCCCCACGCAGAGGTCGACGACAGTATCAGCCCTTCATGCCGTTCCGCGGTGGCTCCAAGTTTGTGATTCGTCAGATTATCGGCTGGACCTGCTACGCGGGGGCGGTGTTGGTGACGCTGATTTCCGCCATCGAGGCGGCCGGTATCTCCCCGTACGCGATGGTATTTGCTGCCGTCCTTTCGGTGCTCAGTCAGCTCTTTATTCTGCAGTCCATCCCCTTCTTTGACTCTAACCCCAAGAAGCCGACCTACCTGGAGGAGAATGGAGAGGGTATTGTGGCCCTGCTGCTCTTCGTGGGTGCCTTTGCCTTTGGCCACTTGTACGAGCTGGCATCGGAGTTCTTCTCGACCGACGACTCGCAGCCCTCGACGTTCTACTCCCTCGTGGGAGAAAAGCGCAAGACCCGGGTCCCCTTCGTCATGACACTGATTGGTATCATGTTGGCGCTACCGTGTGTTATGCTGGCGCTGAACCGCACCACAAAACATTGGGAGAAGGTAACGGAACGACAACTCCGTCGCAAGCGGCGGGAGTCCCACAAGGAGGTGAACTTTGACGACAAGGTGGCGGAGCAGAAGCCATTCGTGGATATTACGATACCCGCCATGATTATTAAGAATACGCTAGAGATTACGTCCATGTTGTTGGGTTTGGTGATCCCACTGACTACTTTCGGCGTGGTCTATGTGGTGACCCAGAATTACACCCCGAAGCTGATGGGGAGCCTGGAGTCCATGTTGCCTATTCTATTCAAATCCTTGCTGGGTATGCTGTTCCTCTCGGTGATTCCGTACTTTATCAATGTGAAGGTGCCCCGCGCCTTCATTACGATACGGTACACGCTGGTGACATGGTGCCAGTACGGCATGGCGGTGATTGTGGGGACGACGTTGATTCTCCCTGCCTTCACCTACCCCTGCATCGGCACGCGGTTCATGTGTTTCTTCACGCTCACCATTACCATTCTCGGTGGTTACAAGGGGGTGCGACTCCTTCTGAGATTGTCCATTCATGCGCTGGTCGGGTATCGTAGTTACATGGAGTATCAGTCTTACTCCAAGGGGAACTGGTCCTACTCCCACCTCCCCAGCTATTTCCTCGACCTCTTCCTCACGCTGTCCTGGTGCTTCTACCTTCCCACCTACGAGCACGCCCCGCAGCTGTCTGGTGCACGACGCAGCATGTGGTTCACCAACTTTGCCCGTCGCTACCTGTTCTCCGACCTCACCACCTACTTTAACTTTAAGATCATTGTGGATGACCCCACAGTGGAAATGGGGACGGATACGACCAAGTACTTGTTTTCCTTTCACCCACACGGCGTGTTCCCCGGTACGGCGCTCTTCTGCTCTCTGACGGAGGCGTGGAAGGAGAAGGTGGGCATCAATCCCGGGCACTACGTCTCCACCCACGTGGCCAGCATCATCTTTAACGTGCCGGTGATCCGAGACTACAACCTCCTGCTGGGCTGTCTGTCGGTCAGCCGCCGCGGCATCGAGGCCAGTCTGAAGCGAGGGAATAGTGTGCTGGTGGTCACGGGCGGTCAGGCAGAGATGCTGCATACCAAGATTAGCAAAGAGGAAATGATTCTGGTGACGCATCACAAAGGATTCATCCGGCTGGCGATTGCGAACAAAGTGCCCCTCGTGCCACTGCTGTCCATGGCAGAGAACAACTTGCTAGGACTGATTCACTTTCCCCGTATTCAGCGCATCTCTCTCAAGTTGTTGGGGTTTCCCTTTCCGATGGTTCCTCACGGTCGTTTCGGCCTACCCCTCCCGTACAACTCGCCTCTCACACTTATTGTTGGCAAGCCCATTCCTATCCCCAGAGGGAGCGAGCCCCGATAGCGAGGAGGATATCGAAAAACTCCGTCTCGTCTACTTTGAAGAGGTGCGGCAGCTGTTTTACCGCCACCGTGAGGCGTGTGGTTACCCCAACATGGAACTGAAGTTAGTGGACGAGAAGTTGGAGCGCGAAAAGCGCAAGAAGGAGCGGGAAGAAAAGAAGAAGAAAGAGTAGTAACTAACATGGCGACTCCCCTCTTTTTTTTTTTTTTGACGTCTATATCGTATTCATTTTTTTTTTATATATATACTAGTTTTGTTGTATCTTTTTCATATTCATATATACAGTAATAGCTGCCAAAACGTAAAAAAAAAAAAACATTAAAGAGAAGAGATAACATTTTGCTCTTCTACTTTAATCCTACACTTAGAATTCATTCTAAAAAATAAGCATTTATTTATTGGTGTTACATTTTTTTTTTTTTTAACGACTATCCCATTTTTTCGTAATCCTCTTTTTTTCTTAAATGATTGTTTCAACTTTAGTGGATTGAAATACTTCTGAGTGCTGGATTTCTTTCTTCCCTTCCTATTCCATTTCTGAAAAGGTTTTACAGCAGTTCGCAAAAAAAAGAAAAGAAAAGAAAAAAAAAGTAGTTTTTTGTTTTATAGTTTTGCATATTTTTAAGGTTAAGTAAAATTTCAGTATTTTTGTGTTATCCATTTCTTCTTTTTTTCAGATAAAAAAAAAAAAAATGACTTCTAACGCCCCTGATTTCTACGATGCACGTGACGTGGAGCTGGAAGGTTTGGGTACCGACAGCCCCAGTAACGACGATCTCATCAAGGACCCTAACGGCGTCGTGGACGCGGAAAAGGCCCACGAGTTTGATTGCGACTCCTCCGAAGCCGAGTACGTCCCCTCCAACAAACTCTCCGGCATCCTCAATAAGGTGGTGCCGCACGGTGGGTTCATCTCCAACGCCTACAACCTGGCCGCGGTGACCCTCGGTAGCGGTATCATCACCCTCCCCTCCGCCTTCCAGTCCACCGGCGTCATTGTGGCGGTAATTGTGCTCGTGGTCATTACCCTCTGCACGGTCTACTCCGTCTACATTATGATGCAAGCCGTGGAGAAGACGAGACGTACCATGGACTCCTACGAGAAGCTCTCACGTGGCTTGTTGGGCGTCGGCTGGGACTACCTCGCCGCCTTTAACATGTGGATGTTCTGTTTTGGTAGTTGTGTCTCGTACGTCATCTCCACCGGTGACCTCCTCTCCCGCGCCACCGATGGCGACAATGTCAACACATTTGTGAAGAGCAAGTGGGGCAACCGAGTGTTGGTGATTGTGATTTGGGCCGTCACCATGCTGCCCTTGTCCATCCCCAAGGAGATCAACTCCCTCCGTTACTTCTCGGTCATTGGCGTCTCCTGCATGATGTACTTTGTGGTTGTCATTATTGTCCACAGCGCGATGAACGGGTTTGAGGATGGTAAGCAGAAGCACGAGTTGGCCCTCTTCAAGACGGGCAACGACGTAATTGTCGGGTTCAGTATGTTCATCTTTGCCTACCTCTGCCAGACCAACGTCATGGAGGTCTACCGCGAGATGAAGCTACCGTCCCCCAAGCGTATTACCATCCAGACCGGTGCCTCCATGACCGTCTGCCTCATCCTCTACATCCTTGCCGGCGTGTTCGGGTACTTGGAGTTTGGCTCGGAGATTACCGACTCCATCCTCCTCTTCTACAATGTCCGTAATGAGCCGATGGTGGCCGTTGCCTACATTGGCATTGGGATTAAGATGATTGTTGGTTTCGCGATTTGCATGCAGCCCTCCCGTGACTCCGTGTACTACTGCCTCGGCTGGTGGTTCCCCATGTTCCGTGATATCCGCACCGTCCCGCTATGGGTCAACGCGCTCATTTGCGGTTTCATGGCGATTGTCGCCCTCGTCCTCGGTCTGTTCATCCCTAGCGTCACGGTTGTCTTTGGGCTCGTTGGTAGTTTCTGCGGTGGGTTCCTCGGGTTTATCTACCCCGCCCTCTTCGTCATGTACGCCGGCGACTGGAGCCTCAAGACCGTCGGCTGGTTCCACTACATCTGCACCTATCTGTTACTCATCTGTGGTGTCGTGGCCGTCGTCTTTGGTACCATCGCCTCCATCTACGGTGAGATTAAGTAAAAAGAGAGGAAAAAAATTAGTTCTATTTTCTTAATTCGGTAGGACTGTTTCTGTTTCTTTTTTTTTTCTTATCTCTCATTGTGTTCTTTTTTCCCCTTTCGTGTGCACCGTTGATAGTTGTACCGTTCTTTTTTTTTTTTTTCTTTCTTTTTACATGTATTACGATACTGTAAAAACAAAAAAGAAAAAAAGGAAGATAACCTATTTTACTGAAAGACATTTTTTCCAATTTAATTATATGCAATTTTATATTTCATGCCTTCTTTTTTTTTTTATGAGATTTTTTTTTTTTGTGTGTGATAGTTGACAGTATGTTCTATTCTGTTGTATATGCCTAGTTTCTGAAAAGACAAATGTAACAAAAATTAAGAGAAATTTGGGGACCAACCCGCTCTTTTTTTTTCCTGTCTTTTCACTTTTTTTTTTAAGTTTTTTTTTTTTTTTTTTACGGACAAATTTCAAATACAGAAAAAAAATTGAAATAAGAGAAAATATCAAATAACCGAAAACTCCCAAAAATAAAAAAAAATTAAAATAGCACTGAGATAAAAACTTTTTTTTTTACTCTATTTATACAAATATTGAGTGGCGTTTCTAGAAAAACACAAGGAAATAAAATTTTTTAAAAAAAAATGGTACAGATTAGAGAAATTTGGGGACAAACCCGCTCTACAGGACCAAAAAAGAATTTCTTTTTCTAAACGGATAAAAAAATTTTAAAAAAAGAAATTCTTTTACTCAAAAGCCATTATGATGAAAAATACTGAATAATGAAAAAAAAAAAAAAAGCATAATGTGGAGAAGACACTGTTTTGTAAAAAAAAAAAAGAGAAAATAGACTGTTGCTCCCTAAAATTACTCTTCTCTTTTTTATTTTCAAGTTACATTACACACCAACAAAAAGAACCACCAAAAAAAAAAAAAAATGTTCCCAGGTATGCAAGGACCGGAGGCCCTCCCCGACCATGAATCGTTCCCTAAAATGTGGAAGAACCTCACTCGCTTTATTACCGTCTCTGCCGTGACGGTGGTCCTCTCCGTGGCGATCCGCTACTGTGAGCGGTACACCCATAATATGCTCCTCAACACCATTTAAGGTGAAAACAGAAGTAATTATAATCGTAAGAAAGATAGCGGTGCAGAGAGAGAAAAAGGGCGAGGAAGCGTTTACATTATTATTTAAGAAGCTTGTTAATCTATAATTAAAATCTTTTTTTTTTTTGGGGGAGTTTTGCCGGTGATGGAGAGGTGGATCTGTTGATATCGACGTATGACAATGATACAATAACTTCTATATTTCCTCTTTTTGTTTTCTCACTAAAGTTATTCCCATGTCAGGCCCATCACCTATTGAATTACGTTCCTTCCAGGTCCACGCCGCCAGTAGCCCTTTCACTAGAATAGATGCGCCCATCACCTTAGAGCTCACCTGCCACTGTCCTTGCGAGGGGATTCAAGGCAGAGCAGCTGACTTGTGCTTTACGGTATGTCGCCGATATCGCCGCGACGAAGCGAGAGGTGGAGCTCCCTACTGGGGACACGATACAGTGTACAATCACCGTACCACAGGCGGGTACACCACTCGTCACTATCCGTATTCAGTTTTCAAACTTGCTGGGGTCGTTGAGTAACATAGAAAAGGTATACCTGCTGCAGGTAGGGACGTTAGAGATGGGGCTGACGTACCGTGATGGCGAGCGGTCTTACCAACAGACTTTTCGGGCGGTCACACAAACAAAGGAAACGGCGTCTGGTACCGTTATTTCCATCATGACACCCTTGTAGGGAATGGATTCACAGGGCTAATGGTTTTGTATTGTTCGTATGTGTACTTGTTTGTTGTTTTCCATCGGTTTTGGAGTATCTACTACAATCCTTTCCCCTCACTTCTTCTATTCCATGTTTTTACGATAAGTAGTTTTTTTTCTTTTCTTAGGCTAATAAAAACTTTTTAATATAAAATAAACCAATGTTTCTCGGTGGTTTCGTTCCCCGCCGCTTCGCGCAGTTCAACCGCGACCCCGCGTGGATGTTCTTTATCTTCTGTGTCGGTATCTGGTTCGGTGAGTACCCCGCGATGCAGATCAAGTACAACGCCCGCGACTTCACCCTCGACCCCCACCGCTACGTCTGGTCGCACTTGGATGATCACCACTAATTGATACAGCATAACGAGTAGAAATAAAGAAAAAGTGAAAAAAAGATGGAAAAGATAATATGCTATGAGAAGATCTTCTTTCTTTTTAGTTTTTTTTTCCTTTTTTTGTTTTTCTGTAGTTATCACATTAACGTGTGTGTGTGTGTATTTTCACTGTAGGAATTTAGGATTGGGTAAAGTAATTGTAGTTAAAAAGATAAACGCATTCTTTTTCTTTTTTCGTCCGCTTATCACAGGATACGATTCTCTATTGTTGTGTCATGTTTTAAGCAATGGTGAATCCTTCTCTCTCTCTCTCTCTTTCTGTTTTCTTACCTGAAGTGTGTGCTTGCACATAGGCAAAACTAACAAAAACAAACTATAATTGTTTCCCCCTTTTACCATCAACCTAACAGAATGGATACCGATCAGGACCGTCTTGTGGACTGCATCTTCGACCTCGCCTGCAAAGTGCTCGACCCCGAGCACCTCGAGCAGCTGAGCTTCCGTACCCGCGAGGTCTCCCGCGACACCATGCGCGACATTGCCCGTGAGAACAACGACGCCGACGACGAGGACCACTTCCATCACCGTGGCGGACGCGGGGGTCGTGGCGGCCGTGGTCGCGGTGGCCGAGGTCGCGGTGGCCGTGGTGGTCACGGACACTTCGATGCCTGGGGAGGTCACTTCCACCGTGGCGGCCGTGGAGGCCGAGGTGGTCGCGGTCGTGGTCGCTTCTTCGATGATGAGGAGCGCAAGGACGGTGAACACGAACACGAGGGCCGCGGCGGACGCGGTGGCCGTGGACGTGGGCGTTTCTTCGACGACGAGGACCACAAGGATGGCGAGAGAGAGCACGAGGGCCGTGGTGGCCGCGGCGGGTATGGCAGACGGAACTTCCGGAACCCTCGTAATTAAATAGCAGCGAACAAAAAGAGAACAACCGTACAACGGTGTATACCCCTGACAGCGCGTAAAACAAAATAAAAAAGTAAGGCATCCGATATATTTAGTGGATAACGAACAAACAGCAAAAAAAAAAAAAAAAAAGTATGCAACATCAGTTTAAAAATGAATGAAATTCCGTAGAAGAAAGACCATGAAGTTCACTGCATCATCATCAAAACATGAATGGACAGATCTCACTCTATCCTATACAGATTGAACTCAGGAAAAAAAAAAAAACAATAACCATCGGAAAATACGAAAAATCATCACCCACAAAAGAAAATCAAAAGACAACATAAACTTGTATGCATTCGTAAAACATAACGATAAGAGGTAATCCTCTAATATAATGTATATTGCAACAATCGTTATTGGTAGAGAATTTTTTTTTTTTTCAATTTTTTTTCCCCCTCCTCTGTCCATCAACGAGCCATTGAAGGAGATAACAAGTACTTCATAAAAAATGTTTTTGGCAGAGAGAATTTTTTTTTAAACAGAAATCAAAAAAAAAAAAAAAGATTATGATATACAATCTTGAATTATCCACTATGTTACTTTTATAAGCGAGTCTGAAAAATATATAAAAAACAAAATAACAATTATTGAGAAAGAATTTGAATATATATAAATTATCATTGAAGGTGTAACACTGCGTTTTTGTTACCTTTAAAAAGGTGAACAATAAAACAAAAACAACAACAAAAAAAAGAGAATCAAAGGTATCTTAGCGAATAAAAAGGAGATCTGTCGGTATGGGAGGAAACAAATACAAAAACAGAACATCTAAACAAAAAGAGTCAGTGAACGGGGAAAAAAAAAAAAAAACATAAATAAAAGGTAATGAGAACCCCGAAAATATTAACGAAAACAACTAAAAATCCTTCGAAGTTGTTCGTTTTATCATGGATGCATCACACATCTAAAATAAAACCAACTATAACAAACCAGTATAGTGTATGTGTCACAAACCTTTTCGTTTCGGACACAAACTATCACAAGAAGATCAAACATTGGATTATAAATAAAGGTGTTTCTTTTTTCTCTTTTAGACAGCACACACGACTGACCGCGTGCAAGCATTTTTTTTTTTTTTAGTGTCACTCAACACGCATTGCGTCAAAACTCTTTTGAAACAAATAACAAAAAAAAAAAAAGAGGGGAACTCTACGCACTTTATGATAAGTACCATTAATTGAATATCTCATCGCAGTATTGAAAAACAAAACCGCACGATAGGAACGTGTTATACTCCGGACTTCATTACGACAGTAGGTTTTTTTTTTTTTTTTTTTTGACGAATACACCTTCACACTTTCTTCTCTTTTTTTTTTTCTTTCCTAGTTTTTTCGCTTTCCAAACCTCCCAGCACACTCTCTCTACTACCAATGGACGCCTCCGCCGTTGTTGCCGCCATCTCCCCCAAGACCTCTCCCAAGAAGTCTTCCCCCAAGAAGGCCGCCGTCAAGCGCGCCGCTGTCAAGAAGGCCGCCAAGAAGGCCGCCCCTGCCAAGAAGAAGGTCGGTGCCAAGAAATCCGCCAAGAAGGCCGCCAAGAAGACTGTGAAGAAGGCCGTGAAGAAGACTGCCCCCAAGAAGAAGAACGCCGCTAAGAAGACTGGTGCCAAGAAGTCCGCCGCCAAGAAGGCCAAGAAGGTAGCCCCCAAGAAGAAGTCCGCCGCCAAGAAGGTGAAGAAGGCTGCCACCAAGAAGGCTGCCAAGAAGGTTGCCAAGAAGTAAAGTACTTCCCAGTCGTACACCTTCATAGATTTTTTTTGTTTTTATTATGTTTTGTTTTTCCGTTTGGATCTAAACCTTTTACTGTTGTAAGGAATGACGATGAACGCGCTCCATATTGGTGACGGAATGGCCTGACACTGAATACGCATCCTCTCCCCTTTGTTTTTCAAGGTTTTTCGCTTTCCAAACTCACCAACACACACCTCTCCCATGTCCACCAAGACTGCCACCTGCGGATGCGACCCCTGCGGCTGCAACCCTTGCCACTGCGGTATCTGTAAGTGCAACCCCTGCACCTGCAATCCCTGCATCTGTGGCTCCAAGAAGGCCGTCTCTCCCAAGAAGGCTGGCGCCAAGAAGAGTGCCGCGAAGAAGGCCAAGAAGGCCGCCCCCGCCAAGAAGAAGGTCGGTGCCAAGAAGGCCACCAAGAAGGCTACCAAGAAGACCGTGAAGAAGGTTGCCAAGAAGGCTGCCCCCAAGAAGACCGCCGCCAAGAAGACTGGTGCCAAGAAGTCCGCCGCCAAGAAGGCCAAGAAGGTAGCCCCCAAGAAGAAGGCTGCCGCCAAGAAGGTGAAGAAGACCGCCCCTAAGAAGAAGGCCGTTGCCAAGAAGGTCGCCAAGAAGTAAACTGATTTTTTTCCTCCTGTTCCAACATAGATGTCTCTTTTTTTATTTTTGTAATGATTAGTTTCGAATGTTAGCGGTTTTGGGTGTGCGTGGTGCACGCTAGAATGATGAGGCACTTGGCAACCTCGTTTACTCACTATCATAACACACACACACACACACTATTCCCCAACTCTACCCGTTTAACCGTTAGTTTCCTCAATAAGCACTATCCAAAAAAGCCATACCACAAAACTATAATGGAAGGTGAGGCAGCACTACACCAGTTGGACCGCAACTGGACCCTGTGGTACGACAGTCCCTCCACATACAACGCCGAGGACTGGGAGAAGTCCCTCGTCCCTGTCATCACGGTGCACTCCGTCGAAGAGTTCTTTGCGATGCTACGCTACATGAAGCCACTTCACGCCCTTCGCACCTCTGCCCAGTATCACTTCTTTCAGGAAGGAGTGAAGCCCATGTGGGAAGACGAAGCCAACAAGAAGGGTGGCAAAATATGGATGAATGTTGAAATTAACAAAAATGACGCAACCGATGCCAACTCCAGCACCAAAACCGAACTCGACAAGCTGTGGGAGAATGTGCTCATGTCCCTTATTGGCGAAAGCCTGGAGGAGGAAGGAGAGGAAAATGAATCTCAAATTATGGGGGTAGTCATTTCCAAGAAAAAGTACTACAACCGAGTAGCGGTGTGGGTACGGGATGCCGATAACACGAAAGCGATCGAAAACATTACAAGCAGACTCACCAGTGGTGTGGCACTTCCTCCGTCCGTCAAGCTAGGCTTCGCAAAGCATGGAGAAAAAGCGTAGTACATCCAGGTACTGCGGTTCCTTTTATTCTCTATTACTTGTTTTTCACGTCTTGAGTTTTACGTCGTATAAGCATGTGTGTGTGTGCGTGTGTATGTGGAGTGTGGGCGCCGCGTTCGACCATTAATTCTTTTTGTGTGTTTGTTTGTGTTGAGTGTACCGCGGACCATGGATGAAAAGGGTTTCGTCTGACGTTCTGTTTTCTTCTACATTTCCCCACCTCTCTCTCTCTCTCTCTTTTCCATCTCATTTTTTGTCGTAGGAAAAAAAAAATAACAAAAAGACGGTAGTAGTTTGTCTATAATATATATTACGAAGCTTCAAAATGTCAGCAGAAGAGGAAACGAACACTTCCCCCGAGAAGAGCCCAACCGAAAAGAAGGTGGAGAAGGAGGTCCCCAAGTTCAGTGCGGAGAGTCTTGTCACCAAGGAACTTCTGCAGCTGGCCAAAGATATCCACACCATAGTGCCGACGGGAACCTGGGAGAGTCAGGGGAGCGAGGAGGAAATCCTCTACGAGAATGCCAGCAAAGTCACCGTGCGGCCGCCCATCAAGATGAGCTTTGAGGTGAAGCGGAACATTATTGTCAACCACCACTCCGCCTTGCTAGGGTACGTGACGAAGGAGGCGAGCGAGGACTCTAGGGATCTGCGGGGGACGCACAACCCGCTGTATGAGATACTCCGTGATGAGGTGGAGGTGGGGGTGCAGGCGGTGCCGCGGAAGACGGATTCCACCACACAAACCTACTTTGCCCGTCGTGTGAACGCGGCGGTCCAGGCAGAGCCGACGGTGGTGGACGCATGCATCTCGCACATTGACGTCCCCAAGAAGGAGTCGGCCCCGTTGAGTTCCTTCCTGAAAGCGGCGCTGCCCCGGACGTTACACAGTTTAACCCAAAATGAAGAAATTTCCATCTACACCGACGACTACAATGCGTTCAAGGAGGACGAGCGGTTGATTGGCGCACACGACAATCTTGTGCTATTAGAAAAGGGGAACTACACCCACGCCATCACCAAGGACCGGCTGATTACGTCTATTAGCTGGCGCAGCGCACGGACCAAGGACGATTGCATCTGCGTCACCTCCACCGCCCGCACCACGCTAGAGGAGCGGATAGAAAAGGCACGGCGCTGCGAGGGGAGTATGGCGATGGTGTGGGAGCTGTCGGACCCGATGCATCCTCGGTGTATTTTAGAGGCCCCCGACGAGGTGCAGGTGTTGCGCTTCTGCCCGTCTCGCCCCAACATTGTAGCCGGCGGGTCCATGAATGGACAAGTCTTCCTGTGGGATCTGTCGGATGCGGCGAAGGTGGCGGGGTACCAAGGCAACCAGCCCCAGGTGACTCCAGAGGCGGTCCTAACAGGAGAGTTCAAGGAGGCAGGGGAGGTACTCCCCATGGCGGAGCACGTGAAGGGTGTCACACTAGAGAACGACGGGGACGTGGTGGTGCCACGCCTGCAGCCGTTTCAGCTCTCCAGGGTGGAGTTGTCCCACCAGCGCCCCGTGCACGACTTGCAGTGGTTCCCGTCGAATGTAGAATGTACCTTTGACGGGAAGCAAACCGTCGTGGAGGAGAGTCATCAGTTTATTACCGTTAGCGACGATGGGTCCATGATGGTGTGGGACACTCGGCCAGAGTACCTGCCACAGGAGAAGCTGCGTAAGATACGGCACCAGAGTAAGACGGGCGGACAGGCGGTGCCGTGGGTGCCGCTGAACAAGTACCTCCTCACCAATAAGGATGGGACAGCGAACTTGATGGCGTTCCGTGTGTTTCTCGACGGCTTAATGGCCGACAAGGAGACACCTTCCTACGTCATGGCAGTCGGTACCACCAACGGCGAGCTCTGCACCTGCAGTCTGGCCACGCGAGGTACCTCGTCCTTGGGTGGCATCGTGGCCGCCCTCGGCACCACTAGTGACAACCGTTGTGTCCGTCAGGTCCTCGAGGCGCACTCCGGGCCAGTCTACAGCGTGGAGCGTCACCCGACCATCGGGGATGTCTTCCTCACCTGCGGCGACCACACCTTCAAGGTGTGGCGGGATGGGCTAGAGCTACCCTTGTACACGTCCCCCTTCCTCGACAGCAGCGTCACCTGTGCGGGTTGGTCGCCAGGCCGCCCGGCGGTCGTCTTCGTCGGGACCGAGGATGGTAAGGTGGAGGTGTGGGACTTGCTAGACCGTAATGCCGAGCCCCTCCTCGTCCACCACCTCGTGCAGGATGCCATCACCACCCTCTCCTTCAAGCCCATGCCACCGGTGCTACCGGCGAACTACTCGCAGCAAGTGGGCATCGGTACCGCACTAGGCTCCTTCCACTGGTACCTGCTGCCAACTGCCCTGTCCAAGGCCCCTAGCACGGAAAAAGGAACTTCAGGGCCATGCTTGAGCGCGAGGTACGACGGGTGCTCTACTACACATGGCGGTGGGGCGAGCGTCAGGTGGAGTTTGAGCGTTATGGTAACTGTGGCCCCAAGATGCTAGACGCGATTGCCCCGAAGGCGATTGGGGGGAGCTGCCAATGCGAAGGCCGACGACGAGGAGGACGCCGACGTCGAGGCGCACTACGAGCACGACATGGAGCGGGACGAAGAGTTTCTAGCCCTAGTCGACAAGCTGCACAAGATTGAAGAAGAGAAATTGCGGAGCGAGGCAATTATGTAAAGATGGAAAAAACAATCCGTTAATAATAGAGAAGTTAAGAAGAGAGGTGTGCAACCATGTAAATGAATCAGTGTAAAAAAAAAAAAAATCCTGTATTTGTGCTTTGTGCATGCTGTTTACGTTGTTGGTTGGACACTTCTACTACTATTCATGAAACCACCCCTCTCTTTTTTTTTTATTCGCAGTTCTTACTCCTTCAATATTGCTTTTGTTCTTCGTTCCTTTTTTTTTTTTTTTTGCTTGTTTCTTTTGAATTATCTTGTTTGACATGACGGCCTTAAATCATCAACAAGACAAACTGGTGGTCCTTCCCTTCCGTAAGACGGAGAAAGACACCCCAGACTGGACGGTGTGCTGGAAGTACATACAGACACACCACTCCGGAAATGCCACCACGGCGGTGGAGGAGACACTGAAGAATATGAATGCGCTGCACAATGTGGTGGTGAAGACGTGCACCGACGAACTCAAAAACCAGCCGAATGATAATTTTGCGGAGCAAACGCTGAAAAAATACTGCAAGTATGTCGCCATGGCACAGTCCCATCTTCCCCTAAACGAAAAGCTGAGCGGCAAGCTGAAATTTTTTTGGCGCGACAGCTTCGACGACTCCATCAAGTATGAATCCAAGAACAGCAACCTAGAGCTGGTCAGCTGTGTGCTCAACCTGGCCGCGACGTACAACTATATTGGTGTCCATAGCATTCGGGTTGGTACCGTAGAGGATACGAAGGACGCGTTTAACTCCTTCCAGAACGCCGCAGGGTATTACAATATGGTGGACACGCTGCTGGACCGTCTTCCCCCGGATCAGCTGCAGAAGGGAGACTTGAAGCGCCAGTCGATTGACCTCGTCAAGCGCATCACCCTGGCGCACGCCCACCACGCCGGTTACCTCAAGGCGGAGACGGCCATCAAGGATAAGCACGAGATGCTGTCCAAGATTGCCATGAAGGGCGCCCAGCTGTACGACGAGATTGTGTCCCTCTTCAACGACTCTGTCTGGTACAACGCCAGCTCCCTCCCGTGGAAGAAGTCCCAGGCGAAGGAGGTGAAGGCGCAGCTGGCGGCCAACAAGGTCGTCATGGAGGCGCGCGCCTACATTCACCTGGCGCTGAAGAATGAGGCGGAGACGGAGATGGGCAATGCCATCGCCTACTACGTCCGTGCCAAGGATGTCTTGAGGGCCCTACCCAAGATGCAAACCAACGACCAGACCAATTGGGTGAATAGTATAGTCAGCAGCGTCAACGCCGCACACGAGGCGGCGGACAAGGCGAACAACTCGGTGTACTACTCCCGAGTGCCAAAGGAGGTCCCCGCGCCCGAGTCACTGCCCCGTCCCTTAGGTCAAGCGACGGAGCACCCCAGCTTCGTCAGCTTCACCTCCAAGCGAGGAGACGATCCCTTCTTTGGCATCGTGCCTGCCCACATTGCGTCGATCGGCGCTCAATGGCGCGACTCCATGCGAAAGAAGGCCAATACGTGTGGCGAGTTTGCCAAGACCCAACGTCGCGGGACACAGAAAAATATGCAGAAGCTCGGCGTCATTGCGACAGTGCAAACCTTCTCCGGGGAGAATCAGCAGCGTGGTAGGGTACCGGAGCCGCTTCGCAGTAGAATTATCGCCCTGAAGGGTGGTGAAGCCGGCAAGTCTAACAAGACCACGGAGAGTTTGGTGACGCATGTCAAGACGTGCGAGGAGCTCAACGAGGTGTGCAAATCCAAGCTGAAGGAGGTAGCCGAGGAGCTGGAGAAGGACAGGGAGATCGAGAAGCGCTACCTCGAGGCCTACGGGGAGAAGATGTGGCGGTCTGTGTACCCCGCGTCGGAGCAGACGTCGGACTACAACGCGCTGCAAGGGGCCATCAAGGAGCACCAGAACGGCTTAGAGCAGTGGCTCGTGAACCCCCTCACCGCCTCCAAGAAGGTTCTGTCCGATAGCCTGCAGAGTATCGCGCGGTTGGACTTTTCGCTCAACGAGCTGGACGGTCTGATGCCTTTCTCCAAGACGAAGGAGTCTCGCCAACAGTCGGAGAAGGTGCAGGCGGTGTTGAAAGAGCTGCAGGGTATTCTGGAGAAGCAAACCACCTGCGAGGATGCACAGAAGAAGTACCTGGGTGAACTACAGGACACCATCGAGTCCGATGAGATCATCTACGGTCTCGCCGCCGTCGACTCCGCGCAGCGTGATGCCATCATCAACGCCAACACCAAGAAGGTGAACGACATTATTGACCAAGTCAATACGCACTCCCGAGAGCTGAACGAGGTCTCGCAGCAGGCGGAGACGGTCATGGCAAAACTGGGCGAGATACAGAGCACGGACCCACAGTTCCTTGAAATCCAAAAGGTCACCAACGACCTGGACAAAGCGTGTTCCCTCTACGAGGAGCTGGTGAAGGATCTGGAGTCCGTCGCCATGTACGCCTCCAAGGCGGTCGACAACATTGAGTCCACCCTCTCGAGCGCCAAGTCCTACACCCTCAGTCGCCAGTTAGAGGCGGAGGAGGTGCAAGGGCGACTGGATGGTATTATTGCCGAGAAGATGAGCAAGATGGAGGACTCCCAGCGGCGCCTCTCTGAGTCTGGACAGCACGGCATGAACTCACAGCGTCCTTCCATGACCCCGTCCTACAACCAGCCACCCGACAACTCGCAACGGCCGTCCATGACCCCGTCGTACAATCAGCCACCACCGCTCAACTCTCAGCGACCCTCCGCTGCACCTTCCTATAATCAGCCACCCTACGGAAACTATCCACAGCAGCCACCGAATGCCTACGGCTACCCACAGCAGCAGCAGCAGCAGTATGCACCACCACCACAGCAATACGCTCCCCCTCAACAGCAGTACGCGCCACCACCTCAGCAACAGTATGCGCCGCCGCCTCAGCAGCAGCCCGATAGGCCGCCGTCCTACGACGCTGTGATGGGAAACAATAATGCACCCAGCTATCAGTACCCACCGAACTACTAATCAAGGGAGGTTTTTTTTTGACGGTTGATCTCGTTCATGGAAGGAACTCGTGAAAAAAAGAAAAAAAGAGAATGGTTTTGTTGTGTATATTGTATTTTCCGTGTGTATGAAAGCATACACATAAAGGAAAGATGTAAAACAATACCGACAAAAACAATGAAACACACAAGCATGCGTGAATGAAAACTAGTATATCGAAAACATACGGTAAAAAAAAAAAAAAGGAAAGGACTATTCACTCGTGCGCGTGTTTTTTGCAGTTTTTTATTGATCTAAATTATCTTTATCTTCGGTATTGAATTGCGAATTGAAGTGCATTGTTTACGATACAATAAGAACAAAAAATGGGATCCTCTCTCGCTCTCTCTCCTTTTCACGGTTTGGAACAGTAAAGCATTTTTATTTTTTTAGGGCTGCACGATGAGTAGTGGAATCAATGTCGTTTTCAGTAGCGCAAAAAGTTGTTTTGTACTCTTACGGTATGTGGGGAATATAGCCTATCAACAGAGTAGTTTATTCGGTAGCATGCGCCCGGTCTGCTGCCAGCTATTGCTCGTGCACAACGCAAGCGACGAGGAACTCTGCGGATTGTTATTGTACGCCGTTGCGCATCAACCAGATACCCCAGAATGCGAAAAACTCATGCACGGTCAACCCAAACCTTTAGTGCAGATAGACGAATCAAAGTACCTCTCACCCGATAAGGCTAGTAGATCCAAGTCATCCACCGTGCGGGCAGTACGTATAGTCAACTCGGTCCCAGCCGTCGCACCGGAAGATGGTTCCGCCGAAAAGTACCGTGCCGACGAGGAAGGGAATGTGGTAAAGCCCTCCACTTTTTTTCTCCCATTGAACTGCGTCACGTCCTGCGGTGTCTCGGTAAGCCCTGACAAGAAGGATAGGGAAATCAAGTTGGATACCATTCTTTCCATTACGTGTGAACATCGGTTCTTTCAGGAGTCTGTGATCCTGACAGGTATACAAATTTTCGAGCTGCCCTACGACGAGGCAACCCACTTGGTGCCGTTGTTGCTGCAATCGTCTAGTCACCGGCGTCGCCTAGGTAAGACGAAGTCATCGACACACGAGGAGGGGGATGGGAGTGAGGAGGAAAACGACAGTCACCAACCGAAGAGGGAGGTCGTGAACCCCGCACCCAAACCAATACAGGAGAGGAATCCCTACATGGATATTCTAAGTGGTGGTGCCCACACCGGCCTCACGGTCGCCTCTTCCGACGCCATAGCGCTGTCCTCGTCCTCCCCAAGGACCGCGTCCCCTTCTCAGAAAGGGACCCCTATGCCCACTTGGTTCCCTTCGATTCCTCACGCCACATGGAAGCAAGCCACGGCCTCCTTCGCGGCCACCAAGGCGACGGAAAGTGAGGGGCGTAGTAACGGGATCGACGACGAGGACGACGACAGGAACTCCTCCCAGTACTCGAACAACGCCTCTAGCGTGCGGCGGGGCACCAGGGATGCCGCGAGTGAACGGTTTGCGCAACAGGCGAAGCAAATGGAGGAGATGCGGAGGGAGTTGGAACAACTAAAGAAAAGAGAAGCAACCGCGAAGGAGGAGAGTCGTTTGGCAAAGGAGAAGACAAGCCATCAGGACCCTATCGATAGTTTGCGGTTACAGCCGATGAGCGACGACTACGCAAAAGATGTGAATGCGGTGCTGGATCAGTTACTGAAACCTCCACCGACGAGACGCCCTCCACCAGTAGAGAAGGAGCTGACCGCTCGTCCCACTTCTGTCGGGTTTGTGCCCCAAAGCGTCTCTCCCATCGCGGACGATCGGCACAACTTTCCGTCCCTCCCCCGCAATGATGTGGATCCACTGTGGTTCCGGTACGGGGTACACTCCGACAGTAAGATCAAACCGTTCCACCGCCAGTACGACCAGCACGACTTGGGGGCGGCGGCGATGGCAGTTCAACACGGACCGTTCGGCCGGCAGTCCTCCACCATCGCGCGAGAGGAGGGCATAAACGCAATGGACGACGCGGCGCTGGCGTCAAGTGTGAGCGACAAGCAGTTTTCCGAGGCGGTCCGTAATCACTACCCCACCGCCATTGAAACCCGTCAGACCTCGTTTAATCCCTCCGATAGTTTGACCTCCGCCCCTGCGACTCAACTACGCCCGTCAACATCCCCAGCTGTCATGAATACCAAAGACACAAAGTCGAAGCCAGTGCATCGTGTCACACATGTCCCACCCAACACGTTGCTGAGCGGTAGTCCGTCGTTGCATCAGGAGGAGCCGACGACGCCTTTATTCCTTAAGCAAGACGCTTTCCCGAACTCCACCGCGACGTGATGATCGGCGCGAAACACTGCTAAAAAAACAAAAAACGTGAATTATAAACATGTAACCTCTACACTGTACAGTAATTCCCACTGTGAAAGTGAATAAATTCACCACAGAATTGATTAAAAGAAAGTCATTAATGTTTTGGAAACGATTGCTGTATCTTTTCCCCCTTCCTTTTCTTATTCTACCGGAGAAGCTCTTTTTTTTTTTACAGATAGAGTTTCCCAATACATTTTTTTTTTTTAATTTAGATACATCTACTTCTACATAACTTAACCTTGTTTATATAGAAAAGCACGATTCCCCCTCCACTTTATAGATTGATCATGTCGCAGCAATGGTCGTTTGTGGTGAAAGTAGACGCGGTGCGCACCTCTCTTCCTTTGCATGAAATTCAAGCCAACTTTGAACGTGAAAGTCCCACGGAAGATGGCAAAATCGATTATGTGTTTCGGTTCTACTTCGATGGAAAATGTGAGGATATAGCGGTGACCGCCGAACCCTCTGCATCTGGACTGTCTTCACAGTATGTTTCGAGTCACACGAGAGCCTTCACGTATAATATTATGGCAGCGTCTGCTTCTGAGTTATTTCAAACCTTACAGGAGCGATTCGTCACCTGCCAAGTGGTCCAACGGGTGAGGAAGATTCATGCAGAAGTACCGGATGATAACAGTCTGATTACCTTCTCTCCTCCAAGAGAAGAAGAAGTGAAGGGCGCGGGGTCAAACGAAGTGATTCTTACCAGTGCAAGCCTTCCCCTTCTAGAGATGATCCTTTCTGACACGACGCACTATGTCTTCAGAACCGGCAGGCTGCAGCACATTAGAAAAGAGGAGGCCGATCTTCTCTTCGATAACACACAGGACGGCAAGTACTTTAGCGTGGTGGAGGTAAGCATGGAGGAGAAGACCTACATTGACTCTGTTTTCAAGGAGCTCCATGTGTTTTTTGAGCCCGACATTGACGCCACGAACGGTCAGTACGCCGTCTCTTACGGCCCACAGTGGCAGATGGCCGCCTTGATGACGGCTACCAGCAGGGACGGCTCCCCCAGCGACCGCTATGGGCTCTCCCCATTCAAAAATAGTCTTCTCTCCTCCGTCAATCAGAGCGGTCGGGCCTTTTCCATCACCGCCTGCAATGCACCGGTGTCACGGACGGACTGGCAAGCCACGGACACGGATCACCACCTGTGCTTCAAGAATATGTTCTCCCCGCTGGTGGTGCACTCCACCCTCACCCGGTTTGTGCAGAAGTTTGCCATTGGTATCCTCGTCGAGCATCAGCGGGACGAAACGGAATCATCGCTCACGGACAGTCCTAGCAGTGAGAGTAGTTTGATGCCCATGACACGGGTTGGCTATTTTGAATTGGGGTTTGAAACCCTGGGGCAGTTGCTCGAGGATGTGATGGATAATGTGTCGCTTCCCTTCAAGTGTATGCAGAAGGACGGCGGGATGATCTGCGAGGGCATTATCAATCTTTTAGGCTTGCCCTGTTTTAGAAAGAAAGCCGTGTACCTGTTGGCCCAAGCCGCGCAGCGAACTCAGGTGACCAGCGGATTTGAGAATCCCTTCTTGAAGCGGCAACCGGAAACTACGCAGCTCACCATTACTGCCGGTGACGATACACTGGTCACTTCCCGTGGCTCCGACGGCACAATGGAGACAACCAACACGGACGCAGAAGAAAGTGACCACCGGCTGGGCGAGACGAGCAGCTACAATGGGGCCTCTGGCACACTATACCCTTACACGAACGAACACACACTTCCCCCTGGTGGGTTTATCCTCGATGAAGGGGAAAAGAAAGACAGTCCCCCTCGTGACGACTTGGTGCACACGCCGAAACGGGAGTCCATCTCCATCCCTTCTGGCATGCCGACCCCGCCGTATGTTGCCTCACCCCCACCACGTCGTCGGAGTGGAGAGACCAGTCCGTCGCCGTTTTCGGCGTACCAGTCGATCGAGGCCGACCCTGCGTTCGAGAAACTCCTCGCCGCGGTGGGCGAAACCCCTAGTATTCTTTCCCAGTCGGACAACAAAAACGTGCATCGGACATTATTGACGGAGGATTCGTTTTCCGTATCGGAGTCACCAGTGGAAGCGGCGTTCGAGCCACTCGGTCCGCGCAACGTGGTGGTAGAGGAGGTGGAGGAGATTAAACTAGCAGAGCCAACGGCCGACGAGCCCTCCGTGCTGAGCATTGTAGCGGAGGGGATGTGCGAAAGTCCCGCAGATGACAGCACCCTACCCAACCAGTTCAAGACAGATTCTCCGGTTTCTACCGTGCTGGTCGGCACCAACTTTCCGTCGGTGGCGTCTCCGCTGCGGTTGCTCGTCAATCACACCCCCGTGAGGGAGGAGGCATTCCGGGCGAAAAGGGAACAGGATATAAAGGAGGCGACGGTGGAAAAAGCAAAGCGACTGAATGGTCCGTCTTGGGTGGTAGAGCCGACACCACCAGCCGACGACAGTGCGACCCCTTTTAGACGAACGGCGCACATTGTGGAGGATAAAAAGTCACCCCTACCCAAACCGAAAACCGAAGAAACGTTCTTTGACTCTCCGTATTCTTTTTCGGTGGCTGGACTCTCTCCATCTCCCCCCAAGCGCACCGCATCTTCTGCGCACGCCACTGCCTACCGACAGTTGTTGAAACGGCGGACTGTGTCATCCAGTGTGGAGGGTCGCACCCCTTCTCCCTCCGCGGAGGGCCACGCCTACTGTGTGGTGGAGGAAACCACAACACAGATGGACTCGTCTCCAGTCGGACCGTCAAGGAGCAGCCCTCCTGTGAGTGGGTTCCTGCCGTCTCTCATCTTCTCGCGCGGTGCTTCCCCTTCCGTGCGGCCACCCCTGGCGGCGGTCGCCTCTGCGCCTACACGACAGGCGGCCCAACCAGATATGCGGGTGCTGATTGTCGAGGACCCCGTCCCCTCTGTCCGCAGTAAGAGCAGAGACGTTTCTATTGGGCGCAAAGTCACCGTGGCGGAGCTACGCTGGAATGCCTTCATGGAGGCGGTGCTCTCCGGTGACGTACAGCTCGCCCAACACTTGCTGTTTCACGACGAGAACCTGATTCGTCAGAACGATCAACTCCTCATGAAGGCCTGCGTAACGAAGGATGTGAACGCCGATTGTCTAAAGTTTCTACTCGTGACGAGGCCAGACTTTATCCGTAGCATGGATGTGAACACCTGCTGTACTCCGCTGCACTGTGTCTGCGCGGCGGACTATCACACGAGTCTGAACGCTGAGGCGATCAAACTGCTCTTGGTGTCTGGTGCCGCCGCTGGTGTACGCAATAAGGATGGACTGACCCCGTTACATCTCTGTATTCTGTTTCCTTTCCAGCTGTTGCGTACCCAGTCCGAGTTACTAGTCGACGAGGACGAAGTGGTGTCCCAGGCGACGGAGGCAATCGATCTTTTACTCATGTTAGGCAATGCCGACATTAACGAACGGACTAGCCGTCATGAAACGCCGTTACACTTAATTAGCAAGCAAGTGCCTCATACAGTAAACCCAAAAGCAGTCGAGAGTATAGCACTCAAGATGGTGTACTTTCTTTCTACCCGTGGTGCCGACCCTTCCTTGAAAACCCCTTATAATAATAAAGGCACGGTCGCAAAGCTGACTCCGGGGGAGATGGCGCACCACACTGGTCAGTTGCGTGTGTCTGCGTTTTTAGATGGTTTGGTGCTACAGAACGAATAGCGACTTTTACTTTTCGCATAGATATTCCATTTTGTTTTTATTGTTTAGAATTCTAGATCTTCCAACACGTTCTTTAAAAATAAAAAATAAAAAGTAGTGCAGTGGTACATGTGCTTGGATAGTTTGCCGTTCCAGAATTCCGTTCTTCCGTTAATCCCATCTTCTTTTTCTCTCCCTCACTTCCATCCAGCCCTGTGAGAACCATCATAGAGTAAAAGACGGAGAATAAACAACAAGTATAGAAATCATTTTTATTATTATTATTATTATTTGCTAGATATGAATGAAATGGATAGCCCAATAGATGAACTATTAAATACGAAAAGATACGTAGATACACGGTTAGATTCGCCGAATGCAAACGGAGGAGAGGCGGACCCTGTGCCCCTCACGCAGAAAAACATGCAGAAGGCGCTGGAAACGATGCAGGGAGACGTAGGAGAAGGCGCGGAGGTAAACAGCGAAATGCGCCGTCATCGCGTTACTCAGTGGCAGGACGAGGCGGGCTCCACGGAAAATATAGACGATGATTTCCCACTTCATCACTTTTACGGCGACGGGCAGCGCTGTCAGTACACGGATGTGATGGATTTGCTGAAGAGCAGACCGTCCCACGTGCTATCAGACCACTCGAGTGACCTGGCAGAGGAGGAAGAACGGAAGGAAGATAATAAGCGAGCAGAGTGGATGACAGGATGGCGGTCCATCAATAAGAATGCGAATGGTGTGCCCTTCCGAAAGCAATTCAAGGAAAGTGAAAAGCGGTTTAAGGAGCAATTGGAGGTGCACCGTGAAATCACCAACGCCATGAATCAGATCAAATCGGTGGAGCGGCAAACAAAAGTGCTCAAGGCGGAGCGAAGAACCACCGCGCTGGTCACTACGATCCTCTCCCGACAAAACGCAGCCCTATTGAGAACGTTTCCTGCTGACACTCCCTTTTGGAAACAAATGGAAGAGGAGGAGGAGCGGTTATCCCGTATCGCCTTCGTCACCCCGCCGTACTACTTGGAGAGAGATCATGGTCCTCCAGCGGCGGCACCACCGCCTGCCGCAGTAAAGAAGGAGGAGCCAAAGGCGGCTGTGCCAGCGAAGCCGGATCCCATGCTGGAGGTGCTCGCTCAATTCTCGAAGCCGAAAATCAGCGCCACCGCTTCCGAAACCTCTCGTGCGGGGAAAAAAGGAAAGTCATCGAAGGAGCCCCCGCCAGTGCCGACCAAGACCCTAGCCTCCATCCAAGTCGCCAAGCTCGAACCAGAGCCTGTCCCCTACAAGCGCATACGCTACGTTCTACGCAAGGAGCCTTCCCCTCCCCAGGTGGATAAAAGTAGCGACACGACCAAAAAAACAGAGACTGATGCGATTGCCGATGAAGTGTCTGTGGCGGAGGAGGTGGAGGACTCCATAGAAGACGATATCGAGGAAGACTACAGCAACGACTCTTTTGAGTCGTCCATCTCCGACGACGTGGCGATGGAAGTGGACAGCGATGACGTGAGCGGTGCGTCCTCGGGAGACTCGATAGATGATATGATCGAGAGCGAGGACAGGTCTAGTCGTTCGCCCAAGGTAGACAGTGTCGAGTTAAGGGACGTTTTGGCGCAGTTCTATGAGGCGTGCCGAACGGCCAACAAACTCAGCGTGTTGCTGACTGGGAAGTCCAAGGGCGCCTTTGAAAAGGAACGGGTGACGAAGGACGATCAGAGCGACCAGTCATCCGAACATTCCGCCGATGGCAGCGAACTGGCCAGCGCAAAAGAAAAGGACAAGGCGTGGCAGAAGACACTTCAGCGAGACTTTGCCGATGTCAAACGATTGCGTCTGTTTAATAAGCACATCCAAAAGAACATTAAAGCCATCGACCTCCAACGCAAGATTCGGGAAGACAAGCGGAAGCTGGTGGAAAAGGCCGTCAAACTATCCAAGGCAAAGCGAAAGCAGAGAAATAACGCGGGATATCGGATAAAGGATCTCATTGACGATGAGATCGAGTCGGTGTTAGGGTCTGTCGACAGCACACTGAGAAAGCGCAAGAAGAAGAAGAGAGGTAGTGACGACGATGACATTGAGGATGAGATCATTTCGGACTATGACATGGGCAGTGATAACGTCAACAGCGACGACAGTATCATTGATGACATGGTGGATTCTTTCAATTCGAGCGAAATGGGCAGCGACGGGGACGACGACGGCATCGCGGATGAAATTGAGGATGAATGGGGGTCCAGCGGGGACGGCTCCAAGGTCGGCGACAGCATTGACGACATTGCCCTCGACTTCTCCGACGACGTGGACGAGGCGGTGGACAGCGACGCGCTTCTCGACGAAGTGGAGGACGATCTGGTGGAGGTTCTGGCGAGTGTTTCCATATCGGAGGTGGGGGATATGATCTCGGAAGTGGATCTAGATGGTCTACCCGATGAAGCGTCGACGGCGTCTATTGTGGATGATTTTCCCTCTTCGAAAGACTCCAGCGTTCCCTCCGTTGTGGAAGATGAGCTGGGGGAGGTCGAAGAAGAGGTACCTGTGCAGGACACCGACCGTCAGCGCAGCAGCGTGTACTCTTCTTCGCTCACCAGTCTTGTCCACTCCTCTGATGCAGACCAATCCTCCCTCTATCCAAACACGGAAACGTCATCGTACATGAACTCTTCTGATATATCGCGGGAGGAGGCAGTAGAAGGGGAAGTGGCGCTCCAACAGCTAGAGGCTGATATGGCGGCGACGAGGCACAGGCGACAAAAAGCGCTGCAGGGGGTGGAAGGCGGCGGCACAGAGACGCTGTCCGCCTTGTACGATCCAAAAGTTCCCCCCGGGGAAGATGATTCCTCTGACGATGAGGAAACACCGGAAGAGGAAAGTCCCGTGGTCACAAAGAAGGAGGAAGAGGTGGAAGTCGTGGCGCCCCCAGAAGAGGAAGCACTGCCCCAGCACCTCACGGCGACAGAAGAGGTTCTCCCCAAGTTTTACAGGGAGGAACACGTCCCACCCGCCGTGGTGGCCGCCGCCCCACCAGCACCGCCTGTGGAGGAAAAGAAGCACCGATACATGGCGGATGACTTTGTCGCCCTGAATGAGTGGAAGGAGAGACAAAAACAGCTGTTTCGGCAAATCCTACCGTCCGCGAGTGAGGTTCACGCCACGTCGGATTCCACGGAGGAGGTGAAGAGTTTTGCGCACCACTGGGGTGGTATTGGAGTCTCTCCTAGAGACGCGATTCAACAGCAAGCAGCTCCCAGACTACGAGGATTGGAGCTCCCACCCCAGTGACCTAGACCATGAAGAGGAAGAGGAGGAAGAGTCAGGCTACTACTCCTCTGGGAATGCTTCCGATGTGGACACTTGACCTTTATAAAGTCATTTACGCTATGGGTTGCATGCTATACAGTATGAATTACAGTTATGATCTCATGTGTTTCCAAATGCAAACATCCTTTTTTTTTTTTTTTTGAATTTTGCTTTTCCCCACCCCCTTTTCAAGGATGATCTCCAGTATACAAAAATATGTTAGCGAGGACGGCCCGTCGGACTTCTTGTCCGATGACTGCGGAAAGGCTTTAGTGAAAATGTGCGCCCGCGGCGGCTGCATTATTGGCGAATTGCTGAAACTCTCGGAGCGTATCCCCGACCCCTTCAAGTGCCCGGAACAGTCCGAGTACAAGGAAGTTCTGTGTGATTTTACCTACTTTAAAAATCAAACGGCGTTTGACGACAAAATACGTAGTTCGCCGTCTCTTTCTGAAAAAGATGACACCTTCTATCAAACGCATATCGAACTGCTGACACAGTTTTTTCACTTGTTCAAGGCGGTACTAGGCTACGTCACCGACCTGAATGCACTCATTCGAGAACTCAAAGAAGGTGTGTTTGTGTCGCAGACGGTAGAGTCGGCCATGAGTGTGCTAGAGGGTCGACAGTTATTGAGCGAAGCGTACCACCTCTACGCCGTCATGCTGCTGCTCCTGGATTACAAGATTGGGGGTAAAACACGCGAGTTCATTCTAGTCTGTTATATTCGCTATCAGGGTGCGGCGGGGGATGCCCAGTCGACCGACATCACGCAGCTCTGCCGCTGCACCGGGTACGAGGAGGATAATGTACCCCCGAAAGGATACCCTGTCGCCTTCTTCCGGCGTGTGCCGGTGGACACGGAGGTGATTGCCCGCCTCATCGCACGCGTGCGCACCGATGACATGTACCAGATGAGCGCCAACTACCCTTCCCCAGACCACCGCTGTGTGGCGGTCGCGATGCAAGGGGCGCTCCTCTACACGCTCCTCTTCTTTTGCCCCGACATCCTTGAATTGAATAAACCAGTTATGCGAGAAATCGTCGACAAGCACTTCTCCGATAATTGGGTAATTAACTACTATCTGGGCTTTACCGCCGATTTGACCTTTGTGTGGAACGACTTCCCGGCCGCCAAGACGGCCATCGAGCAAACAGTTCAGCTGGAAAATGTCACGTACAACGGAGGAGAAGTTCTCCGCCGTGTTGCAGTCCTCACGAGACGAGATTCGTCTCTTGCTGCGAGATGGGGTGCTAACGGAGAAGTACGTGTTGGATAACATTTACTCCAGTATCCTCTCCGTCGTGCGCGATGCGAATGTGTCTTTGCGGTGGTTCATACTGCATGGCACGCGCGGTGGGTTTGGCGGACGGTACTATGCTCGCCTCAAGCCCGTGTATGATTATGTGAAAGACTGTGTCTCTCAGGACGACCTCATTGACGTCCTGCTCCAAACCGCACAACTAGAGTTTAAACTACGACACATGTTCAACGCTTTTCTGCCCACCAAGAGGGCAAAGTGGAAAGACGCCAAGACGAGGTGCATTGAAATCATGGAGAAGCTGTCGGATTTCTACGTCAACGACGCCGCCGTGGATGCGGGGTTCCTCAACGACCAACTCTCCGAGTGGTTCTTGGATATCGCGGAGCGCATCTCCACCTTGAAGCTAAAGTCAGGCGCCCCCGCACGGCGGAAGCTGCAGAAGTTAATCAAGGCGCTGGAAGGAGTGGAGGAGTACCGTCAGGTGAGCGATAACTTGCACGTCTTACAACACGTCAAGGAAAGTCAGCAGCTGCTGCTCCAGATGATCCGCTTTATTAACATAGAAAACCGCGTCTTGGTCACACTTTCCAACGTTGCCGACCTGTCATACGCGTGGGAGCGCATGTCGACCTTCAACTTGTTTGTGAATGAGATCCAGTACAAGATTAAGCAATGCCCTGCCTTGGCGCTACAGATCCGAGCGGTGTTTGTCAAGTTATCCTCCCTGCTGGAGTTACCGTGTAACCGCATCGATCAGGCGTGTCAGTGTGACGAGCGGTTCGTAAAGGCCCTGCAATCCACTTCCGCCTTTTACTCCAACGAGCTGGCGTCGTTTATGCGCAAAGTACTGCACATTATTCCCACCTCCATCTTTGAGACGCTCCGTGTGTTGATGCAGCTGCTGACGGATGTGCTGAAGCCTTGCCCCACAAAAGTCGCGCGTAGTAACTTGATCGATATTGCCCAGCTGGAGGTGCGAGGCCGTCTCTCCGAGCTAACGGCGGATATCGCCCGCTACGCCAGCGGGATCCTGGCGATGGAGCACACCCTGCTGGGTGTATTGCACATTGACTCCCATCAGTTGCTGGTCGATGGTATACGGCGGGAGTTGGTGGACCAAGTAGCGCGGGAGTTACACAGCGGGCTCCTCTTTAACGCGGACAACCCACCCAGTACGAGCAAACCGCTAGAGCGAGACTTGAAGATACTGGGACAGCGACTGCAGGGGATTAAACAGTCGTTTGAGTACATTCAGGATTTCATTTATGTAAAAGGATACTCCATATGGCTCGAGGAATTCTCCAGAATTCTTAGTTTTAATGTGGAGATGGAGTGTAACTCGTTCATCAAGAAGAAGGTCTATCACTGGCTGTCGTCTCACCAGTCGACTAGTATTCCGATCCCCTACTTTCCCCGGAAAGGCGGCGAGCGTGGGGTGTACAGCTTCCTCGGCAACTTTGTGCATTATCTGCTCCACTTGACCGACTCCTCCAGGGCCATCTACATCCCCGCGGTGGAGTGCTGGGTGACACAGGACACGCGAGAGGAAACGGTAGGGCCGAGGACGTTCAAGATATTTGCCGCCTCCGTTGGCAGCCTGGGGCTGTCTGCGCTAGACAAACTGATGTGCTTCCTCACCGCAAAAGACTTGCAACTGATCATACGCCGATTGGATGCGACGGTCTCTCCGTTGGAGGATTTGCTTCAGAAGCTGGAGGGGACTCTTTCTCCCACAAGCAGTACACCCGCGGCGGCGACAGAGGTCTATTACGAGCTCCTGCGCGTCTTGAGGGGGGACTTTCCCTATTTCTTCGAGATCCTCACCCGCATAGGCAGACTACAAGTGTTTCGTCGTTTGATTAGTTATGAATTGAGCTGCGACTGTGGTCTCCAGACCAGTGCGCTGTTCTCTGCCTTGAACACGGCCAACGAGGCCTACTTGGGGGAAATTAACCGCAACGTGGAGCACGAAAAGGTGGGGGATCCGTCGGGCCGACTGTCGGAGCTGCCGGGCGAGTGGGTGGACTCTGCGACCCCATATCTGGAGCGAGCCGGTATCACCGATATCTTTACAAAAGTCTACATGGACCCCCTCCGTCGTCCTGCTGTACCTCAGCTAGCATTGGTACTCTTTGCGTCGCTCATCCATTCCGTCTCCTTCGTCGGGTACGACAAGCAGTTCGCGTGTTATTTACCACTGAAGAATGCTTCCATGCCGATTGATGTGTGGTGCTATGTTGCCGGCTGCTCTCTTTTGCTCCGACAGTTTCACGAGTCCCAGTTCAGGACTTTGGTCGAACTCATTGGCCAGTCGGCCCGCGTGAGTCTTCTCACCTACGAGGAAGTTGGTAAAAAAAGACAGGAAAGTGAAGTGCTCCCCGTATTTGGGGAGCTCATGACGTACTACGTGAATACCTTTCTAGGATTTCGTGTTCCCAATACCATGCGCGGTTATGAGTCTCTCGACGCCCTTCAACGCCTGCAGCCGTTAACCCTGCAGGGAGGGATGAGAAGCGTGGGAACTGTCTAACACTTTCTTCTGCATATTATGTTGCTGTACCCTTATCGTTTCATTCCATTGTCAGCTGGGTACGTGTAGAGTGAACCACTCGGTATGTGTGATTGCCTCTCATGAAACTATTCTTCTCCTCATTTCTAGTTTAAAGCTGCTAGCCTTCGTTTTTATGCCATGACCGAATCCTTTCTTAGTGAGCCGCCAGGTCTTACCTCCGATGACGTGGGGCGCTTCTCCCGTCAAATCATGTGCGAAGGCATCTCCGCGGCTGGTATGATCAAAATTCGAAATAGTAAAGTCGTCTGTGTCGGCCTAGGTGGGCTAGGGAGTACGATCGCCCTGTACCTCTGTGCCGCAGGCGTCGGTAAAATGACGTTTATCGACCACGACGAGGTGGACGTATCCAACTTGCACCGACAGGTAATACATTCCACGGAACAGGTTGGAGTGAAGAAGGTGGACAGTGCCAAAGAGGCCTGTCTTCGTATTTACCCGGACGCGTGTATTGAAACCGTGGAGGAGATGATTTCGCTGACGAATGCAACGAGACTCTTCGCCGACTGCGACGTGGTCGTGGATGGAACCGATAATGTTGCCTCCCGTTATATTATTAACGACGCTGCCATGCTGTGTAAGAGGCCGCTCGTGAGTGGGAGCGCGATGCGCTGGGAAGGACAGCTGTCCGTGTACGGTTATAAAGAAGGACCGTGCTACCGTTGTTTATTTCCTGTTCCCCCTCCTGCTGCGGCGGTCGGTAGCTGTAACGACACTGGTGTGGTGGGGCCTCTTCCCGGCATGATTGGCTGTCTGCAAGCGTTGGAAACCTTAAAAATTATCGCCGACGCCGGTGAAACGCTGTCAGGGAGACTATTCGTCTTTGACGGTAGACGCTTCACGTCCCGAGTGGTGAAGCTGCGAGGCCGAAACCCCGACTGTACCGCTTGTGGGGCCAGTGCCCTGTCTAGTGAGACACTGCCTCCTCGGGAGGAGTACGTCCCTACGTGTTGTGCTGTGGGGGCCGCCTACAGTGCGGGGGTACTCTCCGCCTCGCAGCGCACCAGTATAGAGGAGTTTGGCAAGTGGTACACCAACCGTCATACACTGAACACACCGGACCGCGTGTCGCTCGTGGTGGACGTTCGCGCACGCATACAGTATTCCATGGCGTACCTCCCAGATAGTGTCAACCTCCCCTTGAGCGAGCTGCAAAGGTGGAGAAGTGAAGGCGAAGAAATCTGTCGGTTTAAATTTTTCCATTTTCTGGAAGAGGCCATAAAGTCATCGGAAGGCACCAAACACGTCACGGTATTCTTTATCTGTCGTCGGGGGGTAGCCTCCACACAGGCGACCGAGTTGCTGTCCAAGGTCATTCCGACACTCCCCGCGGAGGTAACCCCCCATGTCACATTAGATCGCATTGTGAATGTGGATGGAGGATTGAATGCATACCACTCGCAGGTGGATGCGGGATTTCCTTACTATTAATGAACGGTTATTACTATTCTTGTTATTTTCGGGTGGCATTGTGTGTGGATTAGTAGATAAAACCCCTTTCTGTAAAAGTGACCATCACCATTTCCCTCTATTTTGTCTCTCCCGCTAAGATTGAAGTGCATCAAGAAAAAAAAAAAAAAAAACCTAGACTGTCATCTCTTTAGATGTCCAATCAAATTATTAGAATGCTAGTAGCATGCCTCCTCTTCGTACAAACTGTCGCCGTTGTAAGCGCCGTTGAGGAGGATTACCCATCTGGCTCACTGGAGTCGATCGGTTTATTTGCTTCTCCCGAAGTCGGCGTGCGGGACGTGGAGGATTGGCAAATATTTTCAGAGATGAACATTCTGCCGGGCGCCTTTTGCAAAGATGAATTCTTCAATCTCCTCTACGCCGCGATGGATGTCGTGGTGGTGTTCCAGCCACAGTTTAGCACGGAGACCAATCAAACCTTACTCGGCTTCGTCCGTAACGTGTCACTGGGAAATCGGTACGCCACGGACTGCTTCTTTAAGAGTGCGGAGGAACTTTACATGTCCACGATACCACAAAAGCAGTCGGACAAGTACTCTGAAGAGGAGGCGCTAACCATTGTCTTCGCTGTGTTCAATCGGGTGTCTGGTACGTTTTTGCGCTTTGAAAACTATTCCATGAACTTTCCAGTGTTTACCCCTTTACAGGAGACCACGACGACGGACAGCGGTAGCGAGTCCACACTTAGTGACAGCAGCCCCCAATCGAGTGGTGAGGCCAGCAGCAGTAGTGGTTCTAGTTCTAGTAGTCAATCCGAAGCCTCTTCTGCGTCTGGCTCCGGCAGTGATACCTCCAGCTCTGGTGAGGGGTCTGACAGCGGTGAGCAAAACAGTGGACTGTATAACTACTTGGGAAAACCAGTCACTGGATCTAACTCGAGGATTCTCTGTCTTTTTCCGTACCGCTTCGGACAGTACGTCTCACTTTACTATGGCAGCAAGACGGGGACCTCGAGGTTGCAGATCTCGAGCGCCAATACACCATTTTCAACCATCCGTGAATTTTATAAACGGCAGGAAAACAGCACGAATTTATACATACTGGGCTTCTACTCGGTCGAGGAGCTCTCGGTGGACACGTTTGATATCATTGTGGTGGTCGACGACAACATACCGGAAAACACCCCTGATATCCCGATTCCGGTCAACCCGCCGGAGGAAGGCAGCGTCCCCTCTGACATCAAGGCGTACTACTCCTACGCGGCGGTCTATCGGGAGGCCCTCCTGACGGTCTGCGCTGCGTGCGTCCCTATTACCTTCCTGGCGACGGAAGATAACGCTGGTGTGGTGATGCTCCTCAAGGACCAACAGGAGCAATCGATACGAGTGGCGTTCCTGCCTTACGTGGCCGGCGCCGGTGTGGTGCCCGGTGACAGTTCGACGTCGGAGCCATCCTACGGGCCGATCCCGCCCATCACGATGGTCACACTGTTTGACGACATACGCACCATCACCACCTTTGTGGAAGACTACGTGACCGGTGGTCTCTACATCACCGCCACCTGCAGCCTCCAGTGCTCTGTTGTCGCGCGGGTACAGAGAGATGGCTCTACCCTGTATGACCCCACCGTCAAAATCGTTTGGCCAATTGGGGTACAAAAGGGAACAAAATTCTCGAGCCTTTTGATCGACGATTCGACGCGAACAATCAGCTACATCACCCCTTGTTCTGGCTCTCTCTGCATCTACGAGGTGGCCCTCTTTGGGATTGAGCAGCCGGTCACCAACTTGGATGTGCATCGCTCCACAAACATGACGGTGACTGGTTTTGGATTCACAAAGGACATGTTGTGTGTTTTTCCTGACGCCGGCGTGACCACGACGGCATATGTGACGAACACCACCTCGCTGCTGTGCTCCGTTCCCTTGATGGGCAACCTAAGCTGTAGCGAACATCCGTTTCGCCTCAAAGTGGACGGTGTATCTGGGTACTCTGGCAAAGATGTGGTGGCTGGGATGGGGTACGTTTCCCAGTTTTCCACCCCACGAGTGTTTTCCGTGACCAACAACATCACGGGCGGTTCGTATGGTTCACTAGAGGCGGCCACGTTAACGGTGGAGGGGTACGGCTTCCTCAGCCCCACCATAGCACAGAAGCAGACCTGCCGCCTCAATACGAATTCCTCCGAGGGAATGGAAGATCAAACCGTGTACATGCCCGCACGGTACATTTCCCAGTCGCGCATTGAATGTGACCTCCCCGCCCTCCCGCACTTGCTCCCTTCCCCAGTGTACGTTGAGGTGGCCATCGACAACGTCACCTTCTCCTATGTACGGGAAGAGTACGTGACGTACGGCACCCCGGAAACCATCTTTAGCGTGGTAGAGAATCAAACGTTGGGTTACGTGAGCACCATTCGCGCCGATACGTTGGTGGCCATTCCGCCTGTCGTGGTATACCTGATCGACAGCGTGGGGCACTACTTGACAGTCACGCAAGACGCCAAATACGAGGCGGTCATTATTCGAGCATCGGTGCTCAGTGTGGAGACGAATCAGTCCTTCGACGAGCGTCAGAAGGAAAGCATACTGGTAGGTACGACCCAAATGAGCATGACGGCGGGAGGTAGCGTCACGTTCTCCAACTTGAACTTTAGTTGCCCCCCTCAAGGGCAAATTGTTCTTCTGTTCACGGTGATCAACCCCGGGACGATCCCCTCGCTCAAAGATAAAACGTGTGTCAAGGTGGTGATCGTGGAGGAAGGGTCTCCACACCATCTCTCCTTCAGCACTCCCCCGTCGGCGACTGTCACCCCCACCGTGGGTCTGCTCAAGCAGCAGCCCGTCATTGGCGTGTGTGACGTGTGCAACAATACGTTTCGCTCCATCGAGTTAGGTCAGATAGGAAACTTGAATGTCACTGTGGAGCGAGAGGCACCGGAGAAGAATGTCACGTTTCTGGTGGATCCAACCAATAACATGTTCTACGCGGAAGGCATTGAGATTAAAGGCGTGCACGGCAAATCGTACCTCGTCTCCTTCAAGGCGACCATCGGGGACTACCCGGAACTGGTGTCGTCCCCCATTTTGGTGACGGAGTGTGACCGGTCCGAGCTGGCGGTCATGTCCAACAGCAGTTGTCTTCCCTGTCCGCTACACGCCGTCTGTGATGGGAGCCACATTGTGCTGGCGGAGGAGGGGTGGTGGCGGACAGGACCCAACACCTTCACCTTCATGGAGTGTTATCCCCCACAAGGCGTAAATGCTTGCCTCAGCAACGGCTCCTGTGCGGTTGGGTATGGCGGCGTCCGGTGCTCCGAGTGTTTGGCGGGCTACCGGGCGGCAAACGGAGAGTGCCAGAAGTGCCCCAACGCCGCCACAAGTGACTTCCTGTCCTTCTTGATCATTCTCTTTTTCGTCGTCTTCCTGACGGTGTGGATTCACCTCATGACCGTGCTGGACCCCCAGTCACCACACGTGGGGAGTGTGAAAGGGGTCATCAATGTGATCCAGCTGTTAGGGCTATTCTCCCTCATACGCGTCAAGTGGCCACGGGTGCTGTTCAACTTCCTCCAAGGTCTTCACAACATGACGAACCTGCTGGATTATGTGCTGACCTGCACCTACGACAAGCACACTGGTTACATCATTTTGCTGTTCATTGCGCCAGTCGGCTTTGTGATGGTGTCTACCCTGGTGGTGCGCTTTTTGGCGGTCGGACTGAGGAGAGGACGCATTGACCCTGCTCCGATGGCTGCCATGCTCATGGTCTCCTATACACACCGCCGACGACGGAAGATGGTGGAGATATTAGATCGCATCATCTCCTCCTACAAGGCGCACGCACTCCCCAACGAAAGTGTGGAGGCCTATGTGGACCGTATGTCGCACCCCAGTATCTCCACCATCGCCCCGCGCTCCTTCCGCTTCTTGTCGGCGCTGGTACAGACGAACAGTGTGGTGGGTAACTCTGCCTCCCGCCTCGACAATGTCAGCAGCCACTCGCATAATCGAACATCCACACAGCCGGAGCGACAGAGTGCCGACGGCCCCAATCGCCCTCGCCTAGTCGCGACGGCGCTCCCATCGACGACGACCCAGTTTGAGGATATTCTCATTCAGTGCTTTGAGAGTGCGAGTGGGGCGACCGAAGGGGATCGTATCGTTTACCTTCTCGCCAACCAAGACACCACCGTCCTGCGTGCAGTGTCCGAGATGCAGCTGGTGTTGCCCACGAAGGCGGTGATGGCAGACTGGGTGCGAACGAGTAGGGAGAATGAAAGCCCCGCCCTGGGGCGCCGGGCCAAGGCCTCCACTGAGGAAGCCCTGCACCGCAAGTATATCAAGTCCACCATACAGGAGCTGCCCGCCCGTGTCGGACACGGTGTGGAGGAGTCGTACCGCTACCAGGCCATCATGCAGTTTCGAAAGAGCTGGATCGGCATTCTTTTGAACAGCATCGCGACCGTGACGTTTGTCTTTCAGTTTGTGTTTGTGGCGACGGCGCTCACGTGGCAAAATTGCGAGACGTTGGTGGAGGACGGCAGTGTGGTGACCAAGTATTACACCTACCACAGTACACTCCAGTGTGACGACCCCCGCTACAAGCCGCTGCGTAGTGCCGGCATTGCGTTGCTCATCCTCTACGGCGTGGTGCTGCCGCTGATTCTCTTACTTGTTTCCGTCTTATACCGGCGACGATATGGTACCGACGTCATGTATGCGGCGTTCCCGGTGCTCTACTTTAACACACGAGAGAGTCTATTCTGGCCCGAGTTCTACAACTTTTTTGAAAAGTTACTCTGCTGTGTGGGCGTCATTTTGGGGCACTCACCGTTAATGCAAGTCGCCTCCGTGATTCTCATTTACCTTTTCCGCTTTGTGGTATTTGGCTGTCTCAAGAATCGGGTGGAGTACGGGAGTGCCCCGCCCGTGATTACTTTTTTGTCCGGCAAGGCCACCATGATCGCCTCCATTACCCACTTTGTGATGGCGAATATCTTGCTGCTCATCGCCTACCTTATCCTCTACGTGGAGAATGTGAGTCGAGAGGTCGAGTCGTTTTTGTCGGCCTTGGTCATTATTGGCTTTTCCATCTTGGTACTCCTGTACGTCTTGTTGTGCATCCGGGACATCATCTCGCGACTCGTCCACTGCAAGCGGGACCGAGAAAAGGGAGGACGGAAAGCGAGTGCCATTCAGCAAAAAATCCGCGTCATGGCGCACATTTACAATGAGATTAGCCGAAGCATCTACGATTACCTTCGCCTGTGTGAGGGTGGCTTCAAAATTGCCCAGCAACTCGATGAAATGGCAGTGACGCACCGGCGAAGGATGGATGGGACGATATTTTCCTCCTCCAGCTCCGCTTCCTCGGATGACATGGTACCGTTCGGTGGTGGGGACCGCAACACGCTCATGATGCAGTTCCGCCGCCCCAGCAGCGATGACGACTCTCTGATGAGCGATATGGACGTGATGCACACCGGCCTCTCCGGGGGAATGCGCTTCCGCGACGAGGAGAACTCCTTCTTGAAAGACTGGCACACCCTCGATGAACCGGACATGGTGGTCCCCACGGACAATGCGAATTGGCTGACGAAGGAGGACGTGGCGTCCGCCCAGCCGCCCGGGGAAGGGGACTTGATTACGAGCAAAGACGGCGAATCCGCTGGATCTGGGGAGTACCAGTCTGTTCCTTTTCCAGTTCACCAGCCAACGTTGAACCGGTGTCCTTCTATGCGATTCAGTATTCGTAATGTCAAGAAGACACCAGCTGACGACACCGCGAAGCAGGGCGACGAGGAGACCACGCTCGGTCATTCTAGTGGGAAGGCAGCCGATAGTATACCACCGCCCGCCACTCCCCCTCCCGCGTTGCCACCAGACACCCTCGCCATGTCGCTCAACGCGCTGCTCGCATCGGATCCGGTGGATGTGGCAAGCCACTTTGACCCCATGGCCGTTCCGCCTCTCCCTGTCGTCAAGCCCAAATCGAAACCCCCGCAGAACGCGCAGGATATTCTCAAGGAGGTACGGGACGCCTCGCCACCAGAGATGAACTCTGGCTGGCAGAGTGCCCCTGGTCTCGACCTGCTGGCCAGTCTGCGCGGCGTGGACAGCGAGGAGGCACGCTCCCTGCTTCATATGTTACAGTTAGCCCCTCCAGCGGGGACGAGCGCAGGGAATGAGACGGATGTCGCAGCTACCCATGGGGAGACACCGGCTGCCGCAAAAGACACCACGAATGCTCAAAGTGAGCACAAGGCCAGCGAAGCCACCGACACCGTGCCAGACCCCGAGGTGGAGAAGCCTCAGCTGCCACCCCCACTGCCGGTGTTCAGTCGTCCAGAGTTACCCAAGTCGGACCGTCACAGCCGGGCGAAGCAGAAGCAAAAACTGGCCCGAAAAAAAGAAAAGGAGCGCAGAAAGGAAAATGCCTCCGGTCCACCTCCAGAGAGAAAAAAAGGTGGGGAAGACGCTGATACCAACAGAAAGCGCAGGTAAACACTCCGCTTTTCCCTTTGTACATACCTATACACTAATATTACAATGTTGCTTCTTCGATTAACCAATCCACTCACGAGACACGCTCGACAGCCGAAAGGTTGAGAGAGAAAATTCAATCTCCGTGCGCACAAACAAACCCTTTTCCTCTTCCCTTTTTTTTTTTTTTTTGTTCTTGACACCTGTAGCAGTTCTTTCATGTCGAGTGATAGCAGCGGCGACAAAACCATGACCCCTGGGTCACAGTCATTAGAGAGCAACTCCTCTTCCCAGTCCATCTACAGTCCTCCTCAGTCCGACTCTGGATCAGACCACAGTCAGACCAAAGGGAGGGAGCACCACAGGACCCTGGCACCAGAGGGGTTGCCACCGCTCGCCACCAAGGAGACGTATGAAACGGACTCGTCGGACGACTCCGGTTCCTCCTACTCCTACTCGGACCTGTCCAATCTTAGTGAGGCCAGCAACCCCTCCTCCCGTCGAGCGGGGTTACCCAACTTGCCGATGCAGACAGGGGGCTTTTCAATGGAAAACGCGGAGGTGGTACAAGAGAACCGATCGCCGCTAGTGCGAATGGTGGATGTTGAGGTGGCGGTGCGCAAGGCCTCGCTGCGAACTGAAAGGGCGGCGGAGTATTTCGAACTTGCGCTGCACCAGGCGTCGTCGTCTTCCCAGGGGAGAGGCAGCGCTGCGGTGCCCAATCGGAAGACAATGAGCGCAGATCTGCAGGCGATTCAAGAGCAGCTGGGGGGCATGTACAGGCGTCATATGGATGCCGTGATTGAGGACTACTTGTCGCAGCCAATGTACAAGACGGCCCTCACGTGCTTTCAACGACACTTACCTCTGGCGGAGCAGCGGATGCGCACCAAAGGGGCGATGCGGGTGTTAAACGAGGTCACCAGCAGCACCGACCAAGCCGACGGTGCGTTGCCGTCGGTCAGTGGTACCGCCGAGTATAAGATTAGCTCGGTAGATATTGAGCTCATGATGAACGACTCTGCCAGGCGGAACCGTTTCCTCGACGATACGCTTCCGTGGAGACCGGTGGACTTTAACCGCACCGACATCCGTCTGGACCGCATCCGGGCCGAGGATACGGGAGGGGACACGGAGGTGCCATCGAGGCCCATGGTGGGAGGCTCTGTCAACCTGCTGATCGAGATACTCATACTATCGGAGGAGGATCCCCCGTTCTTCAGTGGCATCCCGGAGCAATCCTTCACGACGGCCTTCATGCTGCTGTGTGGTATTTTCATTACCCCTGATGCGTTAATTTCCAAGCTCATTCGCTTCTTTCGCAGCGTGTGGCGATGGCTGGCGAAGGGTGGGGACCAGCGGCGGGCGAACTACCTGCAAAATAGAATCCTGCTCTGCTTACAAGCCTTCTGCCGCTACCACGAGTGTGACATTACCCTCTTTACACTTCAACGTTTGGCCCAGTTTATTAAAAAAAGCGGGTTTGTCTCCCCGTTCCGTGGGATCGATGAAAACGACGAGGAGGAGTGGCCCTGTGGGATTGGCGTGTTCGCCGGTAATCACGGCGGGCACTCCGACCCAGGCGGGAAACTGTTGCACAAACATTCCTTCTCTACTGCGACGAACGCCTCCCCACCTGGCAGCCCGCACCACAAGACGGGACACTCCTTTGGCTCTCCGAGCACCCCGGTGGACTCTCTGCCGCGGCTGAGTATTGATGTGGAACAGTCGATGATGAGTCTGTCGATACGAGTCCAAATGATGCTAAAAAAGCACTACAAGCGGGAGGAGGCCCCGCCGACGGAAGGGAAGGGCGGCAAGCACACCCTCGTCAACACCTCCGTCCCACGCGACCGCACCTTTACCTTGTATGTCAACGAGCCGAAAGCGATGGTGCACGCGGGGGAGAATGAGGCGCCGGAGGTGCGCAACAGCCGCTACACCTCCTTAGGCGTACTGCCCAGCTACTGGCCGAAACGCGGTACGGAGAACGACGTGGGGCTGGCCGTCATGGACGTCGACGCGGAGCAGCTCACCCATCAGCTGTGCTTACTCTCCTACGAGTTATTCTCCCGCATCCGCGTTCGTGAGGTGCTCTTCAGCACGTGGCATCAGTACGAGGTGGATGTGAACGTCTCCTACCACTTGGAGGCCATGTCGCAGTACTCCAGACAGGTGACCCTGTGGACGGCTGCCTGCATCGTGCTGCAGACGCGGTGGGCAGACAGTCAACGGACCTTCCGTCATTGGCTCGAAACGTGCAAACTGTTGTACGACCTTCAAAATTATGAAATGTCCTCCGCCATCCTAATCGGTCTGACGCACCCGGCGGTGGAGAATACGATGAGCGAGTACGAAAAGACCTTCAAGCAGGAGATGCTCAAGTCGTCGGAGAAGAAGGATCTGGAGCGGCAGAAGCAGCTGATGGACCCGTACGCCTCGTTCAGTCCATCTTCTCTTAATTCTATCACTGCACGCACCTCGACGGAAATGAAACAGCCCCTCATCCCTATTCTGAGCCCCATCCTGAACATGCTGAAGAAGTTTCAGCAGAACTTTTTCTGTCTCCGTCAGACGACGATTTATGTACGGCCGTCGGATGGACAGCGGATTGTGAACTGGACCAAAGTGCTCTCTATAGAGACGACGGTGCGCATGTGGCTGCGGTGCCAGTCGGAGCCGTATCACTTCCCCTTGGACCCTTCCCTACAAGAGTACCTCTGGTCAATCAACGACCACACCTGGACCGAGGCCTCCTTGATGCGCCTGTCGCAGAGGTCCAAGAAGTAGGAGTTGGTGTAGTTGTTGTGGTGGTTTGTTTCGTGTACATTATCTACAATTGTATAGGCTTTGTTTTTATTTTGTTGTTTCTATTGTGTTTCCTTCTCCCTTGCTTCACATTTGCATAATTTACAATTATCCCACTTCCACCATTTTTAACAGCTTTACACTAGTTAGTTTTTTAAAGTTTTATTTTAAGTATTATGCCTCCTTTCACGAAGCGTGGTGGTGGTGGTCGCGGACGCGGTGGCTTCCAAGGCCGAGGTCGAGGTGGCGGCGGTGGCGGCGACCACGGCGGAAGATCTTACTCCGGGGGTTATGACAGACGTGGCCGTGGTGGCGGGGGCGGCGGCGGAAGAGGAAAACCCTATGACAAGAACAATAACAACCACGCCTCCATGAGCAGGGGAGAGGAAAAGGGTGTCCTGAACACACTCCTCTCCCTCGTGTTCGAGAAGAATGTGGGTAGCGTCTTCAACCCTGAAAATGGCATGCTGAAGCTCGACAGTCTCGCCCAAATCCCGGATCTGAGCAGTATTGCCAAGAGTATCAACTTTAACAATGACACGTTTTGTAAGGCGCTCGCCGATACGATTAAAAATGCCTTTGGACAACGCGTCCGTGTGGTGAGTCTGAACGCCAACGGCATTGGCCGATTTGCCTCTCTCCTCCATGCCTTCCGGACTGCCGACCTGAACGAGTGCATTACGGCGATGGCGGTCAACCAGAATAACATCCGTGACTTAGACTTTATTGGGGCCCTCAAGCCCTTTTCCCACCTGAACGAGCTGTGGATTACCGGCAACCCTATCACCCCTCCGGATGGAGACCAGCCGCTCTTGGAGAAGTTCCACCGGACGGTACACTCCCAGCTGCCCTCGCTGATTATGCTGAACGGTATTGAGAAGCGTGTCCTACCATGTCTCTGCCCAACCCTACCGGGAACCACCCCAACCTCCGATGACGGCGCTGTCTCTGATTCAGTACGTGGAGCTGGAACTCTTCCACGAAAGCCCTTCGCCGGCGACACCTCCGGTATGTCCAACCTGTACTCCACCCAGCACTCCTACTTTACCTACAGTTTTGCCGCCTACCCCACTCCGAAACAAATCCCCAAGCGCGACTTTATGAACACCGGCGACCTCCCCAAGAGTCTGCTGGGGGCCATGTCGACTGACGTGCAGCGGTGGCGTCAGGTGCTGCGCAATGCGAACCTCGAGCACGACTTCTCCAACAAGAGCGATATCGCCTTCCAACACTCCAAGGTGGTGGACTCGGCGCGACGACTGACTGGGTCGGACAGTATTCAACTGGCCTACACGCTCAACCCCAACGCCAGCGTGCAGTTCATTTCCCAAGGGGTCAAGGTGCCCATGTGTGTCATGACGATTCACTCCAAGGTGAAGATTCAGTGGAAGGTGGGCGGGAAGGTGGCCGAGAACCCACCCTTCGCCTCCTGCTTCATTGACCGCACGCTGGTGGTGGTCCCGCAGCCCAATGGCGAGATCAAGATAACGAATGATCTGGTGTTTGCCCGGCCGGACCCGCTCGTCGTGAACGAGGACGGCTCCCTCAGCAATCCCCTCTTCTTCGCCGATGACTACCGTCACGTGCAGTACCTCGCCCGCACCTTCGCCCCTCGCCTGCCGGTGGAGGCGGTGAAGGAGCTAGCGGCCAAGTGCACCAACGACTTGAGTGTGGCGACGACGGCAGAGTACATTCTCAGTAAGATTCCAGAAACAGAAGTAGTGAATTACATTGGCCGTCTTGAGACCGTGTAAAATGCAAATGACCCAATAGCATATATTCGCATAGAACGGTACCTTTTTTTTTGTTGTTGTTGATGTAGGGTGTTTATCATACGCCAAAGAAAAAGAAGTGTCTCATTTTTTTTTTTTTAAAGTAAACTACACTATTTAACACTGTAACCATTTTTAATCCCTGTGATACTATTTAAAAAAAAAAAAATGAATGATAGAGAATATTATATGTATGTTTGTTGTCGATGATGATAAGAAAGGCGGGGAAAGGTGTAAAAGAAAAACAAAAGTGAAATGAAGTGTGGGGCACTCCTTTTCTGAAAAGGACAAAACAAAAAAATGGTATGTTGATGGACTTTGACGTTTCTGTCGTGGTTTTCTTTCTCTCCTTCAATCCTGACAGCAACTGAAAGAAAGGTGTTTCACTTTTTTTGCTTTAGCGTATCAAAAAGGAAAGAAAACAAACCAGAAAAGTGGCACGAAACCGCAATAGACCTTTTTTCTTTAGCTCTTCTAGTTTCTCTCTCCCCGCCTTTCTTACCTTTATCTCTTCTAGAACAATACTGTATCTGTCTTTCTCTCTTCATCTACCCTTTTTCTTCTTTCCTTCTATCTCCTAAGGTAACGAATGCGGTGTTGGTACTACAACGTGTATAAAGTTTGAACGAGGTGTTTAGTTCTACAAGTATTACGTTTTCCTCTTTTTTTTTTTTTTTCATTGTATGCGGATGCATTTTTAACACAACCACCTTTTTATTGCGGTGTCTTGGGGATGTGGAAACACTCCACCGAAAAAAAATAAAAAGTCAATACAAAAAGAATAGAAGAAAAAGATATTCAAAAAAAAAAAAACCTACAACATTCTTTATGACTTTCCTTGGGGAAAGCTTATTGTTGAGGACACTTCCCTTTTTGCTTGGTGCAGAAAGCTTGGATGACTCCATCAACCTAATTTTTTATTTATTTCCTTTAAAATGGAAATTACCAGGTGGAAACAACTGCATGTTGACGATTTTTTTTTTTTTTTCGGGGTTTCCCTATTTGTTTTTGTAGTAGTACGTGGGCAGCAGGTGTCAGTGGCGACACTTGCAGTAGCGTCGCAAAATAGTTCTTTTTTGTTGAAATCATTTAGCAAAAGATTTCATCCCCCCCCCTTTTTTTTTTTTTATGTGGTGTAGCGACGTCATCGTTGTCACTCCTAATACTTGTCACTGGTTTATTTGTTTGTAATATACACGATGATTTTTTGTTGTTGTTTTGTTTTATTGTTCGGTATATTCTATTATTTTTGGTTCCTTGATTTCACTAGCAGAAGTGTTGTTCTTGTTATTTTTCTCTTTCCTCTAACACCCATCCTCTCTCCATCTCTCTCTTCATTAATAATAATAATAATCCTCCTCACTCCAGTCAGAGAAACACTCACTAAATAAAATGCCGCCATTCAAAAAAGACAAGAAGAAGGGGAATCAAAAGAATAAGGGAAGCTCTGTTTGCAAGTACTTTCAGCGCGGAAAGTGTGCCAACCGTAACTGCCCCTATCTTCATGTAAAGGAGAAGGGCGTGACTTCCTCCTCCCCAGCGGAGGATGCCACCTCTACCAGTCTGCTGTCGACCATGCTGAAACTCTTTTTTGAAAAGGAGATTGCCAAGATTTACAACCCCCAGACGGGCGCGTTAGACCTCACCGCGCTGCGCAAGTACCCCGACTTGGAGCGCATCACGGAGAGCATTAACTTTAGCTTGAAGTCCTTCTGTGTGGCCCTCTGTTCCTGTGTGCGGTTGTTGTCTCCCCTTCCCTCCGTGCTGATCATCGCCGATAATCAAATCACCTCCTTGCATCACTTTGCGAAGGCGGTGGAGGAGGCCGACCTGCTCGTGTCGCTCAAGGCACTATCGGTCAAGGACAATCAGCTGGCCGACGCGACGCAGTTGGTGCGGGATTTAAAAAAGTTTGTGGGGCTGGTCGAGCTCGACACACGCTTCAACCCCGTGGTGGACGTCCCGCAATACCGGGAGACGGTCAAGAAGGGACTGCCGTGGCTGCTAGGGTTGGACACCGTGAGCCTAGTGACACCTCCGCTGTCTCTGGCGTGGCCCATCTTCAAGGACCCGTCGGTGCCTTTTACAGGGGAGGGAGCGGTGGGGATGGCTTACACCAACGATGAACGTCACCTCCTGCAGTTTGTGCAGTGCTCCCTCTTCGGTCCACTAGAGAGCGACCCCAAGGAGGGACAGAGCAGCGTGGACGCGGTGTCGGACCTCTACGCCAACAGCGCCACCTTTTCCTTCTCCCTCACCTCCCCCAGTGCGGCGGTCTCTACCCCCTCCCGTACCGCCAGTGGAGGACGGAATGTGGACTCCCAGCGAGACGTGGTGCGAGAGATGGTCGCCTTTCGTCTTCGTCAGACCGAGGCGAGCCATAACCTGGAGAAGGGGGTGCAGCGCAGTATTAAGGTGGCCTGCGGACGGACGGAGGTGTGCAGTCAGCTGGTGGGCCTGCTGTACCCACCGAACTTCATTGTGGGGCACTTCATCCACGAGAGCCCTCATGTGGTGATCCTCGACAATAAGGGGAACGGCCCGGGGGCGACCGAGATGAAGGTGCCCATCAGTGTCATCACCTTGCATGGTATTATCATGTGGCGCTACCGTCACCCTGGGAGCGCCAAACCCGTCCCGAACGCCAACGCGCCGGCCATTCTGAACGATCCGTTTCTCAAGGACGCCTTGGTCATTAAGCGCAACTTTACACGCGTGCTCGTCGTGGAGAACACCGCGCCAGGCCGCTGGCATATTACCAACGACAGTGTCACCTTAGCCCCATTTGGTGGACGAGAGCTGGAAGACGCAGATGTCATTTCCGCGGCGGACTCACTGACGCCGGATAATATTCTCTTCCGCGATGTGCATAATTACGACGTAGTCTTCACCCCCAAGGAGGACCCTCATCGAGCCGCCCTCTACGGTCGCCGCTACACCGTCCCCGCTCCGGTCGTCCGTCAGCTCTGTCAGTTCGTCCACAGTGACCTCGAGCTGGTGACCGTCCTAGAGGACCTTAGCGGTGTACCCATGGTGGCCTTTGAGCAGTGCGCGACGTTAGTGTCCCAGGACCCGATGGGGGCGATCGTGATTTGTCGGATTGGGAACAAGTTTGGCCTTGAGCCGACGCAAGGGGCAGCCCTCGTGGCCCAACACGGCTACAACTGGGATGCTATCGTGAGCGCCATTCAGTCCGGTACCACCGCATCGACCTATGGCATTTAAATAACCGATTAATAACTGTTTTCACTGAAGTAATTTTTTTTATTATTATTCTTAAAGCTCGTTTTCCTTATCAATCGACCTTTTTGTAAAATTTTACTTCCCTGATTCATTTTTCCCTCTCTCCTTTTCCAACAGAAACAAATATATACCGCTACCAGCATGTCTAGTGTTTTTATCGGCTCTAAACACACCGTGTTCGATGTCTACCCCATCCGGGACAAGGTGTTCTTTCTCTTAGTCGATCCGCAAAACATTGTCGGGGAGTCCAGCGACTTCAAAGCCACCTTGTCCACGATCGACTACTTGTTGAAGAAGCAGGCCCGCGTGCTGCTTGCCTCCTCCTTTGGCCCGTTAGATGGCATCAGTCTCAATCTCTCCAAGCAGGATAGGGACATTGCCCTGGATGCGTTTCACAACGAAGACGGTATGGGGTATACCCACTTCTTTTCCACCCTGCCGTCCTCTGTAAAAATGGAGGTGCTGAAGCTCATACCCTCCACGAAAAAAGAGTTCTTAGAAGACGGGGCGGAGCTGCGGCGAGGAAAGACCACCTTCTTCTCGTCCGTCTCGCTCCATGAAAAGTCAAAAGCCCTGCGGACCATCTTTCCAAGAAAAGAATTCTACTGCTGCAGCACGCTCTCCTTTGTCGACTCGCTGCGCACCATTTTTCCTGACGTCACGGTGCACTTTGCGCCGGACTGCATCGCACCGCCCTTGCAGAGTCTGCACCGCGGTGAAATCATGGTACTGGAGAACTTGCGCTATTACAAAAACGAAACCTCCCTCATCTACGAGGAGCGGAAGCAGATGGCCGATATTCTAGAACGCTACATTGACGTGTTTATCAACGACTCGTTCGCCACCGCCCACCGCTTCTTGGCCAGCTCGGTGGAGCTCCCCACGGTGATTCAGCACGGTGCCGCGGGTAACTCGATGGACAGAGAATTAGCCTTCTACTCCAAATTTCTGGTTCACCCATCCCGTCCATTGGCGGTGGTTATTGCGGGTAAGAATATCCCTGAAAAGTTGCAGCTCATCCACAACTTGGTCGGAAAGGTCGACCGCATCCTGGTGGGCGGAGCAGTGGTCTACCCGTTCCTAGTCGCCAAAGGGTATGGCGTAGGAATGGGGTACAACACCGAGGATGAGGACCTCATGGAGCGAACCCGCACCAACAGCTCGTATCTTAAGTACAAGAGAAAGTCCGCCGGTAACAATGGCAGCGTGCGATCGGGCAGTAAGAAAGGGGACGACCGCGAGCTCATAAAGTGCTCCGAGTTTGCAAAAGAGATTTTAGAATCGTGTGAGTACTACGGGGTCGATTTGGTCCTTCCGGTGGATCACCTCGCCGTGAAAAATATGGATCTCCACGCGGACGAGAACCCTGACGTCACGTGTGTCGATTCCTCTGCGATTCCCGGGGATGTCTACCTCGTGGACTGCGGTGTCAATACCATTCACCTCTTCTCCCGTTTCTTGCGGGACTGTCGGACGGTGTTCTGGACAGGCTCGCTGGGCTGCACGGCGCAGGGGTACTGCAAAGGGACTGGGGACTTTGCCACCTTGGTAGGGAACACCACCATCATCTCGGTGGTCGGCGGACGGCACACCTTAGACGTGATTCGTAGCGTCGGAATGGACTCCCACTTTCTGCACATCTCCAGCGGTGGTATCTCCAGTGTGGAGGTGCTCCAGGGCAATCCTCTGCCCGGTGTGGAAGCACTCTCCGACGTGGCCCCCCGTGTGGACCGCAGCACGACGGTGTCCGTGAATGAACTCCTACGGCGTCTGCCACTCTTCCAGGGGTGTTCCTCTCATCAGTTGAAGGTGATTGCCAAAAAGTTTGTTCGTCGTGTGCACGCCAAGGGAGATTACCTCATCTACCGCAACGACCGTCACGCCCGGCTGTGGGTGGTGGCGCAGGGTGGCCTCGTCGCGTACAACCACCCCGAGTACAGCTCCCTCCCCGCCCGGTTTGTGGGGAAAGGTCAGACGATAGGGATGTACGAGTTTATTACACAGGCGACGTCGAATGAGACGGTTCGGGCGGCACAGGCCGACACCGTCACCTATCACCTCTCCTCCTCTGTCCTGAATGAGCTCCTCAACGGCCACCCCGATCTGGCGGCTCAGCTCTTTCAGAACATCTCCGAGCCGCTGCGACTCATTGCCCTGTCGGAGTATCAGAAACAACAGTCCTCGAAGGAGATGGTAAACCGGGCCGGCAACCGCAGCCGCATCCCTCTCATCACCCACTTCCCCGCCAGCGCCTCGGCGTGGACGGATATTATACAAGACCTGATCAACACGCTCTGCATGCAAAAATTGTCGATGCGGTATACACCGTTTGTCCCCTCTGGTAACAATGTCCTGGAGATAACAAACGAACCGCAGGGACCCCTTTCGCTGGCCGTCACCAAGCTGAAGCTCTACGAAGGACTGCCGTACATGATGTGCGGGGACTTGGCGCGTAACTTTGTGTACCACCAAATTTGTAACTTTTTCAGTCAGCCGTGGATTGCGTCCATTGTGTCTGCCGCCGCGATAGCCCCCCTGCGGGTGTTGGCCTACGGCATATCGTACAGTGATATTAGTTGCAAGATGCTGATGGATGAGATGCTCATTAGTGCGGCGGTGAGTAGTGCCCCGCTGGTGGCCTACGCGGGTAGTTTAGCGGTTCAGCACAAGTTGGAACGAAAACGGCAGTGCAAAACGTCGTATGCCCTGCAGTTGTTGCTCACCTCCATTGTGCGACTGATGCTAGGGCTAGTGGTGTTCCCGGTGCTGTACCAGCGTAACTTTATCTATACCCAACCCGCCGCCAGTCGCTTCTGGAATAAGAGCGCGTTTATTTCGTATGAGATTAAACAGCTGTTGGCGCTGCTTCTTCGGGCGGTGGTGCGTAGTGCGATGAGACTACTCACCATTGAGTAAAACAATACGATTAACGAAAAAAAAAAAAACTGGCATGCGCTTTTATATATATTAATGCTGAAAACGAATTATAATGGAAGTTCTAATATTACTTATAAAACAAAATTAAATACAATATATACTTTCCATTAATCCCAACATCAAAATATCAATACATTAAATTATCGACGTTCCCTCAATACGTTTTGTTGCACTTGTTGTTGTTTGTTATTTTTTTGCTTAACGTATTCGCCGTTGCCCGCCTCACCATAAAACGCACACTTCTCCCCCCCCTTTTTTTTTTATTGACAGCTGATCTACAGAAAAGAAGGACACCTTATGAGTCGTTCCCTTGGAGAGTCGTCGAGAGGCGGCAACGCGGCGCCCTCCTTTGATGAGATTGTCTATGAGTTTACCACCAAATCGTCCTTGTCGTCAAAAGAGAAACTAAAAGTGCTAAAGTCTAGTGCGGCCGTCATGGAACAGCTGGAGAGTGAGCCAGTGCGCCAGACGATTCTACTTTCCGAAAAACAAAAGGAGCGGGCGGAGGCGGCCCGACTGCGCTCCGAAAAACCACGCGAGACCACGGTGCACCCGGGGTCGTACACGACGAGAGCCAAGTATCAGGGGTCGATGCAGTCTTCCATGGTAGAAGAACCAGTACGGCCCTCCACCACGCGCGAGGTCGCCTCCTCCCCCTTGTCCTATGGGAACGGAGGAGAGCAACACGGTGAGTCCCACGAAGAGCGCCACAGGACGGGAGACCACGTCCCTCGTAGATAAGTACCCGGAGCCGGTTCGCCGCCGAAACCGTCTTCCCTCCTATTATCAAATGACGCTCCCAACGAACAATGGGGTGACGTCCCTGTCATCCTTTACGCGGCCGGTACTTTCCTCCCCAGCCACAAAAGAGGGACCGCTGACCATCCACACTTCCGACGAGGAGGAGGAGCCGTCTGCCTTTCCGAAAAAACAGCGCCACTCCACCGGTACCTTAGACGCCTCCCCGCCAAAAGATGAGGACACGCAAGACGACGAGAACAAGACCGTCGCGTCCAGCTCGAAGGAGCGGGAGGAGAGTGTCCCCACCACACGAATCATTTATAAAAAGAGACCTGGCAATGCGAATCGACGGGCACAGTCTGCCCAAACGGGCTATCGTCCTCGAGTGGGCAGGCTGCCACTGCCACCGAGGACCCCTGCTAGCAGATCCATCTCCCCACAGCAGAACTCCTCCATGTCGTCGAAGCAGGAGTCCACCGTGTTGACGCCCCTGGCGGGCAGTCTGAAGGAGAACACTAGCGACTTCCAGGAAGTCCAACCCACCTTGAGTCTCCCGAAGCCCCTCAACCCAGGTGACTTGAACCCTTTCGCGGAGACAACGAGCGAGGTGAGTCGGACGGTGGACATGTCGGCGTCCAAGACGCCACGACGCCGGCCGCGGTCCAACTCGACCAGCTTCGCCCATGGCGCTGGACCTGGTACACCGCGCGGAGGAAACCAGACCCCACGCGGAGCAACCACACCGAGGGGGAATGTCACCCCGAGGGGCAACGTGACGCCCCGCGGCAGTCTCACCCCACGCCGTCGAAAAGCCACACTGGAGGGTTCCACTAGTCTGTTCCTCGATACCTCGCAAGTCCCACGCACCCCCAGGGCAGGGATGGAGGAGAAGAAGACCGGCCGTGCCACTCAGTTATTCTACAATGATGAGCGGAAGGCGGTGCTGGAGATGATGCAGAGTGAGATTAACAATATTGAGAAGTCACATGAGGAGCGTCGAAACCGGCGGAAAGCGCGGGAGGAGGCTCTCCGACAAGCCCCCAAATTGGTCGAGGACCTCGCGCCGTACCCCGAGGTGACCCACGCTATAGGATTGATTGAAATGAACTCTACCAGTTCGTTTAATTGGGTCCTACTGGCGGAGGCCCTCTCCGAGGCGCAGCTGCTGCCCCCTCATGTGGTGCAGGTCACCTACACCTTGGATGAAACCCCACTCGGGTCGTCCAGCGATCAGCCGGTCGTACCGCAGACGGCGCTGATGGGGATGAAGGAAGTGCTCATCAAGGCGCTGTCCATTGACAATGATCAGAAGAGTGCCTGGGAGGGGTTGGCGCTGCTGCTGCAGCCGGGGGAGAAGGTGGTGATTCTCAAGGAGCGCACCCGTCGGCCAATGACCATCACGAACATTGACTGCTACATTCACATTCTCCGGATAGACCCCGTGTTCTTTTATGGGTGGATGGGACTGGGGTGCGCGATGCTGGAGGAGCAGAAGAAGGTGAAGGAGGCGGCGGCGGCGGCCAAGCTGGCCATGGAGACGGAGGAGAAGCCCATGGAGGTGGACCAGAGTAAAGCCTCCCTCAATGATAGCGGAAAGGAGGATAGCAAGTCTAAAGTCAAGAAGCGCCGCGGCTCCACGGTGGTGAAGAATCGTCGGAACAGTTTCGCAGCCGGTTATCTGTCTACCCTGCAGGAGGCCAGCAAGTCTCTGCGTGCCACGGAGAGTGCGGCGCAGGCGGCAGAGGAAGAAAAGGAGGCGGTGGTGACGTACTCTGTACTGTACGGTAAGCGTCCGTTCGAGGCGAAAGACTGCTTCGCCCATGCGGCCCAAATCTGTCCCACCAACTACGCCATTTGGACCCAAATCCTCCGTTGCATGCACGACGTCACGGCGACGGTGGAGTTTGATGCACCGGCCGATGAGCAGGAGGCGATGGCACTAGCGGAGCAGCGAGAGCTCATGACTCAGTCGGATCAGCTCCTGCCCCGATGCCGCGGCGCACCCTGTCAGCATGCCCAAGGAGCGGCAGGAAGAACTGATCGCACGGATTGTGGCCGGCGGAGAGATGAGCTTCACGGAGGTGGCGGGTATTGCACTGGAGTTGGCCCCGAAAGACGCCGCGCTGTGGAAGTACGTTGGCGATCATCTCCGGCCGACCGCTCCCCACACACGACCTCGCCGCGGCAGTGTGAACACCGCTGGCAAGAGAACCGCTGCGCAGCTCAACGAGAAGACCGCCTCCTACACGCATGTGAAGGTAAACCACAAAATGTACAGCAAGGAGCAGTGCCTGAAGCAGAGTGAGAAGGAGTAATAGCCTTGCACACAAAACAACAACAAAAAAAAAAACTTAAAAAATTGTATGCTCTCTCTAGATTATATATATTATTACAGATAAATGAATACATTGTATATTGCGATTCTGTTTGCATCATTCCTATTGGTGTTTGTTTGTTTTTGTGTTTGATAAATGCGCGAAATATTTAAATTGTTTTTAGGTTTGAGCAAAACCATCCCATCCCCTCCTCTCTCTCTTCCTGTAGTTTTTTCACTGTAAATAGCATTTATTTTACATTCCGACACTCCTCAAAAAAAGCAAATCAAAGCCTAAAAAATGTCTTGCTGCAAGAGTTCCGATACCACCGTCGACTTTGAGACGGAGAAGTCCGCCGCCTACATGAACCAGGTGAACAACGCCTACAAGGCTTTCACGAACAACATCACCAAGACGCAAAAGGCGTTCCAGGAGCTTCTCACGGCCCTCGACCACTCCGGTCAGACCTACGCCAACATGGCGCAGTCCTCCGCCGACCCCAATAAGGACCCCATTCTGGAGTTCCGCGACGGTATGAGGGAGATCAAGGAATCCGGTCCCTTCCTCACCTTCAACTCGGAGCTGCACGAGGGTACCATCTCCGTCTTTGACGGCCCCAAGGCCGACCTCGACGCGCTGAAGAAGGCCTCCAAGGCGCTCAGCGACAAGAAGAAGAAGTACGACTCCCTCCGCGCCAAGTGCGAGAACATGGAGAAGAGCTACGCTAAGAAGAACAAGCCCCTCTCCGGCGATAGCGACTACAAGAAGAACACGGAGAAGCGCGATACCGCCAAGGCCGACTACGAGGATGCGCGCGACAAGTTCACCAAGGATGCCGACGACCTGAAGGGCCGCATTAACAACACCCTTCACACCTCCATGAACAACTACATCCACACCACCGCCGTTCTCTGCGGCTACTTGGAGACGACCCTCAACGGTTATCGCACCGACATCCGCAAGACCAACTCTCGCTCGACCGAGATGGAGAAGCTGAAGGAGCGTGCCGTCAAGGAGTCCACCACCCGCCGTGCCCGCCTCAACCCCACGACTGACTACCCCAACCAGCCCCCAGCGAAGCCTGCCTTCTCCTCCACGACCGACAACTCCGCCGCCAACCCGCTGAACCCCGCTAACAGCAGCAAGAAGAACAGCGTGGCGTCGACCAAGAAGAAGAGCACCACCGATATTAGCAGTTCCTACCCCAAGGAGGAGGAGCCGGCCAAGCCGCTGTCCGCTTTTTTACAAAAGATGCCAAGTAAACATCTTTTTTTGGTAGAATTGCCGGAACTTTTTTTTTTTTCGTCGCGTTCGTTTGCTGTCGTTTAGGTGACTTTTTTTTTTTTTTTTCGTGCTTTTGTTTGCTTTGTAAAACCGGTATAAATACGTATATCGCTGCGCGATAAGGCAAAGAACAGCATGTCTTTGCCTTTTTTTAGATGTATTTTGCAGTAGCTGAATGTTTATATCGTGATGTTGGTTTCAATTTTTCCCCTACTCCATTACTTTTGTAAAACAAAAAAAACAAAAATTATACTTCACGCAAAGGTTAAAATATAATATATATATATACAAAATAAATCGATGTACATTTCGTGTTTCTGTATCCACCTATACCCCCAAGTGTTCCCTCTCCCTAAGTGTGTGTGTGGGCTGCATGTGTAGTTGTTATACTTCTTTAGTTTTATGAACGATCATTCTCTCTCTCCACCTCTCGCTAGGAAACACATCTTGATGTCTACCGAAGAAATATACCTCGCTGGTGGGTGTCTGTGGGGGGTGCAGGAGTTCGTCAAGCATCTGCCAGGCGTGACGTGGACCGAGGCGGGCAGGGCCAACGGCACTACCGATAATACAAAAACGCCCTACGACGGTTATGCGGAGTGTGTGCGTGTCCGCTTCGACCCCTCCGTCACTTCCGTCGAGCAGCTTCTCACCCACTTGTTCGAAATCATCGATCCCTACAGTGTGAACCAGCAAGGGCGGGACGTTGGGCTGAAGTACCGCACCGGCGTCTACAGCACCAACGAGGAGCACCTGAAGCGGGCGAAAGCGTTCATTGCCAGTCGCGAGGACGCGGACAGGATTGCGCTGGAAGTGTTGCCGCTCACCAACTACGTCCCCAGCGACGAGGAGCACCAGAACCGCCTCAGCCGGTGCCCCGAGGACCACAGCTACTGCCACGTGCCGATGGAGCTGTTACAGAAATACAAGAAACAGTAAATCCTCACAAATAGCTCAGGTGGTTATTTTCTTGCGCCGTCGCTTGAGCGTGCGTTTGTTTCCCCTCCGTTCTGAGGCACCGCCCCTCCTCCCTCCTCTTATTAAGGAGGCCGACCATTAAGCCGATCCCCCATACCCCGCCCTATGGGGCGGACTAGGGCCCCGCATACCCCTCGGCGGATGGTTAGGGGAGGAGGGATCCTCAGCCAACCCCGCTCATAAGAAAAGGAAGAGAAAGGAAAATTATTTTTCGCGCCCACACGTGAAAACCACCACTCGACAACAAAAGCGCGCCTCTATAAAAAAAAGAACCATTAGTCTACAGCACGTTAAAAGTCAAATGGGGTCTCACAGAAAACACTCGCTAACCTTGTGGATAATCTCCTGGTAGGCCGGGGTGGCACGGATCTGCGGCAGGAGCGCGAGGAGGCCGCCGGCAAAGTGCCCCTCCGAGCGGTGGCCGATGAGCGTCAGCAGACAGTGTTGGTCTAACGTCTGCACCACCACCGCGTCGTGGTACTGCGACAGGATGTAGCGCGGGGTCGGGATGCGCAGCTGATCCATCACCTGGAAACTGCGGGAGCCGCTCAGCACCACATTCGACTCCATCATGTCCGCCGTATCGGCGTTGTCGTCTGGTTTGTCGAGTGTCTTCTCGCCGGCATGCGGCCCTTTGCGGTCGGGCAGTGTGATGCAGGACTTTTCCGAGGACCCGAAGCAGGCGAGCACGGTGTTTCCCTGCTTGTCCGATATCACCACCTGTGAGACGAGCAGCAGGTTGATGAGCTGGTTGAGGTACTGCTCAATCGCCGTTCCCTCTTGTGGCTCCATCTGGCTGAAGGAATAACGGTATATACCTTTTTCTTGGGAAAGGGAGTTAAGAAGAGAAAGAAACGTGTTCAAGATGAGAATACAAATTTCACGCACAGATAAACAAAAAACAAAAAAAAAACTAGACGAATTTATAAATGGTTCTGTAATCATTCATGAAGTAATAGCCGTCTAAAATACGTTTTCCCAGCGGCACAAACTCCTTTCAGTCGTCGTCCTTGGACATCCAATCCTCTCCAACCGACTTCTTTTCGGACCGACGCTCCACAAACGTGTTCGCCGCCTTACGGAGGTTGTCTGGGACGGGGTCACCCGCCTCCACCGAGGTGGACAGGCGCACCGGTGGGACGACAATATCCAGCACCCGCATCTCCCCAGTCTCGTTGTGGATGTTTACCTGTATCGTCCCGCGGAGAATGCCCTCCTTGCTGCACAGGCTGGTGCCAGAGTGGCCGACGTGAGACTCCCCGGGGCCGAGGGCCACGGTGTTCCCCGCCACGCCGATACCGGCAAACTCTATGGTGCTCTTTTGGTCCACATCAAACAGCACGAGATGATGCGACATGAGGTGGGCGTGCCACTTTTGGCGATTGTAGGGAAGTCGATTGCGGATAAAGATGTAGTACAAAAAGATGTACTTTGGTTCCCCGTCTTCGGGATTCTCCGAGGCGTTGGGATTGGAGCAGACGTACTGAGAGCAAATCTCCACTTCTAGAAAGTCGGTTCGCTGCGTGTTGCGCACGGGTATCTCTTCCCGAAGGGCGATAAGGTCTTCTTTTGTTTTGGGAAAGGCCACTCGCAGTGCGCTTCGGTCGATTGGAGGAAGCTGCGCCTTCTTTCCCTGCGCGGTCAGCTTGCTCATCGCCGCCTCCCTCTCCTGCTCGAGCTTGAGTCGGCGACACGTGGAGACCATCCCCACTATCGCATCCGTCATCAGAGGGAAGGGGGAGACCACCTTGTTGTCGGAGTGGACGTACATGGGCTCCGGTGGTAGCATCCAGTGGTATGGGAAGTCATTGTTGCCGGAGTACTTCACCACGCAGTGCCGGTACAGTTTCCGCACCTTGCCACCGTTTGTCGGCTCCACGAACAGGGCGGCATCCCCAATGTAGAGATCCCTCTGTGTGTCATCGTCGTCCCCCTCCCCTTCTGTCGCTGCATCCTCCCGCTTGACGAGCTTGACCCAGTTCGTGTTGCCGGTCTCCACACCAGCGGGGTACTCACACTGATCACGAATGAGCTCGACGCCCTTCAGGTAGTCCGCCACTGCCGTCTTGTTCAACCGCTTGATCGCCCAGAAGGCGGCAGTGGTGCGACTGCCTACCGTCTCCCCTGGCAGCAAGGGCCGCTCGAAACAGGAGCGTATCACCGCCTGTACGCTATTGCCGTAACCCGCGTTGACCAACTCTGGCATGCCCACCTTGGTCGCGAAGAGGCTGTAGGCCAAGTGATTCGGATCGGTGATCTTCACCGAGGCAACTTTGGCGATTTTGCACACCTGTCTATACAAGGAATGAGAGAAGGGCATGTGGTCGTCGTGAACTCTTACTGTTTGCTTTTAAAAAAAGGAGAGAAAAATGACATTTTTATTGTCGTGTAGAGAACACTTCTGCTTCACTTGCGGTACCCACACACAACAGAAAAATGAAAAGGATTCTAGCCATACTTGTAAACACATCACCTATATTTTATTTTTATTTTTTGCTTTTTCACTTTGAAAACTACGTTAAATACATGAAAATAGTTTTCTTTCGGTGAAGGAGTTTATTTTTCATTCTTAGCTTTTTTCATTGTTATTTATTTCTTTACTTTCATTCTCTTTTTTTTGTTTGTTTGTCTCCTTCGTGAAAAGAAAACAAGAAAATAATGCTTGAAGAAAATATTGCCTTGTCAATATTTTTTTTTATAACACATACTTTCAAAAAAAGGAAAAAAGTTGTTCAGTTCTATGCGGATAACGGCGAAAAGTCCGTCTCTCACGGCTTCACTTTCAGTCTCCTATACGTTGCTGCTAAAAGGAAGCTCATTATTATTTTTTTTTTTTTTTTTAACGGTGCTGAAAACAAAAATATGGAAAAACAATGAAGGGAAAAAGAACACAACACGGCTAGAACACTAGATTCTTTTTTTTTTTTTTTTTTTATTGATATAGAAAACATCCAACAAAAAAAAAACTCACCGACACACAGAACGACACATAAAAAGTAAGTAGAGTGTGGTGTCTTGAAATGCTTAGAAGCACTTGCTGTGGATGATGCTGGGGCCGGACTCATCGTACTCGCTCTTCTTGATCCACATGGTCTGGAAGGTGGTGAGGGAGGACAGGATGGAACCGCCGATCCACACACTGTACTTGCGTTCGGGGGGAGCGACCACCTTGGGCTTCACGGAGGACGGGGCGAGGTTGCTGAGCTCCTTGCCGAGACGCTCCGGGAGGTTCTTGAACATGGTGGAGCCACCGGACAGCACAATGTTGCCGTAGAGGTCACGACGAACATCGATATCGCACTTGTTGATGGACTGGTACACCAACTCGGGGAAGCCGGCCGCCTCGTTGAGGCCGAGGAGCTGGGGCTTGAAGAGGGCCTCGGGGCAGCGGAAGCGCTGGTTGCCGACGTTGATGATGCTACCATCGGGAAGCTCGAAGGGCTCGTCGTTGGAGGCCTTGGTGCTGTTGGTCATCTCCTCTTCGTAGTCCAGGGCGACGTAGCAGAGCTGCTCCTTGATCGTGCGGACGATTTCCTTCTCGGCGGTGGTGGTGAAGGTCTTGCCGGTTTCCATGAGGATCTTCATGAGGTACTCGGTAAGGTCGCGACCAGCCATATCAATACGCTTCACGGCGTGGGGGAGAGAGTAACCCTCGTAAATGGGGACCGTGTGGCTGACACCATCACCAGCATCGAGCACGATACCGGTGACACGACCAGAGGAGTAGAGGGAGAGCACGGCCTGAATACCAATGTACATGGCAGGGACGCCGAAGGTCTCGAACATGATCTGGGTCATCTTCTCACGGTTGGCCTTGGGGTTCATGGGGGCCTCGGTGAGCAGCACGTTGTGCTCCTCGGGCTGGACACGAAGTTCGTTGTAGAAGGTGTGGTGCCAGATGCGCTCCATGTCATCCCAGTTGTTCACAATACCGTGTTCAATGGGGTACTTGATGGAAAGCACACCACGCTTGGACTGGGCCTCGTCGCCTACGTACACCTTGTCGTTGGGGTCCATGATACGGGCGTTCTTGGCACGGCCAATGATGGAAGGGAAGACGTGTCGGGGTGCATCGTCACCGCAGAAACCGGCCTTCACCATACCAGAGCCGTTATCGCAAACGATAGAGGTGGATTCTTCAGACATGGTAGCTTAGTCGAAAAAGAAGTACGTTCAAGGAAAAAAAAAGCGATTTGATAACTTAAAAAGAATGGGTGGCGGAAGAGGGGAGTGAGATGGGGTAAGACACGAAGCAAACAGCAAAATAAAATGATCTGTCGAATAAAGCAAATACGCAACATACTAAATAAAGATTTTTTCTTGTAATTTACAAACGCTTCACAAGGAGAAGCAGCGGAGTTGAAAAATAATAATAATAATAATAAAAAGACTGCATGCTTACGCTGCAATAATAATAACAATCGTATCACTCATCCATTGATGCCATTCACGACAGACACCGACGGTAATTCAGAATACCGCACGACCAACAAGTCCTCACCCGACTGTGGCTCCCCCAGCCGCCCACCTTGCTTGGCGTCCAAGGGACAAACCACCAGCTCATCCCTCTCCATGTCCTTGATGGGCCACATCACCGACACCACCATCGCCGTCCGCTCTATGAGGATGGGCAGAATAGCGAGACGCACGTTCCCCTGCTGGACGGGGGAGGGCACCGTGCGGGTACCGTTGACCGCCGCCGTCCCCAACTCATCGTGCAAGACGTACTGGGTCTGCGCCTCACTGTGCTCGGTGTGAAAGTAGTGTAGCGGGTAGTGCCGCACATCCACCGGTAGTACCCGGAAGCTCCAGAGCAGCGGCTCCAGCCGGGAGGCCACCACATCCAGACGGTCCTCCAGCGACCTCGTGCACGCCCCTTCCTCCTCCACCGGAATGCACAGCATCTCTTCCAACCGCCGGCAGAGGGTGTCCGGCTGGGGGCTGCGGTGCAGTACGTCCTCCTTCAAGCAGTGTCGACCGATAAAGGTGACGGCGTGCTCTACTAGCCAGATATCCTCGTGTTTGGCAATAGGCCTACTCGTCATGAGTACTGTCGTCTCTGGGGTGTCGGGGTCGTCACACTCCACCCGTGCGCGGTAGAAGGCATCACCCCCGTCGAGTGTCCCGCTGCACAACTTTTCAAACAGCCGGTGCTGGAGGTGTATGGGTAGGTGCACCGTATGGAACCAATGGTCTAAAGTATCCTTGAATATCTCAAACGTCTGCATTGTGCTTTGTGTAAAGAAAGAGGGCGGAAGGAAAATCAAAGTAGTAATGGACTATAGTGGTTTGGTGGAAAATAAATAAAGATGTGTGAACACGTGTCATGGGACAAAAAAAAAAAAAAAAAAAAACTGTGGGGGGGCATTATGACAAGAGCGAAAAATGAGGGGATTGCGAAACCAATAATAGCAAAAAAAAAAAAAAAAGGTAAAAATGAGATGATCTGTGTAGGGAAAAAGTACTGTCTAGCTCTTCAGCTTTTTCGCCTCTTCCAAAATTTTGGGTAGACTCACCGCGCTGCTCTCCTTGACAAAAATGTCCATATGGGCGGTGTGGTTGCTGGGCTCAATGTTGAGCTCAATCTTGGTCACCCCCTTCCGCACCATGTCCGGCAGCCCGGCGGCCGGGTACACCTGGCCGGTGGTACCGATCACAAGGAGCACATCTCCTCTCTGCAACTCCCGCATGACCTTCTCCGCCCCTGTCCACTGATCCTCGGGTAGTGTCTCAGTGAAGAGCACCGCATCGGGCCGTGCACTGCTGCCGCAGCCCTTGACCGCACACTTGGGCTGTTTCTCAGGGAGTGGTTGATCCTTCGGGATATCAATCGGGTGACCGTTCTTGACACAACGGTGACGGAAGACACTGCCGTGCACCTCGAACACCTGTTCCGGTGGGTTCCCCGCCCGCTGGTGGAGGTAGTCCACATTCTGGGTCGCAATCTTGACGTTCTCGGACGGAATGCCCAACATGGCTGCCATATTCGCCAGCGCGTAGTGACCAGCATTGGGTTGGGCCTTGAAAATCGGTTCGTGGAAGCGACGGTAGTTGCTCCACCCCCACCCTGGCGTCCAGCGCCACCCGTACGGGGTACCAAAGAGGTACAAGGCAATTTTATTCTTCCACACACCCACCTCGGGATCCCGGAATGTGTTGATGCCGCTCTCCGCGCTCATGCCGGCGCCGGTGAAAACGGCAACTCTCTTCGCCCTGGAAAGGGCTTCCGCCGCGGCACGAATAGGTTTGCTTTGCATATCAGTGAATGCTGTATCGGACATACACGTAGAGGAATAAGACGCCGAGTGAACCCTATTCAAATGATTTCCGAGGTGAGGCAGGAAAAGGAAAAAAAGAAAAGATAATGAAAGCAAAACAAATAAACTGCAACGACAAGGCAGTGAGTCGTGTAGAGGAGAGGATAGACATTACATTTTGGCCGCATCCATGTAGTCATTTCCACTAGTATTAAAAAAGAATAACAACACGATGAATATGAGAAGAAAAAAAAGTAGTATAGTGATAGCAACAATGAAACGCGGATAAGAACGTGCAACTTTTCGATTCATGTTTATGATTTAGGATTGAAGGTCCTCCTCCTTCCAAGTGCGCTTCAGTCGATCACTCTCTCGTATACGATGGAGAGAGACGTCAAAGTAATACGGCTTCCCCTTGAACTTCACATCCGCGGTCATCACCCACACACTCGCCACAAACGTTGTGCCATCCTCTCGTCGCATGTCGAAGCGGGTAATGTGTCCTGGGCGGCAGTGTTCCGCCACTAACTCCCTCGCGTGGGCGATCCCTTCCACTGATATCCCCGCAATCTTGAGGACCTCGTGGTCAATCTTCACCCCCACCTGCGCTGCTGGACCTTCGTCAAACACCCCATCGACCACGAGAGCACCTTCCTTCACATTGTCGGTGAGGGAAAAGCCAATAAATGGCTTTACATTGCTGTGGACGCTAGGCACCGTGGTCGACAGCTGCATGAGCCGCTTGTAGGTGGCATTGTACTGTGTCGCCGCCTCGGTGACATCCTTCTCCGCCTTTCCGCAGAGCGGTGATTCCGCAATGACAGAGCTCGTACGGCTACGGACGGCGGGCGCCTCGCGGGTGATTTTATCCGAGAGAGGCGGCACCGACTTGAAGATCTTTTCCGGCGTGGGAGACAGCGTATTGTAGTTCTGCCGCTTCTCATCCAACAGCAGGTACAGCTGCTCCCCATCCGCCGCGTCGCGCGCCAGATCGGGGAGTCGATTGCGATTTGACAACAGCAGTACAATCCACACATCCACCAACACGAAAAGAATCGCGCTGGTGAAGACACAAATCTGCAATGTTTGGATCGAGCTGAGAGACGCCTTCTTCGCCGTAAACGTGTCAATCCCAATGATGAGATAGAGGTCTAGGTAGCTGCAGAGGAGGTTGAGGAAAAATCCGCTGATGGCGGCAATGAACAGCAGCGCGCAGACGGGTACCCTAGGCGAGTTGTACATCCCTGGTAGCGTGAGACCTAGATCAATGACAATGGCAACGAGCACATACCCCACAAGGGAGAGTAGCGGATAGAGGAAGAAACCTAGTTGGTTCACGTAGAGGACGTGCGCCGCCACGCAGAGCAGTATGACGATCACCAACAAACAGAGTTCTGCCGCAAAGGTGACGACTTCTAAAGCGGCGAAGGACATGTTTTCTTTTATTGAAAATCTAAAATGTACTAGGAGAAGAACAAAGAGGGAAAGGAGGGGGAGTGAAAAGGATTGAAAGCATTTTCTCCTTTGAATTCTACAAGCAGCTCCCAAAATACATCAGCTTACTCAGAATTTTGATTAATTACATCAAAGGTGAAAATACATGGAATAAACCTTCTATTTTTTTTTTTTAAAAAAATGTGCTTACTTGCTCTGTTGCTCCTTAAACGGCGAGAATGAAGCACGCCACACCACCAAGAGATCTGGTCAGCTTCTCCTCCGGGGTACAAGGCACCGACAGCGCAAACACCGTCTGCTCCCTTGACGCGCTGCCGTAGACCATAATCTCGCCAAACCCTTCCTTCTTGGACTGTAGCTTCTCCGCGCTGATCCAGCCCACCTTGAGGTTCGTGTCAATAGGGGTCGAGGAGGGCGAGTTGAAGGAAGGCGGGGACAGCTTGCCGTCCTTTGACATGAGGGCACCTTGTATGCAGATGGAAGCACCGCTCACATTCACGGAGACCGCCAAGTCACTCGTGATGGAGGCACTGGCGACGGAGGCGACAAGCTTCAGGTCCACCAGCGCCACCTTGCTCTGACGAGCGGTGTGCTGACGAAGGGCGTTGAAGAAGGTCTCCGGTCGCAGAAAGTTCGACAAGTCGTACACCGTCGCCGACGAAAAGGAGGACTTGGCGTAGGACAGCACCGTGGAGAATCGTCGGGACAGGAGGGAAATCCACAGCTTGGACTCGCGAGGGCCGTCCATGCGGTCCATCCAGCTGTTCGGCATGCGGCCGCTCACCATCTCGAGCGCTTCCTCGCGCAGCGAGGCAGGGGGGATGAGGGTACCCTCGGAGATGAAACCGAGGTCCGTGAAGAAGGCCTGGAGGTCTTCCAGCAGCGTGGCGAGCAGGGTGGCTTCACTGAAGAAGAAGACTTCCATGGGAGAGGGATCCTTGCTCGCGGCGGGCAGCTTGCTGAGGGCACCAGTGACGGCAGTGGACTTCCACAGTTCGAGGACTGGCGCGAGAAGCGTCTTCCAGCCATCGGATGGGCCGGACGCCGCTGTGGAGGCACGGGCATTCGCGAGCTGTCGAAGATCCTCCGTGAGCCCCGCGGCGACATTCTCCTGGACGGCACGATCGGCGTTGTCGGGGAGGTGGAACATGGCGGGTGGGTCAACGTCCGGCAGCTTTCCTCGCACTTCTCCCAGAATAGCGGCGTGCTGGTTCGTCGGTGGGACCGAGAAGCTCTTGTACAAGGAGCCACCGGACTGGAAGAGCACCTTTTCAGAAAAGTACGTCTCCAGCAGCTCCACCAGCACGGCCTCGTCACGGGGGTTGTCGAGACGACCGCCGTAGATACAGTTCTCCAGAATACCTTTCAGCGTAATCCAGTCGATCTCACCCGCCTTCACGAGAGACGTCAAGACATCGGAGGCCGCCTTCAAGTCGGCTGGGGAGAAGCCGTACGCCTGCACCCAACCTTGCGGCACGTAGGACCGTCTTTCCTGGATAATAGCATGGAACCACGCCAACCCAAACAGCAGCTGGGCACCCTTCTGAGATTGTGCCCCAATAAACGTCGGATCCCACGTCTGGTACGTGCGCAGCAAGTTCTGCTTCACGCCTGGCGGAGACTCCACAGTCACCTTCACGGAAATACGCAGCAGCACGCTGGGGAAGAGGTTGTGCTCCTCGGAAGTAATGATGAGGCGGAACCCCTTCTCCGGCTCCGGCATCGCGCACAGCTCCTTCTCGAGGATAGAGGCCCAGTCGAGCACGAGGTGCAAGTTCTTCAGGAAGAGCCAGTCGCCCTGCGCCGCGCAGCGTCGCACCTGCAGCATGGCCTCGTCCGTCTGACCGCCACCGAGGGCAATCTGGAAAAAGTGATCCTTCCCCACCACCGCGTTGGCAATGTCCTGCACCTCCATACTGGGGTCGGCACCACTGGAGGTGATGAGGAGAATGGGCGACGAGGGGGCCGCCGCCTTGATGGTCATGTCGAGCGACTCGGACGGGGTGAGCGAGTTCAACTTGAGTTCGGACAAGATAATGTTCGTCGTGAGCGTAGACATTCGGTCTGGTCGGAAAATGTTCACCAGCAAGAGACGCTCCATCGGCGGGTAGTCCTTGATGTCATTCTCCGGGGTACTCGACTCCAGAAACTTCTTCCACACGCCCTGGTCCGCGAGCTTCCACTTGTCCATCAGGGCCTGTGCCTCTGGGGTAGAGGCGAAGGCGGAGAAGGCCACCTTGGAGGTGGATGGAGCCCAGCTAGGGAGGGAGATCACCTTATCGGTCGCGGTCACGTTCCCCATGAGCGCACCCCACAAGGACTTGCTGTAGGCCGGGAACAGCCCGTGCAGCACGTGGAGCCCAAAGGCAAGACGGTCCCGCTTGAACAAACTGAGGGTGACACGGTGGAAGGTGCGTTGCGACAAGTTCTGAATCAAGGAGGGAATCTTTCTGTCCAGGTCCGCAGGGCCGTTGTACTCTTTCAAGGTGCGGTTGAATAAATCAATAAAGTCGCTGAGACCGTACTGGTACATGCGGTTGAGGTATTGCAGGTCGCCCATCAAAAAGTACAGGAGCGAGCCATGGCGGCCGAATGGGCGGTACACCTCTCGCTTCTCATCCAGCTCCTTCTGCAAGTCGTGGGACTGGTCGAGGGCGGCCTGAATGCTGGCGGCCTGCGTCTTCACCTCGTTGAGGGAGGTGACCAGCTTCGTGTTCTCCAGCAAATCACCCTGAGAGTCCGCCAATTCTCGCAGGAGGCGCTCCTCTAGGTCGTTCAGCTGCACCTTCAGTCCCTCCTCCTTCTTGAGGAGTTCAATCTTCTGTTCCTCGAGCTCGGGCTTCTCATTCTTGATGGTGAGCGCCAGCAGCTGACTTTCCAGGCCGGTGCTTGTCACAGAGAAGTTCACCTCCGTCACCAAGGACGCCGGGCCGGGTGGCAGGACGAGATCGGTACTACGGCTAAACAGATAAATGGAGAAGGTATCTTGCCACTCCACCACCTTGTTGCCCACCTGCACCGTCCGCTTCGCACCGGCGGAGATCAAATCCTTTCGCAGGACGGGAATCAGGATGGGCAGGATGCCACCGACTTCTGTCACGAGGAGCGTCTTACCAAAGCGGATGGCCAACTCGAGCGTGTGGGCGAAACGATCGTCGTACAGTGAGATGGTCTCCACCACGGTGTTCTTCGCCTTGAGGTGACTCTGCACCCACTCGATCGCCTGGTTCGCGGGGTCGATCACGAGCGGGGTCTGCACCGTGTCGAGTGTGACGACGGCGTTCTCCGTACTGAGCTCATCGCTGGGTAGTCCCTCCGCCTTGTACTGCAGTAATTCGCTCTCCTTCCGCATAAACTCCGCCACGTTGACAATCTTGTCAAATCCCAACTTCTTGGACCACTTCTGCACGTTAGCGAGACGGACATCCTCGGTCTCCTCGCCCATGTAGGTGACAAAGGCGGCCGCGACGAGGGCGCGCTTGGGCATTAGCTCATTCGCCTCCTGGATCGTCTTTACCTCCGCCGCCCACCGGGTCTTCTCGCCGCTCAGCTTGGAGAGCAACTCCTCCGCCTTCACGAGCTGCTTCTCTGCCTTCTCCAGCTTGACCCGGAGATCCTCCGCATCCTTGCACTTCTTGGAGAACTCCTCGCGTAATTCCTCGACGAGCTTGTCAATCTTCTTCAACTTCTTCTTGAGCGACTCGAGCTTCTCCTCGCCAGCCTTCTGGTTCTCCTCCAGCTGCTCCAACTGCTGCGTGAGGGGCTGGATCTTCTCCATAATCGCACCGTACTCCACCATGGCCTTCACCCACTCCGCCATCGGGGCTGCCGCGACGGAGGCACGATGAATGACCTCCGGCTTGAAGGAGTTGGACTTCTTTTGAATCAGCTTGGCCACGTTGGCACGGATGGCAGGGGTCAGCTCCTTCACCTTGAAGTCCAGAATGCGCTCCTTGGAGCCTCTCTCGCCCAAAAACTTTCTCATGGAGGTCCATGAAACATCATTCACTCCGAGCAGCGCCAGAACCGCCTCCAGGACATCGCAAATCGCCTCGGGGGGTGACTTGAGAGAGCGAATTTCGTTCAGCTGTTCCGTGCGGATGGAGCTCACGGCATCACGGGCGGCATCGAGCATCGGCTGAATGCTACTCAGCTCCGACTCCACCTTCCCGCGGCTGTCCGCGATACTCTTCTGCTCCTCCTTCAACTGCTCCTGTAGATCCTTCGCCTCGTCTCGCTGTTCCTGGGACTTTTGCATATTCTTCTGAATGTCGTTCAGCGCCTTGTCGGCCTCCTTCTGCATTCTTTCCACATCCTCCTTCTTCTTCCCAACATCCTGCTTAATGGTATCGACACTTTCCTCGCCCTCCTTCAGTTTCGCCAAACCCGTCTCCAAACGGCGAATGGCCTCTCCGCTAGACTTATTCTTGATGTCCATAATCTTCTTGTACGTGTCCATGAGCACCTGGAACTTCTTGGGGGTCGACTTATCGCCCATGGCATCGTGGATATTGTAAATCTCTCGGTGGAGGTGGAATCCCTTGTACAGTGGGTTCGACTCGAGTAACTCCAGCGTCTCCTTGAGGCGGGTCTTGCACATGGTCTTGTTGACGTCTCCGCTCCACGATCCCATCCACAGCAGGGAGCAGTGGCTCATGAGACCGGGGTTCGCCTGCAGACGGATGAGGAACAAGTCGTTGCGGTTGTCCATAATGAGCGCCACACGGAAGTTCTTCTTCAGCCGCGCGAGAAAGTATTGGTAAATGGGTCCAATGAAGCCATCGTTGGCGGCGTCCTCGCGGAGTGGGTTGTACAGGGCTTCCATCTCTTCCGGGGTGAAGAGTCCGGGCACCTCGCCGCTGCTGACATAACCATTGATGAGTTCCAAAAAGGACTCATTCACTATGTTGTGCTCCTCAATAATGAGAATCATGCGGGTGTTCTGGGTGGTGGCCTTCTGGATAAAGCTGCGCAGGTCGTTTCTGAAGTTCTTGAGCGAGTAGTCGACGGTCATGTTCAGCGTGGCAATTTCCATGCGCTGCATGTAAGCGCCCACCACAACGGTATCCCTTCGTCCTACACCGGGACGACCGACCACGATGAGGTGACCGCTACTCTGCGCCAACACACGGTCCACCCTCGTGAACCACATGAGCACCTCCGGGATCATGCAAATATCGAGCTCCTTAAATTCACGACTGTACCGTAGCAAACCTTCCTCTACCGCCGTCACCACATCGCTGTACTTCTTCTGCTCAATCTGCTTCTCCTTCTCCGCCGCGGCGTTGAACCACGTCACAAACATGGTCGCAAACTTGTCGTCGCGTGATGGAGCGGAGTAACCAATGCTGGCCAACTGCTCCGCCAGAATCTTCTCCGCCTTGTGGCAATCGTCGGGCGTGGGAAGACAGTCCATGAAGACACGATTCGCCTCGTACGCCAGCACGGAGGGCAGTGTGGTCTGTGCGTCAATCTTGTACATGAGGGTGTTGCGCATCCACTGGGTGAGATGACGGGGGCAGAACTGGAAGTGGGCATACTCCTCGCCTTCAAACTTCTTGCGGATCTTTTCGTACACATTCACGTTGAAGGCAGCTAACTGTTGACCACCGTCGTAGTCCTTTCCTTGGCCAATGTTGGACGTCTTGAGCAAACCAGACCAGTACGTGGCATAGATTTGTGCTAGTGAGGTCTTGGAAGGGTACGCCATCGTCACGGTATTGACCACGGCGAGTAGTCGAGGGGCGACGGGGTAGCGGCCGGCGGACGGGACGGGGTTCATGGTAGCGATGAGCTGCACCCTCTCCACGCCGATCCACTCCAAATCTTCATTGTAGAATCCCTTGTACAAGATGAGCTGCTGCATAAACGAGTGCAGCTCCACGGTGCCGTACTTGTCCGGCTTGGGCAAGTTGACGCTCTTGAGCATGATGATGACACGGTCGCACTCCCTCGGACGGTACACACGGCCGTTGCTGGTGTTGAACATGGAACACATTTGCTCAATCTTGCGCACAATGTGGGTGGAGTCGGTCTGGGCACTGCAGTTGATCGTCGTGGAGCGCACCGTCTTGTAGGAAGAGAGGCAGTGGTGCAGCAGGGCCCCCTTACCGCAACCCTCCGGACCCACCACAAAGATGGGCTGGCAGGCGGTGTTCTCCAGCAGTGGGGCGATGGTGGCCGTCAGACGTTGCACCTCCGCCGTCTTCACCATGGGAATATTACCCTGCGCAAAGTTCTCTGCGGTCACCTTTGTCGATAGATCGGCAGCAAACTCCATCACGCGGTTCGCCTTCGCGTCCCAGTAAGAATCCAAGGGACGACTGTCCGACTGCGGGTTCGTGCTGCTGGCCTTGAAGAGGAAGCGTGCGAGCTGCGCCGCTCCATCTGGGGTCATGGCCCCGCACAGACCACGGATAAGGGAGAAGATAAAGTCCGTCTCGTTCTTCGCCGTACGGACATGATTCAAGCAAATGTTCAGCAGGCCCATTGACGTGGTGGGGACGGACAGTTGATTCAACTTTATCGCCTCTGCAATGGCGGGGAACACGTACTTCTTGATGAGGGGCGTGATCTGGGTCTTTACCGCCTGAGACTCCTTCTCGAGCGAAGACTGGACCACGCTGTCCATCTGCACGTCCTTATCGGAGAGGAACAACACACCCATACGTGACACCGTGGCAGGGGAGGCAAACTCCAGACTGTGTGTCTCGAACACAAAGTTCACATTCGACCCAAACTGGATACGAACACCATTGGGCATGGTGAGGAGCTTGTTATCATCGAGGACAGAGTTCAGGGACTCAATCCACTCGGGATCAATGTCACCATCACACCATATCCACGGGCGGGCCTCAGTCGGCTGTTTCACGGCATCTCTGGCGGCCACGGTCAGCACACCATCGAACCACTCCCGCGTGTCCTGGTCCATGTGACCGAGGAGACGGTGGCGGGGCATGGCCTTGGGGTTCATGACGTGAACCGGCACCGTGATCTTCATGACCTCTAGTGCCTTCTTCAAAATGTTGAGCAGCGTACTCTTGCCGCTGCCACTGGGTCCCACCAGCACCACACCCATGCGCTGGTTCATTGCCTCGTACAACTGGAGCACCTTCTTGGTCTGCGAGGCGATCGGTTGAAGTCCTAGGGTCTTCACCGCCGTCTGGATAGCGCTCTCCAGCTCGCCGTACGTCACCTCGCGGGACTCGACACCAGGGAATATATCCTTGAGCAGTCCGGTGAACAGCCGTGCGTCCTCAAAGGTGAGCTTACTGAGGGTGTTGATATTCAGCGATTGTACAATCAGTTCACTCTCTTGAGCCACCGTCGCCACCTTATCCGCGTTCGTCTTTCGCCACTTTTGCACCAGCGTACCACCGAGGCGCAGCACCGCCTTCAAGGGACGTAGACCCCAGTCGTAGTGTTGCTGTCTCGACATCAACTGCTTGCACAACTTGTACAGCTCCACGACATTCTTGGCAATCGCCTTGGCGTGTGTGAAACCCTCAGAGAGGAGCATGGTGGCGGTAATCAGTTCATTGTCGGGGACACTCATCGCTACCTCGCGGAAGAGCTGCTTCAAGTTATCGGGCAGCTTCGTACGACCACCGTAACCCTTGCCAGCGGGGTTGAGCGTGACAAAGATACCGGCGTTGGGGTTCACGTTAATCTCCTTGTGCAGGAGGGTGCAGTTGGGGTCCCGCTTCTTGAGTGCCTCCTGGATCACCTGGATCATCTGAGAAATGGCGGACAGCTGATCAATCTTGAGACGATTGAACTCATCGAAACAACCCCAGGCGCCACACTTGATGATACCGACAAAGATGCGACCCATGGACTTGAAGTCGATGCCTTCGTCACAGTTGAAGACGAGCACCTGTCGTCCCATCGCCGAGCCGAGCGCCTTGACGGATTCCGTTTTACCGGTACCGGCAGGACCGTAAGGGTTACCACCGTAGCCAAGACCCATACCTTTCGTCAGCACCAGGTAGCACTTATCGGTAAGTGGCGTGTGCACGAGCTTGGCGGCGTTACCTTGGTACTCGTACGTGTAATCAAACACGGTGTCGACCATTTGCAGTTTGCACAGATTGTCCTGTCCCAAGTAGTAACGCAGCTGCTTCTGCCACCACCACTCATTGACGTGCTTCACCTGCTTCTGGGTCAGTAAGTCCACAATCTCAATGTTGTGAATCACATCCAGAATGAGCGCCTTCACCTTGAGGCTGACCACGTTGTCAATACTGCTGGACTGAGACGTGAGCCCATCGAGCTGCTTCTGCGACCACGTACGGACCTCATCGAGCGGGGTGGATCCTTTGAGGCACTTCTCCACCATTCCGGAAAAGTGAATCTGCAATGCCACCTGCAAGATTTGAGACGGGAACTCCTCAATGACCGCCGTCTGGACAATATCGCTCTTGGCCACACATCGGGTGAGCATATTCTGAAGAGTTTCCTTCATGCCAGCGTCTAGGCGAATCAACCAGTCCTCCACGTCGTTGTCGGTGATGGGCACTGGCTTCAACAAGGGCACGCGCTCCTCATCGGCGGAAATCATGGTGACAATGGCGGTGCTGGTGTTGTTGAACTCCACCTTGTGAATGCCCATGAACAACTTCTTCAAGTGTGCCTGAATAACGGATGGGTTCTGCGAGTGGCCCAAGATTTCGAGCAGATCCTCGTCGCTAATAAAGTAGAAACGAGGCAGCTTGTCACGCTTCGAGTCCAGATACTCCATGAGGGACTTCTGGCAGCGGTCAATCTGCTCCAAGATACCTTTGAGCTTATCGTTGAAGTCAGGCTGGGCGGAAAGAGAGGAAATACGCGGATCGGCCTCGACTTCTCGCAGGATACCAACAAACTCCTTGTCCACCCGCTTGAACCGTGCCTGTTCCTGGGGGAGTGCGCCACGGGCAAAAATGGGCTCCAAATAAGTCCACTTGCGTTGAATGTTGTTGAGCAGCACGAGGGACTCGGAAAGGGCAACCAGCTTGGCCTCCCATCCGTTCGCCTCGTCGGCAAAGTGCTGGAAGAACGGGCTGTCCTTGAGCGAGCCGATCAGCGCCTGGTTGTCGCTCACCTGCGTCATGACCTCCTTCCACTCGGTAATCAACCGCACCTTGGACGTGGTGTCGGACGGCTCTGTCAGTGTAAACAGTGCCTCCAGGCCCCACGTGCGGAGGTCCTGTAGTGCCTCGCGTAGCTGAATCTCACCCTGTGCACGGGCGTGGAGGTGCTTGAGATCCGCCTGCTTCTCCAGTACGGCCTCATAGCGGTCCAGCACGTTCCCAAAGGTGAGGGACGCACTCGTGATGCTCTTGTCGACGCCGATCAGGCGGAAGAGCTCATTCCAGTGTTCCGTCATCCACCCATCGCCTCGGATAAACTTTAGTAAGGGGAGTACCTCGTTCCAGTCCTTGATCAGGTTGAGCAAATAGTTGACAATGACATTTTCTTCGCCGTCCTTATCAGAGCCTTTTTCCTTCTCCAACTTCTTGGCCCAATTCTTGCAAAAGTCGTCGAACTGATAGGTGTGGGAGCGAAAGGTGAGCCAGTCCTCGGCGCAGAGCTTGTTCAACTCTTCATAGAATCCATCGTAGAGTGTCCACAGCTGGGAAGTGGTCTCCACATCGGCCACCGTCCTGTCCAGTACTGTAAAGTTGGGTTTCGGCTGGTTGAAGTACTCGCACTTTCGCTCCAGTTCTTTACCTTGATCACTGAGGTCCCCCAAGTCGGTCTTCTGTGCCTTCAGGCTGCTCAGGATCTTCTCCACGCTGGAGGTCTTCTTGTCCTTGAAGGCCTGCAGCAGCTGTGCCTTTTGTTTATTCCAATTAGTAGAGAAGCGCTGCACATCTTTGAGGAACTTTTGGATCAGTCCATCGAGCGAGGTGCGCATCTTGGCGACGGCGGACTCGATCACCTTGGTGTGTGAGGACATGGCCTCCTTGAGATGCTCCCATTTCGCCTTGGTAGAGCCAATGTCAATCGAGGCACCGGAGCGGAGGCGGAGTTCCTTGTTTTGCTCCTCGATGGCCACAAACTTGGCCTCGAGCTCTGGCATCTTGGCCTGGCACTCCTTGTACTGCACGTTCGCCCTGCCGACGTCGTCCATGGTAGTGGGCTGTCGCTCAATTATGTTGGAGGCGTTAAAGATAAAGCCATCCAACTCATTCGCGTTGGACTGAATGTTACGGCGCATGCAGTTGAGCAGACTCTCCTCCAGTCGATGGAGCTGTTCCTCCACGCTGGCCTTCACGGGAATGGTACTCACGGCGAAGCAGTCCACGTGCATGGTGTCCTCAATGCGGTTCAGTTTTTCCATGTGGTCCTTGACCGTCTCGAACCCTTGTAGGAACAGCTCCGGTTTGGACGCCCACTGGTCGACAATCGCATCCAAGTCCGGCATGCCACTCGTCCCGCAGAGTCCGACCACAATGTAGGAGCGGAAGGCTTTCCGCACACGGGACAGCTTGCCGAAGAGCTCAATGGCCTTGGTGTGCACAGTGACGATGCGCTCCGTGTTGTCCAACGGCATTTGGGGGTAGAGCTCGTAGCTGCCGCCCGCTTCGCGCTTCGCCTGCAGGCCACGGAAACGGTTCGGCACACTCACAAACTCACGCAGCTTAATGTAGTACGCCTCACGGATGGCCTCAAACGTCGGCTTGAACTGTACAATACCTTGTTTAAAGACCAGCTCCACCTTGAACTCCTCCATGTTCTCGTGCAAGCTCTCCAGGCCGCGGCGGTACTGGTACTCCAGTGCCTTGTAGATCTGACAGTCCCAGAAGCGTCTCCACTCGTCCTGTTGCTCAAACTTGTGCTGGAAGATGAACTCCTCAAAGTTGCTGCGCATGTCATCCACAGCGGACCGCCAGCCATCCATATCCTTCGTCAAGTCCACGTTGTGAAGGGCGGTGACCTTGTTGATCATGTCATTGTGGAAACGGCGGATTTGACGGTTTTCACCGCTGAGTGCCTCAACACTGTTTTGAAAACGCATGTTCAGACCCTCCAACTCTTGGTAGTTGACCAAGGGAGATGACACGACGCTTGGTGTCGGCGTGCAGGATCTGGGACAAGGCGCGCTCCATGACGGGGTGCAACATCGCCGTGGTGGACGGGATCGTCTGACTGAGGACGGTGTTGAAGTTGGCGACGGATTGCTGCGTGCGCACAGAGGCGGCGAAGAGCTGTAGACAGGCGCGAATCGTATTCTCGCAGCTGTTGCTAATGTTAAGCTTGGACTTTTTCTTGGACGGCTCCTCGGAGAGGCCTGGCATTTCGCCGGCCCAGGAACGGATGTTCTGAACTTCTTGCACGAACTGCACGATAGAGGGGTTCAGCATACAGCGGAGCGACGTGGGCTGACTGCGGCTGTCCACCTGCACCGTCACCGCATCCTCAATCGCGAGCACCTTCTTGCAGTGTGCCTCCAGGCCCGCGCACCACTGCTCCAGCACGCCATCCTCGCAGCGCTTCGTCTCGGCGACAATCGTGCTGGCGGCGAGGGCGACCCGCTCCGCAAAAGGGGACCCCGCACCGAACACACGGTACATCACCTCGGGGTAACTGGACACCTCCGCCTGGCAACTCTTCGCCACTCGCAACTTTTGCAAGTCGGTCTTGGCCCGTTTGACGTTATTCTCGTAGCGGCCCTTCACACCGTCCATTTGTTTGATCAAATACTGAATCAACGCCTCAATATCCTTTTCCAGGGTGGACTGGATATCCTTCACCTGCAGTAGCGCGCTGTGCGCCTGGAGCTGACGGACGGTGGTGTCGTCAATCGTGGAGGAGGGGAACAGTTTCTGCTTCGCCGGCTGGCGTAACTTGGGTTCGACAAATTCAAACTCCTTTTCGAACTTTGCGACACAGTTCCGCCAGTCGTCCTGGGAGGTGACGCGAAGGTCGGTCATGCGGTGAGGGACAAACACCTTCTCGGGCTCCATCGCATCGGGGACCGACTCCCCCAAGAAGGTGACGCTGTTCACCAACAGCCGAATACGCACCACGTCATTGACGCGTTGGGTAAAGTCGTTAAAACTTTCGTCGTGGAACATGCCGCCGTCCCACTCCTTCCAGTCTTGGTTCACCAGCGACGCAACGATGCGGTTCCACTGCTTGCAGAGGTGTAGGGCTGCCTGGAGCTCCTTCATGTCCATCTTCCACTCCGCCCGCCAGTCGGAGCCGTGCAGGGCGACCTGTACCTTAATGTACTCGCGAATATCGCCGGAGACGATGGTAAGAAGGGAAATGGCGTTGATCTTTAGTCGCTCCGTGCGGGAGGCAGCACCGTTCCAGTACAGCTTGAGGGCCTCCTGCACCTGCTTGAGCACTTCATGCGACTCCAACATGCTGAACGCCTTGGAGCGCCACGTGGTGGGGAGCTCATTCTCAATGTTGGCGCTCGAGTAGGAAGAGAAGGCGTGGGAGAGGGTCTGGGTGTCAATCCACACCTTAGCGAGGGGACCATCGGGTAGTTTGACGGCACTGTAAGAGTTCTGAAGAAGGGAAAAGTCATTCATCAGCTTGCCGTGCTCCTCATCGCTGTCGTCGTCCTTCTTAAGCGTCGTCTTCTTTTTGGGAGAGGAGACGGAGTTGGACTTGCGTCGCTTGCCCTGGTTGGGATTGCTGTCCACCTCACTCGGATTGAGTGTTGTTTGTGTGAAAGCCTTGATGCAGACGGCACCTTTGAGAATCACATCCATACGAGAACCGGTGGGGCACATGGCGGTAGGGAACTTGGTGACCCCATGGATCCCTTCCGGGGCATCCAGGGCCACATCGTTGTAGAGCATCTCCAACATACCGTTCACTGCGTCACTCTCTGGCAGGGAGTCGAGGTCGGTAGGCAAGTTCTGCACATCCCCGGTACTCTTGGCGAGCCACTTAGCAAAGGAATGTGACTTCTCTGCGACGGTAGTGAAGTCCGCCTCCTTTTCTTCCCCAACAAGCCGTAAACTGGCACGGCCGGTGGCGTCACGGGCGAGGGAGGCACAGAGGCGTTGAATCTCCGTCTGGAGCTCGTCGCCCTCGGCGATAGGGGCAAACTGGAACAAGACCCATCCGTCGCCTCGGGTGGTCTGTACGGGGCCGAAGCGCACTTGCAAGTGACGCTGGGCGGTACTGGTCAGCTGTGCCTGAACGGCAACTAAACCAGTGGTCGCCATAAAATAAACGGTACTATTTTAAATTTTATTTTTTTTTAAAATAAAAAATGGAGTACACTTCTACAAAAAACAAACGAAAAGTGTCTCGGATAATTATATACAACTTGGGAAAACAAAAACGAAAAAATCTCTATTTTTTTTTACTATTCACTAAATGATATTGATTGCTCTTATTTTTCTTTGCACGAACACAAAGGGAAAAAAGAAGAAAAAAAAACTACTGAAGAAAAAGAATTTAAAGGAGAGAAAAGATGGTATTAAACAATAAGCCGTTGTGCATCTGATCAACCCCAAAGGAGAATACAACAACAATAAAAACAAATTGAAGATTACAACGGAACAACTATATAAAAACAAAAATAAAAAAAAAACTCTAATTGAATTCTGCTCGGGTCTGCGCACAGAGGATGAAAACGTGAAGAAACATCAAAACAGGAAAAAAAAAAATCGTTAGTATATGACGGTACGTAATACATGAAAAGGTCACCTTGTTTTTCTCACTGGTATATGTGTTTTTCCCTTTTTTGATAGTTTCATAGGTCTCTATTTTATTATTTTTTTTTCTTCTTCTTCCTTTTATGGGATCATTGTACATTACTTTTGTAAAAGATCTAGTAGCCCATTCGCCTGTCCGTTATTCTGTAGCCACTCGATAAACATGCCGTGCACCCGCTGTTTGAGACTATCGGCGAGGTCCCGTCTGCCCTCCTCCTCCAAATGGACGTACGCCTCCTGTAAGTCACGGGAGATGTCCTGGAACCGCTGCAGTCGTCGCTGCAGGGCGTCGGCGTAGGGCTGTGGAATAGTGCACGGGTTACTGCGGGTGGTAATCACAGAGTTCCCCTGAGGGGCAATCGGGAAGCATACCGGAGAGAACTCCTCCGGCGGCAGCACGTACTGGGCCGAAGGGAGGCCAACGTTCCACAAGTTCAGCTTCGGGTTCACCCCTGTAAAGAGGAGGTGTTCTTCTAAGGTGGAGTAATGCGTGTTGTACGGGGCCAGACGAACATTGTGGTTCAAAGGGCTATTCGTGTTCGGTCCATTCAGCACCACTGGGGGCGTGTTGGTGCAGACAAACACCGTCACATCGACACAGTTGCTAATCACGATGGACCCACAGAGGGCGCTAATGACACACTGCTGGCAGCGATCAATCGCGAGGACCCCGTTCACCGGGCCCAGCGCGACGGTACAGTTGGAGAGGGCGGACAGTCGCACGCAGGGGAGGGCGGAGGCAATGTACACACCGGTCTGCTTGCACGAGGAGATGGTCAAATTGGATGAGGTGAAGCGATTCAACACATCGGGGTCGATCAACGGGGATGGGGGAATATGAATGGTGTCGTTAAGGCCGGTAATGGTGACGTTATTTTTGAGCAGCAGTGGCAGGTAGGCGGGCTCGCAGCGTATCTTGAGGTCGTTGGGGTGCACCACACGGGGGCGAATGAACTGGGCCAAAATGGCCACGTCAATTAACTTTTCATTTCGTGGCCACAGAAATGCTAAATTAGTGCCAAAGGGGTATTCTACGCCGTTAACGAACTCACGTAGGAGGGGTCGCAGCTCTAGAATATCCTGAAAGACCAACTTCCCCTGTCGTGTCGCCGCGACGGCGGTAATGTAGTCGTGTAAATACTGCTTCACGTGGTTGATCACCACATCCTGGGCAATCTCCCCCAGCGGGTACCGCGGCGGTCGCTCTAGCAGCAGCTGCGCAATCAAGAAGATGGTGAGCCCCGACAGACTGACCTGACGAGCTGTGGAGGCGGTGGGCCAGCGGGCCTCATCCACAGCACCTCCCATCTTACTAAGTAGCTGCCGGTTCGACTCCTGTCGAAACTCCGCCACAGACTTATCGGACCAATCCGTGATGGCGCCGTAGTGCGAGGGGGTGGCCTGGATACAGGCACCGCTGAGGGCGTAGAAGACATCAAAGATGGCATACGCGGAGCTCTCCGACAGCCCTAGCACCGTGGCGGACAGCTCCCTCCAGTTGGCGAGGGAGATGGAGGTCGTGTTGCTCGACTCCTGCCGCAGCTTCATGATGGAGGCGGTGGTGAGACCGCTCGGGGGGTCGAGCAGCAGTCCGCAGTTTTCAAAGAGGATAGGGCTAACACAGAAGGTGATGGACTTCTCATTCACCGCGGCGGTAGAGGCCCTACCGGCGCTCGTGGAGGCTGCCTTCTTGGACATGTGCTTACCGTAATACTAAATACTACTATAGGAGGGAAGTGAGAGGGAAACAAGTTATAAAAACTGAAGGCCATTGAAATACGGATAATACCAAAACTGAAACAATGTCATTACACAACGCGGTAGTTTTGCTGGAGCGAAAAAAAAAAAAAAAAAGTAGTGAACGTGAGAAAAAAAAAAAGAAACGAGAAGTGGATATCCGAGGAATACCTCACCTTTATATTGCATTTTGTTAAGTAAATTTTATGGAATCAACAAAAAAAAAAAAAGAAGAAGATCATACAAATAAAAAAAAAGGAGGGGTTGGGAAGTGCTGTGAAGTAAAATAAAATAAATAACTTTAAAAAAGAAAAAAAAAAAAAAAAAAAGAAGAGGAAACAACAAAAATTAAAAAGGAGCGTTAAACGGATTAAAACAATTGCGGTAATTGCTCATGTCCGTGTTCTGTGGGATTGTCCGTGGGTCATAGGGTTCCCGAAATGCGTCCCGCTGCATTGTCATGTGAAGATTGTTGTTATGGTTGGTGTTCATCCCAAGATTTTGGTTACTTTGCGGCATGTGCTCCTCAAAGGTGTAGGATTGTGAAATCAGCTGATTATTATTAAGGTGTGGATACCGCATGGGGTTCTCATTGTCGGAGAAGACAGAGGGCTCCTCCATGAGGTGGGGTTGGCCGCCATTGCGGGGTGAGGTAGTGTTATTTCCGTAGTAGTTCGGTGGCGTCGCGCTGGTCGGCATTCTTGCCGTGGGTGGCAGCGGCAGTGGGGCGGCACTGACCCGTCTGGAAGAGTTCACGTTGTAATACTGGGACAGGGTGTCAGGGTCCTGCATCATCTGGCGATTATTATTATTGTTGTTGGTGACGGATGCCGCCAAAAGAGACAGACTCCGATGCATGATGGCGTTGGTTTCCTGTCGTTGTTGCTCATTCTGTTGTCGGAGACTCTCAATCACAAACTGGGCACTGGAGAAGGAGTTGTTCGGCTGGTACGGGTGCTCCATGGGCGGCGGGCCCCGCTGCTGTAAACTCAACTGCTGCGATAGCTGTTGTTTACGGAGTAACTCGGTTTCCTCTCGCTTCGCCTTTCTCTTCTTGTGTCGCCGGCAACAGCAGAAGATCACAATGAACAGCAACACCGCCACCGCCACGCACACCACCACAATAATAATAATCGTCTTGGTGGGGAGGCCGCTGCTGGTCTTTGCCTCTGGATTACCTCCAGGGGGCATCGTCACCGCCTGACTGTTGCAGTAAATGTACTCACCGCTCAGAATATCTTGGTTCTCCACGTCGGTGGTCCACCCGTCGTCGCACACGCACGTGTTCTGGGAGGCGCTCCATGCGCCGTGATGACAGTCCACACCGTCGCCGCTGGTACCGTCCCCAGTGAGAAAGGAAACGAAAGAGTTCCACTTGGTACGTACGGTATCGAACATTTTTGTTATGATTGACTCTTTAATAATAAAAAAAATAATAATAATCTGTTGATGAACAGGAGAACAACCCTTTTTAAAATATATGAAAAAAAAGTAGAAGAAAAGATAAGTATGAAATGATAATCTAAAAAAGCATGATCCTTTCAGTAATGGCGCTCTGTGCTTCACGCATAATGAGTACACAGGTCTGAACAATAACAACAATCACTCAAAAAAGAAAAAAAAAAAGAATTAGTATTATGTGGGGTTTTTAAAAACAAAAACGATTATTCTATGAAATCTTACTGCTGACGGCGATTAGGATACATTTTTTTTTTTTATATATAATTAATGTTGTGTGTATGTTTGTGGGTATACGCGCCATTTTAACTGCGATTTACGATCTCTCGATTAATTCCCTCTTAAAAAGGAAAATGAGACTTTCATTTTGTTTTATTTATTATTGCTCTTTTAACTTTTTTTTTTTTTCATCTTCGGAAGGAGCAACGAAAATAGAATCATCAAAAGCTTAATAAAAACAAGAAATGTGCATGAAAACAAAGAATGTACAAAAAAAAAAAAAAAAGTATGAACCCGTAGTTCAGTTATTATCCATTTTATTGATTGTTGGTGTTTTGAATTTTGATGCGCGTCCCATCGATAGTTAACAATAGCACGATTACAAACCAAAAGTCACAAATAACAATAATAACAATTGAATTCTAAAAAAAAAAAAAAAAGCATTGATGTCAATCCGATAGGAGGGAAAAGTGGCGACTCGCGGGTGGAACAAAACTACAGCAAGTCTACGGACAATCTTGTTTTTGCTATTTTCTTTATTATTATTCGGTCCGCTCCGTGAACAGTAGTTGAATCAACTGAATCTCCGTGTCTGAAATATCCGCGACCGGTTCCACCACACGGCGCCAGTCAAACAGCTCCGCGGCAATAGGCTGCACCTTCTCCCGATTCTCCGGCAGCTCATCCTTCGCCTTCCCCGTCTTGTACAGACTGTACTGACAGTAGCGGTCCATAAACTCAAAGCGAGGGTGGTCCAGGGCGTACCGATTGGTCGCGTTGAAGTAAAAGTGACGACGAGACTCATTCGCGGGTGGACGGCGGAAGGAGTCGTCGGGGGGACGGCCGAGCGCTTTTTCTAACTGGGCAATCTCCTTTACGTAGTGTAGCTTGAACTCCACGTCAAAGTCGTGTGGGGCCTCGGGGTCCTTCTTCTCGAAAGGAGGGGGCACCTCGTGATACCCGCCACGCTCGACCAGCTCCGTCCAGGGGCGGTTTACGTACATGTCGAGGCCGGCGTCACGGAAGAGTCCTGGCTTCGCAGGGTCGGAGTACTCCCCGTAGTGCTTGCTCTCACCCGGGTGGGTGACGAGGTAGCCTAACCAGACCGCAGGGCCCACCGTGTTCTTGGCTAGCTTGCCGAGGTACTTGGACTGCAAGATACCGTCCGCCTTGTGCTCTGTGTTACCAAAGTGTCCGACAAACGTTCGTACCGTGAGGCCATAAATATCTAACTCCGCTAACACCGCACAGGCGAGCTCCCCAATCGGGGACGGCAGGACATACCGTCGGACAGACTTGATGGGATAGCGAGAGATAATGGTGCAGCCGTACGTGCTATCAATCAAGGGAGAGCCGTAGTCCGTGTAGCGGAACCCCGTGTGATACGACATGTACTCGGTCATATCACGATTGCCGGTGACAAAGTGCATCGCGTCGCTTTCTAGCAAACCAATCACACCGGCGTTCAGTTTCACCGCCCACTTGGCCATACGATTGAAGGAATCCACATTGTAGTTATCTAGACCAAAGTGTACGGTCCAGATGAGCCCAATGTAACTACTCATCGCCTCCGCGGCGGCGAAGACATCCTTGCGGACGTCCTTGTTTAAGTGGTTCAGCTGATAGGTCTTGTTCACGTATTCATTCTCTTTTGTCTCGGTAATGTTTTTCCGCATCTCGTTCCACTTGAAGTCGTAATCCTCCTTGATGAATTCTGTCACGTACTCCGGTAGGGTGGTGTCCGTCCCTCGGTTGCGCTCCACCAGGAGGTCCATCATGATGTGGTGAATGTGCAACACCTCTTTTCGGTAGTCTACCGCCGTCGTCTTACCAGCGGGGAAACTTCTATCCTCCTCCATGAGTCCGACACGACCGGTAATGACGACAATAAACGCAATGCCAACGAGGACGAGCATAAAAAACTGGATACTGCGCTGTCGCTGGGCGGGGACGATATTCTTATCTAAAATTAGTCTACTGGTTCGTCGGAGGCGTAGGCCTACATACCACACGAGACCGAACACGGCGGTCGTGTTTACAAAGTAGACGGAGCGAGTCCGCTCCCGCATGATATCGCCAAACGGGATAAACGGATAGGAAACGGCGACAATGTAACTGTACCCCAAAATAAAAAAGACGATGCCGAGGGAGAACTCGAACGACTTCATGACCGATTTGGGCTCCTTGCGGTAGATAGCCTCCAGCTCCCCGGTTTCCTCGAGTATGGTTAACCGTCTGGCACGCTGATGGGCTAGGCAGATCTCGGTGATCAGCGGGCTGACGGCACCGTAGAGAAACGTCAACACTAAGCCTGCCAGGAGCGCCAAGTATTTGCTGCCGGAGAATCCAACTTGTTCATCCCAGTGGGCGATATCCAAGTCTTTGAGATCCGTTTTGGTGGTGACAGGGTAGCCGTCGTGCTTCTTTTCAAAGGTAAAGTTCGTCTGTCGGGTGCCGTTGAGTAAAATAAAGCAGCTCACCATGGCCACGGAGAACACGCGCAGAAAGGAGGCGCGAAACAGTCGTCGCAGGATGCCACTCATCAGACTCAGTCGTTTGATCTGGTGCTCCCGCGCCAGAAGCAGTTGTGGCGAGATGGGCAGCACATCCATGGCATACCATAACCCTAAAAAGTACACCGCCACCACTACGAGGCTTGTTGGGAATGGGTCTATCGCAATCATACGAGGAATAATATTAGCGGAGCCGAAGAGGTTCACCATGAGCACCAAATAGTTGCAGAAAAGAATGCCGGTGATGGTGGGCGCGACGGGGGTGTAGCTGTTGGCCAGCGCCACTACCGTGTTGGGGGCGAGCTCCTCCTGTTGACTGAGAGAGTACTGTAGGGTACGCTTCATGGGGGAGTTGAGCGTGTTGTGCACCGCGGAGGCCGACGCTGTGGGAGATGTATTCAGAGAGTTGACTGGGTTGCTTTCCTCCGCCAGTCTTGCCAGCTCTCGCACCGTATTGCCGAACATGGCATGACGGTACACAACGGTGGTGTAGGTAATGCCCAGGACGACCCCAATGACGGCACCGTACAAGGGTTCCGTGTAGAGAGGGGAGAGACTGACGTAGAGGATGCGGAGGAGCATGTGGAGCACCAGGGAGAGGGGCAGACAGTAGATCAACCGGCGGCTGTCGTCGTTGCTATCGAGCGCGTTGGACTGGACGGTGGCGACAGAGGGGGTACAAACTGCGGGTGACCACGGCGAGAGGGATGAACAGTCCACCGAAGGAGAGCGCCGCCAACTTGTGTCCGGCGTCTCCCTTCACGAGCATGTGCAAGTGCGAGAGGGAGGCGCAGAAGAAAAAGAAGACGTACATGGGGACGACTCGACCGGCGGTGCCCGGGGGGTGGTGCGGAGGTTTCAAAAACGTGCGAGCCCCAAAGCACGGGCCCGTCATCCACTTGCGGCATTTGGGGACGCGAAGAAGTACAAACATGCCCAAAAAACCCACCAGCGCAATCTCCCACGACAGCTGCATCGCCACCAGTGGCATGTAGTACATGTGCTGAACCAGATTGTGTAAGATTTCGATAAACAGCCACCACCAGTAAATGTCGCAGCACCACAGCATGGCGCGGGAGGGGCCGTTGCACAGGTTGAAACGATGTAGAATGATATCTGGCGAGATGAAGGTTTCTCCATTGGTGAGGACAGCCGGTCCGTTTAGCTTTGCTCGGTCGTCTTCAATATCCACCAGCACACTCGCGCCGTCCTTGACCTCTATGCTAGGTAGGCTGGTGTCCAGAACTGGGCTCCGCTGTGCGCGGGGGCTCAGGTGGGCCATACCATTCTTGGTCAGCTCCAGCCACTTCTCTGGCGTCGTACTCATCCACCAACCCTCCGTCTTCACCTCGTAGAAGCAGCACCCATCGTAGAGAAGATTAAAGAAAGCGAAACACCACTCGCACATGGTGGACAGACTGAACGATCCCGGGGCGCAGGTGGCAAAGTGCCGCAAAAAAAAACAGGTCACCCCAAGGGACATCACCGCCTCCCCGTACATGGCGAGCCGCTTGATCTTCAAAGAGAGCACGGCGTCCTTCAGCGAGGGGTAGATGCTGGTGTTGTACTGGTTGCGCTTGCACAGCACCGTGATACACACCTGTAGGAGAAAGCACAGCGCCACGTAGGGGACGAAGCCGACATTGTGGTAGGCGAGACTCTCCCGGGAGGCGACCATGGTCCAGCACACCGCCCCGATCAACCGCCAGAGGTCAATCCAGACCATCGCCAGCGTAATGAAGGCCGAACTGGCGAGGAGCTGTCGTGGTTGATGACGAAGGGCGTAAATGTCCGCCATCCCGCCACAGCCTTTCTGCCAAAACACATTGAACACATTCATTGAGGCGGCTATTCTAAAACACGCACACAGGACAAACGACACCCGCCATATCTGCCGCTCCGGCAAAAAGTCTCCGATGCAGGCGCTAATGCTGGGCCAGAACTCGTAGTGATCGGGGCCACAGGAGTTGAGGAGCAACTCTTTGGGGTGTTGCGCCAAACCCACGTAGAGCGACAGTATCAACCCGGCACCGGTTATGACCGCGTAGAAAATAGGGCCGTACTGCGCTGGAATGTAAAAGACATGCGTGGGGGGCATTAAAATTCCTATGATGAACTATTAAAAAAAAAAATTGATTTCCCTTTTATCAATGAAAAACTAACACAAAAAAAAAAAATCCAACTCTATGCTAAAAGCTATTATTATTATGTCACTAATTTTATTTCTAATGCCGCCTTTAAAAAAGGAATACAAAAAAATGATCAAGTATATATAAACTCTAAAAAAACAAAAAGGGAAATTTAGAAGAACGTGTAGCCACTGTATTATACAATTCTGTTGCAGAAGTACAACAATACAAAAGGAGGGAAAACAAAAGCACTGTATATATATATGTGTGTAGAGATATTCTCCATGATTATTTTTGCTTTAAAAGTTGCGGTGATGGGGATGATCCTCCGACCCGTCCGACGGGCTGTACCCTGGGGTTTCCAAGAACTTGGGCACGTTGGCTAGCGGGGTGTCCATGCCTAAGGCAGACTTGGGGTTTGCCTGGTACCACTGCTCCTTGAAGGGCTCCTCAATTGCCACGTAGCGGAAGTACTCCTTGCCGCCATAACTCCAAATAAACAGCCTATAGGTGCCGACAAGACAGGCGACGGTGGCGATGGGCCACACCATGCACACGGCGTACACCTCGCAGCGACGTACCCAACCGGGGAGACCCATGATAGAGAATAAAATAAAAATAAAAAGTTTTTTTCTTTGATACTAGTTGAAAAACAAAAAAAGTAGGGAGAGATGAAAGTGTTTGGTGTGAAGATTGATTCCATTACATCTCAAATATTGTGTCTCGTTTAACCATCATTTTTGTTTAATTGTTTATTTTGCGCTAGAAAAAAACAAAATGGGTATAATAACAGATGTGGTATAATGATGATAAAGTCAACAAGAAAAAAAACAGCCACTGGATCATTTTACAATGAGTTCAGCTTTTTTGTGACCACATCCACCAGAAGCGACACCCCGAAGCCGGTACCGATGCCGTCCGCAGTCACAGGGTAGGCCATATCGACGTGGACCCAGTGATTCTTGTAGGAGTCGGGGATGTTATTCCCCACAAACTGCGCCGCGCAGCTGACTTGAGCGTTACCCCGGTTCGTGACGCTATTGCGGTAGTCCGCCACCTTGCTGTCAAACTCCTTCTTGTGGTACTCGGGGCAATACAGGACAGGGAAGCACAGATCACCGGACTGGCGGCCAGAACGCTGGAAGGCGTCCTCTGCGGCTTGCGTGTTACTGTAGATGGCGGCGTGGTTCAGGCCCGTGGCAATACCTTGGGCACCAGTCAACGTGGCCATGTCCACCACCAAGTCAGGGGTGTAGGCCAGCTCGGCGCTCGCGTGGTAGACGCCGTCGGACAGCACCAGACGACCCTCCGCATCGGTGTTGTTAACCTCCACAGTGATGCCAGACTTCATGAGAATAATGTCATCGTTGCGCTGGGACTTGGGGCCGACGGCGTTGTCAGCGAGGCACAGGACGCAGGACACAAGGGCAGGGGTGTGACTCTCGACGAGAGCCAAAAAGGCACCAAAGACGCCCGCAGCGCCACCCATGTCGTGCTTCATACCGCACATACCGGCACCACTCTTGATGGACAGACCACCGGAGTCGTACACGATACCCTTTCCGACGAAGGCGGCCTTACGGGCTTTGGTGGAGTCGGGCAGCACGGCCGCTGAAGGCTTGTAGGACAGCGTGACGAGGTGGGGCGGGTACTGCGCCGCCTTACCGGTACCCCAGAGACCGCCGTATCCCTGCTGACGAAGCTCGTCGCCCTTGACAATATCAATGTGCACCTCGCGACCGTCCTTGCCGTTCCACTTGGCGCACCACTTGGAGGCAATCTCGGCAAAGGTGACGGTATCCAGGAGATTGGTAGGAGTATCCACCAGCCGCTTCACGAGGTTGATGGCGTGCATCGTGGAGGTCAGCACCACACGCTCCTCGGCGGAGAGGGGGTCCTCCACGAAGGCGAGCTTGATGTCACTGCCGCTCTTGAAGTACTGTTTCTGGGCGAGACCACTCTTGGACTCAAACTTACCCTTCACGGAGCCACGCGCCACACCGTTCGCCACCGCCAAGGCAGTGATCGTCTCCGACAGAGGGGTCACATACAGCACAGGGAAGGGATCCAACTTGGCCTTTCCGCCAATACTTTTCACAATCTTGGAAATACAGTCTGGGCGGGCGGCACAGTTGTGACGGGAGGCGGCAGCGGCCACCACACCGACCAGCACAGGGCCCACACGGACGGCGCTGTCACCAGCGGCGCCACTCTCCTCAAACTCCTTCACGTCATCGGCGTACTTTTCCTCCGTCAGAATATTCTCCTTCAGCACTCGCAGCACGTCCTCCTTGTGTCCGAGGACCAACCCACACGGGCGGGAAGAGAGGTTATCGACCATCTCCTTAATCACCTCCGCGGAGAGGGCGATAGAAAAGTAACTTTCCAAGTTGACACAACTGTCCACGTAGGAAGAGATGTTCTCCTCCTCGGCGGCAATCGTCGAGTGATCTGGTCGGCTCATATGGGCGAAAAATAAATAGTAATAATAATAAGTAAGAACTACTTGCAACAGAAAGTAGACGGGAAATTATCGTTGTTGTGTGATTCTTTCTTTTGATGGGATGCGGAGTAATGTTCAGGGTAAAACAAAGCCAATGGGATACTTTAAATTCTATGCAAAACTATATAAAACGGGGGATAATCTATACTGTGAACCAGCATTTCCTCAGTAACGCTCCATGCCCTTCCAGTAGGAGTAGAAAATTAACAGAATCTCAAACCCAGCGGGGATAATGACAAATATATAAAAGATGTGCCAAAATCGGGCAATGTGGACGCCGATGTGCGTGCAGACTATGATCAGCACACCGGCAGCACACCCGCAGAGGGACTGGAACACATTGTCTGCTTCTATTTTCAATGTTCGTGTGGTGAGAACGCCAAATAAATTGAGACACAGGCACAAAAAGGAGGCGGCAAAGCACAAATCGGTGGCGGAGGTCAGAAACCGATAATCGTCTTCACTGTAAATGTAGTGAAACCGTTTAATATCCAGTGCCGTCACTAGCTGCCTCGTATTCTCCTCTGCACTGCCACTCTCCTCTATTGCGGTAGAGGTACTACCACTATGACTATCGACCGCTGGTTCCGCCCAGTACTGTTCTACCTTTTCAATGGTAAAGTAAAAGTTACCGCTTTCGTTAAAAAACAAAAAGTCTTGGTTGAAGCTAAACGTGGTTTGGTTAGTAATATTGTTCGAATAGGCAAATACCTTCTCCGGATCGCTCGTCCTGTGGTTATTGCTGTACACACTGTCAAAATCATACAAGGTGCTATTCTCGCTAATATTCCTAAACACAATGTTGTTTTCGGCGCTAAAAGGGTGACGTGGTGGTTGCAGCAAGGAGTGCTCTAAAATAAACTGATCCTTCACTTGACACTGAATGATGAAACAACAAAAGTAAAACACAATCATTCCAATACGAAAGGGAATAAAAAGGTTTTCATTGAGTCGTTTGTAGAAAGTAGGGGAAAAGAGTAGCAACCGTCGCTGTCGCTCTGGGTAGAGGAGGATGGTCATGGTTCTAAAAGTCTATAAGGTAAAAAAAAAAAAACTTGTTCTGTTAACTTCTTCAAGTGATAAAAAGGGGAAAGAGAAAGACAGTATGCTGGCAAAAGCACGCTTGCCAAGATAAGAACGAAACAACAGTCGTAAAAAAAAAAAAAAAAGACTTATTCTTTTTTATGCAAGCGAAACTAAAAGGAGAGCAACTCGTCCCTCTTCGATAAAAATCACACCACCGTTCCCTTAAAAGTCACCCGTTTATTCGCATCCAATAGCGCAAACGCATCGAGCAGGTCGTCTAGTACCTCCCCAGTCGCATCAGCGTCACTTTCCTTCTGATAACAACTATTCAGTCGGTCCACCACCGCCTCAATCGTGTCCTGCGCACCTCTGCCCACTGTATTCATCGTGGTCGCACAGAGCGCATCGAACAGCACGGTGGCCTTGACCGGTGGGGAGCTCGCATTGCGGGTGCGCAGTAACGGTATAATATCCCCCTCTTCCTCCTTTCCTTCCCCCACCTCACTGGAGTCCCGACGGCTACGAGCGGTGTGCAGCGCCGTCTTCTCCCGCGCCCGTATCTTTTCCAGTGTGTTGATATTATCGTCCACCGTGCGGTAGAACATGCTGTCGGACTCTCCGACGGTGGTGATGTCCTCCACGTGATCCTCCTCACCCCCGCTGAACAATCCTTGTTGGGGGAGGCGGAGGAGCGAGTCGTAGTACCGGCAGCACAGCAGGCTCTCTTCGCAGGAGGCCCCTGGACTCTCCATGATAAGGCTGCGCACGTTGCTCAAGATGGTCTCAAAGAATAGATCCGTGTTGGGGTCCGTCGACTGTCCTTGATGGAAGGAAACAAACAGAGCGTGTTTTAGCATGCGCAGGAAGGCGCGATTGCCGCCGCGACCAACAACCCATACCGCAGAGGACCACAGTGAAAAGTGTCCGGACGGTAACTGCGCCGCATTGGCGTCCATCAACGTATTGGCGGCCATGGTCTTTCGGCTCCCCCCGACGGGCAGCAGCGGTCCCTCCATCGGCGTGGACTTGACCACCATTGGCCCTACATACACCTTCTCAATCACATTCTCACTTTCCCCCTCGGCTGGTGCCAGAGGATTATGAGAAAGACGCGACATCAACTTGGCAAAAAAGTGGAGGGGTACCATGTTAAAGTGAAACCGGTAGAACGGGCCAGAGAGAAATTTGGAAAAGTGAAGGACCACCGGTGGCGGTGGGGAGACGGTGAAGGTGTGCGGCACCAGCAGGAAGGTCTCCCACTTCATGACCGGTTGGTCTTTGCGTGCTATTTGACTGTCGACGCTGAACAGCAGTTTGCTACCTCGAATAATGTAGTCAAAGCTCTCTAGTAAATCCAGAATGGTCGGTAAATCCGGAAACTGACACGACGTTCCTTTTCCTTTGGTGAAGTGCGCCACGAGTGTGGTGAGCACCGGCAGTGTCAGCACCCCTTTTGTGAGAAGACCCAGTCGGTCCTTTTGATTCACAAAGTCTGGTTGGAACAACGGTTGGACCGCGCTAAACGATTTTAGCAAATCGGGACAGGACAGGAGCACTACCCGATTGGACGTTACGCCGGTTTCCGCCTCCTCAGCACTACTCAGTTTTCGGCGAGACGGGGCCACGGCAACATAGCTGCAAAGAGAAAAGACCGACAAGAACTCGTACAACCACTTGACATCAATGAAAATCTGCTTTCGCAGACTTATTTGACGAAAGCGGTGTACGACAGCCCCACTACTGTATAGCAGCTGTGTGTGTTTGTGCAAGTTGTTGTTGCTCGCATTGTAGGTTTGGCTCACCTCCCTCGCCAGGTGTCGGTAATCTGCCGTGGACAGGGAAACACGACCCGACTTCTGCAGGTACGACAGGTGACGCTCGAGCGCGTGGACGGTGGCGGGCACCAAACCTTGGGGGAACGCATCGTCCTGGCGGATCTTCCGAAACGCGTACTCCTGCAGCCAGACGAGCAAATCTGGAAAGGTGTTCACCTTTTGACAGCCTAAGGCGAGGACACTTCGGTTTACATTGTCCACCGCGAAACGCCCCGTGATCGTCGGTCGAAGATTGGGGTCCGGTTGCACGACTTGAATAAAAGCACTAATTTGCTGTTCTAGCTGATCCAGCAGTGCCACAATCTTTTGGGTTGCCGTTTCGTTTGGTGTCTTGTTGTTTTTCGTGTGTACCGCCGCGTCCATGTGGGTAGCGAGCAGAATGATGGAAACACTCTTGTGGTCGGTCTGACATAGAATAGACTCAATATGATTTTGAAAGGTGTGCACCGAGATGGGGGACTGTCGTGACTGTTTTAGCGAAAAGGTCAGTACATAGGTGATCCGCCTCGGCGGCAAGTGCTCCTGCAATAAGGAGAAGCACGACGTCCCACCCAGCTCGTACAGTTTGAGAGACATTTCTGCGTTGGCCCACTTCTTTTCGGTTTGGGTATTGAGGGCCGGAAGAATTTCAGACGCCTTCATGCCAAATGTCGGGGCGTCTCCCTCCTTCAAGTTGGGTCCACTCGCCAAACCAAAAAAGTCATCGTACCACTTTTTATCTTCTTTTTGCAGGTTCGACACAAAGGAGGTTTTACCGCTGCGGGTGTCACCCAAGAGCACAAAGGAGTACCGATTGAAAAACTCCTTCTTCTCATTGAGGTTGGTGGAGAGCGGATCCCCATTGCCTTGCAGTAGGTCCGCGTCCTTGTCGCCTAGTAAATTAAACTGAATACGTCTCTTCGGGGTGGGTTTGGCGGATGGCGTGGACGCTTCCTCATCGGAGGAGCCGAGTGTGTCACCACGCGGCGCATCTCCTTGCGGTGTGGTCTCCTCGTGCATAAGAAGGGTAGGGAACGTAAGCGGTGGCACGCGTGGGGCGGGACTGTCCTCTCCCACCTCCTTCCCCTGGATGGGCGACTGGAAGTCCTCGCTATCCAGCGTGTGGGTAACAACAGAATAGGGGGAAGGTTCTGTTCCTTTATCCTTCACGATAGGACTACGCACCTCGTGTACATTCCCCTCGCCGTTGGACTGTTCTTTCCGCATCATGCTCTCCACACTGTCCGACATATCCCCTACCGCCACCCGTTCCTTCGTGGGTCTGTGGGGAGACGGAGTCAAACGTGATGGTTGGCTCGGAGGGATCGCGGGGGCGGGAGAGACTGGCCATTGGGCGTGACAGTGTACGACGTGCACCCCCAGCCGTCAGAGGAACGTCTGTGGGGTCGGTGAACCGAAACTGCGCCCCATCCGGGGCCCCAAGAGAGAGGACGTCGCCATTTCGGAGAAGGGTCCGGCAGGCAACCGGCGTGTCGCTGTAGTTGAGGAAGGTCGAAAACCCTCCGAGGGGCACGAGAAATACGGCGCCGGTTTCCTTTATGAGTTGAAACATACAATGTGGGGCACCGATGGAGGCATCATTCGCGTCTTTGGGGATAAATAGCGTAAAGGGTTTGCCGTCCTCTGCGGTGGGGCTCGATACCTCCGCGGACGCCTCGTCCCCCTCCTCCACCGTCACACCACTCAGATAGGTCTCCTCACAGCTAAAGTGCGCGACAATCCACTTTCCAACACAGTCGACATTTAACAAGTACGGTTCTTTTCGCTCCAGTTTAATCGTATCCGCCTGTAGTGCCTGGCGCAACTCCCTCTGCCGGTCTTCCTCAGTGGCGGTCAGCTGCCGTATCACCTCTTCTGCGTGTTGTAGCTGTTGTTGTAGGTTATCCAGCGGGTTTTCGCCTTCCTGGCGGACATTCTCCTCCTCACTGTCGCTGCTGCTTCCACTCGTGTGGTGGCGCTGTGTCTGCATGAGCTGCGCCAACATGGCCTCCCGCTGCTCGTTGGAAATATTCTCCATGGAGCGGATTTGTTCCCGCAGGCGGACCACCTCGTCCTCTAACTCGCGTATACGCTTGTCACCGGCACTTTCGTTAATAAAAGCTCGCGTCACAATCGCCTTTGCCCGGTCGGCGTAACGCAACGTACTAAGGGTCTCATCGTGCTGCGTGACGGATGGACTGACAGTCGAGAGCATGAACGTTTTGCTATTCCCGCCAAGAGATTCCTTCAACAAGTAGGTAAGGGTGGAGTCACGGTAGGGAACGTGCTTGAGTCTCGCCCTCTTCCCTGCCTGTGAGTTATCGGCTAAGATAGAAATGACAAGACCTAATGTACTGAGAGACTGATTGATCTGAGCGCCCTCTTTTAAAGTTTCCCCTTCCGCCCCGGTCGACCGAACTCGCTCGCTACCCGCCAAGTCGACCAAGTTGATCTTGGACCGCTTCTCCGTCACCTTCTTTGACCCATCCTTCGTGTAGCTCGTCTTCTTCTGGACGAGGGAGAGGGCGAAGATGGCGTGGGAGCGGCTGGAGACATCGTTCATCGAGGTGGAGGCGGTGTGGCGGTGTTGGTTGCCGTTTAATATTAGTCGCATCACTTGCGGTGCATCTTTCACTGGTACCTCTTTCAGTCCTTCCACGTAGACCCCAAGGGTGGGATGTTCGCGTACCCGTAAGGTAAAAGCACTTTCCGCTGTATTCTCCCGTGGTGGGCTGCCCACATCTGACGCACTAATCGAAATGGACTTGCGACTCTTTCCTTTCCGGGATTCATTGCTCCCAGTGAGCAGACACCGCACCCGCTCCTTGTAAATCTCTAGATAACTGACATACACCTGTATCTCCAGCTCCGGTGGCCGCACCCCTTCCCCATTCTGTTTGTACTCCTCGCAGGCCGCCTCATTCGCGGTGATTGCCTCCTCGGCCATGCGGAAGAGCTCCCGACAGAGCAGAGGGATAATACCTGGATCTCTATCCATGTTCATGCCACCCTCCGGACCCATCATGGTGTGACTCTTCCCGCTGCCCGTCTGACCGTAGGCAAAGATGCACGTGTTAAACCCATTAAAACTACTTCGCAGTACCGGCAGTCCAATATCCTCGAATACTTCCTGCTGCGTGGAGGAAGTGGGGTAGACGTGGTCGTAGGTGAAGATGTGAGATGAGGTGGTCTGAATTAATTTTTCAATTTCCTGGACCGACAGTTGGCCAAAGTTATTCGGTACTCCTTTTTCAAAGACGATAAGGGTTTTCCCATCGTTACTAAACGTGAGAGACTCTCCACTCGTACCGGTCGATTCCGATTTGCTGTTTTTATTTCCTTTCGGTGAGGCACTACCGCCCTTCTTTGGGCGGGAAACTGCGATTTCGTTACACTCTCTGTTATTCAGTGGTCTGGCACGCACACTGACGATAATGCGCGTATCCTCGAAGGTTGCCGCCTTGGAACTTTTTTCCTCTTTTGAAGCAATGACATTGGGATTGCTTGTATCACTGTCATTGTTCTCGGACATTTTTTTTTTATATACGATGAAAAATGGGTTTAACTAATAATAATAAAAAGCAACTAAAAACAAAAAACAAATTGGTGTGTTCCTACTACAATCACTGCGATGAACTGTAGATGCTGTGATATGCTATGAGATTTAAAAAAAAAAAAAGGGAGAAGATGAGGTGTCAGTTAGACTTGACATGGCTATAATGTAACAGTTACCATTGTCAGAAGTAACGTGAACCACATAGAATTGAAAAAGAAGCCAAAACAAAAGAACAAAAAAAAAAAAAACATGTACAACAGAACGTAAAATGGTAAACAGGGATCATTGATGAAAGAAACAAAAAAAGAGATGAAAACATGCTACTATTGATAGTATCAGATCGGGGGAAAAAAAGAACATCAAGATTAACATACAAAAAAAAAAAAAAAAAAGCGGATGCGGTAGAAATATAATATAGCTAGGACGAGAGGTGTGGACTACAATAGATTCACTAACAACAACGATGACTCGTAAATGTTCTACCCTAAAAATAATTAAAAAAAAACGGAAATGAAACACACACACCTAAAAACGTGTATTTTCAACGTCTCCAGTTACTTCGGCGCTCTTGGTTTCTTGTCCACAGAGCTGGGAGCGGCAAAGATATAGTTTGATAGACTGAATAGACGGTCCTTTTGTTCCTGTTGGGCCTCCGCGCGTTCTTGTTGTAGCTTTTTTGATGTACGCTGGGCTGCACTCGGACCGATCACGGAACCAGACCCCATCCCACTCCAGAGAAGGGCACACGCCGGTGGGGGCGAAGGAGGAGGCCATGCCAGTCACGCTAGGGTTCGACGTGGCAAAGCTAATATTGTTCGTATTCGTGCTGAAGCTGACGTTGCTGCTTTCCCATCCTACTCCTTTGCCAGCACCAGACGCCGTGAGCAAGTACCGATAGGGGTTTCGCCCCTCAGGGGTGTTGCCCTGGGCTTCCACTTTTTTCTCTTCCATCGAAAAAACACTACTCGGTACGGAAATGTAACAAAAATTGCAAAGGCCTTTCTACAGGGAACGAAAACAACAAAAAGAGAGAGAACCGTAATGTGAGCACTGGTATCTCGTACAACAAACACGCATCGTCACAGTCCAAACATCAACATCTCACCAAAATGATTTGTCACCAAAAGAAAAAAAAAAGAAGTAAAACCACGTATAAGTTAAACTTCAAGGAATAATTAGAATCTCACAGAGTGCTCAGCGACCTTCTTAGTTCTGCTTGCTGAAGTAGCCCTCGATGGAGGCCTTGGGGTCGGGCTTCATCGTGGCGCTGCCGGGGTGCCAGTTGGCGGGGCACACCTCGCCGTGCTTCTCCACGAACTGGAAGGCCTTCACCAGGCGGAGCACCTCCTCCACGTTGCGGCCGACAGGGAGGTCGTTCACGGTGAACTGGCGGAGGTTGCCCTTGGGGTCAATGATGAACACACCACGGTACGCAACACCCTCGTCCTCCTTGAGCACGCCGTAGGCGGTCGCAATGTCCTTCTTCTTGTCCGCCAGGATCGGGATCTTCATCTCGCCGAGACCACCCTTCTTGCGGTCAATCTGGGTCCACGCAAGGTGGGAGAACTCGCTGTCGCAAGAGCACGCCACCACCTCGGTGTTGATGTCGTTGAACTCCTTCACGTGGTCGGAGAACTGGCAGATCTCGGTGGGGCAGACGAAGGTGAAGTCCATGGGGTAGAAGAAGAGCACCACCCACTTGCCCTTGAACGAGGCGAGGCTCACGTTCTTGAAGGTGCCGTTGGGGAGCAGGGCGACCTCGTCGAAGGCGGGGGCGGGGTGGTTGAGCTTGGCTTGACCGACAGACATGGTGATGAGTGAGTGAAGTTAAAACTTGAGTAAGAACTAATGATGGATGGGGAAAGCAGTGTAAAGAAAAGGAAAGGAACACCGTGTCCAGCACACAAAGACAACGAACATACTATAGTCTTAACAATGATTTGATTCTGTTGATTAGTCCTCGCCACGGAGGTAGCGACGCTCCAGGTGCTCGCGGAAGTACGCGGGGTTCAGCTTCTCGCCAGTCGCCCGTATCATCAAGTCCTCCGTCTCGTACGTGCACCCCACATTCCATATCTTCTCCTTCTGCTTGGCAAAGATGGGCGACAGCTCACCGCTGCGGATGCACCGTCGCACCTCCTCCTCGCCCAGCTCCTTCTTGATCGTCGTCATCAGCTGCGCCGCAAACATGGAGCCAAGCGTGTAGGTGGGGAAGTACCCAAAGAAACCTTGTGACCAATGCATATCCTGCAAACAGCCGAGATCATCACGGTCACCGGGGTCGAGGCCGAGGTACTCCTTCATCTTGGCGTTCCACACCTTGGGGACATCCTCCGCCTCCATCGTCCCCTCAATGAGGGCACGCTCTATTTCGTAGCGCAGGATGATATGCAGTGGATAGCTTACTTCGTCGGCCTCCAATCGAATCAGTCCCACATCCACATACTGATGGTGATTCTTCAGCCCGTCTACCGTCTCCCAAACACCATCTAGTGGTGTGCCGTCCTCGGCCACAAAGTGCTCGCTCAACAACGGCTGTAGATAGTGTGCAAAGTCCCCACTGCGTGACACCATCACCTCAAACAGTCGGGACTGACTCTCGTGCACCATGAGGGAGCGTGCGTTACAGACCGGCTGCCCTAGCAGCTCCCGTGGACCGCAGTGCCGCTCATAGGCGGCGTGACCACTCTCATGGATAGCCGCGAAGAGACACTTGCAGTAGTTGGACTCGCTACAGTGGGTGGTAATACGACTCTCCTCCTTCATGAGAGAGGTGAAGGGGTGCGCACTGAGGTCTAGCCGGCCGCACTCGAGATCAAACCCAAACGCGTTGGACAGACACTGTTCCGTCAGCTGCAGCTGTTGTCTGACGGGGATAGGATTCTGCTGAGGTCGTACACCAGGTCGTAGCGTACCCTCTTCCTGACCTCTCTGAACCTCCACCAATAAACCGGGCAGCCATTCCAACATTTGTTTGAAGATTGCATCCACTTCTTTAAGTGGCAGGCACGGCTCGAACAGCTTATAGAGTGACTCATACAAGCCAACGGGCTTAAAGTCCTTTTTGATTTTGTTTGTTTTGTTAAAAAAGGTGGACCGGAGGGTCGCCTCCTCCCGCATCACCTCCACCATCTCTTTTAGCATGGGTAGATACAGACTATAGTTATTCTCTCTCCGTGCCTTCGCCCATAATCCCGTCGCCTTGGATATTGCGGCCGACTTGCGGTCGATGAAACTATCCGGTAAGGACGCCTCCAACTCATACTGCCGCCGCATCTCCCTCAGATTTCTTCTTTGCAGCTCTGTCGCCTTTTCTTGAAACTCAGCGCTGCCTTCCACTTTGTGAATCAAGTCCCACACGACGGGATCGACAACAATCGAGTGAATGAGCTTTTTTAGTTCACCAACCCCCTCTCCACGGGATTTGGCGCCCTTCGGTGGTAGGTTCACCCGTGTGTCCCATGTGGAGAGGTTCACAAAGTGAAATAATCGATAAACCCGTTGAAAGGTGGATTGTAAAGTATTGTATTCCTCCATTCAGATAATAATAAGGAAGAAAAGAAAAGAATCGTTCGTTAATTTGAGCGGTTAACGGTAAAAGAAGCCCACTGTCTTTATTGTTTGTACTCTACAGGGATGGATAAAAAAAAAAAAGGAGGGAAAAGTGGAAATGAGAGTATTCTATCCTCTAATCAGAATAAAAGGTAGTCATAGGTGCGGAATCCACTTAATTTCACCGACAGTCAAAACTGTCATCTCGAAAAAAAAAGGAACGAAATATTTTTTTTTTGAAAATACGGACGACTATAGATTATCGATGACAGCCTGCGCAAACGCGGAGGTCGAAAGTGGGGTGCCATTTGCCATTTGAGAAGAAAGATCGGCGGTGGCTTTTCCCTCTCCGAAGCACTTTTCAAGGGCCCCAAACACCGCCTCTCCCACCTTCGTCCAGCCCAGATAGTCACACAGCATGACAGCGGAGAGAAGCAGCGACGTTGGGTTGGCCTTCCCTTCTCCGGCAATGTCAGGGGCGGTCCCGTGCGTCGCCTCAAAAAGGGCGTGGCCGGTCTGGTAGTTGATGTTGGCGCCGGGGGCAATCCCAATGCCACCCACCATCGCCGCCAGGGCATCGGAGACGTAATCGCCATTCAAGTTGAGTGTCGCGACGACGGAGTAATCTTTCGGCTTGAGCAAAATGTTTTGCAAAAAAGCATCCGCGATGCAATCCTTGATGATGAGCTTCTTGTTGGCTTTTGCCTCGGCGAGCAGTTTTTCTGCCTCCGCCTTTCCCTTTTCTTTTTTGACGGCCTCGTACGTCGTCCAGCAGAACGTCTTGTCCCCGAACTCTCGCTCGGCCAGGGCATAACCCCAGTTGCGGAACCCACCCTCGGTAAACTTCATAATGTTCCCCTTGTGAACCAGCGTTACGGAGGGCAGCTGGTGGGCCAGCGCGTGCTCAATGGCGGCACGCACGAGTCGCTCCGTCCCTTCAATGGAGACGGGCTTCACGCCGAACGCCGACGTGGTGGGGAAGCGCACCTTGGTGACGCCCATTTCTTCACTCAGAAACCGGTAGAACTTTTCCGCCTCCGGGGTGCCCTGCTGCCACTCGATACCGCTGTAAATGTCCTCTGTGTTCTCCCGAAACACCACCATGTCCACCTGCTCCGGGTGCAGGACAGGACTGCTCACCCCTCTGAAGTGCCGTACTGGTCGCTGGCAAACGTAGAGGTCTAGCGTCTGGCGCAACGTCACGTTGATCGAGCGCATCCCACCGCCCACTGGGGTACCCAAAGGACCCTTAATACTCACCAAGTGGGAGCGTAACACCTCGAGTGTTTCGTCTGGTAGATAGCTACCGCACTGCGCCTGGCCCTTTTCCCCCGCGAGCACTTCCCTCCAGTGGATCTTGCGGTTGGGGTACGCCTTCGCCACAGCGGCATCGATTATTTTTTGGGTTTCCAGGCTGATTTCCTTCCCCACACCGTCGCCTTCGATAAAAGGGATAATCACCTCATCCGGTACAATGAGCTTACCATCCTGAATACGAATAATATCACCCATTTGACGTTATTATTTTTTTCTTTTTCGACTGATTACTACTTGGTTCAACAAAAAATATAGTCAAGAAAGAAAGGGAAGTTTTAATTGGGGTTTTGTAAAAACACTAGGGACACTTTCCCTGGGGCTATCTTTTCGACCACCATAAAAAACAACACACACACACAAATTACAAAACCTTTGGCAATTTCAGAGTTGACTGCACAGAACAGTACCATGACAGCGTATCATGAAACTAGATATATAGTTGAATAGGAAGTAAAATAAATAAAATAAAAAAAAAAGAAGTAAAACCATGTATAAGCTAAACTTCAAGGAATAATTAGAATCTCACAGAGTGCTCAGCGACCTTCTTAGTTCTGCTTGCTGAAGAACCCTTCAATGGAGGCCTTGGGGTCGGGCTTCATCGTGGCGCTGCCGGGGTGCCAGTTGGCGGGGCACACCTCGCCGTGCTTCTCCACGAACTGGAAGGCCTTCACCAGGCGGAGCACCTCCTCCACGTTGCGGCCGACAGGGAGGTCGTTCACGGTGAACTGGCGGAGGTTGCCCTTGGGGTCAATGATGAACACACCACGGTACGCAACACCCTCGTCCTCCTTGAGCACGCCGTAGGCGGTCGCAATGTCCTTCTTCTTGTCCGCCAGGATCGGGATCTTCATCTCGCCGAGACCACCCTTCTTGCGGTCAATCTGGGTCCACGCAAGGTGGGAGAACTCGCTGTCGCAAGAGCACGCCACCACCTCGGTGTTGATGTCGTTGAACTCCTTCACGTGGTCGGAGAACTGGCAGATCTCGGTGGGGCAGACGAAGGTGAAGTCCATGGGGTAGAAGAAGAGCACCACCCACTTGCCCTTGAACGAGGCGAGGCTCACGTTCTTGAAGGTGCCGTTGGGGAGCAGGGCGACCTCGTCGAAGGCGGGGGCGGGGTGGTTGAGCTTGGCTTGACCGACAGACATGGTGATGAGTGAGTGAAGTTAAAACTTGAGTAAGAACTAGAGACAGAAAGGAGGGGGAAGGAGTGTAAAGAAAAGGAAAGGAACACACTGTTCAGCACACAAAGACAACGAACATACTACAATCATAGCAACTTGATTCTGTTGATTAGTCCTCGCCGCGGAGGTAGCGACGCTCCAGGTGCTCGCGGAAGTACGCGGGGTTCAGCTTCTCGCCAGTCGCCCGTATCATCAAGTCCTCCGTCTCGTACGTGCACCCCACGTCCCATATCTTCTCCTTCTGCTTGGCAAAGATGGGCGACAGCTCACCGCTGCGGATGCACCGTCGCACCTCCTCCTCGCCCAGCTCCTTCTTGATCGTCGCCATCAGCTGCGCCGCAAACATGGAGCCGAGCGTGTAGGTGGGGAAGTACCCGAACGCGCCGCCGGACCAGTGGATGTCTTGTAGGCAGCCGAGATCGTCGCGGTCACCGGGGTCGAGGCCGAGGTACTCCTTCATCTTGGCGTTCCACACCTTGGGGACATCCTCCGCCTCCATCGTCCCCTCAATGAGGGCACGCTCAATCTCGTAGCGCAGGATGATATGCAAGGGGTAGCTCACCTCGTCAGCGTGCACTCGGATAAAACCGGGTTTCACCTTCTGGGCGATACGCTTGAGGTTCTCTTCCTGAAAGGAGGGCTGCTCTCCGTAAAACTCTTTCAGCAGCGGCGTCAGAAAGGCAGAGAAGGCGGCGCTCCTCCCAACTTGCATTTCAGCAAAGAGGGACTGACTCTCGTGGAGGCCGAGGGAGCGCGCGTTACAGATGGGTTGGGTGATCATCTCGCGTGGGCCACAGTTCTGCTCGTACTTGGCATGACCCGTCTCGTGGATCACGGCGTAGAGGGACTGCTCCACATCGGTGGGGTTATAGTTGGTGGTGATGCGGGTGTCTTCCTTCGTCATGCCGGTGAAGGGGTGGGCGCTGCTGTCGAGGCGGCCGGCCTCCAGGTCGAACTGCCAGATGCCCATCATATGCTTGCCCAGTGCCTCCTGCTTCTCTTTGCTGATGGGCGTGGTGATGGGGACAATGGGGTTCGCCTCGTTCATCTTCTCTTGTTTCTCGACCACCTGTTTGAGAAGGGACGGTAACCACGACTTGACATCGGCGAACACGGCGTCTAACGTTTTGAGGTTCATGCCTGGCTCGAACACATCCAGCAAGGCCTCGTAGACGGACATGTTGGTGGTGCTGGAGCGGTACTTGCCCTCCTCCCTCGCGGTGGCGACGAGTTCCTTGAGGACGGGCAAGTAGGTCTGGAAACTGTTCTTCTCACGGCTCTCCTGCCACACCACCTGCGCCTTGGTCGTCAACTTGGACTTGCGCTGCACAAACTCCTCTGGCAGTAAACTCTCCGACTCAAAGAGGCGGCGCATCTCGCGGAGGTTGGCGGACTCCATGGGACTCATTTTAGGCGCCAGCTTTGCCTTCTCTAGCAAATCCTTCGTAACGGGGGAGGTGAGTAGCTCATGGGTGTAGCGCTCCAGCTCGGACATGGCCTCCCCGCGCGCCTCCGCCCCTTTCGGCGGCATGTTCACCTGCGCATCCCAACCAGCGAGGGAGAGTAAGTGATTGAGTCGGTATATTCTGGAAAAGATCGACTCCAACTGGGTGTACGATTGCATTGGAAATAAAAATTTTAAAAAAACAATAAGATTTTAAAACAAAAAATGTGGTATAGAACGAAACTAAGCAAAAAAAAAAAAAATGTATGTATTATCTGACCTGAACAGAGCTGAAAAAGTGGAAGTGGAGTTGAGAGAAAAGTGACGTGAGAAATCAAACACCATGCAATCACATCTTCGATGGAATATAATAAATACGATCACTTAGTTTTTAAATACTGTTTATGCGTATTATAATTTAATTTAAAAGGGTTTAATAGTTAATCGTAAAAACAAAAACAAAACATCACTTATTAAATCATATAACATTATTATTATTAAGCATTCTTCTTCACGCTATCTAACGCCTTGGCCTTCTCACCCTTGACATTTCGCTTCGCGATCGTCTCGAAGCGCTGCAGTGCCTGTCGGGCATGTCGCTTGTTCATGTAACGACGGTTGAGCGGGACGTACGCGTACGGCTCAATGTTGCCCCTACGGATATCACCGCCACCCGTTCCCTGGAACTCCTCGCCCTTCTTGATGTCTTCCTCCATGCGCATCCGCTTGAAGGCCCGCTTCTCCTCCTTGGCATCCCGCATCTTGGTGATCTGGTTCACGCTAGGGCCGACCTTACCCTTCTGTCGGTTGAACCGCTCCGCCGCAATCTTGCTCGCCTCCTCTGCCGTCTTGCTGCCGTAGCGTCGCATGAGTTCTTCATTCTCCAAGTCCTCGGCGTCGTCGCGGCCGCGCTTCTTGTTGCCACCCGGGCGGCTCTGCGCACCAGCGTTCATGGCATCGGGGCTGTAGAGAGAGGTGTTCTTACCCAACAGACGCTCCGCTAGCATCTGGCGACGCTTGAGCTCATCCTCGCGTCGCTTCTCCTCGACGGAAATGATGCGCACCTTGCCATCGTGGGTGATGTCCAGGTGCATGTTGTCGTCCTCGTCGTCGTCGTCGTGGTCGGGGGCCAGCTGAGGGAAGCGGGGCGCCGTGTGCTTGGAGACAAAGTTGCTCAGTGCACCAGCCTCTAACAGATCCTCCGCGGCATCCTCGCCGTCGCCTTGGTGCATGTTCAGGCCTAAGAAGAGCTGGTCAAACTCATTTCGTCGCTGATCTTCGCGTTTTTGCAATTCCCGCTCCGCCTTCTTCTCCTCCCGCTTCAACATGCGATTGCAGTAGAGGAGAAACTTTTTGGACCCAATCGGGAAAATGCTATCGAGACGCTCAAAACCAAACCGCTTGATGCATTTTTCCACCAACACACGCATCTGGACGCGGGTGCTACTGGGGACGTGTTTCTGAGTGGTAATGAGCGCAATGGCGAACAGTAACTTCTGCAGCTCCGCATTGACTGCCTTGTGCATGATGGGACTACGCTTGGCCAGACCGAGGGTCATGCGGGCAAAGATGCCAGCCGCATTTCGTACCTCCAGGGAGGAAGACTCCATCAGCTGGAAGCCCAGATGAATCGCGGCGATCAAGTCCGCCTCGGGTAGCTGGTCGTGGGTGAGGTACAGTACCTTCGCCATGCACACAATCGTGCTCGCAATCATCTGCGGTGTGCGACTAGAGAAACCAGCCACAATCTGGCGGAGTAGTGCGTTCACCGGGACACCGGCCTGGGTAAGGTACCGCTGCATGCGCTCCAGCACCTCCATCGACATGGTGCGGGTCTCGCTCGACTTTTCACGTGAGAAGGAGATGACCTCTCCCAGAAGGGACGTGACGGTGGGGACGATTTGATCGGGATAGTATATTTGGCATGCATCTAACGCCCACGAGAGGCAACGAATGCGCATTTTGATACCCGAAATGGTGACGTGCTGACGGCCAATCGAGAGGAGTCCTATAATCTGAGAAAGCATGGGGAAGATATCCTTGATGCGGTGCTCAAACATGCTGTGGAGTAGCTTGTATGCCTTCTTTTGGAGCTGGCGGGACTCCGGTGCGGGGTCCATGAGGACAGGCTCAATCACCTCATTGTACAACTTCTGCAAGTTCTCGGTGGGCAGTTCCGACACGACAGCACAGGCAATGTCGAGCACCATGCGTCGCTTCGCGTTCAGCGGGACGTGGCTGGCTTTGCTTCGTTCGGTGGAGTGGGATTGCTCCGCGATGCGGGTGCCGAGGTCGAGGACACCTTGGAGAATGGTGGCCATCACCGCCGGGGTGCATACCTTGGAAAAACTCTGAATGGCCATCAGCACGGCGGTACTGGGCTCTGTCTCAAAGGTGTTACACAGCTTGGGCATAATGTTCCCACTGTACTTGGCGAACACCGCCTGGCACACCTGTGTCGCGTAGTCCTTGCTGATGTTGTGGTAGTGGTGGATGTTCCAGTCGGGGTCATTCATGGAGAGGAAGTAGTTGTCACTCTCCAATGCATCTTTTTGGATTCGTCGAGGTCGTCGCCCAGCACCGCTCAGACCCTCGGCACGGCGCATGTCTTCCTCCAGGAACTCCTCCTCGTGGTAGGCCTCGTCGCCCTCATCGTACTCCTCTAGCAAATCCTCCTCCTCCCGAGACAGCGTATAGTATCCATCACACAAGACGTGTATGGCCGTCGCGCTCGTATTGACAAACAGAGGTTGGGAGAGCAGCCCGACGAGTTGTTTCGCCATCTCTCGGAAAGAGTCGTTAGTGACTTCAGTGGGGTAGTGGCAGAAGGCCACCGCGATGCGCCAGTACTGCGTGATGAGGGCAGACCAGTGGATGGCCTCCTCCGCCCGCTGCGACCGCTCCGCCTCCACGGCAGACCGACTACAGAACTGAATCGTGGGAAAGAAGTACTGCACAAAGAAGGGAAGGGAGTCGTGGAAGGCGATACGGCGAATCACATTCAGGGTGTAGCTGGCGCTCCAGAGCTCCTCAATGTCTTCCGTACGACCGAACATGGTCCGCTCCGCCTCTGCCGCTTGCTTTGGGTCAAAGGGGAGGATGGTGACAAACTCCTCTACCGTCATACCTTTTCCTAACGATACCATGGCTCTCTCAATAGGCGCATTCAGCGTTACATCGTTAACGACACGTAGCTTGTTCAGCACCTTGAGCGCAAACGGTACCGATGGGAACCGCTTCGTGAAGCTCAGCGCAAAGTTCTCCTGTGCCTCGCCCGCCCCTAACTTGGGTAACGGAGAGGACGGCGTCAGACGAATCCGCTTTAGATAATTAATACGATCGAAAAAGCGCTCCAGCAGTTTGGCGGCGAGTGGCCAGTACGCCTGATACAGTGGCTTCAGGAGGGACAACAGCTGGTGAGAGAGGAGATTGTCAATCATGTGGGTGCCCTCACGGCTCTCAATAATGTAGGGGGACAGGGTGCGCTCTAGCAGGTAGCCCAACTCCTCAATTGCGGTGGTGGCGACCGCGGTGGGGGAGTCGCTCATGTAGTAAAGGCACTCGTCCGCGAAGGCGGGAATGGCCTTCACATAAAACGCCTGAAGTGGGTTCAGCTCAAAATAGCCCGTCTCGTTGTTTCGTGTAGTGGTCACCGACGTCGTGGAGGCCCCTAGCGCCGATTGCTCCAACAGCTTACGGAATGAGGTCAGGTACAACTTCACCAAGTCCGCCTGCAGCTTACCTGGCTGTAGCCGCAGATAGCGCTTCACCAGCTGCTCATCGGGGTTCTGCGTACACAGCAGAAAGGCTTGAATCATCTTCATGGCCTTGTTGGTAATGAGATGATTGGTCGTCATGTACTCGGACACCAGTTGCTCCGTCAGCTGCAGGGCATTGTCTAGCTGGTGGGCAATCACGCCCTGCGAGAGCCGTGGCAGACAGGCGGAGACGATGGTGAGAAGATAGGGAATGTGGGTCGACTCGGGATTGCGGGTGAGGGTGGTGAGGGCACTAAAGAAGAGCGAGAGAGGAGTGACAGTCTCTCCCTAGCTCTCGGATGGCATCCTCCAGCCCACCTTGAATCGCAGCGAACTTGACGCGATCGAACACCTTTTTGGCCTTTTTATTTTGCACCTTTTGAATCTTTTCCACCTTGGCACGCTTTTCTTCCTGTTTCGCCTCATCCAGTTTCTTTTGCTTTTCCTCCCATGCCTTGCGGTGCAGCTGGAAGACTTCCTTGCGACTGAGGTTCGCCCCACGCTTACGACGCAACTGCCGTGGGGCGGCCAGTAGCGTCTTTTTGGGTTTGGTAGGGAGGACGACCATTAATAGGAATAAATGTTTTTCTACGTATTATTCTGATTAGGGGGAAAAAGTAAAAAAGAATGAAACAGGGAATGAAAGGGAATACAAAAAAGCACAAAAACTGAATACGAAACAAAACTAAATAATGTGTATATTCATAAAAAGAGTTTCAATGATTCTTACGAATTTCGACGTCAAGTAAAAAAAAAATTCATTTGATGCTACCATAGAGCGAGTAGTGTGATATGCGTGGAAAACTTTGAAAACGAAAAATAATGGGAGAGTTTGTCTATATAAAAAGATAGAAGTGTTACAAAAAAAAAAAAAAACTAATGAGTTAAAAAAAAAAAAAAACGCGGCAAAAACTAAGATATACACGCCTTTTGTGTTGGCGATGTTGTGATGGTTTTCCTATCCTTTTTTTTGTACGTTTGTGTATATGATAGTTTCGATTCCGTCAGATTTTTATTATCTTTTTTTTTTTTTTTTAGTCTCTCCAAAACACGTAATAATAAGAAGAGAAACTTGTTCTACTTATTACTCAAGTAACGCGATACGTGTCCTCATTACAGGTGTGCATGAAACAATTTTTATACAAAAAAAAAAAAAAACGCAAACATGAAAAAAAAAAAACGGTTATGTGATGAAAAGTATAGTAATTATTTTTTTTTGCTATATGCATATGGATTTTTTTGGCATTTTTATTATTATTATTATTACTATTTTGTAGGTGGTATACATATAGTCCTTTTTAGCCTTATACATTCATTATTCATAACCGCGAACACTTGTGTAATTATTTTAAACTACACTTCCATTCTTTTATTATTATTATTATTATTATTTAAAAAAAAAAAAGGCATATCACGAAAACGCATTTTTGTTACAAACGTTAACTTCAAAGCATCTTTTTTATTTTCATTTTTTTTTTTATTATTCTTGTGTTTCGTGTTGTTACGGAAGCCCGGTTTTCACTATACATCTGTATTATCTCTCTACACCTCGTTCATTAGTTTGAGAATATTGATTTTTTTTTTTTGAATTTTTGTTTTTTGACAGTTTTTCGATAATATTTGTTTTGTTTTGTTGTTTTTTGCTCAAATGTGTTTCGCTTCATTTTTTTTTTGTTTTGTTTTGTTTTACAGTATGTTTGTTGTCAATATTCTTTTTCATTTTATGATTAGGAGTGTGTAAAGATACAATTATTTATATTTTTAAAAATATATATAGTTTTACCCCGTTAGAAAAAACAAGAGTAGGGCCATTAACAACACAAGGGGAAAAAAAAGGAAAAAAATATATATTATCATTATTAATTTTTTTGTTGTTGTTTTTCCCCCAACTCTCTAGAGGGATGGTGTCTTTTCCGACCGGTGCATATTTCGGCTCTCCACCTCGACAATATGACTCCGTCCGTCGACAAGTTGGTCCACCAGATAGCACTCCACCGGTGGCAGTCCTTCCCCATCGTAGGAGACCAACGGCGACAGCTGTACCTGTTTCGAACACGCCCGCAACACCTCCAGCGCGGCAATAATGCGACTGCCACTGCGCTCGTTGGAGGAAAGTTTCTGGATGCAGTCCTGTGAGGAGGAGAAGACGCGCTTGGCGAGGAAGTCCTCCACACGGCGGGTGTGCAGCGATAACAAGAGCTGCGCGGCGGTTAGGGGGCAGTCGGTGGCACCAGGGGCGTCGGCATTCTTTACCGGGGCGAACTCCTCTTCACGGGCGACTTGCATAATCTTGAAGCCCATCGCCTGTTCGTATTCCGTGGTGTTGTGGGCCTGCAGCGAGGGGTCCTCGGCGAGATAGAACATATCAAAAATGAACGCCTCCAGCTTCACGCCATCCACGGGGCCGTTGATCGTGTCAATGCGCTTCCGTGCGGCGTGGTACAGGGTGCTCTGTCGCATCTCCTCCGCAGCACGGCGGAGAAACCCAATCGTGCAGTTTTGAACGGAAATGTTAGCGCAGTTGTACCGCAGGGAGCCATCCTCGTTGACTTCTGTCGCATGGGCCCCAATCTCCGTGTACTCCACCACGCCCCACCGGTCGTTCCGCCGGGCGAAGACCCCGACGCGCTCCTCCGGGGATACCTTGGAGGAGGTCTTGACCACCACCGCCGCATTGCACTGCCTGGTGTAGCCATACAGGAGGGGGTCCGCCACCTTCGCGAGGACATTGTCCACATTGAAAATTTGTACTTGCTGTACGCCACGGGCGGTGAGAAGGTCGAGGAGGGATCCCGTCGTCTCCGTGACTGGGGTGGAGTCGGAGCGGATGCTGGAGGAGCTGGGCTTCTTGTCGCCGAAGGTGGTGGTCTGACGAATGGGTGCCGCCAGACTGGCGTACACCCCGCCGTTACCGCCTGGTGCCACGCACATGGTGCTCTCCGAGGCCATCAAGATCTTGCCCGTGGCCTCGTCGTAGCAGGGGAGGGATTGTTGTTGAAAAAAGTGTACCTGGTCCGACTTGAGGCCAAAGTACTTTTTCTTGATAAAAAACTTTTGAATGTCCTCGTTGTTCTGCTCTGAGGTCATGATGAGGACTTGGATCCGGGGGGTGAAGACCCCTGTCGCATTGGACGGCGTGGACGGGTGACTGCTGGGGGAGTTGGACGAGTGCTGACTGCGGTTCAGTACTTGTGGGGTGGACACCGAGGACGTGGACACGGTGCGAGAGTGGATGGAGGCAGGGGACACCCCACTCTCCTTGCACAAAGCTGCCAGTGCCAGCCGCTCCACCTTGAGCACTCGCTCGCAGTGCCACTGGAAGAGGGAGCGGTTCCCCTTGAGGTGCGGATTGACAAACATACCTTTCGGAGGGGCGAACCCCAGCCGACTGCCGCTGCCGCCCGCCAGGAGAAGCACCGCCGCCTCGCCACGTGCCACCACCTCCAGCAGGCCCTTCTCCTCCAGGGTCTGCAGCTGTGCGGGGTCGGACTGACGGAGGGCCGCCACATCCACCACCTCGTCTGCCGTCGGCGGCCGTATCGTGTCCTTCGCTCCCTGCGAGCCCGGTTGGGACTGGTCCAGCAGGACGAGACTGTCGCGCAAGACGTGGTTGAGGTGCTTAAAGTCAAATCCACTTTTTAGGATCGTCTCCGAAAGGGCACTTTTCTCATCGTCGGAGAGACGTTCGTAGTGGTCTAGCAGGTGGCCTTGGTTGGCGTCGGTGAGCACCGTCTCTAATTCCTGTCGTTCCACCACACACGTCATGGAGGGAAAGAAAAAAGATAAAAAAGAAAAAAAAAAGTTTAAGAAATAAAACTAAAAAAAAAAAACGGCACTGTTAAAGGGTACTGTTTTTGTTATTCGTAATTACGTGCACGGTTTCTTGACTCAAAGAAAAAAAAAAAAAAATCCTAGCTACGGTTTATGATTGATCAAATTAATATATTTTTGGACGCTGGAAGAAAAGAAAACGCAACTGTTTTGATTTTTGACTACTTAATATCACAACTGTTGATAGAGAAAAGGTTAAAGATAAGAGAGGAAGACGAATATCTGAACACGAATGAAAGCAATATTAAGCATTTTCTTCCACGACGCGTGAGATCCGTTCATTCGATAAATAGTGTTGTTTACTTTACTGTACTAACTAAAAGTCCTAGATATAGAATTTAACGTCGTCGTTCTTATCAAAAGCTGCACACGACCGGACGGGGTAAACATTATGTGATCATTTAAACATTATGATGTATTTTACTTTTATTTTATTTTTACTTTTTGGGTGCTTCCATCCACCGTTTGTAGTCGTCCTGGCGGGCATCCGTGGTAAAGCCGCTCGCCTCCAACATGCGGTTCTCGAGCCAATTCCTTCGCACGCTCATTCATCTGCTCTTCGAGATCATTCAGCGCGTCCGCGTTTGCCTTTGGATCCTTCATTAGCTCACGGTGTTCGTCCACCATCTTGGCAAACTCCGGGTCTGCGTGCGGGTTCAGAAGAGCGATCGGTACACCCTCCGGATTCTGATCCAAGTTCTCAAGGTCCTTCTTCTTTTGCTCCTCAGCAAGCTCATGTGCGCGATCATTCAGGCGGCCCTCCAGCTCCTTGATCTTGTCAGCGTTACGACGGGGATCGGTAGCCCTTAAAATAGCCCTCTGAGTCTCCAGGTCGCGGAAAGTGGGGTCGGTGTCAAGCGGCAGAATATCGCGTGGAACGCCGTCCACCACGTCCTCCACGTACTTGGGGCGATCACCCTTCAGCTTCTCGTTCGCCAACTCGTGCGCGCGGTCGTTCATCTTGTCCTGTAGGGCGGCGATAGCGTCCTTGTTGGCTTTAGGATCCTTCTTTAGTTCTCTCAGCTGAGGCAAGTAGGAGGCAAACTCATCGTCGTTGTGGGGGTCCAAAATGTCAAGCGGGATGCCTTCCGGTTTCTTGTCGAGACCCTCGAGGTCCTTCTTCTTCTGTTCCTTTGCTAGCTCCTCAGCGCGTGCGTTCAGCTGGTCCTCCAGGTCCTGGATTTTGGCTGGACTGGCGCCACTTGCCTTGAGCTTTGCACGCTCGACCTCCAACTCATGAAACTTCGGATCAGTATCGAGAGGTAAAACACCAACATTGACACCCTCTGGGTTTTGGTTAAGGTACGCCCTGTCGCCTTGAACAGCGCTTTCATTGAGTGCCACAGCACGATCCTTCATCTTCTCTTTAACCTCCCGTAAGGCGGCAGCGTTCTTCGCAGGGTCTAGCTCAAGGTCGCGCTTCTTTTGTGCTAACTCACTAAACTCGGGGTCCTCATGGGGGTTCACAAGACCAACCGGTAACCCTCTCGACTTGGTTCCTTGAACTTCATTGTCGAGCAGTTCCTTCGCTAATTCATGAGCTCTGTCGTTCAGCTTGTCCTCGAGATCGGCGATCGCTCGCTGATTCTTGCGGGGGTCCTCAGCCTTCAGACGGGCACGCTCGGCCTCCATCTCGTGGAATTGAGGGTCCGTATCAAGGGGAAGGTGACGCAGGTCAACACCCTCCGGGTTGGGGTCCAAATAGTCGCGATCGTTCTGAAGCATGTCACGGGCCTTCTCGTGTGCCATATCGTTTAGATCCTTCTTCAGGTCGGCAATGCGGGCAGCATTGGCGTGCGGGTTCTTTTCCAGACGGCGCAACTCGTTCTCCTTCTCAAGAAACTCAGGATCATCTCCCAAATTCAACAACTCCATTGGAATTCCCTCGGGTGCGGCATCGATATACTCCTTCCGCAGCTCGTTCGCAAGCTCCTTGGCACGCTCGTTCATCTGCTCATCGAGATCCGCAAGACGCTCCGCATTCTTTCTCGCACCGTTGGGCTCGTTCTGGAGTCGGCGAGCCTCGTTCTCAAGTTCGAGGAACTTCTCATCCTCGTTCAGCGGAAGGGCATCCAGCGGTATACCACCTGCGTCTTGGTCCAGGTTAGCACGCTCCTTCTCGTGCATCTCCTCCGCCAGCTCACGTGCGCGGTCATTCATCTGCGCCAGCAGATTTTCGGCTTCCTTCGCACGCTTCGGGTCCTTACGAGCATCGCGGTACATCTCTTCCAGCTTGTTGAACTCCGGATCCGCATCCATGGCCGCCCCCAAGTCCTTAAGGGGAATACCAAGCGGTTCCGGCTCCATGTCATTACGGGCATCCCACTTCTCCTGGTTGGCAAGTTCATGCAACCGGTCGTTCATCTGATCCTCGAGATCCTTGATAGCGGCAGCGTTCTTCTTCGGGTCTTCGCTCTTCAGCGCCGCGCGCTTCTGCTCCAGGTCGCGGAAAGTCGGGTCGTCGTCCAGATTCACCTGGCGTTGGAGAACACCTTCGGGGACATCGTCCAAAAAGATACGATCTCCCTTCAAGGCCTCCTCCGCCAGTTCAGCGACACGGTCGTTCATCTTGTCTTCAATATCACGGATAGCGGCGGCGTTGCGGTTGGGATCCTCCAGTAGGCGGGCACGCTCAGCTTCCAGCTTCTTGAACTCGTCGTCGGTATCGAGGGGCAACTCGTGGAGAGGTACATTTCGGTGTTCTTGAAGATAGTTGGGGCGATCTTCGGCATTCTTCTTGCGGGCGATTTCGTGCGCACGAGCGTTCATCAACTTCTCAAGCTCTGCAAGTCGGTCGGCATCTGGATTTTCTTCATTCTTTTCTCGGTGGTATTCTTCCTCCAATCCGGCATAAGTAGGATCTGCGAGGAAGTCAATATCCTCCGGTCGTTGACCCTCCAAATCGGCATCGATGTAAGTTCTCTCCTCGTCGGCCTTGTCCTTCGCCATTTCCAAGGCAAGATCCCGCAACTCCTGTTCGGCGGCGGCGATTTCCGCAGCGTTCGCCTTAGGGTCAGCACGAAGAGCAATCAATTCCGTTTCCTTATCCATGTACTCTTGGTTCTGATCGAGAGGGAGCTGACTTGGATCATATCCTAGGGGGGTGCCCAAGTTAGCGCGTTCATCCTGGCGCACCTTTGCCGCCACATCAGCAGCACGCTTCTCCATCGCGTCTGCAAGGTCACGCTTCTTGTTTTCGTCATCACCGGCCATGATATGAGCAGTCTCCAAGTCATTGAAGGGCATATCATCGTCTAAAGGAAGGGCTTCACGAGGAATACCACTGGACCTCGAAGGAAGATATCTGGCACGGACCTCTTCACGCTGGGCCTTTGCCACTTCATTTGCACGTTCGTTCATATCTGCCTCAAGCGCCTGCATGCGCGGGTCATTACTGCTGATTCCCTTTGCCTTGAGCTGGTTACGTTCCTCCTCCATCTGCTTGAACTTAGGATCGTTATCAAGGAGCACAAATTCCCTGGGAATACCTTGAGGTTCCTCATCAATAAAATTTCTGTCCCCTCTCAACTTCTCACGAGCTAACTCTTCCGCCCTATCGTTCAAAGCCTTTTCAACCTTGTCTAATTCAGCCTTATTCTTCTCGGGGTTTCGCATGAGCTTGGCGCGCTTCGCCTCAAGATTAGCAAACTCGGGATCCGTGTCCAGCGGCAGCTCCTCCAGCGGAACTCCAAGAGGGGCGGGATTCATATAGTCGGGTCGCTCAGCCTTGTTTATTGCCTTCGCCAGCTGGTGCGCGCGGTCGTTCATCATTTCCTCCAGGTCAGCCAATCTATCGGCATTCGCAGCAGGGTCTTTCTTCAGTTCACGGTACTCGAGCTCCATGTCGTGGAACTCAGGGTCCGTATCGAGGGGTAGCTCTGACAGCAGGCGACCCTCGGGCTCGGGGTCGAGGAAGTTGCGGTTGTTGTTCAGCTCGTCAGCGGCAATTTGGCGGGCGAGGTCATTCAGCTCATCCTCAAGGGCAGCGATCGCATCCGCGTTGCGGGCGGGGTCTTTGCGAAGCTGACGGAGCTCGTCCTCCTTGGCAACAAACTCCTCATTGGAGTCGAGCGGCAGTTCCTCCAGCGGAATACCGAGGGGTGCAGGGTCGAGGAAAGCGCGTTCACGCTCCTTCTGCTCGCGACCAAGCTCAGCCGCGCGCTCGTTCAGTGCATCCTCCAGGTCGTTAATCGCGGCAGCGTTCTTGCGAGGGTCTTGGTTCAGGATCAATCGCTGCACCTCAAGGTCACGGAATGCCTCGTCCTCGTTAAGCGGGAGTTCCTGGTAGGGAATACCGCCGGGGCGAGCATCCAAGTACTTGGGACGCTCCTTGTCCTTGAGCTCTTGGGCCAGCTCATGTGCACGGTCGTTCAACTGGTCCTCCAGATCAGCGATCTCACGTGCATTGCCGCTCGGGTCCTTCTTCAGCTGGGCGCGTTGGGCCTCTAGTTGAGAGAACGTCGGATCGGTATCAAGTGGAAGCAAAGCGAGCGGAACACCCTCCGGCTCAGGATCCAAGTAAGCGCGGTCAGCGGCAAGCAGTTGGCCGGCCAACTCATCCGCACGTTTGTTCAAGTCGTTCTCGGTGTCGCGCACTCCAGCGGCATTCCTTGCAGGATCCCGCTTAAGCACTTGCCTCTTTGCCTCCAGGTCCCGGAAGGGCTTGTCGTCGTCGAGAGGAAGATCCTCGTGTGGAATACCCTTGAACGTGGGCTCCAGATAGTCGGGGCGCTCCTCCTTGTTGAGCTGATGAGCAACATCATGTGAAATGTCGTTCATCATTTCTTCCATTTCCTTGATTTGAGGATCATTCGGGTTGCTTTGCTTCACTGCACGTCTTTGTTTGTCCAAATCAGCAAAATCAGGGTTCTCATCTAGTGGGAGGGTCTCCACCAGGCGACCCTCGGGCTCGGGGTCAAGAAAGGCTCTGTCCTTCGCGGCAGCGTCCTTCGCCAGCGCATCAACAAACCCTCTCATTTTGTCTTTTTGGTCCTCAATCGCCTTTGCGTTAGCCGATGGGTCCTTCTGGAGGTCACGAAGTTTTTCCTCCATCTTATTGTAGTCGTTGTTGTGATCGAGTCCCAAATCTGAAATCGGGATTCCGCGTGGCTCGGCGTCCAGGAAGCCACGAAGCTCGTCAAGGTGCTCTTGGGCAAGCTCGCGGGCACGCTCGTTCATCGCGTCCTCGAGATCTTGGATACGGTCCTTGTTCCCAATCGGGTCCTCCTTACGTAAGCGTAGTCGTTCCATTTCCAGATCGTGGAATCTTGGGTCCTCATCAAGAGGTAATTCACTGACGGGAATGCCAAGGGGCTGGGGGTCCAAGAAAAGGGCACGCTCATCGCTTTTCAGCTTGCCGGCCAACTCATGCGCGCGATCATTCAGACGGTCTTGGAGATTCTTTACTTGGGCGGGGTTGGCAGCTGGGTTCCGCTTCAGGGCGCGCAGCTCGTCCTCCATTTGACTGAAGGGTTCATCTTCGTTCAGGGGAAGCAAATCCAGCGGGACACCCTCTGGCTCGGGGTCAAGATATCCTCGCTCCTTGTCGTGCAAGTCCTTTGCGACCTCTCTCGCACGGTCGTGCATTGCCTCTTCCACCTCGTTGATCTTCGACGCGTTCGCCACAGGATCTTGAAGATACTGCATCCTCTTCTGGGCCAGCTGAGCGAACTTGGGATCTTCCATCAGATTTAAATCGTCTCTTGGAATTCCCTCATATTCCGGGTCCAAAAAGCTGAGATCATTTAATTTGCCAAATTCTTCAATTTCGTCCGCCTTTTCCTTCAGTGCCTTTTCAATCTCCTTTACCTTGTCCGCGTTATTAGGATCCTTTTTCAACTTGTAGCGCATTTTTTCCAAATCCATATACTCCTTATTTGCGTTCAAAAGTGGACCGAGAGTCTTCAAATCCTTGTCTGGGAGGTATTTGGGTCTGTCTTTACCGATGACCTCCTTTGCCAACTCATGAGCGCGATCATTCATTCGCTTCTTCAATGCGTCAATCTCATCTTCGTCGGCGTTGGGGTCCTTCATCAACTTTCTTAACGCATCAAGGTCCTCTTGGAACTGGGGATCAGAGTCAAGTGGGAGATCTGCCAGTGGCACACCCTCCGGTTCGGGGTCCAGAAACGCCAAGTCCACGTCGTCCAGATCCTCCGCATCTTCCGGCGGGTCGGTAATGCGCACGTGTGCCTTTTCCAAACCCACAATTTCCACCTTCACCGGCACGTCGCCCTTTCCGCTGGGGCATGTAACAGATAGTGCATATCGGCCAGGCTCGTCGAGGTGGTGGACAACACCAATTTCCCTGTAGTTTGTGGCAGCCAGCGTACCAGTCACCCGTTTGTCGTCGCTGTCGTAGAGATAGCATGCGAGAAAGTCCTCGGCCATCGCGTCTCCGCCACCTTCATTCTTAAAGGGTTTCTCTTGGCGCAGCAAAATGTGAATATCCGTGGGTGTGTCCACCAGGAAGTCCACGCGGTCCTTCTCCTTGTGCCTCAGCTCAAGGTGGTCAATGGCGGGGAGCTGGCGTGCCACATCCGGTTGGTACCGAACAACGTCAATGTCCTTCTTGTCACCCTCATTCAAGTACCAGTAGGACAGAATAAACTTGCCCATGTCACGGTACATCGCGCTGGGAACAAGATAGCACAGCGAGTCCTCGGGCACCGTGATGATGTCCGCAACCTCACGGGAGTTCAGGAACAGACCCTTGTGGACAGTGCGGTGGTTGTTGCCGGTCACCAAATACGTCGGGATACGCTCTTGGTTCGTGCTTTCAGCGAGGATAAGGCCACACTGGATATAGTTGAGCTCTCCAGTACTGGACAAGTGTAGCAAATGTCTCTGATCGGGCTGGCGAATCATGGCGATCATCTGTACGGGGGCCTCCTTTGAGTTCTTCACAACGTACAGCGGGTTTTCGCGCCAAGTGACCAACATTGGGTTACCACCGTTGGTGCCCTCACCCCACTCACTGTTAAAGTTCCAGGCAGGCTCCAGAGGTCCCTTGATCCACGCCTGTTGGATGTTCAGGAACACCTCGCAGAACGTCGGCACGGGCATGTAAATGAGGCTGTGGTCGTCGGGATTCAGGATCTGGCGCATGTCAGACGGCCACTTTGAATCGTTCTTGCTCAGGGGACCGACGTAGTTCGACTCCACGAAGGGATTGTACAGTTTGACCGCTATATCGCCCAAAGAGGGATTCGTGGTGTTCTTGATCGGGATCAACCCCAGAATGCTGTAACTCTGGTCCTCGTTCAGACCGTACTTCGTAGACACATCCATCTTCGATAAACCAGCCAATGCCGTCTTGTCCAAGTCGCGGTTCAGCTTCAGCCAGAAGCTCGGATCCTCAATGTTGTAGTTCGCCGCACGGGCAAGAACCGGCTCCGTCTGGATACTGATAACGGGTCTCCCGCTGAAGTCGTGGAACACCTCCTGCTGCGTGCAGCCCTCCAAGTTCTGGTACAGCGTGTAGAACTTCGCGTACGCCTTCTCCAGCAGAAGCGGCCACCAATTGCGCGTCGGCGAGCGGCAGAACGCCGTGTTGCCGTCGATGCACGGAATACGGTCGTCGATTTCAACCTTCATCCACTGGCCGTAACGGTGGAACTGGAAGGTGTATCGTCCATCCTTGCGGGGGTTCTTGGTGACGAAGCAGTTCTTGATCACATCGGGGTGCGTGTCCACGAGACCCGCAAATCCAGTGATGGCGCAGCACTCGTAGTTCTCACCCTGCGCAAACTGATCGCGGCTCAACTTATCGGGCAAAAGCGGCTGGGTCTTCCCTTCGGGATACAGATCACCGATGTGTACCCAGGGTTCGTTGGTCACATTCTTGTTGTCCACCAAAAACCGCTTATCTTCGTAGAGATTATTGCTGTCGGGGACTTCAGCGATCTTCTGCTTCTCAATGACTACGGGGAAGTAGTCGATCGGATTTCCCTGTCCTTCGCCGGCATCACCGTCCTCGATAATCTCGTCCTCATCGTCGAACATGGTGGCGTCCTCCGGTGGGTCAACAATTCGTACGTTGGATGCATGCGAGCCAACAATGGTGATCACAGCGGGAACCTCCGCCTTGGCACGGGGGCATGTGAGGGAAATGGCAAAACGACCACTGCGGGGGAGATGATGAATAATACTTACCTCGCGGAAGTTCGTCGCCGCATGTACGCCGCCAATTTTACGGTCTGTGTCGTCGTACAGGTACATACCCATGTAATCCTCCGTCATCGCATCACCGCCGGACTTACTGATGAACGGCTTCATTTGGTGGTTCAAAATATGGATGTCTGTCGCCTCGTCCACCACAAAGTCAACACGATCCTTCTCCTTCTGACGTAACTCAACACTCTTCGTAGCGGGGTTTTTCCAGTCCATGTCGGGGATATCTAACTTGCGAATATTAATGCCGCTGTAGTCGACATTCTTTACGCTGTAGATGGCAAGGGTGAATTGACCTTCCGCTCCTTTATTCATTCCTGAAGGAACCAAATAGCAAGTGGATTCAAGAGGAACCGTCATCGGGTTCGATACTTCTCTCGAATTGAGGAAGAGACTCTTGTGGATGGGCTTGTGATTGTTACCAGTTACCCAAAACGTGGGGATAGGATTTGGGTAAGAGTATTGGGTGAGAATGATACCGCACTGGAGATATTTCGTCATTTCGTCGGGGGAAGTAAAACGACGTTGATCTTCTTGCTTAATCATCACCACAATTTCCGCAGATGTCTTTCCTGTGTTGTGGACGTAGTACAAAGGGTTCTTACGCCAGTTGCAGCTGGTGGGGTTGCCGCCGGCCGTTTCGCCCTTCCACTCATCATCATAGTACGACGCGTTGCTCTCCAGTGTGGTCACGTAGCAGAGCTGAAGAGAGTTCACAATTTTAAGCAATGTGCTTAGGGGAAGAAAAATGGAACGCTCATTGTCCACGTCGTACTTGGCCCTTAGTTTGGCAGTCCAGGCGCCGTCCTTGGGGTTCATCGGGCCCTTGTAGATGAACTCCTCGTCTTCAAATGGGTTGTGCATATGCACGATGATATCGTTGATGGACGAGGTACCAGTAAGGGAGAAGATGTCGAGAACACCATATTGTTGATCTCGCTGGAGTCCCATATTGTCCAAGTCCATATCTTTCGTTAAAACAGAGGCAACAAACATACCATTCTGAATACGCTGCGCAAGGTCCAACCAATAAGACCCTTCCGCAACATCGGCACCCGCGGTCTTCGCCAGCTTCGCATCCATAGGTATGTTAAGCACGGGAAGACCGGTAAGGTCGTGGAACGTTTCCTGAAGGGTACATCCTTCAATATTCTCGTATCCGGTGTAGAACTTCGCGTACGCCTTCTCCAAAAGCAGAGGCCACCAGTGCTCCGTAGGTGAGCACGAGTATAGTACCTCGCCTTCTTCCATGGCAATGCGGTCGTCGATTTCAACCTTCACCCATTGCTTACCGCGGAAGAACTGAAACGTGTAACGACCATCCTGGCGAACCTTCTTGGTCACGAAACAGTGGCGGATCACATCGGGGTAACGAACAAGGGTGGCAAGGGTGGATAGCATGAAACACTCGTAGTGCTTGCCTTGTCCGAACTGCTCTCGTGAGAACGTTTCAGGCAGGAGAGGTTGCTTGGCTCCGTCGGGGTATACGTCACCAATACGACTCCATTCGTCCGCGATACCGTCATTGTCTTCCTCGAAAACTTTATCTTGGAAAACCTTACCACTGTCAGGAACTTCGGAAATGGACATTTGTTGTGTATTATACAAATGATATCAATTATAAATCAAAAAAAAAAAAAAAAGCTAAAACTAATACAAGAAAACAATGATAAACTAGAGAGAACCGAATAGAAGAGAGAAGAAGAACAGATGGAAGTTAATAACGTTAAGAATACTCACGGTAGTACTGTAAGGTCTCATTTTCATTAGCGCAGATAACAACAGCATAAAGATATGCATAAAATCTCAACAATGTGCTTTTATTACCTTTTTTTGATCATTGTGTTAATTGGTGTATCTAGTAGGCGGCGGTTAAAAAAGAAAACTGTTTTCCCCAAAACAGATTTCTGCCACTTCAGCCAGCTGTATTTTAATAGAGTAAATAGTTCCCCAACTATAAAGCCCCTTCAAATAAAAACTGGGATTACGGATGCACAAACACAAAATGAATCTTTTACATTTAAAAAAAAAAAAAAAACAATGAAATATGTTTAAATGGGTTAAGTTCATTCATATAAACATCAAAAAAATGAGCTCGAACTTAACACGAATACATCAAATGAAATAAATATAAAAAAAAAAAGAATCTACGTAGGCGTTCTACAGCCTACATCTACCTCCTTCGACTTCCTCTCCTGGAGTCGCTTCCCCTTCTTGCTCCGTTCTTATTTACAGCAGGAAGTGAGTCCGTCCTCCTCGCGGCAGATCCACCGCGCTCGCGACTTTGACCTCTAGCTGTGGACGGGGCAGTGGACGTACGATTGAGGGCCGGGAACCGAGTTGCGGATTGTAAATTCAAAGGTTTCGCATCTGGGGCAACAGGAACAATGTCTGCTTCCACGTCCTTCGACGTAAAGATATTAAGCGTAGCTTGGCAAGGTTCTGAGCTTGTGCACGTAGTCAGGATGGAGTACCTTCCTCCCTGTGGTGCCTTGAATACAAGGGCGTGCTCCCTTGCGTTCGTCGGTTCGCCGGTGGAACCCACCTTGATACCATATTCGTTAAACGCGGAAAGGGTAAGTTCGCTTTCGCCGACCGCATCTCCGCGGCGCACACTGTTCGGGTCGGAAACCTTATTCTGGTGGAGAAGAATGTGAACATCACAAGCGTCTGATATCATGAAATCTGTCCTCAATCCCTCACCGTCATTAGGGTCAATCTTTACTTCCTCCTTCAGTGGCTTCAGCGTCAAACCCGCCTGGCGGAGAGGAGTTAGCGTAACATTAGCCATATCCGGGTATACTGACACGTGGAAGTTACCAAGCGTACCGCGGTCTTTCGTGTACGGCACGAGGTAGCACGTCGAGCTGGGTGGCAGCTCCATCTCCGAGCAGACCTCTCTCGAGTCCAGCATCATACCCTTCTGCAGGAACTTGTGGGTTCCGTTGGTGATGAACGGCGTCGGCGGAAGCTTAGCGTCAATCGGCTGCATCAGTGTCAGACCAGTGTACGGGTAGCGCTTGCAGTTCGTCTCATCAATGTACATTGGGTTCGCGTGTCGTACCTCCGCAAGAATCACAGCGGGTCGAGAAGTCTTGTTCTCCACCATATAGATGGGATTGTTGCGGAACGTGGTGAACTTCGACGTACCACCAGCCGTGAACTCATTCCACTCACCAGGAGAGCTCAGACGGTCACCGCAGTTGATGTGGCACCGCTGCATGCAGCTGAAGTTGTCCAAAAAGGTGGGAAGGGGCATGTAGATCACGTCGTTCTCCTCCGGGTCGTAGTTGCACGCACGGCGCACGTCGGCGGTCCAGTTGGAGTCACCAGCGCGTAGAGGGCCATTGTACACGGGCTCGTCTTGGAAGCAGTTGTGTACCTTCAGCACAATGTCCTTCGGGTCGTCGGAGCCGGGGTGTACCTCCACGATATCCATCAGGGCGTAGCAACACTGCGGGTGAATTCCGTTCGGCACATCACCGTTCGCAACGCAGACATAGATATCCCCTCTTGCGTAGTCCGCCGCAACCCGTCTCCAGAAGGCGGGCTGAGTGAAGTCACCAAGGTTCTGTGCGGCAGCGTGCTTCGGGTCCTCCAGAGAGATGTGCACCACTGGGCGCCCGGTGAGGTCGCGCAGGGTGTCGTGGGCGTTGCAGTTGTTGAAGTTCTCGTAGCCACCAATGAACTTCGCGTAGGCCTTTTCGAGCAGCAACGGGTACCACATGCGGGACGGCACACGGGTGAACTTGGGTTCGCGGTTCTCGTCGCAGGGCACGCGGTCGTCAATCTCAACCGTCGCCGGTGAGCTGTCAGGGTTAAACAGTGTAATACGGTATGGCTTCATGTGGGGGTGGCCCTTGTCCTGAAACAGACGTGAAATCATCACAGTGTGACGGGACAGCGCGGCAATGAACGGAGCAAGGAAGCCACAATCCTGTGGTGCAGAGGAGACATCAGACGGTAGCGTGGTGTCTGGTGTTATGGGATCATAAATGCCTTCGGGGTACAACTCACGAATACGAGGCCACATTTCAGCAATGTTCTCGTTCGCCGCGTGGAAGTCGGGATCCTGATAACCCTTCTTTTCCTTGGCAAGCTCATGGGCACGGTCGTTCAGTTTCCTCTCCAAGTCTCCTATCGCCGGGCCGTTCTTCTTCTCGTCCTTCTTGAGGCGTCGTCTGTCCTTCTCCATCCCCGTAAAGTCAGCGTCCTCATCCAGCGGCAGCTCATCCAAAGGCACGCCTTCCGGCTCGGGGTCCAAGTAAGCACGGTCCTTCTTTAGAAAATCCTTTGCGAGAGCGTCAGCTCGCTCATTCAGCTTGTCCTCAAGGTCCCTGGTCTTATCCGCACGCTTGGGGTCCTTCTTCGCGTCACGCAACTGCTTCTCCAAGTTTTTGAATTCCTCGTCGTTATCCAAATCTAAATTATCCACTGGCACTCCACGCGGTTCCGGATTAATGTAGTTCCGGTCATTAGCAAGTTGTCGTTTAGCGAGCTCATGAGCGCGGTCGTTCATCGCGTCCTGGACATCCTTGATGGCGTCGGCGTTCTTCTTCGGGTCCTTCTTCAGGTCACGCAGCTTCTTCTCGAGGTCACGGAACTTCTTGTCCTTGTCCAGTGGCAGCTCGTCCAGCGGCACACCCTCCGGCTCGGGGTCCATGAAGCCCCGCTCCTTGTCAAGGTGCTCCTTCGCCAGCTCCTTGGCGCGCTCGTTCAGCTTGTCCTCCAGCTCCTTGATCTCCTTCGGGTTCGCGGTAGGGTCCTTCTTCAGGTCACGGCGCTTCTTCTCCAGGTCCTGGAACTTGGGGTCGTCGTTCAGCGGTAACAGGTTCAGGGGGACGCCAAGCGGATCCGGCTCCAAGAAGCCGCGGTCCTTCGCCAGGTAGTCCTTCGCCAACTCGTGGGCGCGGTCGTTCATGGCGTCCTTCAAATCCTCAATGGCATCCTTGTTCTTCTTGGGGTCCTTGTTGAGCTCGCGCAGTTCCTTCTCCATGTCGTGGAACTTGGGGTCGTCGCTCAGGTTCAGCTCCGACAGAGGGACGCCCTCCGGTTCGGGGTCGAGGAACTCGCGCTCCTTGTCGAGGAAATCCTGCGCCAGCTGCTTCACGCGGTCGTCAATGTCCGCCTCCACCTTGCGCAGCGCATCGGCGTTCTTCTTGGGGTCCTTCTTCAGCTCCCTTCGCTTCTTCTCCAGCGCGTTCAGCTCGGGGTCCTTGTTCAGCGGCAGGAGGTCCAACGGAACGCCAAGAGGCTCCTGGTCCTGTCCGGCGCGCTCCTTCTTCAGCATCTGCTTCGCCAGCTCATCCGCGCGGTCGTTCAGGTCCTGCTTCAGCTCGTCAATCTTGTCCTTGTTCTTCACGGGGTCTTGGTTCAGCTTCAGCAGCTCATTCTCCATTTCACGGAAGATGGGGTCCTTGTTCAGCGGCAGATCGCTCAGCGGGACGCCCTCCGGCTCGGGGTCCAGGTAGTCGCGGTTCTTGTCCAGATAGTCCTTCGCCAGATCGTGGGCGCGGTCGTTCATCTTCTTCTCCAGGTCCTTCACGGCAGGGTCGCGGTTCGTCTTGCCGGCGGCCTTCAGCGCCTGGCGCTGCTTCGCGAGGTCGTCGAACTCCGGGTCCTTCTCCAGGCCCAGCAGCGAGAGAGGCACACCCTCCGGCTCGGGGTCCAGGAAGGCGCGGTCCTTGTCGCGCTCCTGCTTCGCGAGCTCGTGCGCTCGGTCATTCATCTGGTCCTCCAGATCCTTCACCTTATCCATGTCAGGCTTATCCTTCTTCAGTTCCTTGTATCGTTCAATTTCGGCTTCCTTGAATTGTGGGTCCGTGTCCAGAGGGAGTTTGGACAGAGGAATACCTTCAGGTTCGGGATCCATGAACTTCTCGCGCTCCTTTGCAAATGCATCCTTTGCCAGTTGGTGGGCGCGGTCGTTCATCTTGTCCTCCAGATCGCGCACAACCTCCTTGTTTCGCTTCGCCAGGGCAGGATTCGCGGTCCTCTTTCGTCGTTCCGCCTCTAGAGCAGCAAACTCCGGATCCGTATCCAGAGGCAGATCATGGACATCCATGCCTTCAGGCTCCGGGTGCAAGAAGGCGCGCTCGTTGTCAATGACATCGTCGGCAATCTCCCTCGCCAATTTGTCCATTTCATCTTCGATCATTGTCACGTCGGCGGCTCTCTTGGGATTACGCTTTGCCCTTCGTCGGCGGTTGGCGGCATCCTTGAACTTTTCATTCTGGTGGAGGTTGAGATCCTCCTTCGGGATTCCTCGGTACTTGTCCTGGGGAAGGCAGGCCAGATCTTCTGCCACAACACCCTTTGCCAACTCATGGGCGCGGTCGTTCATCTTATCTTGGGTGTCTGCGATGGCGTCAGCGTTCCTTGTGGGATTCTTCTTTAGCTTTCGCAGGTAGTCCTCCATTCTGGTAAAATCCTTGTCGGCATCCAGCGGTACATCCTCGATTGGGATACCCTCCGGCTCGGGGTCGAGGAAGGCGCGGTCGTTGTTCTTCTGTTCCTCTGCTATCTGCTCCGCCCTGTCCTTGAGCTGTTTCTCCAGATCCGCAATTTTATCGGCATTCTTCACAGGATCTTTGGCCTTCAAAATAGCGCGTTCCTTCTCCAATTCGGCGTACGTCGGATCGGCATCTAACGGAATATCCGCGATGGGAATACCATTAATGTTCTCGCCAAGATATTGTTCTCTATCACCCTTCAGCAACTGCTCACCAAGCTCATCCGCGCGATCCTGCATCATCGGCTTTAGATTTTCAATTGCGGCGGCGTTTCGCTTGGGGTCTTCCTGAAGTCGTCGCATTTGCTGCTCCATCTTCTGGAACGCGGGGTCGGTGTCAAGGGGAAGCAACTCCTTCGGTATGCCGAACGACTCTGGATTCAGAAAAGCCCTGTCTGCCTCCTTCTTTTCCTTTGCCAACTCATGCGCTCTGTCGTTCAATTGATCCTCAATCTTCTTGATCTCATCAGCGTTCTTCGTCGGATTCTCCTTCAGCTTAGCCCGCTTCGCTTCGAGGTCACGGAAGGTTGGATCGGTGCTGATCGGTACATTCTTAAGAGGAATACCCTCTGGCTCGGGGTCAAGGTACTCGCGGTCTCCCTGCAGTTTCTCTTTCGCAAGGTCATGCGCACGATCGTTCATCTTCTCTTTTAGGTCCTTAATCTTGTCAGCGTTACGGCGGGGGTCGCGGTTGGCATTTCGGAGCTCCTTTTTCCATATCCTTGAACTGCTTGTCGTCATCCAATGGCAGGCGGTTCAGCGGAATACCCTCCGGCTCGGGGTCCAAGAAGGCCCGATCCTTATCAATCTTCTCCTTTGCCAACTCGTCAAGCCGGTTATCCATGTTGGCCTGCAAATCTTTAATCTTGGCCTGATTCTTCTGGGGGTCTTGCTTCAGACGCCTCAACTCGGGTAAGAAGGAGGCGAACGTGGGGTCCTGGTGGGGATTCAGATCGGCGATTGGGATACCTCTTGGGTTTTGGTCCAACCCTTCCAAATCCTTCGCGAGCTGGTCCTTCGCGAGCTCGTGCGCACGGGCATTCAACTTGTCCTCCAGGGATTTAATCTTGTTCGCATTCAGCTCAGGATCCCTCGCCTTGAGACGTGCACGCTCGGTTTCCATTTGGCTAAACTTCGGGTCGGTGTCCAACGGCAAATCGGAAAGGGGAACTCCTTCGGGGTCTTCATCCAAATACTTCCTGTCATTTGCGAGCGCCTCCTTGGCAAGCTCATGAGCGCGGTCATTCAACTTGCCTTCCAGATCCTTGATCTTCTCCGCATTCTTCTTGGGGTCCTCGTGCTTCAACACCATTCGCTCCACTTCCATGTCGTGGAACGCCGGGTCGTCGTCCAATGGCAATTGCGCATATGGGATGCCCTCTGGGTTGGGATCAAGAAACAGAGGTCTGTCATTCTCCAGAAGATTCTTAGCCAACTCATCGAGTCGTTGCTTTTTCTGCTCCGCCAGCGGTTCCACATCGATGCTGCGCGACTTGTTTTCTGGCTTCTTCAAATCTCTCTCCTTGGCGGCCAAGTCGGCGAACGCGCTATCGTTATGCGGGTTAAGAAGGTTGAGCGGGAGACCTCGGGTGACCAAGGGTAGGTCATCCAAGTCCTGCTCCTTCACCTGTTTGGCCAGATCGTGAGCGCGGTCGTTCAGCCGCTGACCTAATTCGTCAATCTTATCCTTGTTCTTCACGGGGTCCTCCAGGACCAGCTTGGTGCGCTCGGCCTCCAACTGGTGGTACAAGGGATCCGACTCGATTGGTACTTGGGCAAGTGGAATTCCTTCCGGGTTCGGGTCCAGGTAGAGATCCCGATCTCCCATCAGTGCGTCCTCTGCCAACTCATTCACTCGATCGTTCATATCCGCCTCGAGGTCCTCAATCTTTTCCGGATCCGCGTCAGGATCAGCCTTCAACGCGCGCAACACATTCACCATCCGTGCAAACTCGGGGTCGTCGTGAGGTCGGAGAAGATTCAGAGGTATATCCAAAGGATTGGGATTAATGTTGCGCAGATCCTCAGCGATTTGCTCACGCGCCAACTCATGTGCGCGATCGTTCATTTGGTCCTCCAAATCCCGAATGGCGTCTGCATTCTTCTTGGGATTATCAGCCATGAGAGCCGCGCGACGATTTTCGAGATCGTTAAACTTTCTGTCCGTGTCCAAGGGCAGGATAGAAAGTGGGACGCCTTCCGGCTCGGGGTCCAAGAAGTCTCTGTTTTTCTTCTTGAAGTCGTCGGCCAACTCGGCGGCTCTTTCGTTCAGGGCATTCTCCAAATCCGCGATTGCGTCCGCGTTCAACTTGGGGTTCTTGCTAATGAGGTCAAGTCGCTCACTTTCCAAAGTCTTGAATTCCGCATCCGTATCCAACGGAAGAGCACTCAAGGGGACACCGTTAGGAGCGGGGTCGAGGTACGTAGGCCTATCGTTGTCCAGGTACTCCTGTGCGAGGTCGTTCAGCTTGTCATTCAGCTTATCTTGAATATCCTCAATCTTCTTCTTGTTCTTCTCCGGGGACTTCTGAAGACGGCGAAGTTCTGGCAAGAGAGCCGCAAACGTCGGATCGTCGTGTGGGTGTAAAAGACTTATCGGAACCCCTAGTGGCGCTTGGTCAAGGCCACTCAAATCGTCCTTCTTCTGCTGAACCGCCAACTCAGCGGCGCGGGCATTTAGCTCATCCTCCAGGTCGGCGATCTTGTCTCTATTCTTGACGGGATCCTCCGCTTTTAGCACGGCACGTTCCACCTCAAGCGCGTGGAAAGCTGGGTCCGTGTCTAACGGCAGAATATCGACTGGAATTCCTTCTGGGTCAGGTACCAGATAGTCGCGATCACCAGCCAGGAGCGCGTCGGCCAGCTTATCTGCCAAATCATTCATCTTATCCTCCACCTCGCCAATCTTCTTGGCGTTCTTCTTGGGGTCCTTCTTCAGTTCTCGGAGTTCGTTTGCCAGCGCATTGAATTCCGGGTTTTCGTGGGGCTTCAACGTCTCGAGGGGAATGTCTCTGGGCTTTTGGTTGAGATTCGCCAAATCATCGGCAAGAACACCCTTGGCCAATTCATGCGCACGGTTGTTGAGTCTCTCCTCCAAGTCCTCCACCTGCTTCGCGTTCTTCACAGGGTCCTCCAGCTTCATCTTGGCGCGCTCGAGTTCGAGGCCAGTAAATAGGCCGTCTTGGTCTATGGGAACTTGCTCAAGCGGCACTCCTTCCGGTTTAGCATCCAAATACATGGGTCGTTCTCCCTCGAGCGCCCCCTTGGCAAGATCATCCACGCGGTCCTTCAGAGCCTCCTGTAGGGGGGCTGCCTTCTTCTTATCACCTGCCGCCTTCGCCTCTCTCAGAGGAGGGAGTATTTCCTTCACTTGGGGATCCGACCGGGGCTTCAGTAAGTCTAGTGGGATGCCGCGGGGTTTGGGGTCCACGCCGTCAAAGTCCGCGTCCTTCACGTTCTTTGCAATGTCGTGTGCCCTCTGGTTCATCTTCTCCTCCAAATCGGCAATCTTCGGGGCGTTCTTGATGGGGTCCTCCGCCTTCAGTTTGGCCCTCTCCGCCTGCATTGCCTTGAACTCGGGATCCTTTGCCAAAGGCAACGTCTCAACCGGGATACCCTCCGGCTCCTTGTCCAAAAACCACAAGTCACCATCCTTCTTTTCTTTCGCCAGCTCACCCAAGCGTCGGTCCATCTCCCCTCGTAAGACATCCCCTTCGGGTTTCTTCGCCGTACCGTCCAGCTCCTTCTGGCGGTAGTCGTCGAGGAGCTTGGCGAATTCCGGATCATCATGCGGCTTGAGGGTGGCCGTGTCGATACCCTCATACTGCTTCGGGAACATGGCCAACTCCTTCTCCTTCTTGTCGGCCGCAAGATCGCGGGCACGCCCGTTGAGTTCATCCTCGAGAACGGTTATCGGACGAGCGTTTCTGCGCGGATTCTCCGCCTTTAATTTGGCTCGCTCCGCCTCCTTTTCAGCAAACGTGGGGTCGGTGTTGAGGGGTAGATACTTCAACGGAACTCCATTTGGCTTAGGGTCCAGGTAATCCCGATCGTTTTGGACTAACGCGTCCGCTAAGGCCGCTGCCCGCTGCTTCATGCCGTTCTCCATATCCTCAATGGCTGCTTTATTTTTCTCTGGGTTCTTCTTTAAGGCGCGCAACTGCGGAAGCATCTCGGCAATCTCCTTGTCCTCGTGGGGCTTCAAAACATCCAACGATATGCCGCGGGGGTTAGCTTCACAAGGGGCCAAGTCGTCCTTAAGTTGCTGCTTGGCTAGTTCGTGGGCGCGGGCATTCATCTTATCCTCCAAATCTTGGATCTTTTTCCTGTTACGAATCGGGTCCTTCAACTTTAATTTGGCCCGTTCCACCTCCATCTCATGGAACGCCGGATCGGTGTCAAGCGGTAAATCAGACAGGGGAACTCCTTCGGGTTCCTGATCTAGGAAATCACGGTTCGCTGCCTCAGCCGCCAACTCGTCCGCACGCGCATTCATCTGATCCTTGATGTCCTCTAACGCTTCGGGCTTCGTCTTGGGATCCGCCTTCAACTTTCTAGCTTTATCCACCAGCTCCGCAAACTCTGGATCTGCGTGTGGGTTCAGGAGAGCAAGAGGAATACCGCGAGGGTTTTGCTCCAAGCCAGCTAAATCCTCATCCAGCTGCTCCTTTGCCAGCTCATGAGCGCGGTCATTCAGCTCCTCTTCCAACTTGCGTATTTTCGCCGCATTTCTCCTCGGATCCTGTGCCTTTAGCTTGGCCCGCTCCGCCTCCAGCGACTTAAACTTCGGATCCGAATCGAGCGGCAAGATAGCCAGCGGGACACCCTCCGGCTCGGGGTCGAGGAAGGCGCGGTCGTTGTTCTTCATTTCACGAGCCAATTCCTTCGCACGCTCATTCATCTGCTCTTCGAGATCACCCAGTGCAGCCGCGTTCGCCTTCGGATTTTTCATTAGCTCACGGTGTTCGTCCACCATCTTGGCAAACTCCGGGTCTGCGTGCGGGTTCAGAATGGAGATTGGTACTCCCTCCGGGTTCTGATCCAAGTTCTCAAGGTCCTTCTTCTTTTGCTCAGCAGCAAGCTCATGTGCGCGATCGTTCAGGCGGCCCTCCAGCTCCTTGATCTTGTTGGCATTACGGCGAGGATCCGTGGCCTGTAAAGTCGCCCTCTGAGTCTCCAGGTCGCGGAAAGTGGGGTCGGTGTCAAGCGGCAGGATGTCGCGTGGAACGCCGTCCACCACGTCCTCCACGTACTTGGGGCGATCACCCTTCAGCTTCTCGTTCGCCAACTCGTGCGCGCGGTCGTTCATCTTGTCCTGTAGGGCGGCGATAGCGTCCTTGTTCTTCCTAGGATCCTTCTTCAGTTCTCTCAGTTCGGGCAAATAGGAAGCGAACTCTTCATCGTTGTGAGGGTCCAAAACCTCAAGCGGGATGCCTTCCGGCTTCTTGTCGAGACCCTCGAGGTCCTTCTTCTTCTGTTCCTTTGCTAGCTCCTCAGCGCGTGCATTCAACTTGTTCTCGAGGTCCTTCAACTTGGCAGGGTTTCCACCCCGCGCCTTTAGCTTCGCTCGCTCTGTTTCCAACTTGGAGAACTCCGGGTCAGTGTCGAGAGGAAGCACATCTACATCGATTCCTTCCGGTTTCTTCTCCAAATAGTCGCGGTCGGCGCGGAGCTTCTCCGCAGCTAACTCGGCCGCGCGGTCGTTCATCTGACGCTTCAGATCGTCTACTGCTGCTGCGTTCTTTGTGGGATCTAGCTCGAGGTCACGCTTTCGTTGGGCCAGTTCGTTGAACTGTTCGTCCTCATGAGGGTTCAGTTGTGCAACCGGTATACCACGGCACTGATTCTCTACGTCGCTATTTTCGTTATCCTTTACCCCCTTTTGCTAATTCATGAGCCCTGTCGTTTAGCTTGCCCTCGAGATCGGCGATCGCTCGCTGATTCTTGCGGGGGTCCTCAGCCTTCAGACGGGCACGCTCGGCCTCCATCTCGTGGAATTGAGGGTCCGTATCAAGGGGAAGGTGACGCAGGTCAACACCCTCCGGGTTGGGGTCCAAATAGTCGCGATCGTTCTGAAGCATGTCACGGGCCTTCTCGTGCGCCATATCGTTTAGATCCTTCTTCAGGTCGGCAATGCGGGCAGCATTGGCGTGCGGGTTCTTTTCCAGACGGCGCAACTCGTTCTCCTTGTCAACAAAATCAGGATCATCTCCCAACTTCAACAACTCCAGTGGAATTCCTTCTGGCTCCGGGTCAATATACTCCTTCCGCAGCTCGTTCGCAAGCTCCTTGGCACGCTCGTTCATCTGATCATCGAGTTCCGCAAGACGCTCCGCATTCTTTCTCGCGCCGTTGGGCTCGTTCTGCAGCCGACGCGCTTCATTCTCAAGGGCGAGGAACTTCTCATCCTCGTTCAGCGGAAGGGCATCCAGCGGGATGCCATCAGCTTCTTGGTCCAGGTTAGCACGCTCCTTCTCGTGCATCTCTTCCGCCAGCTCACGTGCACGGTCATTCATCTGTGCCAGCAAATTATCGGCTTCCTTCGCTCTCTTAGGGTCCTTACGAGCATCGCGGTACATCTCTTCCAGCTTGTTGAACTCCGGATCCGCATCCATGGCCGCCCCCAAGTCCTTAAGGGGAATACCAAGCGGTTCCGGCTCCATGTCATTACGGGCGTCCCACTTCTCCTGGTTGGCAAGTTCATGCAACCGGTCGTTCATCTGATCCTCGAGATCCTTGATAGCGGCAGCGTTCTTCTTCGGGTCCTGGCTCTTCAGCGCCGCGCGCTTCTGCTCCAGGTCACGGAAAGTCGGGTCGTCGTCCAGATTCACCTGGCGTTGAAGAACACCTTCGGGGACATCGTCCAAAAAGATACGGTCTCCCTTCAAGGCCTCCTCCGTCAGTTCAGCGACACGGTCGTTTACCTTTTCCTCCACAGCCCGTAGAGCATCCTTGTTTTTCACAGGGTCTTGCTTTAGGCGAGCGCGCTCAGCTTCCAGCTCCCGAACGGTCTCGTCGGTGTCGAGGGGTAACTCGTGGAGAGGCACGTTTCGGTGCTCTTCGACATAGTTGGGACGATCTTCGGCATTCTTCTTACGGGCCAATTCATGAGCGCGATCATTCATCATTCGTTCCAAGTCAGCCAGGTGGTCTTGGTCTGCGTAAGGATCTGCAACTTTTCTGTGATACTCTTCCTCGAGACCCGCGTACGCAGGGTCGGCAAGCAAATCAACGTTTCTTGCATTGTTTCCTTCAAGATCACTATCCAGATAAGTTCTCTCGTTATCTGCTTTTTCCTTCGCCAACTCCATTGCGATGTCCTTCAGCTCGTCTTCGGCGGCCTGGATCTTACCGGCGTTCTTCTTCGGATCGACGCGAAGACCTATAAGCTCTCCTTCTTTCTTCACGTATTCATCATTCTCGTCCAACGGCAAATCCTTAGGGTCGTACCCCAGGGGTGAGCCTAGATTGGCTCGCTCCTCACCTCTCAGTTTATCAGCGATGTCCCCTGCACGTTTCACCATGGCAGCCGCAAGATCATCCTTTTTCTCTTCGTCACCATCTCCTTCAGCCTTGAGATACGCAACCTCAAGGTCATTAAAAGGCATGTCTTCGTCCACATGAAGCGCCGACTTTGGTAGACCCTTAAGACTGTCCGGCAGCACTCCCTCCCTTGCTTTATCCCGCATATCTTCTGCCATTGCGTGCGCACGGTCGTTCATGGCCTTTTCCAGTTCTCTCATACGCGGGTCGGCGCGTCCAACACCGTCACCCTTCAGCTTTTTGCCGCTCCGTTTCCATCTTTTTGAACTCCGGGTCATCATCTAAGGGGATGTACTTCACCGGCACCCCGGCGGGTTCCTTATCCAAAAACTCACGGTCGCCGTGAATTTTCTCTTTCGCTAGCTCTTCCGCGCGGTCATTAAGTGCGTCATCCAAGTCCGCTATGGCATTTCTATTCTTCTCGGGGTTTCGCATGAGCTTGGCGCGCTTCGCCTCAAGATTAGCAAACTCGGGATCCGTGTCCAGCGGCAGCTCCTCCAGCGGAACTCCAAGAGGGGCGGGATTCATATAGTCGGGTCGCTCAGCCGCGTTTATTGCCTTCGCCAGCTGGTGCGCGCGGTCGTTCATCAGTTCCTCCAGGTCAGCCAACTTTTGCGCATTCGCAGCAGGGTCCTTCTTCAGTTCACGGTACTCGAGCTCCATGTCGTGGAACTCAGGGTCCGTATCGAGGGGTAGCTCTGACAGCAGGCGACCCTCGGGCTCGGGGTCGAGGAAGTTGCGGTTGTTGTTCAGCTCGTCAGCGGCAATTTGGCGGGCGAGGTCATTCAGCTCATCCTCAAGGGCAGCGATCGCATCCGCGTTGCGGGCGGGGTCTTTGCGAAGCTGACGGAGCTCGTCCTCCTTGGCAACAAACTCCTCATTGGAGTCGAGCGGCAGTTCCTCCAGCGGAATACCGAGGGGTGCAGGGTCGAGGAAAGCGCGTTCACGCTCCTTCTGCTCGCGACCAAGCTCAGCCGCGCGCTCGTTCAGTGCATCCTCCAGGTCGTTAATCGCGGCAGCGTTCTTGCGAGGGTCTTGGTTCAGAATCAACCGCTGCGCCTCAAGGTCACGGAATGCCTCGTCCTCATCCAGCGGGAGTTCCTGGTAGGGAATACCGCCGGGGCGAGCATCCAAGTACTTGGGACGCTCCTTGTCCTTGATTCCCTTCGCCAGTTCATGCGCACGGTCGTTCAACTGGTCCTCCAGATCAGCGATCTCACGTGCATTACCAACCGGGTCCTTCTTCAGCTGGGCGCGTTGGGCCTCCAGTTGAGAGAACGTCGGGTCAGTATCAAGTGGAAGCAAAGCGAGCGGAACACCCTCCGGCTCAGGATCCAAGTAAGCGCGGTCAGCGGCAAGCAGTTGGCCGGCCAACTCATCCGCACGTTTGTTCAGGTCGTCCTCGGTGTCGCGCACTCCAGCGGCATTCCTTCTAGGATCCCGCTTAAGTACTTGCCTCTTTGCCTCCAGGTCCCGGAAGGGCTTGTCGTCGTCGAGAGGAAGATCCTCGTGTGGAATACCCTTGAACGTGGGCTCCAGATAGTCGGGGCGCTCCTCCTTGTTGAGCTGATGAGCAACATCATGTGCTATATCGTTCATCATTTCTTCCATTTCCTTCACGTTTGCGTTCGGCTTTTTGTTTAACTCCTTCCTTCTCTCCTTGCCTAAATCAGCAAACTCGGGATTCTCATCTAGTGGGAGGGTCTCCACCAGGCGACCCTCGGGCTCGGGGTCAAGAAAGGCTCTGTCCTTCGCGGCAGCCTCCTTCGCCAGCGCATCAACAAAATCTCTCATTTTGTCTTTTTGGTCCTCAATCGCCTTTGCGTTCTTTGTAGGGTTCTTCTGAAGGCCGCGAAGCTCCTCCTCCATCTTCTTATAGTCATTGTCGTGATCGAGTCCCAAATCTGAAATCGGGATTCCGCGTGGCTCGGGGTCGAGAAAACCGCGTAACTCATCAAGCTGATCTTGGGCAAGCTCGCGGGCACGCTCGTTCATCGCGTCCTCGAGATCACGGATACGGTCCTTGTTCCCAATCGGGTCCTCCTTACGTAAGCGTAGTCGTTCCATTTCCAGATCGTGGAATCTTGGGTCCTCGTCAAGGGGTAGTTCCGCAATAGGGATACCAAGGGGCTGGGGGTCCAAGAAAAGGGCACGCTCATCGTTTTTCAGCTTGCCGGCCAACTCATGCGCGCGATCATTCAGACGGTCTTGGAGATTCTTTACTTGGGCGGGGTTGGCAGCACGGTTCCGCTTCAGGGCGCGCAGCTCGTCCTCCATTTGACTGAAGGGTTCATCTTCGTTCAGGGGAAGCAAATCCAGCGGGACACCCTCTGGCTCGGGGTCAAGATATCCTCGCTCCTTGTCGTGCAACTTCTCTGCGACCTCTCTCGCACGGTCGTGCATTGCCTCTTCCACCTCGTTGATCTTCGACGCGTTCGCCGCAGGATCTTGAAGGTACTGCATCCTCTTCTGGGCCAGCTGAGCGAACTTGGGATCTTCCATCAGATCTAAATCGTCTCTTGGAATTCCCTCATATTCTGGGTCCAAAAAGCTGAGATCATTTAATTTGGCGTCTTCTTCAATCACATCGGCTTGCGTTTTCAGGTTTCCTTCAAGTGCCCGTACCTTGTCCGCATTATCAGGGTTTTTCTTAAGACCATAACGCTCCTTCTCCGCATCCATGTAGTCCCGGTTTGCATTCAAAAGTGGTCCGAGAGTTTCAAGGTCCTTGTCTGGGAGGTATTTGGGTCTGTCTTTACCGATGACCTCCTTTGCCAACTCATGTGCACGGTCATTCAGACGTTCCCTCGCCTCTTCTATTGCAGCTTCATTACGTGGTTCCTCGGCCAAAAGCTTCTGAAGACCATCCAGCTCCTCTTGGAACTCTGGATCTGTGTTCAATGGGAGATCTGCCAGGGGCACACCCTCCGGTTCGGGGTCCAGAAACGCCAAGTCCACCTCTCCCAACTCACGTGCATCTTCCGGCGGGTCGGTAATGCGCACGTGTGCCTTTTCCAAACCCACAATTTCCACCTTCACCGGCACGTCGCCCTTTCCGCTGGGGCATGTAACAGATAATGCATATCGGCCAGGCTCGTCGAGGTGTTGGACGAGACCAATTTCCCTGTAGTTTGTGGCAGCCAGCGTACCAGTCACCCGTTTGTCGTCGCTGTCGTAGAGATAGCATGCGAGAAAGTCCTCGGCCATCGCGTCTCCGCCACTTTCGTTTTTAAACGGTTTCTCTTGGCGCAGCAAAATGTGAATATCCGTGGGTGTGTCCACCAGGAAGTCCACGCGGTCCTTCTCCTTGTGCCTCAGCTCAAGGTGGTCAATGGCGGGGAGCTGGCGTGCCACATCCGGTTGGTACCGAACAACGTCAATGTCCTTCTTGTCGCCCTCATTCAAGTACCAGTAGGACAGAATAAACTTGCCCATGTCACGGTACATCGCGCTCGGAACAAGATAGCACAGCGAGTCCTCGGGCACCGTGATGATGTCCGCAACCTCACGGGAGTTCAGGAACAGACCCTTGTGGACAGTGCGGTGGTTGTTGCCGGTCACCAAATACGTCGGGATACGCTCTTGGTTCGTGCTTTCAGCGAGGATAAGGCCACACTGGATATAGTTGAGCTCTCCAGTACTGGACAAGTGTAGCAAATGTCTCTGATCGGGCTGGCGAATCATGGCAATCATATTAACAGGAGCATCCCTTTTATTTTGTACCAAATACAACGGATTCTCCCTCCAGGTCACAAGAGTGGGGTTACCACCGTTGGTGCCCTCACCCCACTCACTGTTAAAGTTCCAGGCAGGCTCCAGAGGTCCCTTGATCCACGCCTGTTGGATGTTCAGGAACACCTCGCAGAACGTCGGCACGGGCATGTAAATGAGGCTGTGGTCGTCGGGATTCAGGATCTGGCGCATGTCAGACGGCCACTTTGAATCGTTCTTGCTCAGGGGACCGACGTAGTTCGACTCCACGAAGGGATTGTACAGTTTGACCGCTATATCGCCCAAAGAGGGATTCGTGGTGTTCTTGATCGGGATCAACCCCAGAATGCTGTAACTCTGGTCCTCGTTCAGACCGTACTTCGTAGACACATCCATCTTCGATAAACCAGCCAATGCCGTCTTGTCCAAGTCGCGGTTCAGCTTCAGCCAGAAGCTCGGATCCTCAATGTTGTAGTTCGCCGCACGGGCGAGAACCGGCTCCGTCTGGATACTGATAACGGGTCTCCCGCTGAAGTCGTGGAACACCTCCTGCTGCGTGCAGCCCTCCAAGTTCTGGTACAGCGTGTAGAACTTCGCGTACGCCTTCTCCAGCAGAAGCGGCCACCAATTGCGCGTCGGCGAGCGGCAGAACGCCGTGTTGCCGTCGATGCACGGAATACGGTCGTCGATTTCAACCTTCATCCACTGGCCGTAACGGTGGAACTGGAAGGTGTATCGTCCATCCTTGCGGGGGTTCTTGGTGACGAAGCAGTTCTTGATCACATCGGGGTGCGTGTCCACGAGACCCGCAAATCCAGTGATGGCGCAGCACTCGTAGTTCTCACCCTGCGCAAACTGATCACGGCTCAACTTATCGGGCAAAAGCGGCTGGGTCTTCCCTTCGGGATACAGATCACCGATGTGTACCCAGGGGCCATTGGTCACATTCTTGTTGTCCACCAAAAACCGCTTGTCCTCAAAAAGCTTAGCACTGTCAGGAACTTCGGCGATCTTCTGCTTCTCAATGACTACGGGGAAGTAGTCGATCGGATTTCCCTGTCCTTCGCCGGCATCACCATCCTCGATAATCTCGTCCTCATCGTCGAACATGGTGGCGTCCTCCGGTGGGTCAACAATTCGTACGTTGGATGCATGCGAGCCAACAATGGTGATCACAGCGGGAACCTCCGCCTTGGCACGGGGACATGTGAGGGAAATGGCAAAACGACCACTGCGGGGGAGATGATGAATAATACTCACCTCGCGGAAGTTCGTCGCCGCATGTACGCCGCTAACTTTACGGTCTGTGTCGTCGTACAGGTACATACCCATGTAATCCTCCGTCATCGCATCACCACCAGACTTGCTGATGAACGGCTTCATTTGGTGGTTCAAAATATGGATGTCCGTCGCCTCGTCCACCACAAAGTCAACACGATCCTTCTCCTTCTGACGTAACTCAACACTCTTCGTGGCGGGGTTTTTCCAGTCCATGTCGGGGATATCTAACTTGCGAATATTAATGCCGCTGTAGTCAGCATTCTTTACGCTGTAGATGGCAAGGGTGAATTGACCTTCCGCTCCTTTATTCATTCCTGACGGAACCAAATAGCAAATAGAGTTGTGGGGAATCGTGATTGCGTTCGATACTTCTCTCGAATTGAGGAAGAGACTCTTGTGGATGGGCTTGTGATTGTTACCAGTTACCCAAAACGTGGGGATAGGATTTGGGTAAGAGTATTGGGTGAGAATGATACCGCACTGGAGATACATCGTCATTTCGTCGGGGGAAGTAAAACGACGTTGATCTTCTTGTTTGAGCATCACAACCAGGTCCACGGCGGAGTTGCCTGTATTTCTAACTAAATACAGCGGGTTCTTACGCCAGTTGCAGCTGGTGGGGTTGCCGCCGGCCGTTTCGCCCTTCCACTCATCATCATAGTACGACGCGTTGCTCTCCAGTGTGGTCACGTAGCAGAGCTGAAGAGAGTTCACAATTTTAAGCAATGTGCTTAGGGGAAGAAAAATGGAACGCTCATTGTCCACGTCGTACTTGGCTTTTAGTTTGGCAGTCCAGGCGCCGTCCTTGGGTTCATCGGGCCCTTGTAGATGTACTCTTCATCCTCAAACGGGTTGTGCATATGCACAATAATATCGCTGACGGACGAGGTACCGGTAAGGGAGAAGATGTCGAGAACACCATATTGTTGATCTCCCTGGAGTCCCATATTCTCCAAGTCCATATCTTTCGTTAAAACAGAGGCAACAAACACGCCGTCTTGAATACGCTGCGCAAGATCCAACCAATAAGACCCTTCCGCAACATCAGCACCCGCGGTCTTCGCCAGCTTCGCATCCATGGGTATGTTAAGCACGGGAAAACCGGTAAGGTCGTGGAACGTTTCCTGAAGGGTACATCCTTCGAGATGCGAATATCCGGTATAGAACTTCGCGTACGCCTTCTCCAAAAGCAGAGGCCACCAGTGCTCCGTAGGTGAGCACGAGTATAACACCTCCTCATCCTCCATGGCAATGCGGTCGTCGATTTCAACCTTCACCCATTCCTTACCGCGGAAGAACTGAAACGTGTAACGACCATCCTGGCGAACCTTCTTGGTCACGAAACAGTGGCGGATCACATCGGGGTAACGAACAAGGGTGGCAAGGGTGGATAGCATGAAACACTCGTAGTGCTTGCCTTGTCCGAACTGCTCTCGTGAGAACGTTTCAGGCAGGAGAGGTTGCTTGGCTCCGTCGGGGTATACGTCACCAATACGACTCCATTCGTCCGCGATACCGTCATTGTCTTCCTCGAAAACTTTATCTTGGAAAACCTTACCACTGTCAGGAACTTCGGAAATGGACATTTATAGTCACTTATATAATTGGAAGCAAGTGTAGTAATACTTATAATAACACTTCAAAAAAAAAAAAAAAGTTTCTTTAGCTCGCTTGGGGATAACGAGAAAAGTAGAAAAATGAATATTCACTAAATATCTACGTGTTATAAACTTAAAGGCCAAAAGTAAAACAAAAAAAGAAGTAGGAGAGAATTGTGGACGCTTGCGGAAGAATATCTCAGGAGAACAAACAAGTCTAAAGTAGGACTACCAAGAAATGTATTGTATTTAGGTAGTACAGAACTAGAATTGAATGGTTTACAGTAATGATAAACGTTAAAAAAAATTTCACCTCTAAATAAAGATAACGATGAAATTTCCACTCGCATGTTGTGTGGAAATATGTGGCGAGCAAGGTAGTTCTTTTATTTCATGACTTAGTCCCCTCAGAAAAAGTTATGAGAAAAAAAAAAAGGCACTACAAATGCTGCTTTTCTCTATGTTTTGTTTTGTTTTCTCAAATATCATCATATTACTCAAAAAGAAAAAAATCACCGTCGAACCTGAAAACTGAAATACCTAATAGTCAACAGCTCAAAAAAAAAACACCTAATAATAACAACAGGAAAAAAAAAAAAGGTTTATATATATATATATTAAAGATGAAAAAAAAAAAAAAAGAATATGTCACACATCTTGGGGGTGTCATCATAATCCCTCAATTATGATGATACCCAGCTCCTCTGAATGAAACGGATCGTAACATTATTCATAGATGTTGGGGTCGTAAAGAGGATTACTGCGAGTAACCTCTGGGTCTAGCATTCTTATTGGTACCTTGCGTTTGTGAAGCAGACGCCGGTCTTTGAGGAGGCTGTGCGCCTCTGTCGGGGGCGACTGGCTTGCGCATCGTCTTCGGGATGGGCAGGAAGTGAACATCCGCCTGCTTGGGCGGCGTAGACAGAGATGGTGCAGGGGCAATCACCCGTCACAGGGCGTGACGGACAGCCTAGAAGGAGCGTGTAACGACCGGCGTTGTTTGCTTGGAAGGCAACAGAGTGCTCGCGAGCGTTTGTCGCATCCCCTGTCGTAGCGATTAGGGTATTATTATTCTCGTAAGCCGCCATCATCAGTTCATCCTCTGCAAGATAGTTGCCTCGCTTTTGGGTCGACGGGTCAGAAACCTTATCCTGATGCACCAAAACGTGCAGATCGCAGCGATTTGCAACTTCAAAGTCGATTCGGGAGCCCTCGCCTGACCCGGGAAAGACCACCACCTCGGTCGAGATGCAGTTGTGCGTCTCGTCTATTGGGCGGAGCGTGGTTAGGCCCACTGGGTTACCCTGAGGATAGACGGACACCTGGAAGTTCCCAAAGCTTCCCTTCTTCTTTGTGTACGGGACCAAATAGCAAGTGCTGTTCGCGGGTAGCTCCACCTCCATCGACGCCTCGCGGGCATCGGAGAGCAGACCCTTCGTGATAAACTTGTGCGTGTTGTACGTCAACAGGGGAGCAACCAATTTAACACTCGCCTCCGAACGGAGAACCGCCAAGGAGCTTGGGTGGTACACGCCAACATTGTTCGTGTCGTAAAAAACGGGTGCGCTATGACGAATCTCCACCAGCACAGTGGACGGGCGGTTACTCTTATTCTCCAACAGGTAAATGGGGTTCTTTCGGAATGTCGTGTACTTGGGATTACCACCCGACGACAAATCGTTCCACTCTCCCGCCACGGTGAGACGGTCACCACAGTTGATGTGGCAGTGCTGAATACTTGAGAAGTTTCTCAAGAATACTGGTTGTGGGAGGAAAAGAAATTCGGAACTTTGCGGGTCGAAGTTACAGATGGCGGAAAGGTTTTCTGACCAGTTGGGGTCGTTCGGGTGTAGAGGGCCGTCATAGAACGGTTCGTCGACATAGCAATTGTGGATCTTGATAACGATATCCGCAGGGTCGTCGGAGCCTTGCACCGTCTCAATCACGTCGTATATCGCATAGTGGCACTTCGGGTGGATGCCGTCAGGGACAGCGTCATTGGAAACTGCCATGTAGACATCTCCCTGCTCCAAAGACTCCCGCACTCTCTGCCAGAATCTAGCCCTCTTGTAATCACAATCATGGACCTCCTTGGATAGCTTAATATCAAGAGGCAAGTGCGTCACAGGTCTACCGGTAAGATCACGCAACGTCTCGTGCGATGTACAGTCCTCCATGCGGGGATAGCCACCGACAAATTTGGCGTATGCCTTCTCCACTAACAGCGGCCACCACTCGCCAGTGGGTGAGCGCGTGTAAAGCGGCTTCCCATCCTTTCCGCAAGGAATTCTGTCGTCTATTTCCACATTCACTGGATTACTGCTTGGGTCAAAGAAGTTAAAATTAAGTGGCGCGTTTCCTACGGGATGGGTACGGCTTCCGAACAGGCGTTGCAACAATGGCGGCTCCCGGCTTAGCGCCGCCAGAAACGGTGCCAAGTAGGTAAGGTCGCCGGGGGCAGAAACGACATCCGCCGCTTGGGGATTCTCGGGAACAAGGGGTTTGTCTTTTCCGGTGGGGTAAATGTCCCCAATTCGTCTCCACACGTCTGCGGCTGGGTCCGCGTCATTCACAGGAGAGGCAGCATTCGTCTTTCCGTCAAGGTACTGTCTGGCCAGCTCCAACGCCCTCTTGTTTAGTTGCTCCTCTAGCTCCCGCACTCTCTTGGCGTTTCTGGGGTCCTTTGATAGACGATAGCGTTCCGCCTCCAGTTCACGGAACAATGGGTCATTGTCTAGGATATCATCCAGTTCGTCTAACGGTACACCTCCTGGGGCGGGATTCAGGTACTTTCTGCGCTCATTGTGCAAAATATCCCGTGCCCGCGCGTCCACGTACTCGTTAATTCGGTACTTCAGATCCTTCACCGCCTCGGAGTTTGGATCTATCTTCATCAGCTCGCGCAGCTTGTGCTCCATACCGAGGAAGGTGCTATCATTGTCCAAATCCAAGTCGCCAACAGGAACGCCTCTGGGGTTTGCAGGCACGTAGGAAGCCCGCTCACCCGCAAGGTATTGCGCTGCCAGCTCCTCGGCCCGCCTATCCAAGGCGTCCTTCAGTGACTGAATCCTCTCCGGGGAAGCATTGGGGTCGTGAAAAGCGCGACCAAGCTCCTCCAATATACGTCTCGCCTCGGGGTCATTCTCAATGTTCAACATCCCAGTGGGTACTCCCAGATACTCGTCCTCGAGTGCAGTTAACCCAGCTTTCCTATTTTTGTCCTTCGCCAACTGCTGTGCCCGAGCGTTCATCATGGCTTCCAAGTCTCTTAAACGAGGGTCGTTTCTCGAGGTGCGCTCTTCTAGTAAGTCGTCGTACTTTTGTTGTAGATCTCTAAAGTCCCGATCGTTTTGCAGGTCTAAGTCGTCCAAAGGAACTCCGTCTGGATTTGCTTCGAGGAATGCAAATTTCTGGGCTTTGGTGTGAGAAGAAACGTTCTTTGCAAAAGCGTCCATATTGCCCAGAAGTTCTTCCGCGTGCACAAGCGGTCTCCTCCCCTCACGACGTTCACGTCGGTGAGCATTCGCGAGGTCACTAAACTCGTCGTGGGCGTGAAGGTTCAACTGTTCCGTGGGAATAGAGTTGTACGACGGCTGTAAGTACAAGAGGTCGTCATCGGCGACACCCCTCGCAAGGTCCTGGCAGCGTTCGTTCAGTGCGTCCCTCTGCGCATTTATTTCTTCCGCACTGGCGTTATTTCGAAGTAGGTTATGAAGATACTCTTCACCTTCGGTAAAGTATTGGTCATCGTCGAGGGGAACATCCAGCAATGCCACACCCTCCGGTTCGCGGTCGAGGTAGGCCAACCTGTCATTCCACTTCCCAGCGAGGTCACGGGCACGGTCGGAAAGGGCACCCTCAATGTCCTCCATTTCCGCCCTGTTCGCGACTGGTTCGGTCTTCAAAAGTGCCCTACGCAGAGCCAACTCCCTGAAAAGAGGATCGTTTTGCACGGGAACATCGTGGGTCTGTAGGCCATCTGCAGTCGGTTCCAAAAACGCATCACGATCACCAAATAGAGCGTCGTACGCCAAAGCATCCACACGACCTTGTAGCTTGTGGCGCACCACTTCCGCCTCGTCTGCTTTCCGTGGATTTGAGGACAGTTTAACGTATGACTTCAGCAAATTCATAGTGTCTGCATCATCTGTGACCGGAATGAAATCCAAAGGCAGTCCGTAGGAGTCAGGTCGTAGGATTTTAGAGAGTTGATCCACAGCCTTTTTGTGTTCGGCAGAACTCAAGTCTCTTGCCAACGCCGCCCGGGCAGCATTCAGGACATCAGCAGTACTTGGCTGCCCACTTATGTCGCGCGCCGCCCGCCCGTCAGAATGGACCTGGTCTTTCAACAGTTGCTTGGCCAACTCGTGCGCCCGCTTGTTCATCTGCAACTCTAGTGCGGCAATGCGATTAGCATTTTTCACGGGGTCGTCCAGAATTAAACGGTACCTCTCGGCCTCCAGTCTGCGGAACACCTCATCGTCATCTAGCGGCAGCTGACGAACATCAACACCCTCCGGGAAGTTATCCAGAAATCCGAGACGGTCGTCCCATTTCTTCTTTCTGGCGACATTGCGAACATAATCGCTCATTTCCCTCTGAAGATCTGCGATAGCCTTCGCATTATGGGTTGGGTTATTCATCAAACTGCGTAGCCTGTCTTCGTAGTTTGCAAACACGGGATCGTTGTCGAGATCTAGTAAGTCGATGGGAACTCCTTCCGGGTTAGGATCAAGAAACATCCTCTCCCTTCGCTTCAGCTCCAGAGCCAGTTCATGAACACGATTATTCATTGCGTCCTCTAAGCTTGCGATTCTGTGTCGGTTCGCAACAGGGTCCTCGTCAATTAGCGCCTTTCGAGCGCGCTCCAAACGCAGAAATTCCTTGTCATTATCCAAATCCAAAAGAGAAAGTGGAACTCCCTCAGGAAACTGGTCGAGAAACGAGCGCTCACTCGCCTTGACCGCCCCAGCCAGCTCCTTCACGCGCTTGTTCATCGCATCTTCAACAGCCCTAATAGAAACACGGTCCGCCCCACTCCTGATCAAGCGGTTCCTTTCAGAATCAAGTCTGAGGAACTCTGGATCCTCATCGACGGGAACGTCACGAAGATCCACCCCTCCAACTTGGGAAGGCAGGAAGTTCTTCCTATCTCCGGCTAGCTTCTGTTTAGCGAGCTCATGCACGTAGTCGTTCATGTCCTTCTCCAGCGCGGCGATCTTGCCGGCGTTACGGACAGGGTCCTTCAGCAGCTCGCGGCGTCTCTCCTCCATCTCGAGGAACTTGGGGTCCTCATCGAGGCCCAGCTCCCGTAGGGGAACACCCTCGGGGTTGGCATCCAGGTACTCCTCGCGGTCCTTCCACTTCTGCGCCTCGGCCAGCTCCTGGGCGCGGGCGTTCATCTTCTTCTCCAGGTCCTGGATCTTGCGAGCATTACGGACGGGGTCCTCGGCAATCAGGCGAGCACGCTCCCTCTCCATATCACGGAACAGACTGTCGTCGTCCAGCGGTATATCTTCCAGCGGAACGCCGCTGATGTGCGAAGGCAGGAAGTTCTTTCTGTCGTCGGCTAGCTTCTGCTTAGCGAGCTCATGCACGTAGTCGTTCATGTCCTTCTCCAGCGCGGCGATCTTGCCGGCGTTACGGACAGGGTCCTTCAGCAGCTCGCGGCGTCTCCCCTCCATCTCGAGGAACTTGGGGTCCTCATCGAGGCCCAGCTCCCGTAGGGGAACACCCTCGGGGTTGGCATCCAGGTACTCCTCGCGGTCCTTCCACTTCTGCGCCTCGGCCAGCTCCTGGGCGCGGGCGTTCATCTTCTTCTCCAGGTCCTGGATCTTGCGAGCATTACGGACGGGGTCCTCGGCAATCAGGCGAGCACGCTCCCTCTCCATATCACGGAACAGACTGTCGTCGTCCAGTGGTATATCTTCCAGCGGAACGCCGCTGATGTGCGAAGGCAGGAAGTTCTTTCTGTCGTCGGCTAGCTTCTGCTTAGCGAGCTCATGCACGTAGTCGTTCATGTCCTTCTCCAGCGCGGCAATCTTGCCAGCGTTACGGACAGGGTCCTTCAGCAGCTCGCGGCGCCTCTCCTCCATCTCGAGGAACTTGGGGTCCTCATCAAGGCCCAGCTCCCGTAGGGGAACACCCTCGGGGTTGGCATCCAGGTACTCCTCGCGGTCCTTCCACTTCTCCTCTTCAGCAAGCTCACGAGCACGCTCACGCATCTTCTCCTCAATGGCAGCTATCTCGCGAGCGTTCTTCTTAGGATCCTTCATGAGTTCACGCCACTTCGCCTCAAGAGATGCGAACTCGGGGTCGTTCAAGAGCACTTCCGGATCCACAGGGGCAGAAGCAAGACCGCGGTCCTTGCTCATGATGCCGCCAAGTTCATCAGCCTTCTTCTGCTTAGCGAGCTCATGCACGTAGTCGTTCATGTCCTTCTCCAGCGCGGCAATCTTGCCGGCATTGCGGACAGGGTCCTTCAGCAGCTCGCGGCGTCTCTCCTCCATCTCGAGGAACTTGGGGTCCTCATCAAGGCCCAGCTCCCGTAGGGGAACACCCTCGGGGTTGGCATCCAGGTACTCCTCGCGGTCCTTCCACTTCTGCGCCTCGGCCAGCTCCTGGGCGCGGGCGTTCATCTTCTTCTCCAGGTCCTGGATCTTGCGAGCATTACGGACGGGGTCCTCGGCAATCAGGCGAGCACGCTCCCTCTCCATATCACGGAACAGACTGTCGTCGTCCAGTGGTATATCTTCCAGCGGAACGCCGCTGATGTGCGAAGGCAGGAAGTTCTTTCTGTCGTCGGCTAGCTTCTGCTTAGCGAGCTCATGCACGTAGTCGTTCATGTCCTTCTCCAGCGCGGCGATCTTGCCGGCATTGCGGACAGGGTCCTTCAGCAGCTCGCGGCGTCTCTCCTCCATCTCGAGGAACTTGGGGTCCTCATCGAGGCCCAGCTCCCGTAGGGGAACACCCTCGGGGTTGGCATCCAGGTACTCCTCGCGGTCCTTCCACTTCTGCGCCTCGGCCAGCTCCTGGGCGCGGGCGTTCATCTTCTTCTCCAGGTCCTGGATCTTGCGAGCATTACGGACGGGGTCCTCGGCAATCAGGCGAGCACGCTCCCTCTCCATATCACGGAACAGACTGTCGTCGTCCAGTGGTATATCTTCCAGCGGAACGCCGCTGATGTGCGAAGGCAGGAAGTTCTTTCTGTCGTCGGCTAGCTTCTGCTTAGCGAGCTCATGCACGTAGTCGTTCATGTCCTTCTCCAGCGCGGCAATCTTGCCGGCATTGCGGACAGGGTCCTTCAGCAGCTCGCGGCGCCTCTCCTCCATCTCGAGGAACTTGGGGTCCTCATCAAGGCCCAGCTCCCGTAGGGGAACACCCTCGGGGTTGGCATCCAGGTACTCCTCGCGGTCCTTCCACTTCTCCTCTTCAGCAAGCTCACGAGCACGCTCACGCATCTTCTCCTCAATGGCAGCTATCTCGCGAGCGTTCTTCTTAGGATCCTTCATGAGTTCACGCCACTTCGCCTCAAGAGATGCGAACTCGGGGTCGTTCAAGAGCACTTCCGGATCCACAGGGGCAGAAGCAAGACCGCGGTCCTTGCTCATGATGCCGCCAAGCTCATCAGCCTTCTTCTGCTTAGCGAGCTCATGCACGTAGTCGTTCATGTCCTTCTCCAGCGCGGCAATCTTGCCGGCATTGCGGACAGGGTCCTTCAGCAGCTCGCGGCGTCTCTCCTCCATCTCGAGGAACTTGGGGTCCTCATCGAGGCCCAGCTCCCGTAGGGGAACACCCTCGGGGTTGGCATCCAGGTACTCCTCACGGTCCTTCCACTTCTGCGCCTCGGCCAGCTCCTGGGCGCGGGCGTTCATCTTCTTCTCCAGGTCCTGGATCTTGCGAGCATTACGGACGGGGTCCTCGGCAATCAGGCGAGCACGCTCCCTCTCCATATCACGGAACAGACTGTCGTCGTCCAGTGGTATATCTTCCAGCGGAACGCCGCTGATGTGCGAAGGCAGGAAGTTCTTTCTGTCGTCGGCTAGCTTCTGCTTAGCGAGCTCATGCACGTAGTCGTTCATGTCCTTCTCCAGCGCGGCAATCTTGCCGGCGTTACGGACAGGGTCCTTCAGCAGCTCGCGGCGTCTCTCCTCCATCTCGAGGAACTTGGGGTCCTCATCGAGGCCCAGCTCCCGTAGGGGAACACCCTCGGGGTTGGCATCCAGGTACTCCTCGCGGTCCTTCCACTTCTGCGCCTCGGCCAGCTCCTGGGCGCGGGCGTTCATCTTCTTCTCCAGGTCCTGGATCTTGCGAGCATTACGGACGGGGTCCTCGGCAATCAGGCGAGCACGCTCCCTCTCCATATCACGGAACAGACTGTCGTCGTCCAGTGGTATATCTTCCAGCGGAACGCCGCTGATGTGCGAAGGCAGGAAGTTCTTTCTGTCGTCGGCTAGCTTCTGCTTAGCGAGCTCATGCACGTAGTCGTTCATGTCCTTCTCCAGCGCGGCAATCTTGCCGGCGTTACGGACAGGGTCCTTCAGCAGCTCGCGGCGTCTCTCCTCCATCTCGAGGAACTTGGGGTCCTCATCAAGGCCCAGCTCCCGTAGGGGAACACCCTCGGGGTTGGCATCCAGGTACTCCTCGCGGTCCTTCCACTTCTCCTCTTCAGCAAGCTCACGAGCACGCTCACGCATCTTCTCCTCAATGGCAGCTATCTCGCGAGCGTTCTTCTTAGGGATCCTTCATGAGTTCACGCCACTTCGCCTCAAGAGATGCGAACTCGGGGTCGTTCAAGAGCACTTCCGGATCCACAGGGGCAGAAGCAAGACCGCGGTCCTTGCTCATGATGCCGCCAAGCTCATCAGCCTTCTTCTGCTTAGCGAGCTCATGCACGTAGTCGTTCATGTCCTTCTCCAGCGCGGCAATCTTGCCGGCATTGCGGACAGGGTCCTTCAGCAGCTCGCGGCGTCTCTCCTCCATCTCGAGGAACTTGGGGTCCTCATCAAGGCCCAGCTCCCGTAGGGGAACACCCTCGGGGTTGGCATCCAGGTACTCCTCGCGGTCCTTCCACTTCTCCTCTTCAGCAAGCTCACGAGCACGCTCACGCATCTTCTCCTCAATGGCAGCTGGATCTCGCGAGCGTTCTTCTTAGGGATCCTCGAATCATGAGTTCACGCCACTTCGCCTCAAGAGATGCGAACTCGGGGTCGTTCAAGAGCATATCTTCCAGCGGATCGCACAGAGGGCAGAAGGCAAGACCGCGGTCCTTGCTCATGATGCCGCCAAGCTCATCAGCCTTCTTCTGCTTAGCGAGCTCATGCACGTAGTCGTTCATGTCCTTCTCCAGCGCGGCAATCTTGCCGGCATTGCGGACAGGGTCCTTCAGCAGCTCGCGGCGTCTCTCCTCCATCTCGAGGAACTTGGGGTCCTCATCAAGGCCCAGCTCCCGTAGGGGAACACCCTCGGGGTTGGCATCCAGGTACTCCTCACGGTCCTTCCACTTCTGCGCCTCGGCCAGCTCCTGGGCGCGGGCGTTCATCTTCTTCTCCAGGTCCTGGATCTTGCGAGCATTACGGACGGGGTCCTCGGCAATCAGGCGAGCACGCTCCCTCTCCATATCACGGAACAGACTGTCGTCGTCCAGTGGTATATCTTCCAGCGGAACGCCGCTGATGTGCGAAGGCAGGAAGTTCTTTCTGTCGTCGGCTAGCTTCTGCTTAGCGAGCTCATGCACGTAGTCGTTCATGTCCTTCTCCAGCGCGGCGATCTTGCCGGCGTTACGGACAGGGTCCTTCAGCAGCTCGCGGCGTCTCTCCTCCATCTCGAGGAACTTGGGGTCCTCATCAAGGCCCAGCTCCCGTAGGGGAACACCCTCGGGGTTGGCATCCAGGTACTCCTCACGGTCCTTCCACTTCTCCTCTTCAGCAAGCTCACGAGCACGCTCACGCATCTTCTCCTCAATGGCAGCTGATCTCGCGAGCGTTCTTCTTAGGGATCCTGGAATCATGAGTTCACGCCACTTCGCCATCAAGAGATGCGAACTCGGGGTCGTTCAAGAGCAATCTTCCAGCGGATCCACAGGGGCAGAAGCAAGACCGCGGTCCTTGCTCATGATGCCGCCAAGCTCATCAGCCTTCTTCTGCTTAGCAAGCTCATGCACGTAGTCGTTCATGTCCTTCTCCAGCGCGGCAATCTTGCCGGCGTTACGGACAGGGTCCTTCAGCAGCTCGCGGCGTCTCTCCTCCATCTCGAGGAACTTGGGGTCCTCATCGAGGCCCAGCTCCCGTAGGGGAACACCCTCGGGGTTGGCATCCAGGTACTCCTCACGGTCCTTCCACTTCTGCGCCTCGGCCAGCTCCTGGGCGCGGGCGTTCATCTTCTTCTCCAGGTCCTGGATCTTGCGAGCATTACGGACGGGGTCCTCGGCAATCAGGCGAGCACGCTCCCTCTCCATATCACGGAACAGACTGTCGTCGTCCAGTGGTATATCTTCCAGCGGAACGCCGCTGATGTGCGAAGGCAGGAAGTTCTTTCTGTCGTCGGCTAGCTTCTGCTTAGCGAGCTCATGCACGTAGTCGTTCATGTCCTTCTCCAGCGCGGCAATCTTGCCGGCATTGCGGACAGGGTCCTTCAGCAGCTCGCGGCGCCTCTCCTCCATCTCGAGGAACTTGGGGTCCTCATCAAGGCCCAGCTCCCGTAGGGGAACACCCTCGGGGTTGGCATCCAGGTACTCCTCGCGGTCCTTCCACTTCTCCTCTTCAGCAAGCTCACGAGCACGCTCACGCATCTTCTCCTCAATGGCAGCTATCTCGCGAGCGTTCTTCTTAGGATCCTTCATGAGTTCACGCCACTTCGCCTCAAGAGATGCGAACTCGGGGTCGTTCAAGAGCACTTCCGGATCCACAGGGGCAGAAGCAAGACCGCGGTCCTTGCTCATGATGCCGCCAAGCTCATCAGCCTTCTTCTGCTTAGCGAGCTCATGCACGTAGTCGTTCATGTCCTTCTCCAGCGCGGCAATCTTGCCGGCATTGCGGACAGGGTCCTTCAGCAGCTCGCGGCGTCTCTCCTCCATCTCGAGGAACTTGGGGTCCTCATCAAGGCCCAGCTCCCGTAGGGGAACACCCTCGGGGTTGGCATCCAGGTACTCCTCGCGGTCCTTCCACTTCTGCGCCTCGGCCAGCTCCTGGGCGCGGGCGTTCATCTTCTTCTCCAGGTCCTGGATCTTGCGAGCATTACGGACGGGGTCCTCGGCAATCAGGCGAGCACGCTCCCTCTCCATATCACGGAACAGACTGTCGTCGTCCAGTGGTATATCTTCCAGCGGAACGCCGCTGATGTGCGAAGGCAGGAAGTTCTTTCTGTCGTCGGCTAGCTTCTGCGTAGCGAGCTCATGCACGTAGTCGTTCATGTCCTTCTCCAGCGCGGCAATCTTGCCGGCGTTACGGACAGGGTCCTTCAGCAGCTCGCGGCGTCTCTCCTCCATCTCGAGGAACTTGGGGTCCTCATCAAGGCCCAGCTCCCGTAGGGGAACACCCTCGGGGTTGGCATCCAGGTACTCCTCGCGGTCCTTCCACTTCTCCTCTTCAGCAAGCTCACGAGCACGCTCACGCATCTTCTCCTCAATGGCAGCTATCTCGCGAGCGTTCTTCTTAGGATCCTTCATGAGCTCACGCCACTTCGCCTCAAGAGATGCGAACTCGGGGTCGTTCAAGAGCACTTCCGGATCCACAGGGGCAGAAGCAAGACCGCGGTCCTTGCTCATGATGCCGCCAAGCTCATCAGCCTTCTTCTGCTTAGCGAGCTCATGCACGTAGTCGTTCATGTCCTTCTCCAGCGCGGCAATCTTGCCGGCATTGCGGACAGGGTCCTTCAGCAGCTCGCGGCGTCTCTCCTCCATCTCGAGGAACTTGGGGTCCTCATCGAGGCCCAGCTCCCGTAGGGGAACACCCTCGGGGTTGGCATCCAGGTACTCCTCGCGGTCCTTCCACTTCTGCGCCTCGGCCAGCTCCTGGGCGCGGGCGTTCATCTTCTTCTCCAGGTCCTGGATCTTGCGAGCATTACGGACGGGGTCCTCGGCAATCAGGCGAGCACGCTCCCTCTCCATATCACGGAACAGACTGTCGTCGTCCAGTGGTATATCTTCCAGCGGAACGCCGCTGATGTGCGAAGGCAGGAAGTTCTTTCTGTCGTCGGCTAGCTTCTGCTTAGCGAGCTCATGCACGTAGTCGTTCATGTCCTTCTCCAGCGCGGCGATCTTGCCGGCGTTACGGACAGGGTCCTTCAGCAGCTCGCGGCGTCTCCCCTCCATCTCGAGGAACTTGGGGTCCTCATCGAGGCCCAGCTCCCGTAGGGGAACACCCTCGGGGTTGGCATCCAGGTACTCCTCGCGGTCCTTCCACTTCTGCGCCTCGGCCAGCTCCTGGGCGCGGGCGTTCATCTTCTTCTCCAGGTCACTGGATCTTGCGAGCATTACGGACGGGGTCCTCGGCAATCAGGCGAGCACGCTCCCTCTCCATATCACGGAACAGACTGTCGTCGTCCAGTGGTATATCTTCCAGCGGAACGCCGCTGATGTGCGAAGGCAGGAAGTTCTTTCTGTCGTCGGCTAGCTTCTGCTTAGCGAGCTCATGCACGTAGTCGTTCATGTCCTTCTCCAGCGCGGCAATCTTGCCGGCGTTACGGACAGGGTCCTTCAGCAGCTCGCGGCGTCTCTCCTCCATCTCGAGGAACTTGGGGTCCTCATCGAGGCCCAGCTCCCGTAGGGGAACACCCTCGGGGTTGGCATCCAGGTACTCCTCACGGTCCTTCCACTTCTGCGCCTCGGCCAGCTCCTGGGCGCGGGCGTTCATCTTCTTCTCCAGGTCCTGGATCTTGCGAGCATTACGGACGGGGTCCTCGGCAATCAGGCGAGCACGCTCCCTCTCCATATCACGGAACAGACTGTCGTCGTCCAGTGGTATATCTTCCAGCGGAACGCCGCTGATGTGCGAAGGCAGGAAGTTCTTTCTGTCGTCGGCTAGCTTCTGCTTAGCGAGCTCATGCACGTAGTCGTTCATGTCCTTCTCCAGCGCGGCGATCTTGCCGGCATTGCGGACAGGGTCCTTCAGCAGCTCGCGGCGTCTCTCCTCCATCTCGAGGAACTTGGGGTCCTCATCAAGGCCCAGCTCCCGTAGGGGAACACCCTCGGGGTTGGCATCCAGGTACTCCTCGCGGTCCTTCCACTTCTCCTCTTCAGCAAGCTCACGAGCACGCTCACGCATCTTCTCCTCAATGGCAGCTATCTCGCGAGCGTTCTTCTTAGGATCCTTCATGAGTTCACGCCACTTCGCCTCAAGAGATGCGAACTCGGGGTCGTTCAAGAGCACTTCCGGATCCACAGGGGCAGAAGCAAGACCGCGGTCCTTGCTCATGATGCCGCCAAGCTCATCAGCCTTCTTCTGCTTAGCGAGCTCATGCACGTAGTCGTTCATGTCCTTCTCCAGCGCGGCGATCTTGCCGGCATTGCGGACAGGGTCCTTCAGCAGCTCGCGGCGTCTCTCCTCCATCTCGAGGAACTTGGGGTCCTCATCGAGGCCCAGCTCCCGTAGGGGAACACCCTCGGGGTTGGCATCCAGGTACTCCTCACGGTCCTTCCACTTCTGCGCCTCGGCCAGCTCCTGGGCGCGGGCGTTCATCTTCTTCTCCAGGTCCTGGATCTTGCGAGCATTACGGACGGGGTCCTCGGCAATCAGGCGAGCACGCTCCCTCTCCATATCACGGAACAGACTGTCGTCGTCCAGTGGTATATCTTCCAGCGGAACGCCGCTGATGTGCGAAGGCAGGAAGTTCTTTCTGTCGTCGGCTAGCTTCTGCTTAGCGAGCTCATGCACGTAGTCGTTCATGTCCTTCTCCAGCGCGGCAATCTTGCCGGCGTTACGGACAGGGTCCTTCAGCAGCTCGCGGCGTCTCTCCTCCATCTCGAGGAACTTGGGGTCCTCATCAAGGCCCAGCTCCCGTAGGGGAACACCCTCGGGGTTGGCATCCAGGTACTCCTCACGGTCCTTCCACTTCTGCTCTTCAGCAAGCTCGCGGGCACGCTCGCGCATCTGAGCTTCAAGTGTGTCAATCTGTTCCTGAACGGTGGGTGCTTGTTGTAGGCCGGATTTATGGCGTGCCTTATAAAGGGCCATAAGTTCAGGAAACCCGTGTTTACCGACTTTACGGTTGATTTCCCCTTCACTATCCTTGGGATTTCTGATTTTGTACACAACGTGCAGACTGGCAATAGACGTTTTCACAACAACTACAGAGGACTGTGGGATGTTCAGTGCGTCAGCCACGCCCTTCTTGAAGCATTCATCAACCTCCCGTGGATAGTTATCCAGAACTAAATCCCAATCTTGTCCTGGAAAGTCCCGCACCAACTCACCAGTTTCATTTTCAGAAACTCGTTCGGCATTCCGTAAGTGTTCTTCCTTTACAGCTAGCTGCTTTGCAGCAAGATCCTTGAGCCGGGCCCTCTCCGTCTCCATTCGCTTAAACTCTTCGTCCTCGTCCAGTTTAATATCATCACGGTCAATGCCGCCGTACTTATCATCCAAAAACATTTCGCGGTCTTTCTTCAGCTTTTCTTTTGCGAGCTCATGCACGTAGTCGTTCATGTCCTTCTCCAGCGCAGCAATCTTGCCGGCATTGCGGACAGGGTCCTTCAGCAGCTCGCGGCGTCTCTCCTCCATCTCGAGGAACTTGGGGTCCTCATCAAGGCCCAGCTCCCGTAGGGGAACACCCTCGGGGTTGGCATCCAGGTACTCCTCGCGGTCCTTCCACTTCTCCTCTTCAGCAAGTTCACGAGCACGCTCACGCATCTTCTCCTCAATGGCAGCTATCTCGCGAGCGTTCTTCTTAGGGTCCTTCATGAGTTCACGCCACTTCGCCTCAAGAGATGCGAACTCGGGGTCGTTCAAGAGCACTTCCGGATCCACAGGGGCAGAAGCAAGACCGCGGTCCTTGCTCATGATGCCGCCAAGCTCATCAGCCTTCTTCTGCTTAGCGAGCTCATGCACGTAGTCGTTCATGTCCTTCTCCAGCGCAGCAATCTTGCCGGCATTACGGACAGGGTCCTTCAGAAGCTCGCGGCGCTCTTCCTCCATGGCAAGGAACTTGGGGTCCTCATCGAGGCCCAGCTCCCGTAGGGGAACACCCTCGGGGTTGGCATCCAGGTACTCCTCACGGTCCTTCCACTTCTGCGCTTCCGCTAGCTCCTGGGCGCGGTCACGTAACTTGCTTTCCAAGTCCTTTATCTTGCGGGCATTACGGACGGGGTCCTCGGCAATCAGACGAGCACGCTCGTTCTCCATGGCACGAAATTCACTATCATCGTTCAAATTAACGTCCTCTCGTGCGATGCCGCTGATAACCGAAGGCAAAAAGTCCTTTCTGTCATCGGCTAACTTCTGCTTGGCAAGCTCATGCACGTAGTCATTCATGTCCTTCTCCAGCGCGGCAATCTTGCCGGCGTTACGGACAGGGTCCTTCAGCAGCTCGCGGCGTCTCTCCTCCATCTCGAGGAACTTGGGGTCCTCATCGAGGCCCAGCTCCCGCAGGGGAACACCCTCGGGGTTGGCATCCAGGTACTCCTCACGGTCCTTCCATTTCTGCTCCTCAGCAAGCTCACGTGCGCGATCACGCATCTTTTGCTCCAAGTTGGAGATACGCCTCCTATTCGCAACTGCGTCAGCCTTTACTAGAGCGTGTCTCTCCTGCTCATAAGCGACGAACTCGGGATCACCTGAAAGGTTCAACAAGCCAACATCGATACCGTCGCTCAAGCCGAGCAACTCCTCCCGTTCTTCTTCGTTAAACTTTTTGGCCTTTTGAGTCACGTAGTCGTTCATGTCCTTCTCCAGCGCGGCAATCTTGTCGGCATTGCGGACAGGGTCCTTCAGCAGCTCGCGGCGTCTCTCCTCCATCTCGAGGAACTTGGGATCCTCATCGAGGCCCAGCTCCCGCAGGGGAACACCCTCGGGGTTGGCATCCAGGTACTCCTCACGGTCCTTCCACTTCTGCTCCTCAGCAAGCTCACGAGCACGCTCACGCATCTTCTCCTCAATGGCAGCAATAGCACGAGCGTTCTTCTTAGGGTCCTTCATAAGCTCTCGCCACTCCGCCTCGAGGGCGGCAAATTCTGGATCATTCATCAATACTTCGGCATCCACAGGGGCGGAAGCAAGACCGCGGTCCTTGCTCATGATGCCGCCAAGCTCATCAGCCTTCTTCTGCTTAGCGAGCTCATGCACGTAGTCGTTCATGTCCTTCTCCAGCGCAGCAATCTTGCCGGCATTACGGACAGGGTCCTTCAGCAGCTCGCGGCGCTCTTCCTCCATGTCGAGGAACTTGGGGTCCTCATCGAGGCCCAGCTCCCGTAGGGGAATACCCTCAGGGTTGGCATCCAGGTACTCCTCGCGGTCCTTCCACTTCTGCGCCTCGGCCAGCTCCTGGGCGCGGTCACGTAACTTGCTTTCCAAGTCCTTTATCTTGCGGGCATTACGGACGGGGTCCTCGGCAATCAGACGAGCACGCTCGTTCTCCATGGCACGAAATTCACTATCATCGTTCAAATTAACGTCCTCTCGTGCAATGCCGCTGATAACCGAAGGCAAAAAGTCCTTTCTGTCGTCGGCTAGCTTCTGCTTAGCGAGCTCATGCACGTAGTCGTTCATGTCCTTCTCCAGCGCGGCAATCTTGCCGGCATTGCGGACAGGGTCCTTCAGAAGCTCGCGGCGCTCTTCCTCCATGGCAAGGAACTTAGGGTCCTCATCGAGGCCCAGCTCCCGTAGGGGAACACCCTCGGGGTTGGCATCCAGGTACTCCTCACGGTCCTTCCACTTCTCCTCTTCAGCAAGTTCACGAGCACGCTCACGCATCTTCTCCTCAATGGCAGCAATAGCACGAGCGTTCTTCTTAGGGTCCTTCATAAGCTCTCGCCACTCCGCCTCAAGGGCGGCAAATTCTGGATCATTCATCAATACTTCGGCATCCACAGGGGCAGAAGCAAGACCGCGGTCCTTGCTCATGATGCCGCCAAGCTCATCAGCCTTCTTCTGCTTAGCGAGCTCATGCACGTAGTCGTTCATGTCCTTCTCCAGCGCAGCAATCTTGCCGGCATTACGGACAGGGTCCTTCAGCAGCTCGCGGCGCTCTTCCTCCATCTCGAGGAACTTGGGGTCCTCATCGAGGCCCAGCTCCCGTAGGGGAATACCCTCAGGGTTGGCATCCAGGTACTCCTCGCGGTCCTTCCACTTCTGCGCCTCGGCCAGCTCCTGGGCGCGGTCACGTAACTTGCTTTCCAAGTCCTTTATCTTGCGGGCATTACGGACGGGGTCCTCGGCAATCAGACGAGCACGCTCGTTCTCCATGGCACGAAATTCACTATCATCGTTCAAATTAACGTCCTCTCGTGCAATGCCGCTGATAACCGAAGGCAAAAAGTCCTTTCTGTCGTCGGCTAGCTTCTGCTTAGCGAGCTCATGCACGTAGTCGTTCATGTCCTTCTCCAGCGCGGCAATCTTGCCGGCATTGCGGACAGGGTCCTTCAGAAGCTCGCGGCGCTCTTCCTCCATGGCAAGGAACTTAGGGTCCTCATCGAGGCCCAGCTCCCGTAGGGGAACACCCTCGGGGTTGGCATCCAGGTACTCCTCACGGTCCTTCCACTTCTCCTCTTCAGCAAGTTCACGAGCACGCTCACGCATCTTCTCCTCAATGGCAGCAATAGCACGAGCGTTCTTCTTAGGGTCCTTCATAAGCTCTCGCCACTCCGCCTCAAGGGCGGCAAATTCTGGATCATTCATCAATACTTCGGCATCCACAGGGGCAGAAGCAAGACCGCGGTCCTTGCTCATGATGCCGCCAAGCTCATCAGCCTTCTTCTGCTTAGCAAGCTCATGCACGTAGTCGTTCATGTCCTTCTCCAGCGCAGCAATCTTGCCGGCATTACGGACAGGGTCCTTCAGAAGCTCGCGGCGCTCTTCCTCCATGGCAAGGAACTTGGGGTCCTCATCGAGGCCCAGCTCCCGTAGGGGAATACCCTCAGGGTTGGCATCCAGGTACTCCTCGCGGTCCTTCCACTTCTGCGCCTCGGCCAGCTCCTGGGCGCGGTCACGTAACTTGCTTTCCAAGTCCTTTATCTTGCGGGCATTACGGACGGGGTCCTCGGCAATCAGACGAGCACGCTCGTTCTCCATGGCACGAAATTCACTATCATCGTTCAAATTAACGTCCTCTCGTGCAATGCCGCTGATAACCGAAGGCAAAAAGTCCTTTCTGTCGTCGGCTAGCTTCTGCTTAGCGAGCTCATGCACGTAGTCGTTCATGTCCTTCTCCAGCGCGGCAATCTTGCCGGCATTGCGGACAGGGTCCTTCAGAAGCTCGCGGCGCTCTTCCTCCATGGCAAGGAACTTAGGGTCCTCATCGAGGCCCAGCTCCCGTAGGGGAATACCCTCAGGGTTGGCATCCAGGTACTCCTCACGGTCCTTCCATTTTTGCTCTTCAGCAAGCTCGCGGGCACGCTCACGCATCTTCTCCTCAATGGCAGCTATCGCACGGGCATTTTTGACGGGGTCCTTCATAAGTTCACGCCTTTGCGCCTCGAGAGAGATGAACTCAGGGTCATTGTTAAGTACATCAGCGTCTACCAGCGGCGACGTGAGACCACGATCCCTGTTGATGATAGCATTGAGCTCATCAGCCTTCTTCTCCTTAGCAAGCTCATGCACGTAGTCGTTCATGTCCTTCTCCAGCGCGGCAATCTTGCCGGCATTGCGGACAGGATCCTTCAGAAGCTCGCGGCGCTCTTCCTCCATGGCAAGGAACTTGGGGTCCTCATCGAGGCCCAGCTCCCGTAGGGGAATACCCTCAGGGTTGGTATCCAGGTACTCCTCGCGGTCCTTCCACTTCTGCGCTTCCGCTAGCTCGCGGGCACGCTCGCGCATCTGAGCTTCAAGTGTGTCAATCTGTTCCTGAACGGTGGGTGCTTGTTGTTGGCCGGACTGAAGACGTGCCTTATAAAGGGCCATAAGTTCAGGAAACCCGTGTTTACCGACTTTACGGTTGATTTCCCTCTCGTCTTCATCGGGATTTCTGATTTTGTACACAACGTGCAGACTGGCAATAGACGTTTTCACAACAACTACAGAGGACTGTGGGATGTTCAGTGCGTCAGCCACGCCCTTCTTGAAGCATTCATCAACCTCTCGTGGATAGTTATCCAGAACTAAATCCCAATCTTGTCCTGGAAAGTCCCGCACCAACTCACCAGTTTCATTTTCAGAAACTCGTTCGGCATTCCGTAAGTGTTCTTCCTTTACAGCTAGCTGCTTTGCAGCAAGATTCTTGAGCCGGGCCCTCTCCGTCTCCATTCGCTTAAACTCTTCGTCCTCGTCCAGTTTAATATCATCACGGTCAATGCCGCCGTACTTATCATCCAAAAACATTTCGCGGTCTTTCTTCAGCTTTTCTTTTGCGAGCTCATGCACGTAGTCGTTCATGTCCTTCTCCAGCGCAGCAATCTTGCCGGCATTGCGGACAGGGTCCTTCAGCAGCTCGCGGCGCTCTTCCTCCATGGCAAGGAACTTGGGGTCCTCATCAAGACCAAGTGCGCTTAACGGAACACCCTCAGGGTTTTCACCGAGTAAGTCCGCGCGGTCCTTCCACTTCTGCTCTTCAGCAAGCTCGCGAGCACGTTCGCGCATCTGCTCTTCTATAGCTGCTATCGCATCTGCATTCTTCTTAGGGTCCTTCATAAGCTCTCGCCACTCCGCCTCGAGAGCGGCAAATTCTGGATCGTTCATCAACACTTCGGGATCTACACCCGCTGACGCAAGGTCACGGTCTTTGCCTAAAATGCCATCCAAGGCATCGGCCTTCTTCTGCTTAGCGAGCTCCTCAACGTAGTCGTTCATGTCCTTCTCCAGCGCGGCAATCTTGCCGGCATTGCGGACAGGGTCCTTCAGCAGCTCGCGGCGCTCTTCCTCCATGGCAAGGAACTTGGGGTCCTCATCAAGGCCCAGCTCCCGTAGGGGAATACCCTCAGGGTTGGCATTCAGGTACTCCTCGCGGTCCTTCCACTTCTGCTCTTCCGCAAGCTCGCGAGCACGTTCGCGCATCTGCTCTTCTATAGCGGCTATCGCATCTGCATTCTTTACAGGATCCTTCATAAGCTCATGCCATTTCGCCTCAAGAGCGGCAAATTCGGGGTCATTATTTAAGGCTTCCGATCCCACTTCTTCCACGATGTCTTCCCCAAGAATTTCATTACGCTCCTCTTCAAGTTGCTCACTGGCGAGAGCGGTTATGCGATCGTTTAACTTCTGCTGTAGGTCTTTTGCTTTTGCGGTTTGAACTTTGGGGGACTTTCTTTCGTTGCCAAGCTCCTCCATCATAGCATTGATCTCTTGATTATTTTGCAAACCCTTTATGCTAGACAGGGGAATGCCGCATGGCGCCTTTTCGAGTTGCGGAATTCTTCTCACCAGTTCCTCTTCGGCCAGTTGTTCGGCCCTCGCTTGCAATTTCCCCTCAATAGCCGCAATAGCCGCCTCGTCAGCGTTGTTTTTCTTTGCATCGCGTAACTCCTGTTCGAGTTCCTTAAACTCTGCGTCGTTGTCCAGTCCCAATTCATCTCGGGGTATACCCAAAATTTCGGACGGAATAATGGCCCTCGTATCACTCTCTCTTTGTTTGGCGAGTTCAGTCGCTCTCTTCATCAGGGCCTCTTGAAGATCCCTAATTTGTTCTCTGTGCTTCACCGGGTCTTCCTGAATAAGGGCCATCATTTTTCGTTCCATCTCAACAAATGGTGCATCGCTGTCTAAAGAGAGCTCTCCCGGGCTAATCGGCAAGTTTTTGGTATACTTTGGCCGTAAATTGTCCTTATACTGTTTAGCGAGCTCGTGTGCTCTTTCGTTCAACTTATCTTCAACAGCGGCGAGTGCCCGGATGTCCGGATTAGACATTCCGAGTATGTCAGCTCTCTGTGACTCAAGGTTCTGGAAGACAGGGTCGGTATCCAGTGGCAGTAACTCCACCGGTACACCCTCGGGAAAGGGGTCCAAATAGTCACGATTCATCGCCGACTTTTTGGCAAGCTCCGCCGCTCGATCGTTGAGACTCTTTTCCACGCTTTGGATGGCATTTTTATTACGAGACGGATCCTGCTTGAGGTGGGCACGCTTGCTCTCTAGTTCATCAAATCGCTCATCAGTGTCCAAGGGCAGATCTTCTCTGCGAATTCCGTAGTAAGTAGGTTTCATGTAACTTGACCGGTCGTCGGCATTCACCTGTTTACCTTTTTGCTGCGCCGCCTCGTTCAGGTCCTCCTCAATTTCCTTTGCGCGTTCCTTGTTCGCCGGAGTAGGATCCGAAAGTAAGTCTCGTCTTTCCCTCTCTTTCGCCAAAAAATCGTCGTCGTCGTTTAGGGGTAGGGCACTAAAGGCATTTCCGTGAAACTCGCCTCCGAGGTAGCCCGGCCGCTGCTCCGCCAGAAACTCTTTGGCCATTTCTTTCGCCATGTCATTCAGGTCTTGCTCTGTTTTCGCGATAGCTGCTCTGTTTTTTGAGGGATCCTTTACTAGATCTTGTCTGTGGGCCTCTAGTCGGACGAAGCTTTCATTGTCGTCCAAGGGAAGCTCTCGGTTGGCGACGTGTAAATGTTCGGGGTCGAGATAGGCTTCGCGACCGTCGGACAACTTTTTGCGAGCCAGCTCCTCTGCCCTTTTGTTGAGTGCCGCATTCAGTTTGGAGATAGCGCGGGTGTCCTCCGGATCCTGTTGACGAAGCTTTAGTCGTTCAATCTCCTTTTCGTGGAACTCTGGGTCGTTATCCAGGTTCAGTTCTTGGTAGGGAACTCCCAAGGGCATGGGATTTAGAAACAACAAGCGCTCTTCATTCTTGAGGTCGCTTGCTAGCTCGTGGGCACGTGCATTCAGTTTCTCCTGCAAGTCCTTAATCACCTGGGCCTTCGCGGAATCCTTGATTGCCTTTCGTAATTTGTCCTCCAGCTCGCTAAATTGTACATCCTCATTAAGAGGCAACAACTCGATCGGGACACCTTCAGGCTCAGAATCCAGAAACCGCCGTTCGTCGTCGTGCATCTGCTTCGCCATTTCCTCCGCGATACGATGCATGCCGGTTTCGAGCGATTGGATTTTGGACGCATTTTTAACCGGGTCTTTCAGCAACTGCGCCCGCTCCGCCGCCTTTTGGACAAACTCATCGTTGTTTTCGACCGGAATATCTTTGACCGGGATGCCAAGGTACTCTTCTTTCAAGAATGACTGGGCCACGAGGTCTTCGTGGGTGAGCGTCGGTTCGGCCTCCGTCGCTGGTGTCTGTCCGGCAGGTGTGTAGTGCGCTGCCTCGGAAGCGCGTTCGTGGACGGCTTCCAGATTGGTCGCCTCCGGTAACGTCACGTAACGGTCGTTGTCAAACTTTACCTCTGCATCTCGGACCTCACTTGACTCAAAAAATTCAGGTGCATCCTCCGGTGTGTCCGTTATGCGTACATGAGCCGATTCGCTGCAAACAATCTCCACTCGGCACGGCACACTTCCTTCCGCTCGGGGGCATGTGATGGAAAGTGCATAACGGCCAGCTTTCGGCAACGCCGCAACAAGACCAGTTTCTCTGAAATTGGTGGCGGCCACGACTCCCGCTATCCTGTCGTCCTTCTCGTCATAAATGTACATTCCAAGAAAATCTTCCGTCATGGCATCCGAAACACCGGGGACCTTCGACGGCTTTAATTGAGACAGCAGAATGTGTGCCTCGGAAGGCTGGTCAATAATAAAGTCAACCCTGTCCTTGCCCTTGGGTTCAAGCGTCACGTGGGCGACGGCGGGCAATTTCCTCGCTACCTGGACAGTGAGTCGGCGTATACTGACAGCGCTCTGGTCTTGCTTCTTCTTGTACCAGTACGAAAGCAAAAATATGCCCATCTCGTGGTGCATCGCACTTGGTACCAAGTAGCACAACGAGCTTGGTGGAATAAGGACAGTGTTGGCCACTTCCCTCGCGTTCACGAAAAGACCCTTGTGTACCATCTGATGGCTGTTTCCTGTCACAAGATAGGTTGGGATAGAATTGTTTTCAATACTCTGGGACAGGACCAGCCCACATTGAATGTAATTCGGTTCGTGATCGGGTAAGGTGTGCAAAATGTGTCGCTGATCCGGCTGGCGTATCATGGCGATTATTTCGGTAGGCTCCTTGGAAGTATTCTTGACAACATAGAGTGGATTCTCTCTCCAAGAGACCATGGTCGGGTTGCCACCGTTGGTATCTTCTCCCCACTCGCTGTTAAAGTGCCAACTTGGCTCCACCACGTCCTTCAGGTGGGCCTGATGCATATTGAGGAAGGTCTGACAGAACAGGTCAACCGGCATGTATATTTCGTTTTGGCGCTCTGGTGTGCAGAGCTTCAGTAAACCTTGTGTCCACCGCCTGTCGGACTTACTCATGGGACCCGTGTAGACGGAATCCACAAAAGGATTGTGCAGCTTGACGATGATATCGGACAGCGAGGAGGGGTTTTTACTCTCCGAAATAAACTCCAACACGCCATACCCCTGATCCTCGTTCAAACCGAGTTGCTCCGACCTTCCTGTTAAACTTAACCCAGCAATCGCGGTCGTCTTTAGGGCCTCGTTCAGCGCAATCCAGTACTGTGGGTTGTCGATTGCATGACCCGCCGACTTTGCCAAGTCCCGGTTGAGAGGGATGCTCACAACTGCACAGCCTGTAAAATCGTGGTAAATCTCCTGTAGAGTGCAACCCTCCAAGTTCTGATACAAGGTATAGAATTTGGCGTAAGCCTTTTCTAATAGTAATGGCCACCAGTGGTGCGTAGGGGATCTGCAGAAATACGTTTTATCGCCCAGCATTGGAATACGGTCATCAATCTCAACCTTGACCCATTGTCCGTAGCGATTAAACTGAAACGTATATCGTCCATCCCTGCGTGGTTTTTTAGAAACAAACACGTTCTGGATGACGTCGGGGTGATGCTGGACCAGCGTAGCGAACGCGGACAAGCAGCAGCACTCGTAGTGTTCACCTTGCGAAAACTGCTCACACGATAGTTGCGGTGGTAACAACGGTTTGTCCTTGCCTTCTGGATAAAGGTCAGAGATGTGGACCCACGGGTCACTTGTTATATCCTTGTTGTCGAGTAAAAACTTCTTGTCTTCAAACGGCACATTACTGTCGGGCACTTCGGTTACTTTGCTCGCTGGTAAGTTTATCGGGTCGTAGTCGATGCGAGCGGCCTTCTTCTGGTGGCCCTCGCCCTCTTCGACATCCTCGTCCTCATCGGGAAGTGCGGCGGCATCTGCCGGGGTGTCTACTTGGCGAGCCTTGCACTTTTTGGATGTAACGATGGTGACCTCCGCCGGGACGTCTCCGCTACCTCGAGGGCAGGTGACGGAAATCGCGTAGCGGCCGCTGTTGGGCAAATGGTGAATGATACTTGTTTCACGATAGTTTGTGGCCGCGTGAACTCCACTGATTTTCCTGTCCATATCGTTGTACAAGTACATACCCATGAAATCCTGCGCCATGGCGTCGCCCCCTGTCTTGGGGCTCTTGTACGGTTTCTTTTGGTGTAGAAGTATGTGCACGTCTGTTTCGGAGTCAACGTAGAAGTCAATACGATCCTTGGTTCTCATTTGCAACTCCACAGACACGGTAATTGGGGCTTCCCAGTTCATCTCTGGCAGATCCAGCTTCCGCAGGGTGATGCTGCTGTAATCTTCGTTTGACATGCGATAAACAGCCAATGTGAACTGGGCCTCCACTCCACGATCCATACACGAGGGGACCAAGTAGCACAACGAGTTTGGAGGAATAGAAACCGAGTTGGATACCTCTCTTGAATTCAAAAACAAACTCTTGTGAATTGCCTTGTGGTTATTGCCCGTCACCCACTTGGTAGGGATGGGTCGCGGGTAAGTGTACTGCGTTAATACCATACCACACTGCTTGTAGGTTGGGTCGACTTCCGGGCCGAACAGGTGTCTTTGATCGTCCTGCTTGATCACAAACGAGAAGGTCACCGCTTCATGCCCCAGATTGCTGACGTAATAGAGGGGATTCTTACGCCACAAGGAGCTCGTCGGGTTACCTCCCGCTGTCTCACCTTTCCACGCATCATCAAAGTAGGTGGCTTCGTTCAAAATAATTGGCGGCAAAAAGGCCACTTGCATAGAGTTGATTATTTTTAGGAACGTGACCAAGGGCAAAAATATGGAACGGGAATCCGTAACGTCATATTTCGCCTTCAGCTTTGGGGTCCAGATGGAGTCGTTCGGGTTGAGGGGACCCGTGTAGACTTCATCTTCAAATGGATTGAACAAATGGATGACAATATCGTCAATCTGAGAAGATCCTGTGAGGGAAAAGATCTCCAAGATACCATATTGCTGTTCCGTTTGGATTCCCATTTCGTCAAAACCCGAACCTTTTGTAAGAGCAGAGGCAACACACTCCCCGGCGGTGATCTTTCTTGACACTTCGAGCCAAAATGCTCCTTCCGAGACCATGCAATTCGCCGCCTTCGCCAGCTTAACATCCATGGGTATGTTGAGCACGGGAAGACCGGTAAGGTCGTGGAACGTTTCCTGGAGGGTGCATCCTTCAAGGTGGTCATATCCAGTATAAAACTTGGCGTATGCCTTTTCCAACAGAAGGGGCCACCAGTGCTCCGTCGGGGACTGGCAGTACAGCGTATCCCCGCCGACCTGGGCAATGCGGTCGTCGATTTCAACCTTCACCCATTGCTTACCGCGGAAGAATTGGAACGTGTAACGACCGTCCTGGCGGACCTTCTTGGTCACGAAACAGTGGCGGATCACATCTGGGAATCGAACTAGAGTGGATAATGCGGACAGCATAAAACATTCGTAGTGGTAGCCCTGACTAAACTGTTCCCGGGAAAAGGTATCTGGCAGGAGGGGCTGACTTTTACCTTTGGGGTACAGTTGAGCAATCGAAATCCACTCGTCTGCTAGCTCTTCGTTTTTCTTGTGAAACTCTGCATCAAGAAAGACTTGTTTGCTGTCTTCGGGTTCTTTGAATGTAGACATGAGTATACTCGTCGGTACAATGAACAATGAATAAAAACAACAAAAATTAAGCTCTTTTCGAGGGTGTAAAATAAAATAATAAAAAAAAGAGGTTCTACTTTATTGTTATCACAAATAATACTAATACTTAAAAAAAAAAAAAAAACGATGGTTACAGTTACGATGAACGTTAAAACTGCTTTTCTTTTTCTTTCACGTGAAAAACATTAAAAAAAGAGGGAGGGTGAAAACAAAGTAGGCGAAGATAGATAAATCAATGATGAACGCTACTACACAACACAAAAGTGTAAAAAAAAAAAAAAGGAAAACCGAGAAGCCGATGTGTAGCAAAAAAAAAAAAATGAGTTTCTCAATACTCCACAGTGAGTAAAGGTGAGGTCACGCCACTTGAGGTCCCTCTAGCCAACTTACCTGCTGAAAGATTGTTTTCGCTCCTCTTTTAAACAAGGAATATCCTCCGTTTCCCCATCGAATGAATACGGTGTCACGGTCGGTGCCAAACAAAAGGGAATCGCCCTCCATGATTTCGTTTCGTGAAAAACACCGTAAAGGGGTACCACACTCCGGCTTGCCAAAGATACCAAGCTCGTCCTCCCCCGTGCCAGGCGCAGGGGTGAAATAGGACGACGGTGGTAATTCGCACAAGACAGAAGACAGAAGTGATTTGCTCGTCGGGTCTGTGTCGACCATTTGGGTAGGTGGTTCACGAAGAAACATCTCCCCGGTCGAACCTTTAATCTTGGACCACCCCCACACCCACGACCGGCCGTCACGGGTCTGGAGGTGGTACAGGTTAATCAGACGACGGTAAAGGGGGTCGGAGGGGAGGACCACCAGGGCGTATTCCTCCCCCTCAAACGCGTCGTACGCGGTGCCACAGACCTGAACGACACTCCCAAAGGGTATTTCACCCACCACGTCGGCATTTCTATGAGGAAATCTTCTCACTCGGCAGGTTTTAAAAGGGTTATTGGGAGTGAGGGAGTGCCCAACCCCGTCCTCCCCCTCAGACCCTCTGTTGTCCCCCTGCGACAGACCGCATTCAGTCGCACACTGCAAGTCGGCATGATGATTGAGGTAGACCGTCAAGGCACAGCTAAAATCGCGGGACACCGCTTTGCTTCGCTCTTTGGCGTGTTGTAGAATGCCCTCCCTGTCCTCAGGATTTGCGTTGAGGTCAAAGCTACAGTAATTCTCGTAGGAGAGGAATACAATTGCCTCCTGGTGGGGGTAGACATGCAGCTTTTTGACCTCCATCGTATAATAGTCATTGCCGCCGTCCGTTTGCAAGAAACCCAAAACAATCGGAGGTGCTACCAAATTGGTCGTCTCGCGTTGGGGAGAAGTCGTCGCACACCACACCACTATTCTTTTCGTGTCGACTCTCTTCCTACGTGGTTTCAGGTTTACTCCGAGGAAGTCTAAAGTGATTATTTCCTCATTCTTCACAGTAATGTAACTAGATGGGTGAGAAATAATCAAAGATTCAATCATGTGTCTTTGGCACAAGCAAAGCGGTAGACTAACAAAAAAGAAGAGAAACGTAGTGATGTAACCAATAACGAAAAAAAGAGCATACCTACAGTAGTAAAAGATAAATACTTCAATACAAGTAAAATTGAGGGGTAATCGGCCTATTTTGAAGGTTCGCCGCGCGAGCGTATATATATATTAATTGATAGCGAAGAAGAAAAAAAAAAAAAGAAAAAGAAAGTTCCTAAGGTGATAAGTTCAACATATAAGGTTCATATACAGTGATTACACCGTCTCGTTCGTTGTGTCGACTCTCTCTCCGATTGCGACAGGGTTTTTGACATCCTCCACACGCCACTCACCCCCTTTCTTAATTTTGAGTATTTTGTTGTGGTGTCGGATCACCACATCTCGGTGCGTAACGGATATCATCCTAACGTCTAAGCGACGGAGGTTGTTGATGACGTCTTGTTCGGTTTCATCCATCATTGACGTTGCCTCATCCAAAATGACCACCGGGGTGAACTTATTACGGTTCATGCGCAGCACATGAAAGAAAACTCTTGCCATGCTGATTCTTTGCTTTTGGCCGCCGCTGAGACTATTCCAATCGTACGATTCATCCGTCTTGTCGGTGTGGAATCCCATCAGCGCGCTGTCATAGCCGCCGATGACGTGGATGACAGTGCCCGCTCCAGCCAGCTCAATTGCCTTCTCAATGTCTGCGCGGACGGCCCCGCCGTACGCCGGGGGCTTCTCGGGAAAGCACAACTGCTCGTACAGGGTACATTGAGGGGCCATGTAACTGTGCTGTGGGGCCATCAGATAGCGCACCCCCTTGTCCAGCGATAGGGTGCCAGACACAGGGAGCCAAAGGCCAGTCAACATTCTCAACAGAGAGGTCTTACCGCAACCATTTTCGCCGATAATGACCCAGTTTTCATTGCTGTTTATCGTCACATTCATATCCACAAACAGTTGCTGTCCAATCGGAGACTCCAGTGTCACGTTATCCATCTTAATTAGTGGGAAGACGGCTTCGTGCTTAGGGTGAGTCAGCCAGTTGATCTTTGTGTACACGAGAGGCGCCACATCACCCTCCTCCGACGTGGAGGACGGCACCGTCGGATCGGTCTGGCCTTGTCTCTCGTGAATAAACACGCCTTGGGCAATGTTCGACAGCGTTTGGTCGAACTCGGACATTTTGACCGAGAATTCGGTTAAATGAGACAGCTCACGGAAGTTCACAACAAAGTCTTTCACGCTAGCGTTCAAGTCTTCAATCAACTGAATTTCCAAGTACACGTCATCCACAGACCTCGAAAAGAAACTGGCTCGCGAGGTGGCGAACGTCATGGAATACGCCACGATGGTCAGGAAAGTGGTGAACGTTGTTTCCAGCATCTCAAAGTTACCCTTTGCGAGGGCCATATGGTCCAAACTGCGTTTGAGCTTTCTGAGAGAAATGTCGAGGTGGTTCTGCGTGTACTCCCCAGCACCGTGCATCGCAATATTCTCCACGTTTGTCAAGCCGTTGCCCAGCATTCTTCGGTAGTCATCCTCTTTCGATAACAGCACCGCATGAATGTGGCCAAACTGCGGAGACAGCTGTCGCAGAAGTGCCACGGACGCCGTGACAATGGCGCCCATCACCGCCGCCGCCTGGACGCCGGATTGCTGAATGAGGGCCGAGGTCGACGTAAGGCTTTCCAGTCCGGGGAGGATGAAGTAATACGGTAGCTCCGCAAAGTGCTCAGCAAACTCACCACAATACGTCGCAATGACGGTGTCGGCGGCTTCCAGACGGTTATCGAGAACCGTCGCCTGGTAATAGACAAGTTTGTCATAAAACCTCCGTTGGAAAGTGCGGCTTAAACGTTCCCGGTAGCACCCAATCAGCCATGGGCGGATACCTTCAATGGCACCGCTGCACACGCTGGCACAGAGACCCGCGGCTCCCCGTAGGAGAATCGCCTGGATGAAGCGGTGTTGACGAACGGACGGTTTTCCATTTAGCATTGTCGCCAAGACTTTACCATTCATCTTGCTAATGCAAACACGGAGAACTGCCTTGACCGCGAACAACATGATGAAAATGGTGGAGCCGATAAATTCGCGGCAGCGCCAGGTGGGAAGGGCGATCTTGGCAACCCGCATGAAGTGATTATAAATCGAAAAACTGAAAACGGCGTCATCCTCGGTTCGTACATTCTTCATGGTCTTGCCCATCACCTTGAGATAAAAGCGCTGCCAGAACAAGACAAAGAGAAAACCGCACGACGATAGAATCAAAAATACTTTTTGGGACACGGGCAGGGTGTGGACCGCCGATATAGCGGACAACCCCATGGGGGTATTCACGTAAGCAGAGGCCCTTCTTGGCATCCGTGACAAATCAAGCGACAAGAACAACAAATCGAAATACTGTGTGGGTGGGTATGAGACAGGGAAGGGGAGAGAAAGAGAAAGGAGAAGGTTAATCAGTGGGTAAAGTGAACGGTTGTTTCGCTGTTCAATAGACAGCATAGAGTGTGTGGTTCAGTAAATGTTAACTGTATGGGCGTGTGTGTATGTATGAATGTCTAAGGCAACTCTTGAATGGATGGAGAAGAGAAGGACAAGGTGCCCACCGAGCAGTTCCGAGGGGTTGACGGGAGGGACGCGCCGCTGACTGCTGCGTTGCCTTCGTCCTCAAACTCGCCGTCTGGTGCGGCAACCACATCCGACACGGTCGTTTTATTGGGAGCGGAACTGTCGGCTGCTACCCTTCCCCTACTGTTAGGGGTCTTCTTATTCGTCGAGTGGCCGGACCGCTTCTTCGATGAGGGGAGATCCTTCTCATTGACCGCTTTCCTCGCCTCCGCGCCAAGTGGCGACTGACACTTTGCCAGCAGGGAGAGTCTTCTCCGGTTCTCGTACGCGGCGTCGGCGCCACAGCAGTCAAGGTCAAAAAAGCAGAGCCGCTGGGCGCGATTTAAATTTTCTAATGTATTCACTCCTTTGTAGAACTGATCGCTAATCGACGGGAGAAGTTTTGAAAAGTTGAATAGTATCGTCTCTAAATGGAGAGAACTGCTGTCATCGGGTGTGGGATTGTCCTCTGTCGTAGGGGAGTCCCATTTTATCGCAATGTACCTCCAGCACGGCGGAAGTCGGTAATGGGAATCGTGAGAGACTGGCAGACCAATTTTGGCGTCCACGAGGGTATGTCCCACGGACTCGTAACCCTTTTTGTAGTCCATGATCAAATCATACAGCGACGTGAATTTCAGTTCCTTGTACATGAGGCACGTCTTCCGGCTGAGTCCCACGGCGCCGTACTGTGGGCGTCCCTTCACCTGAACGGCCAGCACAATATGCCGGTAGTGCGCTCCGTCCGCCATGGAGCGGAACCCAATTGGTATTCTAGACAGGTGTCGCATCTCTTGGGTAAGGAATAACCCCACGAACGTCGCCTCGAGACAGCGAATCGGTAGTGCGTCGGTTAAGATTTCTTTGCTCGTCAGCAAAATGCTCTGGAGGGAGCGCTGTTTTTCAAGGTTGTAAAACGTGGTGGGTAGATGATTGTAGGAGAGGATGTTGAGTTGTTGCTGTACTGCAAAAAGCTGATCGTAAGGAGACATGGAGGGATCGTAGCACTTCTCGCTCGGTCGTGGGGGGTCTGGCAAGTCTGTTGCGCCCTTGAATGGGTTCGCGCGGCTGACGGCCTCTATCTTTTGCATTTTGGTAGACATACTGGATGGAGCCCGCCACTAGATCATTTACTGCTCTTCATGAAAGGAAAGGAGAAGGAACGCCAGTTGGGATAGCCACAACGCAAACCATAGCAATAACCATAATACACTGGAAGAATGTCGCATATGCAGGCGGGAAATTAAACTTGTTAATCGAATACAATTATGACTTAATAAATAAAAATATAAAAACAAAGAGCGGCTTTTGTCAAAGATACCACTCCAATTTATCACTATCGTGTTCCTTCTTGCGGAACCACTCGTACTCCCCGAACTGCGCATCAAATGTCCCGGACTGAAGGGTCAATAATCTCAGCGTAAACCTGGGCCCCATCTCCTGCAACCGCACCTCGTTAAGGCTGTCGAAAATATAACGATGCGTCCTAAGGAAGATATAGTCACGTTGGTTGTGAAAGGTTGACACTGCGCGGCCGTCATAGTCTCGTTTGGAGGGAAAGAGACACTCCAGCATGCGTGATATGCGCCTTCCCAGGCGGGTGTCAAAATTCTTAAAAATCAGCTCAGGGTAGTGCTCTGTGCGCGGGGCAGGGTCCTCCAGCTGTGAGTGGGCCAAAAAGTTAGACACCCTAAAAGCCGCCGTCGGTCCTTGAGGGAGATGACTAATGATCATGTTGTGGGGCTCCTTCAGTCTGTCCGTCACCACAACGAGGTCTGTGAAGTTACGATTGCTGCAGTACTGCGTGATTTCCGTGAGGGTGTACTTCTTTCTAGGTCTGTAGATCGAGTTCGGGATGAGCCACAGCAGTTCCTTTATTAACTGTTTCGTTCTAAAGCAGGGGTGTTCTCCTGTCGTGAGGAGGACTTTTGGGTTTTCACCCTTCTGAAAGTAACTGGCGAACTCATCGTCCGCCTCGTCATTGACAATTTCATAATCGTAGGCGTCTTCCACCATGGACATATCCGGTTTACGAAGGCGCTCCTTCGTCTTGGGGATCGCCTTTTCCGGAACCTCCTCCCGCCCACTCTTCCTCTCCTTTTCGCGCTTTTCCCGTCTGAATCGCTTTGAATCCTTCTTCTGTTTCAGTATTTCCGTGAAGAGCTGGGATTTTCGGATGGGCTGTCTCGTTGTGCGGTACCGTTCAAGCAGCGCGGGGTCCACCGAGTCGGAGTGTCGCTGCAGTACGTGCTCTCTTTTCGCCCCCGCGGGAGGGGCTCGTTGGCGTGACCGCGCGCCTTTTCCCATTGCTAAAACAAATGTGCTTATTACTTTTTAAAAAGGAAGAAAGGGGGTAGCAGAGAAGAAAGAAATGGGCCGTAGGACAGTGAGTCGATAAGTAAAAAAAAAAAAAAAAACGGCAAAGTGTATTACAAAACGCAGAAATACCCCCACATCGTCCTGCTAACCTCATCGGTTCAATACATACTTTTTCCCCTCGTACTTGGCAATATCTTTCAGCACCAGTGAAAGCATGGAATCAAAGTTTGCTTGTTGGCTGTATTGTCCAAGTTTTGCCTTCAATTCAGCTTTGGTAGATGGCTGAATGACAAGGAGATCAATACACGCCTGCTTCAAATTTCTGGCGGCGTCTCTTCCCCCCGTCGTCACGGGGGCAGCACCGGTGTTGCCGGTTGCGTGGGTTGATTCTTCCCCCACGAATAGCTTCCTTTTATGGTTCAATTCACTTTCGCGACTAGCCTTTTCCCGTCTCCTTTTAAGATCGTCCACGACGTGCTTGTCTCCCTTGAAGCCACCCAAAACCTTCCGCCCATGGAACACGCAGAATAGATTATGGGCCACAGCAGCCCGCACGACGGTCGCCCCTCCATCCACTTCCTCTTCGCTAAACTCCCACGACGACGGGCTGGCGACAGGACTGAGGAACAGTCGTTTGATCATCTCCGAGGCCTGCTCACCCTCCACTCGATGGAGGAAAAGGGGAGCGGGGCGCAGAGAAGATGACATGCTGGCCTTCGCCTCGGCGGTAAGGGTTTCTTTTCCGCAAAGGACCCCATTAAAGGCGGGTCGTGGGATCACTGTGACGTACACCCCCGAGCTAACCCTCAGTCTCCGGCCGTCTTTGGCCGCCAGCTCGGCTTCCCGCAGCAATGTGTCCTCCTCCCAGTTGCACGTACGGAGGAAATCTTCCACACTAAAGAATAATCCCGGGCCGCTGGACAAGACGGACTCCTTATGTAGTCGGACCAACCTTCTCCATTCCGCGTTCAGGTGCTCGGGGGTGGAATCTCCCGGCGGGGGGACCAGATGGCCTAACACACCAAAAAGCACTTTTGTAGGTAGTTTCATCTTGAGGATGTCGGAAACGTCCAGCAGCCGATTGTTGGTCTGCAGCAGCAACGCGGAATCCTGAATCGGAACCCCTGATCGAGTAAGATGATGCGATTCCTCGTCCATTGTGAAGGCGGAAAATCCATAGTTCACCTGTCGCAGTAGGTGCACCCCCGTCTGGCGGTACTCCTCCTCGACAATGAGCAGTGCCTTCAGGAGGTCGTCGCACGCGCCCTCCTTCTCCTCCAGACGCAGCAGGGAGCAGGATAACTCCACAGCCTCCTTTACCCTGCCAAAGTCTGGCCACAGCTCTAAATCGGACGACACTAAAAAGTCACGCAGCATACTGCACGAGCGCAATGTCTTCTTGGCCCACTCCACATCATTGATGCGTCGCTGCTGGAGTGCGCAGAACGACGCCTCCCTCTCAGAATCCAGCAGCAGTTCTTTTCGCTCATCCACGTCGGGAATACGAATAAAGCGAGTCACATTGCCTTCCTTTACAGTTTCTATAATTTCGTACCCGCCGAACACAGTACTAGATTGAATCGCCTTCGGGACTAGCAGAATGTTATAACTCATTTGCACCAATGATTTCTCCAGCGCCGCTGGGGTTTCTTGAATAGGTTCGCCCTTTGTATCGGCAGAAAAGGAAAGAGGAGGGAGAGAGAAGGGTGGGATGAACGAGCACGAAATGGCGCGTAGTGTTTGCTTAAATAAAAAAAAAGATCGTATAAATACCAAAATCAAGAAAATCACCAGTATCTATGAAATAATCTAGAGGGTAAAAAAAACTGGGAAAAGGGAAATGAAACACGAAAACATACTATCTAAAAATCTATAATGGTAAGAGTAGCTACATCTGTTCGCCTTCTTTTTTTTTTTTTTGTAATGAATTAGCGTCTCTTAGAAATGGAATCTGGAAGGACCAAATTTGACTGCCCTCTGTTGCCGCGGCGCGTGTCTGATATTCCGCCGGCACGGGAGATCATTTCGTCAAACTTTGACGGGCTTGGAAAAGCCGCGTTGAAGAAAACCGCCATCGGGTCGTCGCTCGACACCTTGGGAACAGGGGCGGGGCGGGCACGACGAGTGGTGTTCACGTATGGATCCCTTCTACCAGAGGCAAAAGAACCGCTGGTGTTGGGCGCCGGTTTCTTGGCCGCCTGTTTAGTGCGGGCAGGTGGTTTACGCACAATCGTCTCTTCGCTGTAGTCCTGCGGCAGCTCCTCTTGTAGCTCGTTAAAGTTAGAGAGGGATCGAGTAACCGCCACTTTACGCTTCTTGGGGCGTTGGAGAAGAATAGGCTCGTCACTCTCATCTTCCAGCAGCAATGAATTACCCAACGATGGATTTGCACTCGCCTTTCGACTAGAACTGTTAAAAGACTTTTTAACGGCAGGCGCACGTCGGGTCTTGACGCGAATAGGGCCCTCCTCGTCGTCGTCGTCGGAATCGGAAAAGTTAATCACCACCACGCTCCGCTTGCTCTTGCTCTTCCGCTGCTCACTTAGAATGCTAGACACAATCTTCTCCAGCTTTGCCTTTCGTACCACGGATTCATTGCTGTCATCATCGTCGTCACTAAAGGCGCTCTCGGCCACTATTGGTACAGATCCACGACGATTTCTGCGGGACCGCTTTCGCTTGGAATCAATCGCAGCAAGGGCGGACTGTATCTCGGGATCGGAGTCGTCCTCCAGTTCCTTGTCTACACGCACCTCGGTGTTGGACTTTCCCCTCCTGCGCTTGGTAGGGGTTAAACTCGCCGACGCATCCCGCTTGGCGCTCCTCTTGTCTAGGAGAATATCTTTCGCCCGCTGAAGCGCATCAAGACGCGAGTTCGCCTCCACAAACTTTTCCTCTGCCTTACTGACGGTTTCCTTTTCCTTTTCAATCACGTTCTGGATTTGTCGGCTTTTCTCCTCCCTCTCCAGCTCGTCTTTGGTGCTGAGCACAAACTCCTCCACGAAGCTGTCGTCGTAGAACCCTCGCATCAGCTGCGCCTCCCTTTTTTTGGCGGCCAGTCGCTGTCGGCTGGCGGAACGCCCTCTAACGGGGACGGGAGAAACGCGCTTGGATTTCGAAACGTTCGAGGACGGGTTCGCCGCATTGTGGTCGCTGGTCGTCGATGTGTTTGTTTTCAAAATGGACGCGGGAGGAGGGGACGGACGTCTGTCCGCTGTTGGAGAAACGCGTGTCGATGAGTACGCTGCATTGTAGTGGGGTCGTTCTTCACGGAAGTATTCAGCCTCCCCAAATGTCACACTGCGTCCTTTGGAGAAGACGGGAAGTGGGGAGAGTGTGACGGAATCATCGCCTAGTGCACCTTTCGAGCTCAGACGGGAGTACGACCTTTGGTTCACCGAGAGGGATCCCAACTGACGGCGTGGGATGGGGGACGATTGACGCGAGGTCGGACGACGGCTTGACGATTCGTAGTTCATGGACACTTGCAGAGGTTCAGAACAAAGATATACTTGGGCTAAAAAAAAAAAAAAAGGACAAAAATAAAAATAACTCTATAAGCTGACTAGCGCAAAAGTGAGAAAGAGACGGAGAGAGGGAAAAGTGAGAAAAATGATCTTCTCTCCATGCACAAATGCTGGTCGCATTATAAATGTCCAAAAATCAACGGGCAGACCTATGCTTTTGTACATTCACGTTTTTGATGTTTTCGTTTTTGATGTTTCTCGTTTTTCGTTGGTGTTGTGTTTTTTTTTTTTTTCTTTTGAAGTCTCACAAACCCTAATTTGTCTGCGTGAACTGCTTCACTTCCTCAGACGACGGATAGGATGACTGTGTACCCTTCCTTGTGACGCTGAGTGCAGCACACTTATTCGCAAATTGGCAAGCCTCGAGTAAGCCACAGCCCTTGACGAGGAAGGCGGCCATACAACCAACAAAGCAGTCACCGGCTCCTGTCGTGTCCACCGCCTTCACCCTCTCCGACTGCACGTGGACAGGGGCTTTGCCGTCTTCGGCGAGAAGAAATCCGGCAGAGCCCAGTGTAATGACGACACTCTTCACGCCCAAGTTCTGTAGAGCCTGGGCGGCCTTGATGGCCGACTCTGTAGAGGTCACCTTGATGCCCGTCAGTCCTTCGGCCTCCACTTCATTCGGGCAGAAAAGGGAAACGAACTGGAGAAACGGCTTTATCAATTCAATTTGCTTGGAGGAAGGCGCAGGAGCGGCGTTGAAGACCGTGTAGATGGACCTTTCGCTCGCCGCTTTCAGCATGTCTAAGGTGGTGTCTAGCGGAACTTCATTCTGGCAAATAAGGACTTTCACGCTCGGGGTAAACACCAGATTGTAATTGTCAGTCCGCTGGCGAACGAACGCTGGGGTCAGTTTCAGCGTCGCGTTCGGGCAAATAACGATTTCGTTTTGGGAGGATTTGGTGTCGACAAAAATCAACGCCACCCCGGTGGAATTATTCTTTTCAGCGAACACGTAGGAGGTGTTCACGCCGCTTCGTTGTAGATTATTCAGGTAAAGATGTCCATCGCCGTCGTCACCTACCATCCCCACCATCGCAATGTCGGCGCCCACACGTCCGGCGGCGACCGCCTGATTCGCCCCCTTCCCGCCAAATCCTTTCATGAAGGAAGAGGAGTGCATGGTTTCCCCACCGACTGGCATGTGGTCCACGTATGCAATGTAATCCAGAAAGCAAGAGCCCATCACCACGATGGTCGGCTGGTACGGTTTTACCTGATTCGACACACAAGACACGCGATTCATGTTTTAAATAAGAATGATAGTGATAATACTAAAAACAAAAGGTATGCTTTAGAGGGTGTGAAGCTAAACAAAACCGTACAGGAGAGAATGAGTATGTAAGTATAGGTGTTGCGACTATTTTTTGTGAATGACACCTGTGGTCTGCACGGCAATGTACGGCAAAACTAGCCGGCTCTACTTTTTTTTTTTTTTTTCAGTGTATACTATATATGCAACAGAAATAATAAAATGTAACTAAAACCTACCCCGTCTCAGAGAAATGGACAAGAAAAAGAGGAACAGCACCAGGAACGGGTGAAACACAATCATGTAGCAAAACGTGTAGATTGCCAAGGCGATCACCATGAACCACATACCGAGAAATAGGAAAGCAATTAAGGGGTTTCTCCCGTGCGAACGGAACCCAAAGTACTCCTGTGTAAAGTCTGTATTACCCGCCGTTTGCCTCGACGCCGAACTGCCAAAGTGTACCCTGCCGTCTCGTCCGCGGTGGTGGTTCTTCCAATCCTCTGTGGTTTGGTTCACACTAGCATTCGGGTCGGTGCTCACTGTGCGCCGAACAGTAAAGCGCTCTCCTCTAGGATCGCTGTAGACAACTTCCTCATGTCGGTTGCCATAAGCATCTGTGAATATTTTAGTGGTGGACTGCTCTGTTCTAAAAAAGGGACGGAAAGTTTGCTCCGACGGGTCGAACGACTTTCCCACATTGTGGCCCAATCCGCTGCCACTCCGAATGTTGCCCCGTCGCATTTCCTCTTCAAGATTCCGAAAAATCTGATCCACCCGCATCCCGCCGAATATCTCGCGAAACAGCCGATCGGCCTCCTCCTTGGACATTGCCCTGTACTGTTGCGAGTGGTTGAACCCGTAAGGAGAGCTATAGCCGCTATACGATTGCCCGGTAGGACCTGCAGAGGAACCGCTCGCAAACTGCTGTTGCATGTCGTACTCTTGTCTTTTTTGCTTATTGCCGAGTACGTGATAGGCCGCCGAAATGGATTTGAACTTTTCTTCCGCCCCTGGTTCGTGGTTTCGGTCAGGGTGAAACTGGAGGGCGAGCTTCTTATAGGCACTTTTGATTTCGTCCTGCGTCGCATCTCGCTTCACCCCCAATACCGAGTAATAATTGGTTCCGGTAGAGCAACACCTCGTTTGGGTATACTGTGAGGCATGTAAACCAAATAAGCCACTCGTCACCCGCTGGCCTCTTCGCAGCGTGGGAAAGAAAAGGGAAGGTAACTTTCCATGGCCGGAAGTGGCGTGTAATAAATGCCTTGACAGTCTCATTCTTGTGACTCACCTAGATGTAACGTTCTTTGTTGGGGGAAAAGAAGAAAAAGAAAGTGTCACTGAGGTTACCCCCTAGAGTTCCGGTAGCGACAGAGGGATCTAGGCATTCCAAGAGGGAAAATAACGACTTGCAGTTATGATCTATGTCAAGTTCAACGTCTATAGGGAGAAGAATTCAGAACACACTCTGTCGCACTCTGAGATTCTTTCGAAATGCCGCTTCTTAAGGCAATCGTTGCGATAATTGCAACGTGATTGGGTTTCCTCCACAATGGTGTTGAGACTTCGCTGTCTCTCCTCTATCATTTTGATGGATGTGCTTGCCTTTCTTTCCCAAAGCTCAACACCATCCCTGAACTGCCTCGCCAGTGAGTCTATCTTTTCAATGTTCTCCGTGACATCTCTATTCTCTTCATCCAATGTCGAACGAACACTGTTGAGGAGAAGCTTCAGTTCTACTTCCAGGTCTGACAGAATACGGCTTTTTCCAGTTGTGAGCAATTCGCCCTTCTGTAGGTCAAGCCCGTTCCAGACTTTTTCGATCTCTTTCTCCAGTGGTTCCATATAATTCAGAAGAAAAAGAAAAAAAAACAGTCACTTCAAATAATAATTATTAAAAAAAAAAAAAGAACAGAAGGTAGAGGATGTTTATTTGACTTTAAGCAAAACTGTCATTGTATGGTGTCGTTTTTCGTTTATCCGCATCACATAAATTCGTTGAGTCAAGAAAGAAAAGAATGAAATATAATAAAACCAAGAGGTTTATTGCACCGTCACTTTACTCCAGGACGAGAAAAGTATGTTTCATTAAAATGAACTAATATTATAGAAGGCTGTACCCCTGCGTCGAACCCACGCGATTCCTTCTGTGAGAAAGCAGGTACTCCCGCGCACGGGTGTTTTGGCGGTCATGCAGAGAGGCGTATGTAACGTCCTCGAAGCTGTCTTGCGAGTTGGCGCCGGTGAATGGGGGAGACCAACCGGCAGAGGAAGACGCCACCTCACTTGCCACTTCACTCCCACGGGTGAAGGAGTCCTCCGGCTCACGGGGGGAATAGGAGTACAAGTCCTTGAACACTGCCTTGGAGAGCCCCTCCTTCATACGGCAGGACTGCCCCAAGTCGGTGACCGTTTCGTCAAATGCGGACTGCCGGCAGACAGTGCCGACGCCTTGCAGGTACACCGAATTCTCGACCATAGCAGTAAACAGTCGGTCCAAACTGCCGTCCATCACTGCCGTAAACAGCACAAAGGGTAACGCAGTTAATTCGAAAATATCCCGCAAAACGGCCAAAGCCCTATAGTGCACGTATCGCCGGTCGAAATGGGTAACAAAGCAGCGTGGTGAAACAAACCACCTATCATCGTAGGAATAAATCCATCCGACGAGCTTGTCCAAGTCACCGCGGTAGTTGTACTCTCGTCGTCTGGGGTCTGGTGGCGCCGAGCGCGGATACAGCACCAGCAGCACACTGATCAACCACACCACGTGAGACTTTGATAAAAGACCATAGTTGAGGCCTGTCAAAAACAACAAGGACGAAAATGCACGTGCTGGTCAAACGTCTGACTAGTTTGGTGGCGTTGCTCGATCCGTTGAAGTGAGACAAAATCTCATTAGCCACCTCTAAACCGTCCGCGAGACGAGACTCGTGGAGATGTTCTACCTCATTATAGAGTCGAAACTTCCATCTCGCCCTCGAACTCCATTCACGGTGTAGAAAGGTTCGAAAATTGGTTCGGGCATCCCCCGCGTACGTTGTGGCAGTCCGCAACACCCGGTATACCAGCACGAATAAAAGGAACGCTATATGGAAAGCGCTATACGCCAACACCACCATTTTCACACGAATCAACGTTGTAGAAGAGTATTCAATTTCGTTATAATCATTGAAGAAAAGGTTGAATAATTTCTGACACGCAAGAGGGTGCAAGTACTCCAGGGGGCTGTTTTCTGAAATGACATCCGCTTCGTACATGAGCACCATATAATTGTCCACTTGGAGCAACGACTGTAAAATATTCAGCGGCGTTAGAACTGTGTGAGATTGTCCAAACCTACCTTGTTCATGAGCGTTCATGTACCCGCTGACACGTTCGACGAAATCACTCCACGATATACAGGAAAGGAGCTCGCCCCCGTTCGCGACGGAATCTGCTACCGAAGCGAATCCAAGTACACCAGTATCGTCCACGATGCCCGCGTGTTTGACTAGGCGAGAGATATCCAAATGTAGCAAAGACGACTGCAGAAAGTACAGCAATTCGTACACGACACTCAAAAACGAGGATACCACGATGGCGACCCCTAACAAATAACCAACGAACGCTTTCGTCACCACATGCGGCAGCGATGGACCCTGAAAGAGCGCGGTAGAGTCACATGTATCCGAGGTGCAGCTCATGGCGGCGTCCCACCGAAAGCACATGGTGAATAGAACACAGATTATATAAAGAAAGAGGGCAATTATAAAATCGACTAGGTTAGAACGAAATACGCCCCAGTAGCCTTTCTTAAGCCAAAACTCATACAAAAATTCAGCGAAACATCTTCTGTCATTGGGGACAAAGCTATCTTTCGCGAACAGAGAACCAAAAAAATGAGAAAGGATCATACACCGTGACAGCAAACGATCACACTAGAAAGCTATTGTTATTCGCTTAACGTAAAAGGGAAAGGAAAGTGGAGAAGGACGATAAGAGGACAGAGGGGGGGAGAAAGCAGCTAAACACAAGGAAAGAAAAAGGCATATATCAAACAATCGAAGAACGTTTAAAACATTGTCTAAAGTGACACTTCTTTAACAAAAGTAACGAAAATATATAACTTTTTATTCATATATATATCAAAGTCAAAACAATTAATGGTGCGCTGAAAGTTCCTGCAGAGCACGGAGAAGAGGAATATGTGTATTTAACGCGGGGGCGTTTTCGGCGGCAGGCTGCTCCTCCTCCTCGGGTGTATCAAACAGGTCAAAAAACTTTCTGTCAACACGAAGCTTATCTATAATATTTTCGAACTCCACGGAATCCGCAAGTTCCTTTGCGCGGTACGCATTTCTTCTGCAAAAGTCGTGCACGGCTTGTAGGCGGCATCTCTTTTCACGAATCATGTGGAGCGGCACGAGTCCCCAGTACCACTTGTCGCACAGTTCCAACTGCGCTGCGAAGCCGTGTAGTGCCGAACTTTCGGCGAAATGGAAGCTCCGGTCGCCTGGGAGGCCGAGGGAACGCAATGCGATCGTTATCAGGAACGGGGCCAAGAAGTCGGAGGACAAGTAACTGGATGCGTTCGGGTGCAACGCCGCGGCCGGCGGGGATTCACCACGTGAAAAGCCTTTTAAAATGAGAAAAGTGGAATCTTTGAAGTTTTGCCCGCGGTGGACGTAGTCCTCTCCACGTTTACTATTGAGGAATTCGGCCGTTAGTTTCTCCGAGTAGGGCGGCAGTTCCTGGCGCACGCCTTCCTCCTGCTTTTCGAGCCGATCAAGAAGATTGTTGATAATGTCCTCCGCTGATGTGTCAGGGGTACAGCCGTAAAAAGCAAATATGCCCAGTAATTGCTTCCACGTGGCGGACTTGTGGTTGGGGGGTTAAGTGGCTTTCGTTTTCGTTGTACTCGGGCTCCATCATGAACAAATCCGCCTCCCCTCGAGAGAAGGGCCACCAGACGATCCCGAACCTCAGCTCCCTCAAACCCATTCTTGGCCAACGTTACGTAAGAGCCGAACTGGTTGCCCCTTCCGCAAATGCGAATAATAGCGGCGATGTCTCTCTCCTGCATGTCTTCCGCCAACTGCTCAGCGTCTCGTAGTTTTCGCGACAGGATGTACTGAACCAACTGCTCTGCCCGGGAGGCACCCTCGCCCAAATCAGCGTGCACAAACGAATGGAGCTCCTCCGTCAACCACTTGGAAAGGTTCTGTCGCCGGAGTTGGCGGAGATAGCCACTCTCACGAGACGGTTCAAAGCTTTCATCGGCGTCTGGCAGTCCGTACAAAGCGGAAAACAGGTGCACAATCGAACGACACTGCTTCACAGTCAAGGACTCTACACGCGTACTTTTTATGCCATGTAGCCCAGATAGAACGGTATCGAGTTCTCCTAGCTTTTCTTCGCTTAGGGTGTTGTTATCCGTCCGTGCTAGTCCGAAAGAAATCAACGGAGGGTATGCACTGTTCAGCACAGAGTTCGTTTCTCCCGTTTCCTCGGCAGTCATATATTTGAGAAGGAGACGCACGACATTCACGGCCGCGGTTTGTAGTATCTTGGAGGAATCGTTGTGCCACACGTCGATAACCGACAGAACGGGGCGGGAGCCCCTCACTTCGGGAATCGCTCCGTTCTCCTCGAGGCCGTCCCGAATACCAGCAAAGTTGGGAAGCGCTATGAGGCCGTTGGAGAGGGCACCCACCTTGAACGAGCGAGAGGCCGAACGGTAAAACGATTCCGGATTGGCAGAAGTTGGCGCAATATACCGCTCGTCAATGACGGAGTTGCCTTTTCGACTAAAAACAACGTTTTCCACATTGCACAGATAGTGTTCCAGCGCTAGTTTCACTTTTTGGGGTTCCTCCGTTTTCCTGCTAGACACGAATTCATAGGGAAGTTGTATTTTGTCCGTGGTGGATGACCGCCAGTATTTGTCGTACGCCTTTATCATCCGGGGAATATCCAGGTCCGTCACCTCCACGACGCCCCCGACATCCTCTTCGACAACGGGAATACTCATTACGCTACCGTCCTGATCATTCGCGTAAGAATTTCTCGTGGTCGACCCATTCACAATGTACGAGAACGAGCCCTTCTCCGCCTTGGCGCACCGGTACCCCCTCACTTGACACATTTCGCTGAGCGCCGCGTAGTCGCTGACATCATTGATCGTCACCAAGGCAACCGCGTTTACCCCTTCACCGGAGGGCGGTGTGGGTTGATTTGGATAGAAGACAACATGGTCCGTCCCCAATTCAATGACGTCGGAAATGTCTAGCCCGACGAGGTTGACGGGTTCCAAAAACTTCACGGAGGTCTTCCCGTCCCGTCTCTGTACGTTAAAATTCTGAACCTTTTCGAGTTGTGATTTCGTGAGTGTGGCAAGTTCCTTCAATGAGGGTGACATTAGGTAGTCGTTTGCACTACATCTGGGTGCTATTTCACTTTCGTTACGGAAATTAGCGTACGCCGGTGCCGTCTCCTCCGTTAAGGGTAACAAATCGTCCTTTCGGGTTGCCTCCTTTCCGTTTTCTAGCAAGTTACTCACGCCGAATACGACACCATTTTCCTCTAGCGTATTGTCGAAGTTTGTGATGACAACGGAGGAGGCGTACTTCTTTTTATTCGATGGCGGTATACTCAGAGCAGGTCGGTTTGTCGGTTTACAGACTGGCCAGCATGGCACCTCGTACTGTTCCGCACCCTTCACCACATTTGATGGAAGATCGGTTGGTAAAGTGACAGCCTTGTCTGCCAACTCTCCAAACGGTGCATCGGTGGACCCCAGACACAGGAAGTTTTCATCGTTTGGGCCAGGGCGAATAGGTTTTGCGGGGGACGGCGCATTTGCAAGGCCGTTCTGGGGTTGCTGGTTAACACCGGTCTGAAGTTGCTGCTGGCCAAGCCCTCCCTGCTGTTGCAGACCAAACACTCCCTGTTGCTGTGGTTGTTGGCCGAAACCACCACTTTGCTGTCCGAATCCGTTTGTCTGCTGCTGTTGTTGTTGTTGTTGTTGTTGTTGTTGTGGCAAGCCGAAACCGCCTCCTTGTTGTCCGAATCCACCTCCTTGCTGTTGGGGTTGTTGTCCGAATACGTTTCCCTGTTGTTGTTGTTGTTGTGGCAAGCCGAAACCGCCTCCTTGTTGTCCGAGTCCAGCTCCTTGCTGTTGGGGTTGTTGCCCGAATACGTTTCCCTGTTGTTGTTGTTGTGGCAAGCCGAAACCGCCTCCTTGTTGTCCGAGTCCAGCTCCTTGCTGTTGGGGTTGTTGCCCGAATACGTTTCCTGGCTGCTGCTGCTGCTGTTGTGGCAAGCCAAATCCAGAATTCATTCCGGGCTTTTGCTGCCCGAATCCACCTCCTTGCTGCTGGCCAAAGTTGTTCTGTTGTTGTTGCGCCTGCTGCCCGAACCCTCCTTGTTGTCCGAATCCTCCCTGCTGCTGAGGCTGTTGTTGTCCGAAGCCACCTCCCTGTGGTTGACCAAATCCGGACTGTTGCTGGGTCTGCTGTCCGAATCCACCCTGCTGTGGTTGTGCGAAGCCAGAATTCATTCCAGGCTTCTGTTGGCCAAACGCACCCCCTTGCTGCTGGCCGAGACCGCCCTGTTGTTGTCCAAGACCACCCTGCTGCTGTCCAAAGGCCCCCTGTTGCGGCTGGCCGAATGCGCCTCCCTGCGGTTGGCCAAATCCGGAGTTCATTCCCGTCTGCTGTAGTCCGAATCCTCCCTGCTGCTGAGGCTGTTGTTGTCCGAAGCCACCTCCCTGCGGTTGACCAAATCCGGACTGTTGCTGGGTCTGCTGTCCGAATCCACCCTGCTGTGGTTGTGCGAAGCCAGAATTCATTCCAGGCTTCTGTTGGCCAAACGCACCTCCTTGCTGCTGGCCGAGACCGCCCTGTTGTTGTCCAAGACCGCCCTGCTGCTGTCCAAAGACCCCTTGTTGCGGCTGGCCGAATGCGCCTCCCTGCGGTTGGCCAAATCCGGAGTTCATTCCTGGTTTCTGTTGCCCGAATGCACTTCCTTGCTGCTGACCAAAGCCCGTCTGTTGCTGTCCGAGTCCTCCTTGCTGTTGTCCGAATCCTCCCTGTTGTTGTTGTTGCGGTTGGCCAAAGGCGCCTTGTTGCTGTGGCTGGCCGAAACCACCACCTTGCTGTCCGAGTCCTCCTTGCTGTTGACCGAACCCCCCCTGTTGCTGCTGACCGAACCCTCCCTGTTGTGGGCCGAATCCTCCCTGTTGTTGTTGTGGTTGGCCGAACGCCCCTTGCTGACCGAATCCTCCCTGTTGTGGGCCGGATGCAATCTGCAGCTGTGGTTGCCCAACGCCGCCAGACCCAAACCCTCCTTGGCCGTTATTAAACATTAACCCAAATACTAAAAAACTAAATGCGACACTAGAACAGAACAGAGGAGAAAGAAGATTGTGGTGTTGTAGAGTGCATTTATTCATGTGTATAGCTTGCTAGTTTGCTTGGTGTAGCGTTGGTGGGAAAATCATCATTCAAGCACGAAATACGAGACCACCGCGGTACACACACACACACACAACGAATTAGTGTGTTATACTCCTCTCAAACGCTGTAATAGAGTGCATATCGTATGGAAGTCGACTGAATGTCTTCAAAGATTCGATGGCAAACTGTGTGACAAAATTAGAGGAGAGCTCAGCTTGAAACTCGCTCGGCTTATTATCCAGCAAATTTAATAAAACAGACGCGCAAAACGACTTTATGTCCGCGCCGCTAAACCCGTTCATGTGTTTAGCAATTTCCTCGTAATCGCATTTCAAGCTTGAGAAATAGAGCCTCAGAATTTCTACCCTGCCGGAAAGCGACGGTAATGGTACGTGGATTAATGAATCCAATCGCCCGGGTCTGAGGAGAGCCGGATCTAAGAGATGTGGAACATTAGTGGCACCAACAAAACAAACGCCCTTTTTCGAGGAAAATCCATCCAGTTCGGTGAGTAAAGTCGTCAAAAGTCGATCAGACCCACTATTTGACGTTGAAGTGTCCCGACGAGTGCCTATTACCTCCACTTCGTCAAAAAAGACGATGCACGGGGCGGACTGCTGCGCCTTTTCAAACACACTTCTCAACTCACGCTCGCTCTCACCTACATACGCACTAATAAGTCTGGCGGAGTCCAGGTATATCAGGGAGTAACTGTTTTCGGAGCAGATTGCCTTTACTATGGACGTTTTGGAACAGCCAGGAGGGCCGTACAGTAGAATCCCTTTCACTGGTTCAATGTTGAATCGGGAAAAAGCGTTGCGATTGGACAATTGTGGGGTAACAAGTGCGTTCATTATTGTCTTCTTCACGGCATCTAAGCCTCGAATGCTATCCCAAGTGGTGGTGAATAAGCGTGGTGTGTGCCACGTCTCTTTTCTTGCTGCCCTTATCACCTCTTGGCAGGATTGGCCGCTCGTCATATTAACGAATTCGGTCAGGTTTAAACCTTCTACGGACTTTATAAAGTGTCTTGCGATGCGTTCCCGCGTTTCAGCATCCGGCAGAGAGACAAAAACAGAGTGGCGAAAGATGGAGCCGACGGTCTCCGTGCAGCACTCCTTTAAATTATGCGTGACACCGACAACGACAACCGAGTGCCCCTTCGCCAACTGACTTACGTGAGTGAACAGCAGCCGTCTGGACATCTCCGTCACGAAACTGTCGTTGACGGAAAAATTCAACTCCACCGGGTCCACCATCAAGACCACCTTTTTGCCGCTAGTGCCCTTCACGCTGCTGTTAGGGGTGAAGCCGGGACTCCACGGAAGCAAACAGATTTCCTTCGAATACTCCCGGAGGCATTTCTGCAGAATGGAGTGAACGCCGCAGCCGCTGGGGCCATGAATGAGAACATACTGTGCCCCAGTTGAAAAATCCTGAAACGACCTACGAAGGATATCACGCACTTGCTTCACTTGGCTGTCCAAACCCAGCAGTGAAGGAACCTCCGATTCCGGTGTATCCGCTGCACACCGGTTAATCTTTGTGACACACAGCGGCCCGACAAACACAACGCCAGAGTGGCCTTTTTTTAACTCATAGCCTTCCAGTGAGTACCAAGAATCCTCCACATTCAACGCACAATTCTTGACGAAAAACTTGCCGGTGGCAGCACTCTTGATGGCAGAAAGCGTTTGACGGAGGTTCGAGTAGCACCCTCTAAACGTAACCGACACGGCGGAGTAGATCCTCTCCGGGTGCCATAGTCTGATGCACTGCCGGTCGGAGGGCTCGCCGCTCTCTGCGAGGGGGACAAACCGGTGGTTCCCATTTTCCTCCGGTGACAGTAGGACCGGGTATGATTGACGGTTACAGAAGTGGTCCTCCACGGTGCGCTTGGAAGAAACGACCACATCTGGTGAAAGGGAGTAGAACGCCCGGGTTCCGCTACAAACTTCAACGGAGCAAATGTAGAAACGATCGTCTTCGCCCAACTGAACGCACGCACAACGCGAGTAATATCCCCAAAAGGAAGGTATTTTAATCATCACATAGACTTCTTATTCCGCGCGAGAAAAAAAAAATGGAAAGGAGAAAAGGAGAAGACGACGGAGTAGCGAAACAGAAAGAAAAATGGAGAACGGTGCGGTGTGTAAAGAAAAGAATAAATAAAAAAAGACGTCCGACATCAAAATAAGGGTGAAAAAATATATGGTTGTTCAATAACAATGTGTTCTATAAGAAAGGATAAAAAAAAAAAAAAAGTAATCTATGCCATGTTGATATCTCTCGTATCCACAGTAGAACTGTATATCTATAGTGAGTATCATTGTGAAGACTGCCATTTACATAATGGGTCTGAGGATTGTCCAAAGGAGCACGGTTGTCGAAGTTTGCCGTTTTGGTCGTACACTGCATCTTCTTTGAAACAATCCTGAATAGGTGTCCTTGCCGTCTGCACCCGTATCGGGAAACCCATTATTTTAGAGTGATCCAACCGTAATGCCGCTCTACAATCAGCAACAGACTGCATTTCAACGAAGGAGAACATGGTTTCGTACCCGTCGCTCACGCAGACCCGAACTTTATTGACGTTTCCCACGCTTAGGAGGACACTCATAAAAACATTCTGGGGAATGTGAGTAGGTAGGTGGGAGAAGTACAGCGTTCGCAAACGCGGATCATCCTTCAGTTCGTGCATCTCACTCGCCGGCGACTCCTTTGACGTGACACTGAGTGGGGCGGCGGACGGGGTGTTCGTCTCCAGCTGCAGTTGCCGTAAATTAGTGAGCAGAACGCCCCTCACAGACTCATCGTCGCACTGCGACGCCACGTGGCCAACTAGCGCCCAAAACGATGCTTTCGTCATTGTACCAAACGAAGAGCAGGTGGTGGCTAGGGCACATATGCCTTCTGCCTTCGCGGTGCTGAGGGTGCCGCTGTGTATTAAAGTGGAAGTAAGGTGAAATGGGTCACCCTGCAGCCAGCCATTACAATAGCAGAAGCCCAATGCCACACCGCAGTTCCTCGCCGATGGGCGGTCGGTTCGTTCTAAAATGTTCATCAGTAACTGTTTCGCAAACTCGTCCTGAAACAGTTGTAACTTGTCGCTGTTTATAGATAATGAAAACAAAGCAGTGAGAAAACTATCCAAGTCATTGGGGCTGGATCGCATCACCTCGACAATGACTTCCGTTACCGCGACAGGGACGGGTTTTAGTTCTATAGATTCGCGTAGTCCATGCGCTGGAACAGGGAAACTGTCCTTGCCAGCTGCTCCCGCAAGACGGTGGGCCGATAATGCCTCTTCGAGGGTGGCACACTGTACTTTTAACGGTACCACGTGCCGCGGCGGGACGTAATTGTCCATCTTCTCCACGACCCACAGCGCCATTTGTGGAGATTCGAAGCCAACATACCCCAACAGCATGTCCCGTATCGTGTCGTACCCGGCAATAAACGCTTCATCTGCCCCGTAGGGGTAGAATAGATCCTTTAAGGCAGCGGCGGTCCTGGTGTTGGTGAGCTGTCGGACCGATACCCAGTGTTTCGACCGCAACCCGTTACACAACGGCACTTCATCGTGTGAATCGTATGGGTTCGGGGCTATTCCTGAAATATCATTCAAAAGGGTATTCTCTGTGGTGGACCAGGAGCAATCAGACGCAATAGAGGGTTGTAAAGAGGAGCCCCGTGTCACTTTGTTCATCCTCAAGGAGCAGCGGCAAATGGGACCGGGTGAGAGACGGCCTGGAAGGATGCTGGCCACTGGTATGAATAAATAAACACTAGACGATGAAAAAGAAATATAAATGAGGAAGAGAACAGTATTCATCGTGGAAAAAAAAAAGTCACTCAAATGAAAAGAGACCCTCAAAACAAAACAAAAAAAAGGTACTGGCGGGGGAAATGTACACGCGATTGTGCGTAGCGGAGTGCGTCACCCTAGTTAAATAAATCTCTCATGACGGTCAAGGGTACCGCATTTTGCTGTGTGTGCTGTTCTGATAGTGCAAGGCTCATTCGCCCTTGATGGCTCTCCTTGGTTACATCCAGTTTCCTCCTGTTTATCCGGGGAGTCATGCTGGACTTCACAGCGCACACCGGCGACGTCGACAACAAATTGGACTGTTGTACATCCTCACGGGAAGGGGTTGTCCAATCTTTTGGGTGGGGGAACGGAATCGTATTCAGTGAATGCACCCCTAGGCACTTTGGCGCCAGTTTCAACTGTCTTGGAAGGGACATGGTGGCATTCACCCAGCTGCACTTGATGTCCTCTAAAATTGGCTCCAGGTCAGTGTAGATGATTTCACTTATTAGACACTCTAGCAGGTGTGCACACAAGACGTGCAGCACTAGTACGTCCGACGGTGGAAAGAGTGCATTGTTGTGCGAACGATCCGTGGCTTTCGTCCGTGCCACAAACCAATGCAGCTCTCCGAGGATCGCGAGAAACATTTGGTGTTTCTCCTTCGGTTTCACCGGAGGAAAGTCGGTGTCTCTCTGCGGGCTAGGTCGTGCGCCAAATAGCGTCTGCATGTTCAGTTCGTCAAAGTGAGAAGAAACGGTAACCGTATCGGCACATTTCGCCGTCCATTCGTTGAACAGAACATCGGGGACGGTCGGAAGCAATTTCAGTACGCGGGTGTTTAGTTCAGAGTGCAAAATATACTTCCCCAATAAAGATAGATGGTCGAACTCATCCGTTACGTTCCACGTCTGCGTTTCGCTAACGTAAAAAAGGAGGCTGTGCATCAGGACATTGTGGCGACGAAGGAAGGATAAACAGCGGGTGTGGCTCGCGAGTCGTTTGGATCTCTTCCCATGAAATAGCTCCAACAGCACCCGGTTTTTATTGACAAGCTCAAAGTAGGTATCACGGATCGGAAGGGGGGCTTTGCCGTCACATAGTCGTTTGATCAACTCTAATTGAATGCGCGCCGACTGGTTGCTCGTGGCGCTGTATTCAACGCTCTGGTAACACTTGGACGGCTGCACAACCGATCGACAGGCCCCAATCGCTAAATATCGCCGCATCCAGTATAGCGAATGACCGTTTAGTGGTACACTGGCTTCTAAATTCTATTTCCGAGATATTCACGCAGTATGAAAAAGGGGGTTCAGAAAGTGGAGGGAAAAAATAAATATATAAATAAACAATCCAACGCGTGCTCCAGACTCACGCCGTGACGGTTTGTCCTCTTTCAGAAGTGGGATTAAGAATGGCAAAACAAAATGCAAAACAAAAAGTAGTGGGTTATGTTACATGTTTGGTGGAGTAGATCTCCTTAACAGCACACAGGTCCGGTAGCGAGTTAGTAATGAGTCAAGGCGGATCGTAGCAGAATTATCCAGGGTGGCAATGTCCATCAGAGTCTTCTGACACCCATCGGCAACGTAATTGTGGACTCCCTCACGACTCATTCCGGGATCCACTGTGTGAAACACATCAATGACCTTTGCAAGGAGTACATTGTTGCCGGAGACGTCGGCGACTCTCCTAATACCCTCTACAATAGAAAGTGTGTACTCCTCCACCTCGAGGGCGAATTGGTTTTTCAACATTGAAATAAAGTAGGAATCCGGCTGAAGCAGGCTCTTGATGTTGACCTCATTGGCGTTCAATCTGTAGACGTGGAAACGCAGTTGTAGCATGTTTGTCATTGATTTTTCAGGAAAAACACGGCGCACCACAGAGAAAAAATCCTCGAAACTTACGCAATCCCCGTTTCGCTCGACTCCAGAATCTAGCATCTGTATCAATTGCTTAATAAGCCTTCTCACCGCCGATACCAACACCTCCGGCAAGAATCCTCGGAGTGCAAAGAGAAGCACACGGCACTCCGGTTCCTTCATAAAACGCTGGCAGCTGTGCAAGAGGTTCAAGCCGAGTTCCCTTCCCTTTTCGACGCCCCCACTTTGAGTGCGCAGCCAGTCCATAAAAAACTCCCGTATTCGCCTGCCTTTGCTTCTCTCCTTTTCCCGGTCATCCCAAAAATTGGCGACCAGCGTGGTCACACTAGCGCACGTCATGTGTCGGTGTGGAACGGGATGGCAGACCTCTAGAAAGGAAAACTCCTCGCTGCTCCACAGGCCTGGCGGTAAAATGTGCTCCCCATCGAGATCCGCTTCGATTACCCCTTCGCTGCGTAGCCATGTATTAAAAATAGACACGCTGGCGCTCGGTTCCTTTTCCACCACGTTGGTATGGAGGGCAAAGGCATCCGGGTTGAATTGGCGAACCACATCGTCGAAGCAACCCTTGTCTAGCCGTGCTTCCAGTTGGCTCACGTAGTCGGACGTGAACAGGGGGTGGTCCTCCTTCATGGGCATGGTGGGGTTGCGGCTAGCCAAAGTACTGTCCACCGTTCCCAAAACCTCTTCCTGGGCCTTCCCCCGTAAGAATCCTTCTAGTTCCTCCACGTTTTCACTAAGGACCTTAATTTTGGCGTTTAGCAAGTCGATTTCCCTATCCTTTTTCCTCGACGTGTCAATAATGTCAGACGCCCGCGAGCTTTCCTCGACCATGGCTTTGGAGATCAAACGTACCTTCTCGTTGGCTTCCTCGTACTCTTTTGCATGACGGTCCAGTTCATATTTCAATAAGCTGTTTGCGTGCTCCGCGGCTGCCACCTGTTCCCTCAAAGAGTGAACAAGACCTTGCGAAGCTAGTAATTGGGCCTGTTGATTACTGATGACGGCATTTAAGTTTTCCTTCAGCTGCATCAGCTCCATGGCGTGAACGCTCCTATCGCTTTTATTTTCGAGATCAACCAACTTCATTTCTTTTATTTGTTCCGTCAGTTGAGCGGTTACGGAATCGTATTCATCCCTAATAATGTTAAACACATTTCTGTACTCGGGAAAGTGCTCCGAAAGCACACCGAAGGCTTCGCGAAAAATATGAAGTGTTTCGGTTCTAGCGCACCCTGGGTGCTCCAAAAGATACTGGCGATGTTCTTTTCTGATGAACCCCTCTAATTGAAGCGCCAACGGAGCTTTTGATGCCTGTTCGGGGACTCTTAGTGCCTTCTGCGTTTGACGTGGAGCGGGCCATAGGGCCACTTGGTTTGTTGCGCGACTCATAACATCGTTCCTCAGCGACTTGGGGGCTGGTACAAGTGAGTTGTGTTCCCCCTCCTTCGGAAACCCCCTAACACTATCAATACAACCCTCCGATAAGCTTCGTCGCTGGAGGGGGGCCAAGCGAATGTTCTTTGACGGGCGTGCCAAAGGCATTGAAACCTTGCTGCCACGTGGGTTATCGCTGTTGGGTCGTAGCTGATTCTTTTTTCTCATTCATAAATAAACTAAGCGTCTAGTAAATATATCATAATAGTAACAGGAAGAAGAAAGTAGGGGGAGAAAGACAGAGAAAAATGAGCGATCGCAAAGAATGTCGACGTCTGCACCAAAGGGCTCACTGGGAAGTATTTGTTGGGAAAGAATAAACAGAAAACAGGGTAGCATGTCTCTTGGATGTACGACGGTACCAGCCAGCCTATGTGGCAATCACTTTATTCCTCTTCTTCTTAAGGTAATTGCTTGAAATGCGTTGGGTACCAAACTTGACACGCTGGGGGGCACGCCCCGCCCCCCGCTGCCGTCTCCGTTTGTGAACTGGACTCTGCCACGTTTTAAAGACGGGGGGTACCTTCTGTTCGGCATTGGACAAGTCAATAGATATCTTTTTCGGCGTCACGTAGTACTGTGGCTTCGACAGAGTTCCCATGTTAAACCCTGAGTCCCGTGATTTGGGAGATGCATACCGCCGTGACACTCTCTGGCAGCGGATCGAGTTCCACAGTTCGGCGCCATACAACTGCACGATTGGCGAACTCTCACACAGGGCGCGCAGCTGGAGAATCATGTCCGGGCTTAACCGAGCATCTAAACGAAGGGCATTTGCAATTCTGCCAGAGACGAATTCAACCAAATCGGCCTGCGTCTTTCCAAACCCACTGCCCCTCTCCGGTGTAACCATATTCCGCTCTCTGTACCACAGTTTGCTAATGTGGAGAAGGCACGCACAGTAGTACTCTACACCAGGGTGCTGCGGTTGTCTCCTCAACGCGCCCAGCACGCTCCCTAGCACCGAGTCAGAATGAACCCCTGTCACGAGCATAGCGCCCAACGCCATTTGAATCGCGTCTGAAAAATGAGGGCTGTGTGGATCTTGTTCCGCTATCAGAACCCCAAACCTGCTCTCCACATCTGACACTAGCAAATCTAGTAAGTTTGGTTGAAAGACAACAGCGCCACGACTGGTGGAGTCAAACGTGCCCTCCCGGCCGGACTCCCGGGCCCTCCAGACGTCCGTCAGACTAAAGTGGTAACTATCAAGGTGGCGAAGCCCTTCGTAAACGTTTATGGTGTCGCTCAGCCCAAACCCATCGCTCAATTCAAGGCACTTCCCCAAACTCAAGGCCAGCAGATTGGGGTCCGTGTGAAGCTTTTGTTCGCACATGACACGAAAGCAATAGGTTACCCGGGACACCTGTTTCTCCAATGGTTCCTGCGGTGGCTGTGGTGTCAGTTCATATTTAAAAACATCCCAAAAGCACTTCTCAAGAAGAGGTTCGTGTCGGAGACCCCTGGAGGTAAATGAGTGAATAATGGATATCTTATCGTCCATGCTGATACTCTGTGTAGTAGTCACAAGAGTATTGCCAAGGTCCATCATGGCGGACGAACTAGTACTCTGCGTTGTGCATTGTGCTATAATGCCTGCAACGGGATGTTGCACTAGTGACTTCGAACTAAAAATTCGCCCGCACAACTTCATGAAAGAAGCTAGTAAAAGGAATGGACTACAAACGGGTCTCAGAGTGAAGGACAAGGGAGAAGAAAAAAATAAAAAGAAAGGCGCCTCCCTGGCGTTGAAATGTTTTGAGAGACAGAACAACCTTGTTGACAACTGAGAAAAAAAAAAAAAAAAACAGGGCTGACAAAAACATCAGGAGAAAATGAGGGGGAAAAAAAAAAAAGAAGAAGCCACTACAGAGGTGTTTCCAAGGCTTTCGAGAGATTTTCATTCCGGCAGACTTCGTTGAACAACTCGTAAAATTCGGAATTCTGGTAGAAATAGTCCAAACGCCCTAGAGCAAACACGAGGTGCGCGGCATGGGGGAAACAAACCCCGCTCGGCGGGGCGGAAATGATCGCTTTTACGTTGCCCACAAAAGCTTCCATCTGGTTAGCCGTTATCAGTTCCGGGCGAACCAAAGCGCACTTGTACAGGGTTGACATTGCCTGCCGCTTCACCCCATCGTCACTCTCGTTCTTCCCGCACCCATCAATGACAGCGTCGATAAGATTAAAACCCTCTGGTGTGTCCTTCGCCACCCTTGAATAGTGGCGTTAGCGTTGTGTCCTTGTGTGTGATCAACCGCCTAGCGCAATCATACGCGGCGCGTCGACAAGGAAGACCGTGATCCTCCTTATAATCCAATTTTGCCATTCTGGTAATCAGTTCTTTGTGCTCTTTTAACTCGTTGAGCAATCCAGTGGTCAACGTGGGCTCGGCTCGGTGTAGTACGCCGGGGGCACAGTCTAAAATGACAAACAACAGCCTTGTTAGGGCGTACCTTTCCTCAATGGAATCTTTACTTGTGTAGCGCGAAAAACATTTATTCACAGCCTTTAAGAGGCTGTCGGTGATTTCGGGTGAATGCGGTAATGCATATCTCATCCCCGTGATAAGAGATAACCGTCCCGTGTCTTGCTTGTCCCAATCCGCACAAGAAATGAGGTAAGTGTAAAACGTTGTCGGAGACACCGCGGTTATTTCGCCGATACACGAACCGACGGCCTCGACATAGTTCACGTCGTATTCGATACGGCACAATACCGGCAGAAGCTCCTCGATCGGCAGCTTTGCCCTGTTTTCCTGGTCACAAGACTTTATCGCCGACTCCACCGCGCGCAAGAGATACGGCACACCGTGTTTTTGACCTCCTGCACACCGCTCCACGCAACGCACTAGCAGCCCGAAGTTTGCCGGATTGCGCATGGCCGATGAGAGAGCGGCGCTGGCGGCCTTTCGCGAGGATTCGGAATCGGTGTTGCACGCTCCACTGAGGAGTTTCCCAGAATTGTTGTCGTCCAATTTGACAACGGCTCCGGTTTCGCCTAAGCAAAGGATTTTGCATTCTGCGGTCGCCTCCAAGGAATGAATAATGCGCGTCATGCACTCCTCGTCTTTGTGATCAAACAGACTGACAATGGCGTGGCAATCTACAAAAACGTTGCGGTTCTTCGAGACAAACGACGAGACACTCACAACCAACTGATTCCTCGTCGCGTCTGGCGCTGTTTTGTAGGCTTCTCGTGAAAGCGCTGTGGCACTGTGAACCACCTCTGTATACTTATCTGAGCTATCGCAAGTGACGTTTGACACAAAGTTCCATAAATCGCCAAAGAACTGGGGGGAAACGACTCGGCCAGCATAATTTGATTCGTTAGCAGTGTCCACCAAAGAGCGACAATTTCACTGAATAGTTCCGTTTCGGTAAAACTTGCCGCAAGACACCGCGCTTTCGCCCCATCCGCCAGAGTCATCTTCCTTTCCGCCAGAATGCGTAAAGTAGCGGCGGCGCACCGCCGGGACGCGAGGGACGTCTCGTGAAGTACTTCGACGAGGCTGGCGGACTGCTCTGGCGAAACAAGTTCTGCAAATTTGGCGCAGGATACGGTGCTGAGTACGTCAGGGACAATGTGGCACAAATGTGGTTCCTTGAGGCAAAGCAAAAGAAGCTCAAAGGAGGCGGCATTAGCAGCGGGACGGAGGAAAGGGCTGTTGCTGGACCCGGCCGTGTTGCGAACGAAAGACTTCACAATTTCCAACCGGTTTTGAACTGGTAGGGTGTTATTCGTTAGCACTCGAGACTTGCAAACTGCTACGCATTTGACGGCCAGAGATTCGGAGCCTTCTGCATTGACATAGTCGATGACAGTAGGAAAAACTTCTGCCGCCTTCGTTTCCAACTTCGCCAGTGTACTCTGGGAAAGACACTCGGCGACGCACTCGCAAAGGGGGGCCCCAATTTCCAAAGTGCCTCCGCACTTCCCCAGAGAGGCCAGTACCGAACACGTTGTGTTGAGTGACTCTTCCTGTAAACTCCACTTATCGCCTTTCATAAATCCGATAATAGCCTTGGCGACGGGCTCACTTGCCAAGCTCGGCTTGTCTGGGTGTAGCGCCGCCAGGTGCCCTATTGCGCTCAGAGCGGCCAACGCAACATCAGAATTTCGAGCAAACAACCCTTGTAGGACAGCTGGAAGTGCAGACTCCTTCAACAAGGGTGTGACGTCAATTTTTTTCAATAGTTCAAGCGCCGCTTTCGCGACGCTGTCATCGTTGTCCTGCAGTGCCTTCATTACGGTGGCACAGACGGCACTGGCATCGTTGGCACAAACATTTTGCATTAACAAGAGAATTTCAGCCTTTATTAAATTTGCATCCGAGTCAGCGCCGTCGTTATCATCGTAATAGTCGTAGCATTCGTACTCCGAGTCAGAGGAAGCGTCGGCGTTCTGGGCTTGGGAGGTCGCCGCCTCGGACTGCGCAGAATAAACGGTCAGTAGCCTGCTTGTCAGTGTGTCTTTCGTGTCCGTTGACAAATCGCATTTGGTCGTCAACACCCGCAGCAGCTTCACCGCCGCGAGTACAACGTTGCCTGCCTTCGCGCTGTAGTCCACGTTCTGTAGGAAGCCCACAAACTTCTCTGATTCACCGGACACGAATGGTGCATCCAGTGTCGCCAGTGCACCAAGGAGGGTGGAGCCGTTAGGAAATGTTTCATCCCTCTGAAAAGCTTCGGCAATAGATAAAAAAACGGAGCTCCTTGTTTTCGAATCCACGAAAGCGATCATTGCAGTCACGCAGGAGGACACATTATAGTCAAGTTTCCCATTTTTGAAACCCCGCAAGGCTAACATCATAATACGGGAGAGAAGACTCTTGCACACCCGGCCGAACTGGTCCGCCAACGTTCTCACGTAGGCAAACACAAAGTCATTTTCTTCCCGCTCCGCGCACCTCTCGATTTTCTGAAGGAAGTTATGGACAACACACACTTCCGCCTGCCAAAAGACAATGTTTGCCGCGGACTGCTCAGCAATCGCATTCGAGCCGCGCTCGAGGGAGCGACGAGCAGAGTCGCGCACATCTTGTGAAGGTGACACGGCCATCTCCAACAGACGCGACAAAATGGTCTGTTGCGTGTCTGGATCGCTCGCCACAATGATCCTGGGGATCGCGCCCACAGATTTTTGTCGGACGCTGTAATTTTGCTCCTCGGCAGACATGCGGAAAAGAACCTTTTCCACCATCGCCGGCCATTTGCTGGCAAAGAGCGTCTTGCCCTCCTGGCTGGACAAACACTTTTCCAAGTCGGAAAGTGCCATTTCCCGCAAGTCAGGATCGGCACTTTCGACGTCACCGAAAAATCGCTCCGCAGTAAAGTTCATCCTTAATTTAAAGTAGCTGAAAATGTTACTCTCCCAGAAAGAAACAGAGAGCCAAAGAAATTGATCACCCGACAACCACAAGCATAGTACGCTCCACTTTTCCTTTCTCTTCCCAAGTAATTACGAATTCATAAAAAGGAATAATAATACTCAAAAAAAAAAAAAAAAAAACGTTTTCATGAGAAAATTTCAGTGTATGTTCATTGGGGAATGGTTTAAAATAACAAAGGAAAACTAATGGTATAAGGAAAAAAAAAAAGACGTTTTGTTTTGTCGTTAAGAGTCTCTTTTTGATTTTCGGAAGGATCAATGTGTACTTTCTTTCCTCCCATAGTATTTTATCCAAGTTTTGCCAAAAATATGTGTATGTCGATAACAAGGTTATATATATTTCGGTTTTTTTTTTTTTTTTTTTTTTTTCATGAGGTGTCCTGCACTACTTTTGCGATTCCTCCAGAGTCTTGATCATCGCTTCCGCTGAATCGGGGATCGGCGTACCAGGTCCAAAAATATGCTTGACCCCGGCCTTCCTCAAGGTTTCGTAGTCTTCGGGGGGAATGACGCCGCCAGCAATCACCATAATATCATTCGCACCGAGTTTTTTCAGTTCCTCGATCAGCTGAGGAATAAGCGTTAAATGACCCGCGGCAAGCGAGCTCGCGCCCACAATGTGGACATCGTTTTCCACCGCATGTCGTGCGACCTCTTCAGGGGTTTGGAACAGTGGGCCAATATCGACGTCATAGCCTAGATCCGCATAGCCGGTCGCGACCACCTTTGCCCCGCGATCGTGGCCGTCTTGTCCCATTTTGGCAATCATAATACGGGGTCTTCGGCCTTCCTTCGCGGCAAAATCATCGATTCGCTTTTTGATCTCCTCGATCCTCTTCTGCTCCGTCTTGCTTCCGTCCTTCAGGTAAGCGCTGTAGTAAACGCCCTGAACAACTTGATTCTTGGCAACGTAACGGCCAAATACCTCCTCCATAGCGCTCGTTATCTCGCCCAAGGTCGCACGCGCGCGCGCCGCCTCGATGGCCGTCTCAAGAATATTAGCCTTTTCGTCTTTGCACGCCTCGGTGACTTTTGCCAGCATCTCCTTCACCTTCTGTCCATCGCGTTTGGCCTTCAGCTCGCCGAGTTGGGAGATTTGACCCTTTCGCACCTTCTCATTGTCAATTTTAAGGAATTCGCTCTTCTGGTCATCTGGGTTTTTGTACTTGTTGACACCGACAATTGTTTCCGCGCCAGAGTCAATTGCAGCCTGGCGGCGAGCCGCACTCTCCTCGATTCTCAACTTGGGGAAGCCGTCTTCGATGCATTTGGTCATTCCACCTTTTGCCTCCACCTCGTCAATGATCGCGCCAGCCTTTTTGATCATTTCATTCGTGAGTTCCTCCATCATGTAGGATCCACCCCACGGGTCAACCACTTGGCAGATGCCAGTCTCCTCTTGTATAATAATTTGTGTGTTACGGGCGGTTCGGGCGCTCTGCTTCGTTGGCAGAGCAACAGCTTCATCAAAGGCATTGGTGTGAAGACTCTGAACTCCGCCCATCACGGCAGCCATGGCCTCTATGGTGGTGCGAATGACGTTGTTTTGCATGTCCTGCTCTGTCAACGACCACCCTGAAGTCTGAGAGTGTGTGCGGAGGAGGAGACTTTTCTGTGATTTAGGATTGAACATCTTCTTGACGTAGGTGGCCCACAACTGGCGGGCGGCGCGCAATTTTGCAATCTCGCAGTAAAAGTTCATCCCAATACCAAAAAAGAAGGACAAGCGCGGCGCAACGTCGTCGACGGTGAGGCCACGGTCGAGGGCGCATCGGATGTACTCCAAGCCATCGGCAATAGTGAATGCCAACTCAAGGGCCCCATCCGCGCCAGCCTCTTGGATATGATAGCCGCTTATACTAATACTGTTGAACTTGGGCTGTTTTTTGTTCAAGTGCGCCATAATATCGCCAATAATGCGCATCGAAGGAGCGGGTGGGAAAATGTACGTATTTCTCACCATAAACTCCTTGAGAATGTCGTTCTGGATGGTACCGCGAAGTTTTTCCTGGGAAACGCCGCTTTCCTCCGCCGTCACGGCAAAGAAGGCAAGGATGGGAATCACGGCGCCATTCATGGTCATGGAAACGCTGACTTTGTCAAGCGGAATGTCCTTGAAGAGTGCCTTCATATCCTCGATGGTGTCAATCGCAACGCCTGCCATACCCACATCGCCGGTGACACGAGGGTGGTCGGAATCGTACCCTCTGTGCGTCGCCAAATCAAACGCGACAGAAAGACCTTGCTGTCCCGCGCTCAGTGCCGCGCGATAAAAATTATTGGACTCTTCGGCTGTCGAAAATCCCGCATATTGCCGAATAGTCCACGGTCTCCCCGTATACATGGTTGCGTGAACGCCTCTTTTGAAAGGGTACACCCCCGGAAGACTGTCATCGCTTCCATCCTTTGAAATATAGAGTGGCTTTATGTCAAACCCATTGATAGAGTGAATCACCAAAGACTCTGGATCACGCTTCAACTCCTTCTTTGCGATTTCAACCCACTTGGAGGGAAGCGCAAGAGAAGCGAAGACGACAGTCCTTCTCATTTTCAGTCCACAAACAATCAAACTTTTTAACCTAACATATGCGAGAAAGGGGGAGAAACAGAGAAAAAAAAAATTAGAAAAGGAATAATGTAAATATGTATTACTCGTAGCAAATAGCAAGACCGTAATACGGCGGTCGGGCGCGCCACGCACGTCCATAAATAAATAATAATAACAAAATCTTTGGAATAATATTTTAAACACAAACAGGGAAATATTACTAATGAAGAACAACAACAACAAAAAAAAAAAAAAAAGCATTGAATTGCAACTTAATCAGTAAAAAACACAAAAAAAACCATAAACAGAAACACAGCCGCTGTTCCGAAAATGATAATTTTTCCCTTCATGGAATTCCACCAAATTTGATCAGAAAGCGCACGGCTGTTGCGACCAAACCCATCCGAATGGTATAACAAATCCTCACTAGCATGGATAATATCATCAATTTTCTGATCTCTCTGGATCAAACGCTCCACATTATCCATGGCCAGACCTTTCGCTTCATCGACAGCGCTCTTCACCTCATTTATTTTCGCTAAACTATCCGGTCCGTTACCACTACTCAACAGAAGGTCTTTCGCTGGTTTCGAAAAAACGGAAACCGATGAGCTTGTAAGTTTAGACACGTTTTCAACAAACATTTTACGAAACAGTGAGGATAAATCGTCTAACGCAGCTTGGCCCTCACGTCTACTAACACTCTTTCCACACAAAACAGCGAACCCCGTGGTGTCGTCTGTCATTACGTGGTAGGACAATTGTATAGGCTCAGAAGAGCCGTCATCCGAGGTTACCTGCAGAAATGCCGATGTGCGAAAATGAGGCGCCCCACAGCGACTGACTAAATCGGCCCACGCCGTGCTCGGAATGGTAAACCCTTCTGTTGCGCTTACGATAATTTTCGATAAAATGAGGCGATCTGCGACTCTCACGACAAGAGCGCCGTATATTTTTTTTGAGCTGTCGGACATTTAACAACTTGTGGTGAGCGAAAAAAAAAAAAAAATAAAGAAAAGAAAAAACTGTCAATGGGGGAAAAAAAGGGGGAGAAGAAAGAGTAAAAAAAATATTTTCGGATAATTTATAGTTATTTCATTATTGATTATTGATATTGTTATTTTTTTTCAGCAGCGGAAATAATTGACAAGGAACTGTATAAAAGGGCAAAAAAAAAAAAAAAAAGGAACAAAACCATAAAATAAAAATTGCTAACGCGCACTATTCCTTTATTTATTTATTTATTAATATGTTTTAGTTTAAAAAAAAAAAACTTCGCGCCGTTACACGTTTTTGCTCGCTTCTTATCGAGTTGTGCAAAACCCCGTGAACTCTTTATTTCACTATTTTTGTTCCCAACAAAACAATTCATCTTCGCACCGTAAATAATAAGGGGGACGCATTATCAAAAATGGTAGACGGAATACCATTCATCTTGAAAAAAGTCCGCGTTTAGTTCCCAAACTATACTGCCGCTTCATTATAATTCCTGTCAACGCCACGCGGGTGATGCGCTCTTTTCGAAAAAGGAGGAAACTGTTTTCCGGGGTTTGCAAACATGAAAAGCAATTAAAAATGCAAAAGGAACCATTATTTGTCCTGCAGCAACTACCCTCTCCTCGAATTTGCAGTAAACGATCATTCCAATGGCAGGATGCAAGAAGAAGAATTTCACACTTCATCGTTTTTTTATTATTGCTATTTTCTTGTACTTGGGAAGCGGTTCCCCTATGATCCATGAATGATCCCCTTTTCAGGCGACGACGCAGCTGCTTTCTGGGTGAAGCGTAAAACACAAGCACTCACAAAAATTCGGGTGTATTACTAAAATCACCTCTGGTGTCCCTCCGAGATCTGCAATCGGAGAGTGTCATGAGTATAATCAGTCAAACAGGGGATTCCAGAAAAACAAAAATTAACTGTTTACTTTTTGGAGCTGCTTTGTGCTGGAATTCTTTTGTTGGTGGCAGCACGTTTACGACAACGGATTTATGATAACCACAGTCATGGTTAGTTTTTTTACTTTTTTCCCTGTTTATGTTACTGTTGTAATTGCCAACATCCGAATTCGATTGGCATTTCCAACGCGAAACCACCTACTCCGCGCGCAAACTAGAGAGCCGTAGTAGCTAAAATAAAACAAATTTCCTGCGCTCTTCCGTATCTGCTCCTTTTTTTTTTTTTTTTTCAAGTACGTGATTCTTTAAAAACGTCGCTTTCTTTTACGCCGGTGTCGTTGGATTGCTCTCCAAAAGGAACTGTAGAGGCAAAGGTGTAAATAAAACGAACTTACAAAGCCTTTCATTAAGGAACCCAGGACTGTTTTGCTGGCTGTCCTGCGAGTTACGCCGGAAAACACATCATAGAGAAATACGACTTGTGCCACGCTTCTAAAGGGGAAATTTACTATTAGTAGTCCCGGCATTATGACAAACTACGTGAGGTTGTTAATGGCACGGAGCTTCTTCTCTGCCCTAATGCTCACGAGGCCACTTACCCACCGGAAGCGTTTATTGTGACGAGCTACGAGTGATCCCAGATCACGCCGACATAATTAATGGTGCGGCCATTTTTTTTTTTTTTTTTTTGAAAGTTCCCCTTCCCAACGGTGGGTTTTTTTTTTTTTTTTTGTGTGTGTGTGTGTGTATGTGTGGCGAAGTCCCCGTGCCTGCAACCGGAAATCGGCCTACTTTCCCGTTGATTTCCAAGAAAAGTTTTCGCACGATTACGGTGTGCTCTATTAACAGGACTGTGACCATCGTTCTACTCTTGGTGTGTCACCTGCACGACGTGAAGTGTTCCTTGCGTTTCAGTAGAATTTACGTGACAGCACAGTTACCCTTTAGCGGCTGCCAGCAACACGTTTGCGAATTCTGTTTGCTCGTAATTGCCTTCGGAAAAGCTGCAACAGTTGTATATGAATTCAATAATAATTTAACTTGCTGTCGTTAGACCATTACTAGTCTCAATTGTGCGTTTTAGTTATACACAAATAAGACTGTGCACCTATCTTTTTCTTCCTTTTCTCGTGTTGATTTCGAAAGGCGGTGTGTCCTTTTTAATTGCCGTTGGCTCCCCAAATGTCAACAATGTTGTCAAACGCGGTTGCCGGACCAGGGATACGCTCACTGACGATTTTAGTCGTACTTCAACTACCCGTGAGCGTGATTCAAAAAAATACTAACCGCACCATCTCACAAATACAATAATAAAACGCGGCTGCCGTTGCCACTGTCCCCGAGTCGCACGGCACATTTTTGTTTTTGACGTTTCGGCTCCCGCACGCAAAAAACCGACTACCCCGTTAGCGAAAACGGCCCGCGTCGGTAAGCGCGCATCGGGCTGCGCGCGGCTGCGGCGGACCCGGCCGGGTGGAAAAGCGCCGCGGCGCGCCCTCCCCTTTTTGCTTATTACGGATCGGTTGGGTTCCTGTGGGGCGTGGGGGGCCCGCGCATTCGGCGCCCGTTTCCGGGCGGCCGGGTTTTGCGGGGCCTTCCGTTTTCCCCTCTGGCGGCGAGCCGGGGTCCCCTTTCGGTTTTTTGTGGGGATCGCCGCCCTCGCCCGGGCGGTGGATAACCGTGGGGGGGCGCCCCCGCCGCCGGATCTTATCGCCACACCAACAAGGGGACGTCCCGTCCGCCCGCTTTCCCCGCCCCCCGTTTCGTATTTCCCAAACGCTGATTCCTTTTCCCTCTTCTCTCCCTTGATATTTTCTTTTCCGTAATATAGTTTCATACCGGAGTTTTACAGTTTTTAACTACACCCATAATTTTAATATTATTGTTCTAATGCAGAGAAATCTAGCGCGTCTGGCCGGCAGCCGTGTCGCTGCGTTGTGCTTTTGTGCGGCGAGAAGCGCTCCCATGAGCAGTGCAAGAGTGCAAATTCCCGCGCGCGAAAGCCTCCGCTTTAACGGCTGCCTTTCCCAGTCTGTGAGATTCTACTCCGGCGGCGGTCACGAGGAGCCGGCTTCCCGTAGCGGACAGTACCTCCTCGATAAGAACGATGTTCTCACCCGTGTGATGGAGGTGGTGAAGAATTTTGAGAAAGTGGATGCTTCCAAAGTAACCCCCGAGTCTCACTTCGTCAACGACTTGGGCCTGAGCTCTCTTGAGGTTGTCGAGGTGGTCTTTGCCATTGAACAAGAATTCATTTTAGATATCCCTGACCATGATGCCGAGAAAATTCAGTCGATCCCCGACGCCGTCGAGTACATCGCCCAGAACCCTATGTCGAAGTAAGTAATCAGCGAATCTGCACTTTACTGGGTGCCACGACACATTTTAGGAATTAGGAAAAATTATGAGGAGAAAAATATATTTGGTAAAAAACACGTTCTATATATTTAATACATAATGATTTTTTTCCAACGAAAAGAAGCAGTAAACTCCTACGAGAATTAAAAAAAAAAAAAAAAACTTAAATGAAAAAGTAGAATTGAATTTATTATAATATATTAGTGTTAACGGTTTGGATGCCATTGTCGGCACGCTTCCGGGGGTTTCCCGTATAGTTGTTCCTTTTGGTGCGTTAGCTGCCTTTGTATGTCTTCTTTTCTCTCTCCCCTTTGTTTTAATTTAATTGGTTAGTTGTCGCGGCCGCCTCCTTTTTTTTTTTTTTTTTTGACAGTTTGCCGCGTGCTCTTACGCAAGCAGTCACACCGCCTCTGATGATGTAATGGTGGAAGAAGTTAAGCGGTTCGCGTTCATATACGCGTCTTCTCAGCGTACTTTCGCGTCCTTGACCGCCGATATTTCCGGAAGGTGGGTTTTTTATACCGTTTACCCAAATGTGGGTCGTTGTGGGGATCCCTTATGAGACTCCTTGTAGATTTGCAGTTCTCACCTTTTTTTTTTTTTTTTTTTGCTTTTTTTTGTTTTTTTCAAGCGGCGTTTGCCTCTTTTTCCTGTGTGTCTGCTCATTTTTTTTTTTTTCTCCGTTTGCCCAGCCGGGGTCAGGAAAAGTACCGTAGCACCAATTAAAATTTAGGTGTGTGCATCTATAGATAAAACGAACCTTACATGCATCGTACTGATGGACGCAAAGCTAACGTATATATATATTGTTGGGGTCCAAGGATAAGCAAACACACTATGATCTGCGACTTATTTTTATTTTATGCTGCCGTGTTTGTTTCACTGCTCATTTTGAATTATTTCTGTCGGCTCCGGAATAAAGTGTACTATATCAGTTTTTTTTTTTTTTTTAGATGCGGCGATAGTTGGGTGAAACCTAATGATCACAATGAGGAGAGATTCAAACGGGGCGCGTTTAATTTCTTCAATCTAACGCACCAATTTTGCCGGTGTTTTGTCTGCATGCTTCAGTAATTTTAGCCGTTGCATGATGGCTCTCGCCGCTGGTGCTGTGCGGCAGAGGCAACCGTAGACTTCAAGTGTTGTCTGCGGAAGTAACCGCTAACCGACAAAGCCAGCAGTGGTCAGTAAACGAGGACAGAGGCATATATTTTTAAAAATTGTATTGACGCGTAATTCCAGTACAGTGTCAGTATACGTGTTTTTATTATTATTATTATTCTGCCTGTCTGTATGCCCAGCGGTTCTCCTTATTTCTTGGAGCTGCTGCGAGTGATGCCCATCTGCTTCTTTTTTTTTTTTTAATTGTTTACTTCAAAGAGGACTTTTTGTGTTTCGTTTCGTACGATATTTCCTCTAGAGGTTACGTTGCCTTTTTTTTTTTAAATTATTATTTTTGCTACACTGGTTAATACTCCGAATTTTCTTTTCTTTTTTTTTTTGTTAGTCTGCGCCCCCTCAGCTTCTTCTAATCTTTCTTTTTTCTCTTCCTACTTTTTCTTGATATTATTTGCTGAAAGAATTTCGGATTTTTACCGGAAAGATTCAATCTGTATCTTTTTTTTTTTTTTTTCGAATTTATCTGTGGTGTAGTTATTTCTTTTTTTTTTTTTTTTATTGTTGTTATTTATTTCGTTGGTGATTTGTCATACCATTTGTAGAGAATCATGACAACCCGCACTCCCGCTGCAGCACCTAGGGCTGCGGCAGCAAAGGCGGCAGCAATTAAGAAGCCGACGCAGGCCGCGCAGCCACAAAAGCGCGTTTACGAAGAGGACAGTGACGATGGGTATGACTCGTCGTCCACGGATTACTCCGATAACAGTGAGGAGTTCCGACCTCTGGCGTTTGAATTATATAAAGGCGGAGCGGACAGGCACAGCGGCGCCCCGGCCGCTCACCGGGTGAAGTCTATGCGCTTTTCAGGAAAGGAATTTCTGTCGGATTCCGACGAGGAAAATGAAATCCCCATGATGGCTACAACGGAGCGAAACAGAGGGAAACGACACTGCGGAAGGGTTAAGTCCGACCTCAAAAAAATGTCGGAATCGCTGGAGAGTCTTTCTTCTGAATTAGGGCAAAGTTCGACTTCAAACCCACTACCTGTAGAATTAGGGAGAAGAAAGCGCGCGAGAAGTGTGGGCCACGCCAACCAGAGGAATCCGGAGACAGTGCAATCCCAGAAGGAAGTCCTGACGGACGAAAGTGATGCGGACGAGGCGCCCCTCAACTCGGATGTAATTTTAAATCTTGTACGCCGTCTGCGGACTCAACCAATTGACGATATCCCTCTGGAGGCATTCCAGAATGTCAATTGGGGGGACGACAATTACCAAGAGGAGTTGAAGCCTCTCCGAGCCGTTTACTTGGAAATTAAAGCTCGCCAAATGCAATCTGTCGGGGAAAAGAACATTACCAGGAACACCCGCTCGTCAAAGATAGCGGTTCAGGAAGCTATTGAGGAGCTTCCCGCTGAAAAGGCGATCGTGGCCAAAATAGCTAAAATTGAACACCGTAATATAAGTGCTTTACCCAACGGGTCTGTTTTTAGAGAAGACTATTTTAACGGAAATGCCGACCCCGCCGGAGACGGCAGGAAAAATCGTGATATAAATCTGGCTTCGGGGAAGAACCCTTCTGTTCAAAAAGCGGGTGAGAAGCACTCTGGTGCGGCCAAGCCTTCGTCAAGAGCCGTTACGGCGGAAATGAACACACCGGCTTGTGACGTGAAAAAAATGAGAAACAGTCTCATTCTCCAGAACGGTCCGTCTCGTATGAAGAGCGAAGAGGCAACGTTTTCGGAAGAAGCCAAAAAGGTCCGCAAGACTGCCACGAAGAAGAAAAATAATAACCGCAGTTTAACATTTTCCGAGGTGCTTGTCCCCGAAACGACGGAGGAGATACACGAGAAGGACGAGGATTTGGCTCCTGTGGAAGACGGCGGAGCGAAACCGACCTCCAAGGGGCGCAAAACCAGACCGGACCGTGCGACCAACGGAGTTGGTTTTCGTGCGGCCCCCGAGGATGACGCACCCGAAAATCTCAAGGATGACGGGACTTTAGATAAGCGCAAACCAAAGCAAAGGCGGGGAAAGAGAAAGCCCGGTGGCAGCTGCGTTTCCTTTACCGAGGTACCGGATGATGGGGTGTCTGAGCTCAACGAAACTGATACCGGCTTGGATAAAAACAAAAAGAGCGCACCGAAAATCATACAACGACGCACAAAAGGCAAACGCGCCAACGGGCGCTCTTGCAGTTTTTCGGATGTCGCACTAGACGAGGTCGGCGAGATTAAGGAGGATCCTACGCTGGGGACGGCATCGGAGAGAGGGGTTCAAAGTTTATCGGCCACTGCTCCGAAGCAGGCGGGTCCTCTGGGAGCCACCGGCGCTGCCTTCCGAAACCGTTCTAGCACCCAGGCGACAGTTGCGCCTGCAAAAACTGCTGACAGACGTCGGAGGACTGTTGACAACGGTAGGGCGTTGAACTACGGAGAGGTGGACGATACTGGGGCTGGCGAATTAAACGATAACCAGTCTGGAATTCTTGCGAAGTCGGGCGGCAAGAATGTTGGCAAGGCTGCCAACACTGGAAGGCGTCAGAAGTCTGGAAAGGGACGCAGTAGAGAAATTAGCATTTCACAACTTGCAGACGACCACGTTGGTGAGATTGTGGAGGACACCAATGCCACCAATATCGCTGCTGCCGGAAAAGGTCCGGCGAGAGCCTTCCAGCCTAGTACCGTCACCCTCCCAACCCGGCAGCCACCGAAGCGGCAGATCAATGCACCGGCTGGCATTGCCCCAGAGAAGCCGTCCACACAGCGGGCAGTACCCAGCGTGCAACCCAGCACATCTCCTCCCCGCGCGCGTCGACCAGGAAAGCATCGTTCGCGTGAGTTTAGTTTTTCCGCCCTCCCCGACGAGGACGTCGCAGGCGAAATAAAGGAGAGTTTCACCGATAGCCTTGAACATCCGTCAATGCGAGCGAATGTACCGCGCCGGACATTGCCTAGTATACAGAGTTCCGTCAGCCGGTCTGGCAACACACCTCTGCCCCGTAAGCCATCGCAGCAGACAGTAGTGCCCACGCCCCAAGGGACCTTTGTGGAGGATACAGTCAACCCGAATTTGCCTCAGAGGAAGGCCCAGAGTGTCCCCAATGCCTCGACGGCCCGGGTGACTAAAAAATAAAGTCGCTTTTCGTGCCTTGTTCCGTACTCTTTTTGTTTTTCCTATTCTGTTCCGCAGCATATTCCTTTGAGTGGTTATTCCTTATTCCCGAATACCATTGATGAACATGTAAGTCATCTTTGCCGATATACATCGATCCGCCGATCTGTACATCTCTCTCTCTATATATACTTACCTTCGGTTGCATTTTTGAAAAAAAAAAAAAATTGTGGGAGACGGAGGACGCTGGTCTTTCTGTTGTGCAAGCACTTGGTTTGGCGCAACAATGATAGGCGCGAAAATAATGTAAAGTATTCCGTTCCCCATCAAAACGTCTCAATTTTTCCTGTTATTGTTATTGTTGTTGTTTGTTTGTATGTATGCGCGCTCCAATTTTTGTACCCTGCCGTAAACGTTCTTTTAGGTTTCTTGGTGCAATTCCCGTTTTTTTTTTTTATTTTAGCGACTGCTCCAGGGCGGAATCTAATCGAACCTCTCTTCCTCTCTTTTCTTTTTTTTTTTTTTACTTAACTTTCCCAGTCGTTGACTCCCTTTTTATTTTTATTTTGCGAAAATGGGAATCTTAGGGCTATCCAAGTTGATCTATGAAAAGGCACCAGGCGCCACCAAAGAACAGGACTAAAAAATACTTTGGACGAAGGATTGCGATCGACGCCTCGATGAGCATCTATCAATTTATCATTGCCATGAAGGGATTCCAGGAAGGACAGGGGGTGGAACTGAAAAACGAGGCGGGAGAGGTGACATCCCATTTGAACGGACTCTTTGCCCGCACCCTTCGCATGGTGGACGAAGGTATTAAACCCATTTATGTGTTTGATGGCAAACCCCCCGTCCTGAAACAGGGCGAGCTCGACTCTCGCCGGAAGCGCGCCAATGAGGCGGAGTTGGAGTTTCAAAAGGCGAAGGAGGCGGGAGACGATGAGATGATGGAGAAGATGAGCAAGCGGACGGTTCGCGTTTCCCGTGAGCAAATTGAGGATTGCAAGAAGATGCTCACCCTGATGGGCATCCCTGTTGTCCAGGCACCCACGGAAGCCGAGGCGCAGTGTGCTGAGCTGGTAAAGAAGGGTAAAGCATGGGCTGTAGGAACGGAAGATATGGATGCCCTTACGTTTGGCTCGTGCATCATGCTGCGCCATTTAAACTACAGCGACGCGAAGAAGCGCCCAATTGCCGAAATTCACCTCCAGCGAGTTCTGGAGGAGATGGGGCTGACCTCTGAGCAGTTCATTGATCTGTGTATACTCCTTGGTTGCGATTATGTCCCTAAAATAGCGGGCATCGGACCCCAGAAGGCCTGGGACCAAATAAAAACACACGGCTCCATAGAAAAAATTATAGAGAACTTGGACAGCACAAAGTATACCGTGTCCGAGGACTTTAACTACAAGGGTGCGCGAAGTCTATTCGTCACACCCGACGTGACCCCAGCGGAGGAGGTCAACATTCAGTTCACCGAGCCAGACGAGGAGGGTCTGATTCAGTTTTTGGTTCGGGAGAAAATGTTTAACTACGATAGAGTAAGCAAGGGCGTGGCGCGGTTGCGTGCCGCCTTGTCACAAAAACGCAAGGCCGACTGGACCAGTTCTTCACCATTCGGCCAGCAGAAAACGCTCAGGTGGGCGGTAAGAAGAGACCCCGCCCTGAAGCGACCAAGGGCGTAAAGATGTCCGGGATGCTGAAGAAGAGCTCGGACGGCCACAAGAAGGTAGTAAAAAAATAAGATTTATTGCATAGATTTTTTATTTTTTATTTTTTTTGTTTCCCCCACGTAGGTCTAGCTTAATGTTAATGAGTGTGCAGGTTTTTTTATTTTATTTTCTCTGTGTGTACGTGCTGGTGCGCGCTTGCGTCTCTCCCGGTTAAACAATCTCTTTCCCTCCCTCACCCACTGTAGTAGTTTTCTTCGTTTCCCATTCACTTTCAGATGTCGTCGGGTGCGCTCGGTAGAGGTTCCTTTCACTCCGTAGTGGCTGGGACAAAGGCCCGGGGCATACCCACTTTTTATAACAGCACCTTTGAGTTAATTCAGTTAAACAAGGCTCACATGGAGGTGCTGCGTTGTTTTAGTGCTAGAGATAAAATTTTTGACAACAAGTTCCCCGGTACGGCGTTAGCAAATGGTCTCTTTAAGATGCACCCAAATAAAAGAGAAAACTTTCATCGGAGAGAGCTGTTGGAAGCGATCCGACTTCGAAGTATTTGGCTGGAACGAATAAAGAAGCAACGCAGTATAAATCAGGCTTTACTGCGGGATGCCTCGAAGGCGTTGTCGGAACAAGAAGTACAAAAACGTTTCTCATACGTTACAAAGGATAGAGACCTCTATTTTAGCCCATCGACAGCAGTAAACAATTTCCCCAATTTTTGGCAGCACCCCACGGAAATTCATGTTGTCCCTAAAATGAAATGGAGGAGAAACACAGAATTAGGCGGTATCACACGTGTGACGGAACCCGGATCGCGTCTTCCCGCAGATTATTAGGATTTACATATGAAGTATTTTTAATGGATAACTCTACTTTCAACAGTTTTGTTTTTGAATGGTGTGCCGCTGGAAGTTTCATTTTTGTTTTCTTTTAACGCATTCTTGTGGCATCTTCTCTCTCTCCTTTCTTTAACAAGGTGAATGATTGTTGAGAATATGCTGAGTTTGTGCGAGGAGGCTGGAATTGCTGTCCGGAATGTCACAGTTAAAAAAGATGCCAACCAATCCCCCTTCCTTTGCTCTAGTGGAACCATTAGGAGCGGCACCCCGCTTATCTCCGTTCCGTACCCTACCGTGCTGAATGCCCAAACCATCCGCGGTGATTCTATACCAAAGGGACTACCACCCGTCGAGAAAATGGTGAAATTTCTTACCCGTCGGGGCCGCTTAGATTTTATTACGGCGCAGTCACTGTGGCTCGCCACGTTTTTAGCGGCGCGCAAAAAGTGCCAAACAACGAGCTCCGCTGTCGGCCGCCCTGTCTCCTTTGTGGATGAGAACTATTATCCAGACCTCAAGGATAGTTCCCTGTTCTCTAACACGGCACAACATTCCCCCGCCACCGAACGGGCGATGTCGTCCCACGTTAACGTTGCGCTCTCCTGCGTTCAATTTTATGCGAAACGCAAGCACCTCTCCTCGGTGTCCGTCCCGTCCTTCAAGGAGATGCAGTGCGCCTATTACTCGGTGGTGGGCCGCAGTCTGCTCCTCCCGTTAAATGGTGCCCCCTCCGCCCCTGAGCCACTTTCGTCCTTTCTCGAGTCCCGCAGCGATATGGTGAGCGTCCCGTCTCTCATCCCACTGGTCGATATGCTAAAGCCGTCAAGTGAGGGTAACTGCCTTCTCTACACCTGCGCGGAGTCCACGTTTCTTTCCCCCGTATCCCGACGGCGGGTGCTGATGGAGGTCGAACCCCTGACTAGTAGGCGCGTTGTAGTTTGTGCCTCGCATGATATACCCGACGGCGAAGTTTTGACAGTCGGCTGCGAGGGCTTCCCCGGACACAATGGAGAGTGAGCAGAGAAGTATCCGTGCGATGGAAGCGTAGTACCACTTTTTTTTCGTTTTGTCGCTTTTTTCAATTAAACATGCTGATGCTGTCGTTCTCCTCTGCTGCCGATAGTACAATGTTTCTCGACCACACGGAGTTTTCCTTCAATCCCCTTCGTTTATTAGCGGCACTACTGTTAAATCTTTTGGTCTTCTTTTCCCCTCTTCCTTTTTTATTTTATTTTAATTGTTCGTGTGTGCTAGATACATCATGGCCGATTTTACACAAAGACTAACATCGAGAGTGCCGGAGGGGTACAAGAGTTGCGATGCAGCTAGGGATGCGTTTCGTAGGGGCGACATCGAGGCGTCGCGGAGGGAGCACCAGAAACCATTTCACGCAGAAAGCCACAATTCGAGCGCCTCCGAGTATGTGAAGTCCGTTGTGTTCGGTGGACTAGACGGTATTACCACAACTTTTGCTATCATTGCCGCCGCCGCGGGCAGTAATGGCACCTACGCGACCGTCCTCATTTTTGGTATTTCAAATGTCATTGCCGATGGGTTTTCCATGGGATTTGGGGAGTACATTGGAGGGGAGGCGGAGCGGGAAAACGCACTGTCCGAGCGACGACGGGAGGAGTGGGAGGTGGAGAACTCGTTCGACCTAGAAGTGGACGAGATGGTCCAAATCTACATGGGACGCGGACTGTCTTTTGAAGATGCGACGACCATTGTAAAAATTATCTCAAAGGATCAGCGAATGTTCGTGGACTTTATGATGGTGGAGGAGCTTGGTCTGCTGGTTGATTTAGAGGACGCCCACGGACCCAAGAAGCAAGGACTCGTCATGTTTGTCTCCTTTTTGCTGTTCGGGTTTGTTCCTCTACTGGCTTACGCACCGGGAAAGGGGCAGGGGACGGACATTGTATTTTTTATCTCGTGTGTCCTCACTGCAGTTTCGTTGGCTGTTCTGGGTGCGGTAAAAGGGTATCTTGTCGGTATGAGTCTTTTCCGCGCCGCCGGGCTGATGGTGATAAACGGTGCTGTCAGCGGAGGAGTGAGTTTTGCCACTGGCTACCTTATCGAAGCGGCGCTAAGAAAAGTCTAGCGCAACGTGGACTTGAATATATAGCTTTATATTTGTTGATGATTAACAGACTTATTTGTTTTTATTTTTGACACACCGCCGATTTCTTTCCACTGAACTGACATATTCCCTTCTTCTGTCAAGACAGGTTTATCTTCCCCACCCTTTCACTTCATCTTTTGGTTGTTTTGACTTAGCATTTTCAACGTACGCTTAGTGTTGGCCCAGGAAACATAATGGAGCGCAGAGTTCTGGGAGCACAGAGAACGCTTTCGGAGGCGGTTTCGAAGCGAAATGATAATATGCAGGAAATGATACTGAAAATAGCCAAAAACGACGGCCCGTTCACGTTGAAACAATTAGAAGATAGCTTGTCCTTCTTGGCAAACAAAAATAGCAACTACTTGAAGGTGGGGGAGCAGGAGATACACATTCTCGCCGACGAACTGCTGAACAACTCCATTCGCTCCGTCTTGGTGTACGACCAGTTCACCGGTGCCTTCAGTGATATGGAAATGTACTGCATTTCCCTTGTATTCCAGCAAAACCTATCTGTGGAGGCCGTCACACTTAGTGGCATTGTCGTGAGCGATGAGTCGATTGTGGCCCTCTGCGAGTCCCTCGTGAATTCTCGTGTTGGCTATTTGGACGTGTCAAACACCCCTTTGGAAGATGAAGCCGGTCACTCGTTGGCGGCGCTCGCCCACGTCAATCCCTACCTGAGGACAGTGGTGGTGGGGGAGACGCTCATCTCCGAGGACGTCCTCGATGAGATTGATGTGGCGTGCCAGTTCAATCAGAGTAACTTTGAAGGGAGCGGCGATGCCGTGGACGAGTCCCTCTTCAAGGAAAAGGACATTGGTAGACTGAAGAATCGTCTTCAAAAGATTATTCGAGCAAAGTACGGCGGTGTTCACTACTGCGTGGCGAACGCCTTCGGGTGCTGTCCCAACGGGGATGCCTGCCTATCCTCCCACAGTCTGAACACCAACGAGGACCGTTTGGGGAAGGAGTTGGCCTTAAAGATAACGGAGCTGTTTACCTCTGGCGGTGACTGGGAGGACAGGTTACCACCTCCCCCACGAGAAGGAGCCTCCTGGGCGGGTGCTGCGGGGGAAAAGAAAGAAATCAAGTTGAACTTGAAGCTTCGCAAGCAGAGACGCGACGCCAAGGGAAAGAAAAAGCTGTCGAATTTGGCCCTGTACGGGGCGATTGCCGCTGGCATTAGTGTAGCATGTATTTTCATTGTAAAAATGAAACTAATGAATTCTTCACACTGACTTCCATACATCTATAATTTTTTTTTTTTTTCCCTTTACCCTGATCGACAATTATATGGGAAACATTCTTGCATAGTCGCGACATCCTTGATAATTTTCCCCCTTTCCCTCCTTTTTTTTATTTATAAAAAGAATCTAAGGTAACCGTACTTTTCGTGTATATTTATTTAAATATTTTTATTTCCGTCCAAGCACTACAAAAATTGCGATGGCGGGCTCAGGACATGATCAGTCGGCGGACATCTTTTCCGCTGAAGGCCGTGTTTTCCAGGTAGAGTATGCCGGGAAGGCCGTCGACAACAGCAGCACTGCCGTTGGCGCTTGCTGCAAGGATGGGGTTGTGGTTGCGGTGGAAAAGATCCACACCAGCCGTATGCTAGAAAGCCACTCCAACAATCGTATTTTCAATGTGGACCGACAGGCAGGCATCTGCGTGTGTGGCATGTTGCCAGACGGGCGTGCTATCGTTTCGCGTGCACGTAGCGAGGCGGAGCATAGCCGAGATATATTCTCCACCCCCATTCTTGGCTCCGTTCTTGCCAGTCGGGTGGGTGAGTTCATGCACGTTTTTACGACCCACTTCATGTACCGACCGTTTGGGTGTTCCGCCATTATCGCGTCTTATGCGGACGACGGCCCCCAACTGTTTGTGAGTGACCCTAGTGGAACGGTTGCCGGGTATTACGGAATCGCACTCGGAAAGGCAAAAACGATCGCCAAAACGGAACTCGAGAAACTCAACTTTGAAACCCTGACCTGCGAGGAGGCCGTCCCTAAACTGGTGAATATTCTCCATGAGGTGCATGATAAACAGAAGGACAAGCTGTACGAGGTGGAGGTAGCATGGGTCTGCGACAAATCTGACCGTAAGTTCGAACACGTACCAGAACACATGATCCCTGCCCCACCAGCATGATAATGTTATTTTTACCTAGCCCTATTTATTAGTACCCTAAGCACTAAGTCTCCAATGTGATATTTCGTATCAATTTCAGATAATGATTTTTCATTTTTTCCTGTTGGCCACGCCAAACTTTTGTGCTGAATAAACACACACACACACACACACACTCACAAATGATATACATATCAACTCCCCACTCTCTGCTCTTTAACGTTGCGCGAAAGGAACTTTTTTTTTTTTTTTCGTGTTCGTGCGTAGGTGTATTGCATCCATGCGCAGAAGTGTGGTTCTTTGCGGCGTCCACAAGGTTGGCTACGTCAAACCCCACACGCTACCCGTTCCGTGCGCTCAGCGGTGGGACCTGAGGCTGTCACGGGCGCGTATTTTCCAGGAGTACATCGAGGAGAATGCCCCCGGTGCGTGGCAACTCGAGGACGAGCGACACATGTCGCCGGAGTTCCACACGTTCACTGGTCATAAGATGAGAGAAATGCGCCCTGGGTATGGTCAGAATTTGCCCGAGTTTATACTGAAGAAGCGCCTCCCCAATAACACGCATTATGAATTGTTTGCACGAAGGGATATCCCCAACGAAGATAATGCCATGTACGGCAAACTGTTATTTGACACAACTGTTCACGGGACCTCTTTGCCAACGACTTATCGTATGCACAAGGATATTAATAAAGCCCAAAGAAACGATAGAAAACTGTCCGGCAATCGGTTTAAAGTACTCAATTCTAGTGGTTCCAAGAGTCCCCCATCCGGGTTCGAGCCGATCCCTGACGCCACCGAAGATGACGACGACTAATTACAATTTTACAACTAGTAATTCAATAAAGCACCGTATAGTGCTCTCTTCACTCCACTTTAAACAAAACAAAACAAAGAAAGGAAAGCTTACACGTGCGTGCGTACTTTGAAAAAGGTAAATTCACTTTGTAAGTTCTGTGGCTATTTTCCCTTCCCCTCTCCACCTTTTCTCCTCAGTTGTCTCCCGTCGACCCATGTCTACGATACCCCGTTATAGTGAAGAAAAAAAAAGTCTAGTATTAAGCTCCATCGAAAAGGCTCTGCGAGTCGATGAAGAGAGCAGGGTTTCTCCGCCCTCCTCCTCGGAAAAGGTTGTAGTGTCGGACAGCTGCTACATTAAACAGGGTGCCTCTTCAAAAGTTGTTATTTGCACTCTTAGCAACGGCCAAATCACTCTCCTTGACACCCAAAGTATGGTGAAAACTCACTTTAGTTTGGAAGAGGTGTTGCGCACGGACAGTGAAGAAGGCGAATGTCGTGAAAAGTCCGCGGTCGCCTCGTTTAACCTCCCCGACTCGGAAAAAAGCGTGGTGGTCGTTGCCAGCACAAAGGGCGTCTTTTCTTTCGAGTTTTGTCTTCCTTGCTCGGATGCAGAAAAAGTGGCGAAGTCTTCTGTGAAACACATCGCTCCGCCACCGCCCGCCGCGGGGGGCAAGTGCAAGCAAGTTAGTGTTTCTTTGAGTCCAACCGGCTCCGCTCTAGTGGTTTACGGCTTTTCGGGTAACGGAGGAGAGCGGTCGTACTATGGTCTGACCGCGGACTGGGATCCGTCAAGCTCCCAGCATGGGCCGGCTGGCGAGTGGGTAAACTTGGGAACACTTTACCGCAATTCGTTTTCTGCGCCAGACATGGTAAAGGTCGACTGGACAGGGACGGAATGCATTTTATGCCTTTGGTCCGACGGGGCCCTCCGGATGGTCACGAAGAGGTTTGAACCTGTGGCCGCTGGCTTTTTGACCCTAGAGCAGTCCGATAAGGTGATTAAACTATCGGCCTTCACCTGCCTCGACGAATCGGATGCGAAACAGCATTTGATTCTCACGGCTGTCGTCGAGTTTAACATCATCACCGCGTACCATATTGAGGTGGACGCTAAGGTTGGCTCCTTCCGGGTGTTGCCTCTCGGCTCGTTTTACTCCGCGGAAATTCCGGTTCGGGATCTTTTCTATATCAAATCTGCCTTTGTCTTGGTGTGTGTTCTGTTGGAGAGTGGGGCCATTCTTGTGTTGGATACAAAGGGTATGTCGTTGGAGCTGCACCGCCCCTTCCGGCGGGTGTATGAGCCGTTGCAGAATATTTACGGAGAGGATGCGAAGAGTGCGGGGGATAAGCCCACCACGACTTTAGTTGTTCGCGCGCCGTTTGCCATGTGTATTGTGGAGCGTGACTCCCTTGTGGTGTTCCGTGAGGGATGAATCGTCCACCGCGGGTGGAGAGCATGCATAATCAATGCTAGTCGGATATGTTCTCCCTGTTTGGTGGCCTATGTACGGAGTTTTTTTTTTTTTTTTTTTTAATGTTCCCCGTTATACCATCTTCTGCCCTCCCTTTTCTGTGTATGCGCGTGACCTAGTTGAAAAACAATAGTCAAAAAACAAACAAACAAACAAAAAAATAGAACAAAATAAACATACTTTGGTACTTGTAGATGAGGCTGTCACTTTCTCGTCCTAGCTTTCAGCTCCGCGCTCGCGCCAATGTCGTTCCTTTGCAGACCCCCGTTCGTTATTTCGCCAGGGTTTCCTCCATCCATGGACCCATACCGTCGCCTCCAGGCGGGTTTGTTACCTCGGATATAAAACTCGATATGAGCCCGAGTTTTGGCGGCACATTTGCGAGAGGCGTTTTTGCCACTCGCGAAATTGGGTACGGCCGCGAGGTGATGAGCATACCCGCGTTTGCCATGTACATCAACGACCACGACGATCTCAAACTGCGGGACCAGGTGCTGTGCCTCACAAAAGATGTGTTCTCTAAACTTGTCTATGGCACGGCCCAAGAAAAGGCATATATCAAAACCAAAGTGATGACACTCATGTCTGGTGGCTTTTCGTACTTTACGAGAGAAAAAGATGTATTTGAGTTTGCGGAAGACATTCGGGCGCCTGGCAAAGAGGGTGCCATTCTCAACGGTCCTAGTTACCTTCTTAGCGGCGATTTCTCCTCCTTTGATCTCCAAAAGTTGCCCCTTATCATCGAGTTCAATCGGTTTGAGGTGGACTACCGGGGACGGAGGGGTATTTGCCTATTCCCCGAGGCCTCCTACTTTAATCATAACTGCGAGCCGAATGTGGAGTTAAAGGTGGACTACAACGGCTTAAAAAACAATTTCTTCCTCAGTGCGAGGGCTGTCCGGCCTATCCGGGAAGGGGAGGAGCTGTACATCAATTATATGCCAGGAAACGACCTCCCGGTATCGCGACTAGCGCTAGCCATGAAGAAGAGGTGGGGGTTTGAGTGCTCGTGTGTAGAGTGCAAGAGCCGCACGGTGGCAGCGGTAACCGTCCTGTTTCTCGTACTGTTGTTGCCTGTGGCCGCCTTCATTCGGCGGTTCATTGTGGGGAGGACAGAGGAGAAGCATAGAAGTGTATGACATCATTCTTCACAGGCTTTGGGTTTCACATGAATTATTGTTTTTGTTTCTCTCTTTTGTCCCCCACAGGCTTTAATGTTCTTTTCAGTTACATAATTTTGTTTTTTTAGCTTACACTTTTAATTACAATTCAAGTTTATTACTGCCCTTGTACATTGTCCAGGAGGTACTTTTTGATGATAAGCAATCCTACACATCTCATTTATTCTCTCTTTCCCCCTCGCAGACCATTTTCAAAAAAAAAGCCGTCGCACGAATATTAAAGGTCATCTACATAACAAATGTGGAACATACCAGGAGGAAATGGTGCCAATGGAAATCGAAACATGGCGGGACCTAACGGTTACGCCTATTTAGCATCTAATCCGATGGTTCCCATTCAGAATGGTAGTAATGGCGGTCCCCCAGGAACGACCGAAGTTTGTAAATATTTTGTAAACGGAGGTTGCACCCGCGGCATGGCCTGCCCCTATCTGCACGAACTGCCCGATGAGCGTCATTTGGATGTCAATGGACTTGGCTTCATTTTAAACCCAAATGTGCAAAATGTACAAAACGCGCAAAAGCCAGTTTCAGCCCCCAATCAGCAATTAAGCGCCGCGGCAGGCTCCATGTCCCCGAGTGGGTCTGCCCTTGGAATCAATAGCCAGAATAGGACTCCTCTTTCCTTCAACAATAACGCCACTAATAATAATTATAACAAGCCGGGAGGAAAAGTGTTTATCATGGGCGCTAATAACCAAGTTTCATCTAGTCTAAAGCAGCCGCCGTTATTATACAGACCACCGGAGCCGTTCTTAGATCATAACTTACCACCAACCCTTGCGCTGTCGCTGGGTGCACCGGGAGAGGACTTCTCCCAGGGGTTGGCCAGAGCCTTACTACAGAATTAGAGTTGAATGCCACTACCCGTAGTGAGCAGTCAATAATATATCATAAAATAACTAATTTTACTTTTTTTATTTATTAATATATAACTCTTTTTTTTTTTCTTTTGTTAATTTTATTATTTAAACCTTTTCATTTTGCCCCTTTAATCATTTACTGTGTTGATTAATTTACCTTTTATGCGTTAATAATTCTTTAATGATCCAATTTGTGTTTGTTTTTGAATATCGTTTTGCCGCCTCCACTTGACGGCGGACCACCTCTCTTTTTACCGCCCGTCTACTTTCCCTTTATTTTTATAAAACAAAGTAAAGGAGGACAAATACACAGTACAACAACGCAGAATGGCCAGCCAGGAGGATGCATTTGGTAGGCATCTTATTCTTCCCTCCTTATGTCAGTCCTACTACGATCAAAACACCCAACAGCCAGGGACCCTGAAGAGTAATGCCAAGTCGTACCTTCAACAGAGTGCCAAGCGCGGCACTGTGGCGACCAGATCACAGGAGGGAGGTTTTGGCGACAGGACGGCGGCACGGCCCGACTACCAGAAGCGCCCGTTGCAAGCCTCCAAGGAGGAGCGGTTCCCCACGCGACACGTCATGCCAACGTGGAAGTCGGAGGCAAAGGTGTACAGTCACCTGAGCAACTCCTCCGACAAGTTCCGGTACATTGAGGATCTCTCCCGATACATGGAGAGCGAGGAGGGAGAGGAGTTCGACTGCTTTAGAGATCCGCTGCAACGTAGGAGGGAGCTCGTCAAAAACGAACAATACACACCACGAAATGTAATTATGAAGAACGACGTGGATCCCCGCAATATTAGGGAGGTGGCGGATGTCTCCCCGGATCGTGGCAACACAAGTTTGAACGACGCAAGGCTTGGCGGGGGCGAAACGGTCGACGTGAAGCCTTACGCATTAAGGAGCCAGAAGAGTTCCCCTAGCAGACCATACGAACCGGTAAAGAATGATCTAACAGAGACATTTGTGGTTAAAATGGAGTCTCAGCGTCCCACAAAAGGGTTATATTTTCCCATGTAAACATTCTTTCACAAACATTTTCCTTTCGTTGCTTATACCCTTTAACCTCACTTTTTTTTTTTTTCCCATTATGATTAGTTGTTCTCACTGCGTAGATCCCAGCAGCCATTTTTTTTTCCTCCAACGTTCTCCTCTCTCTCTCTCTCTTAAGTGTTTAGTGGTTTTTATTTTAACCCTTTTTTATTTAGTTCTTCTTTAACGTAATTACTACTTTAAGGAGAATAATAATAAAAAGAATAATAAAAAAAGAGAAGATCATACGAAGTACCAATGAACAACAACTACCGCTACAAGCCTGCACTCCCTCAGGGTTGGGAAGAAGCATACACCCCCGATGGCAATCTGTACTACATTGACCACAACACCAAAACCACCCACTGGAGCTGCCCCGGAGTAGATTCTCAGTACGGCCGCCAGACCTATGGCCGTCGTCAAGGAATCGACAAGGAAAAGCGAAAGTCGAAGATGTGCATCTACTGGGAAAAGAGCGGGTCCTGCGCCTGGGGTGACCGCTGCGCCTTCGCCCATGGTGCTGAGGAATTGACAGCCCCTGAAACAGATGGTCAATAAGCGAGATGCCGTGCAGTAGTTTAGTAATATTAAATAACGTTTAACCGAATAATTTTCTAACTAAGTAAACGTATTGTTTTACCTCTTTTTTTTTTTTTCCTTTGTTGGCTTCCCCCTTTCACTTTTCGATCAAGATGTTGACCGTTGGAGCAAGAATATGCGTGCCACCCTTTTTTCCCCCCCGTTGTTGTTGTTATTGGAGTGAAGTGTGAAGAGCGTTGCCCGATACCGTAGAAGGAGAACAACCATCAACAGCAACCACAAAGGAAGAATAATCGGAGTGCGTGAGGATGAATTCGTCGTGCAGCGAAGCTACTATTAATAATAATATAAAATAAAAACTATAAAACTAACCATAATTTATTTTTCTTTTCCTTTTTTTTTTCACTTCTTTAAAGTGCGCTGTCGTGTTTTTTATTTTTTATTCTTTCCCTAATTTGCGCGTTCCTATCCGTTTATTGCCTCCCGATACATTCCCCGTTTGTCCGCTTTCTTCTCCGTCTTTCCCTAATAGAATATTCAACATATGCTTCGTCGCTCCACCGCCCTGTTGTACGAAGGTATCGCCGCCCCTATCGGAAAGGGACGCGTTGTGCCTTTGAGATTCGACAGCCTTAAGCCCGCCTACATTCCAAAGACCTTCACGACTCAGTTTTTTGTCCTGGGTACTTGGACCATCGGAAACATGATGCCGAACTTTATTTTATGCTTCCTCATCATTGCCGCGGCTAACGGTGGTTTAAGCGGCGCGTGGCCTCCGGATCCTCACTCTCTCCACCCTTAAAGGATTAGAAAAAAAAAGGAAATAAAGGAAATGTTTAAAAACACAGTAGTCAGTTGTTCCTTTTTTTTTTTTTTTTAAAGGTGGTCTTGAGGTTTTACCTTTAGCATTAGGGACTTTAGTATTTTTTTTTTTTTTCAAGTATTAATCTTTGTTTTTATTATGCCCTTATTGAGTGTCTGTTGTGCGTGATAGTGACGGAAAAGAATATTACTAGAACCAAATTTTCTTTTAATATGGCAGCCTGCCATCATTCCTCTCTCTCCTCTTATCTTTTTTTTTTTTTTTTATGTGTGTCGAAGAACGACCGATATATAGTAGTCCATCATTTTATTTGTTGTGTGCTACACGCTCTCATGGACAAATATGAACTAGTCAACCAGATTGGCGACGGGACTTTCGGGTCTGTGGCGAAAGCTGTAAGCAAAAAGACAGGTCAACTTGTCGCTATAAAAAAAATGAAGCAAAAGTATTACACGTGGGAAGAATGCGTCAAGCTTCCCGAGGTAGACGTAGTCCGAAAAATACACGGACATCCGAATATTGTTAAACTTAGAGAGGTGATTAGAGAAAATAACGAACTGTTTTTCGTGTTCGAATTCATGGACGGGGATCTACTTGGGGTCATCAAAAAGGGAAAACAAGCGCAGCGCCCGGAGGCGGCGGCCACGTCCCCTGCCATTCCCTATCACAAGGTGAAACTCTACATGCGGCAGCTGCTCCAATCCTTAGCGTACATTCATAAAAGAGGGTACTTTCACCGCGACTTGAAACCAGAAAATTTATTAATCCGCCGCGAAGGACAAGAGGAGATTGTCAAATTAGCAGATTTCGGGTTGGTGAAGGAGATCCGTGCTCGACCTCCGTTCACCGACTACGTGTCGACAAGGTGGTACCGCTCACCGGAGTTGCTTCTCCAGGACCGTAACTATAGTTCTCCGGTCGATATATGGGCAGCGGCGTGTATCATGTGCGAGTTGATCACCACCAAACCGTTATTCCCGGGTTCTAACGAAGTGGATCAACTATTCAAGATTATGAATGTCCTTGGTTCTCCAACGGAGAAGATTTGGGCTGGCGGCATGTCTCTTGCGAAAAAGATTCGGTATTCCTTTCCTAACGTCCAGGGGTGTGGGCTGGCGAAGGCCCTTCCGCCCCATATTCCCCCAGCAGCACTGGAGCTGATTGAGCAAATGCTAACCTACGACCCTAAAAAGAGACCAACCGCCGAACAGTGTCTCCAGCATCCTTACTTTAATGTGGGCATCGACGACGGCGACGGGTTGTCCGTGGCGGCCATGGATCAATTAGCGAACGCGGCGCGCCGTCTCCAGCAGAGTCCCCAGAGCGCCCCGGCCGCGATGCAAAACACCTCCGACACCACGATGGCCAGCGATAGAGCGGATAAGCCACCATCCACCGTCGAAACGAAACGATCGTCTTTGGGCGATTTTTCGACCGCCTCGCCGAAAAAATTGTATAACGCTGGTGGTAAAACAAATGGGACCACCGGCCCGATCTACTCCCCCAAGAAGAATTTATTCTCGCCGTCGAAGATGAACTCATTGAACGATTATGGTACCTCCACCAACGCCCCCGTCAAGCAGAACCCAACGACAACCTTGGGGGGTCTCAATCTTGCCAACGTAAAGACGAATAATATTCTCAAGAACACGACGCTGTCGACGGTGCCCGACAAACCGACCCCCGCAGTGGAGAAGAAGAGTGATTTAGACCTGGACGGATTGATGGATGAGTTCGCCACAGAGTTGGAAAATGACGGACTCTCCCCTCAAAAGGAGATCCTGCCGAGTGGTGGTTTAGCAAATGTCAAGAACAGTAGTGAGCCCGTGGCAAGCATGTTGGCTAACATTCGATACAAGAAGGATGCAGGTGCTAAGGCACCGCCACTTTCGCTGAAGAATGTGAAACAAACGAGCCTCCAAAATCGGGGCGGCGTTAGCAATGCGCAACAGGCTGTTTCGCCGTCCATCAAGGCGCTACTGGCAAAATATCGCGTCTAGAAATCGTTCCGATGACGACCCCGTATGTATTCTTGTGTATGTATATTGTAAACTATATTGTATATGAAGAAAAACTTGTATTTTCGTATTCTTTTTTCCCGTTGTCGCTGTTTTCTATAGAATACTTTTCATGTTACGTGGCCCTTGTACTGTTTATGTACCCGTCCAGCAGTTCCGGTTGCGATCAATTTTCTACTTTCATGTGTTCTCTCTCCATTTGTTATAACCTTTTCTAGTATATCATCTTTTCCATCATATCAAAATAAGTTCTTTTTTTTTTTTTTCACTTTCATTTTCCTTTATCTGAATTCATAACCGTAACAAAAATATATTTATATATTTTTAAAAAAGGAAAAGCAATCAATCAAAAATAATACGAAAATATACAAAAAAAAAAAAAAAAAAACAGTCAGACAAACGAAAAAATAATAATAAAAAAAGTCAAAATACAATATTATAGGGATCTATACGTACATCTAACTACAATACAATGTTTCAAACAGTAAATGCACTGTTTGAGCAAAGTCTTGGGACCCTCATTACGTTTCTCGCGGTCCCAGTGATCACCTACCTCATTTTGTTCAAGTTATTGCCGGGGTTACGCATGGACTACTATTTGTTCAAGTTTCCAACATTAAATGGCTACATTCCGATTCTTGGGCATGCGCTCCGCTTGGCGGGCCCTGCCCCGTGGTCAAAGATGGCAAATTGGAGTTTTAACCCCGAAAAAAACATCCCGGCTCACTCGAAACGGGTTGTGTATTTTAACGTTGCGGGTATGCGTGTCCTGTACATTAACGAACCGAAGCTGCTGAAGCGCGTGCTCCTGACGCATCAGAGAAACTACAGGAAGGCCATCGACTCGGCGTACAAGCACTTTATGTGTTTGCTGGGAACTGGTCTCGTGACCGCGGAGGATGAGCAGTGGAAAAAAGGACGTCTACTCCTTTCGCACGCGCTCCGTGTGGATATTCTGGAAGACGTTCCTCTCATGACGATAAGGGCGGTGGACCGAATTATGGAGAAGTTGGATAAGGTGAGCGAATCAAACCCCTTCGTGGACCTTAACGAGGAGTTCCGTCACATGACGCTGCAGGTTATTGGAGAAAGCTCCCTTTCCCTGTCCCCCGACGAAACAGACAGAATCTTCCCGGCACTGTACCTCCCCATTGTGCACGAGTGTAACAGGAGAGTGTGGGCGCCGTGGAGGGCGTTCATGCCGTTCCTCGACGGATCTCGGGAGAGGAACACCTGCCTAAAGAAGCTCGACACGGTCCTCGGCGAGATCATCGAGTCTAGATGGAAAGTACGGGAGGAAAAGATGAAGTCTGGAAAACCGGATATTCTTGCGCTCTGCATGTCTCAGATTGACGCGATTGACTCCCACGTCGTCAAGGAACTCCGAGACGACGTCAAGACAATGCTGCTGGCCGGTCACGAAACGTCCGCGGCACTGCTCACGTGGGCGACGTACGAGGTGATCCGCCACAAGGATATTCGTCAGAAACTGGTGGAGGAGGCGAAGGGTTTGTTTGACCCCAAGAACTGTAAAGAAGTGATCCAAACCCGTTATGGCCCTCGTGGTGTGCCTTCAGCCGATAATGTGCGTCAGCTGAAACTCATCCCCGCTGTTCTCCGCGAGACACTCCGTGTACACAGTGTTGTGCCACTCGTTATGCGGTATGCCGCCAAGGACGACGTCTGGAAAAAGGAGGACACCGGCTTGGAGGAGGATCTGAAGGTGCCGGCGGGGTGCAACATTGCCGTTGGCATTCAGGGTGTACACCGGAACCCAGACGTGTGGTCCAACCCGACGGAATTTGACCCCGAGCGCTTTATTGACGCCGAGATTGCGAACAACACCAATTTGTTGAATTCGTCCGAAAAACACACATTCTCGAAGGTGATCGATCCGTACGCGTTCATCCCATTCATCAACGGTCCCCGTAATTGTCTGGGCCAACACCTCTCCATCATGGAAACCCAAGTGGCGCTTGGATACCTGTTCTACAACTGGGACTTGCGCTTGTATAAAGACCCCCAGTACCACTTTAAAAATGAGCAAAACTGGGAGGATGAAGTGGGCCGACACCATGACTACATTATCCCTCAGGTACCCCACGATGGTTTGAAAGTGTACGGTTCGGTTAACAAGTAACAGTGTGAGAACGTGTGCTTGTTTTCCGTTCTTTTTTTTTTTTTTGTATGTTCATGTCTGTTTTTTTTTTTTTTTTTATTATTAAAGTATTATGATTCTCACTCAAAAAAAAAAAAAAAAAAGGAAAGAAAGCGAGAAAACTTATTTAACCCACTCATCAAAAGACAAAGAAAATCCCCTTGCCACCGTTTGGATTGAAAAGTGTGCTGCTTAAATAAAAAAAACAAACAAACCTACTTGCTTTTGAAAGCAAAAGACTCCTTTTTTTCTTGTATATTTTACTTTCATTCAAGCTGACTTTTTTTTATTTTTGCACTCTTAGCAATACAATAATAAAGCGAATAAAAAGCAACAACAACCCACAAACGCTATTGCGGACTCTCTCCCAATTCCCCCAACGGTTGAATGAAATTGTCGCTAGCGGAAAGTGTAATCAGAGAGGTAACGAGGCGAAAGTTGCTGGTACCTTCTCAGGTGAAAGCGTCTCTGGTGGCGTGCAGCGCTCCCCAGACGATTGTGGACTGGCTGTCGAAGAGTGATATCACAAACGCCAAGTGCAGTTTGGACAGTTTATCCAAGTTTGGGGCGAAGGGCGCCTTCCTCCAACATCAATTGGGGGAGTGCACACAAAAAGAGGAGGACCCGATGAAGATCGTGTCATTGAATGAGAAATGCAGCAGCGACCTGAGTGAGGTATCTGCGGTTTCGATGACGATCCAGTCACTCGCGCAGTTTGCACGTGTAGTTGGCATGAGAGAATCACGACGCGATACGCGCACACCACAGCTGAGCGGCAAGGTGGATTACGAATTCAACAACCATCTTCGGCTCATTTTCCAGCCGGGCTCTTTTGACTTTGTTGTACTGGAAAGCGAGGGCGGGCATGCGGCATTGACCGATTGCATCACGGTGGGTTCCGTTTTCCTGAGAGACGAGAGGGGTGAGCTCATTGTGTTCTCGTCTTCCCCTTTGCACCTCGACCGCGCCTTAGTCGACCACATGCGGTGGCGATTTAACAGCTGTACAGTCGGTAGGACCAGGCATGGGGCTCACTTTGTGTGTTGTGGGTCACATGGCGGCCAACCCTCTAGTCAACGGATAAAGGACATGAACGAACATCCTGGTCTGCTACCAAAAGGGGCGAGACGACCGCGAGACTGGAAACCATTTCAGACCAAAACAAAGTATTTTTCGTCTCTGCTGCCGAGCTTTACAAACGCCAAGCAGACTCGCGATTCCCTTTCGGATTACTTGAACCAACAGGCGGAGGTGGAAGCCAAAAAGAGTCAACTGGAGGAAGAGTTTTTCGGGGTTGGCTTTGACATGGTTGAGAAGGGTGAATTTTACAAGACCAAAAATGACTAGAATGCTCCTCTTGCGTCTGCTGCAGCAAAGTTGCTTCTCGGGAAACAGGTACTCCACCCCTTTTTTTTTATTTTTTTACCTACGAGGTTTGTCGAGTCCACTGTTGCGTATCTTCTTTTCCCTGTTTTTTTCTTTTTTTTCATAAACAATTAGCATTATAACTTTAGGAACGACATGGCTTACCGCGGCGTTTTGCTTGCCATTGTGCTTCTGGGAACGCTCTGCTTTGGCGCAGAGGTGAGTTTTCCCACCAATATCGTTGACCATCTCGGCGGGGAGTGGAGTGTGGAGTTGCATGCCCCCTGCGTCGCTGGCGTGCTATCGGGGAATTTAACGTTCGGGGAGTCCGCCGCGATTCACTGGGAGAATGGCAAAATTACAAAGGTCACACACTCTCCAGAGGGAGCACTTGACTTGACCGGCCTACTCTCCGTTGCCGGGGCCGAACAGGCGTCTCTTTTTTACCAGTTGTGTCATGAAAGCTCAAACGACATACCGACACCCGATCGACCGTCTTCCGACGATAAGATGAAAATCACACGGCTGCGACAGTATACGGGTCCACTTTCGAAAACCCCAAAACTAAAGGACTGCTCCGCGGAAAGCGGGATTACGCTTCGCACAGTGGGATCGGCGGCCCTCGAGAGTGACGCAAAGCCGTTCCGCAGAAAGGATGCCATTCAGTATATGGAGATTACTTTTTTTGCGAAGGACAGTTTTGAAGAATGCGCACCCCCACAGGCGTCGACCACCGCGTCAGAGTCCGTCGGACGGAAGCGTCGCGGTCGGCAGGTGGAGTCTTCCCCAACTGACAGTAGCGCGGAAAGTGGTTACGTGACGGTGCGCTTTTCTCGGAGGAGCTCCCTTTCGCAGTCTTTCTTTGAAAAGTACTATCCTATTATTGTATTTTTCATTCTGTTTACAGCGACACGTCTTTTTTCATCCCTCTTCTCTTATCAAGCGGAGAGAAGTTAAGTTACTTAATGAAGCGAACAGCACACGACTAATTCAAAAACAGTGCTTTCTGTACTCCCCCGGCGTCTCTCTTTTCTTTTTTTTTCCCTCTGGTTGAAACCAGTGATTCGCACTCGATTTTCCCGCTTCACTTTTCTCTCCTTATCCCACCTCTTTTTTTTTTTTCCCCCGGTCTGCACGGAAAGTCTATTCGTAAAGAAGTACACACATGCCACGTCAATCCCCAACCTCCGCCCACTCCGACGACTCTACATTTTCATTGGTAGTCGAGCAAGGGTGGATCGCGTTTGTTATCTTAGGAATATTCATGATTGGTTTACGCCTATACAATGTGAAGCAACGAGCAGATCAACGGGCACTTCTTCGTGAGGGTCTCATGGCTGAGATGGGATATAAGACGAAACTATCGAAGAAGGTGGATTAGCGGTATTCCGTTCAAACTCGGTTGCCCAAGCTTGTTGCTGAGCCAACACTATTATTTTCCTGTTCTCGGCGGTTAACCTTTATCGTCATAATAGGCCGCATGGTAGTCAAATCATTTTCCCCCTCCTTTCTTTTTGTTTGTTGCATTGAAGAATAGAATACAGCATTTTTGATCTGTTGAAAATGTCGTTTCTTAATGTGTCTGGCTTAGGGTCGAGGGACGAGGAGCAAAATGCACTAACAAAGCTCGCTGGCGGCAGTGCTTCTCTTCTTGACGCTATCAATAGAGTGAGCGCCCCTCCAGAATTTCCGGCACCACCCGCCACAGTTCCTGCTGACTCCCCTCTTCCAAAGGCGGACCACTCCGCCACTAAAGTTAGCACCACAAAAGAGGCCCCCAAGGTGTCCACTGCCGCGGTCGTGAAGAAGACATTAAAGACAAAGCCGTCAGAAAAAAGTAACACCAGTCATTTCACGGCGGAGAGCAGCAGTGACCTGAAAGAGTTGCCCCCTCTCAACGAGCTGGTACACCCGAAGCTGCTTCGTCCTCTGACGGATGCGATGAAAATTGAGTCTTTAACCCGCATTCAGCAGTTGTGTTGGGGGTCCATGGTGGACCAAACAAGCGATGTTCTCATCCGCAGCGAAACTGGAAGCGGAAAGACTCTGGCGTATGTTTTGCCGACCGTACACCGCATTTTGAAGGAGTGCGACTCCAACCCCATCAACCGAGACGTCGGGACGGTGTGCATCATCATGTCCCCCACCCGCGAGCTGATTCTTCAGGTCGTGCACACCTGCACCGTTCTTCTCCGCTGTGCCCAATTTCTTACCGTCGGTGGCGTACACGGCGGTGAAAATAGGCACAAGGAAAAGGCGCGACTTCGGAAAGGCATCCACCTGCTGGTGTGCACCCCCGGTCGGCTGCTCGATCATCTAAAGTCCACCACGTGCTTTACACTCAGCCGATTGGAGACCATCGTAATGGACGAGGCCGACCGCCTACTCGATTTGGGCTTTGAAAAGGCCATTCGTGAAATAATGGGAATCCTCCCCGAGAAATGCCCCAACTTTAAGAATGTGAAGCGCGTGTTGGTGTCTGCCACTATTACGGACGGAGTCGAACGGTTGTCCCATTTCGCCCTGCGTCAAAACGTTCGGCGGATAGGGGAGACGGAGGACACGTTCTCGATTCCGGCCAAGCTGAGGCAAAACTTTGTCGCCGTTCCGGTGAAGCACCGCCTTGCTGTGCTTTTTAGCTTTATCCGCGCCCAACTGGACTCTGGCGCTGAAAAGATCATTGTTTTTGTGAGCACAGCGGACGCGGCGGAGTTTCTCTACTATGTCTTTTCCCGCATTAAAAACCCGTTTAAGCAGTCGTCGACGCTAAGTGGACGTACCAAGGTGCGGAGGTCACACTCGAAGGGCGTGAAGAAGATGGTGGAAAAGGCGAACCAGCACATCCATAACGAGGAGGAGGAGATTGTCACGTTCGCGGAGGAGGACGCCAGCGATGCGGACGAGGAGCCAACGCCACAGATGGGAGGGAAAGGGGACGGGTTCATTGACGTGAATGTATTCAAACTACACGGTAACATGACCCAAACCGACCGGGCGTCTGTGTTTAACGCCTTTAAGCACGGTTCTAACACTCACTTACCAACCAATAAGGGGGTTTTACTCTGCACCGACGTGGCCGCCCGTGGTCTCGACATGCCGCGCATAGACTGGATCGTTCACTACGACCCGCCTACCGACCCCACCAGTTATATCCACCGAATAGGGCGCACGGCACGTATTGGGAACAGCGGAGACTCCATCCTTTTTCTCGCCCCAACGCAGGTGGGATACGCGTCCTACCTCACCAATTTTATTCACTCTCAAATTCAGTCCGAGAACAAAGGGGAGGACAGCATGACGGAGAGGAAGTATGAGCGCTTCCTCTTCTACTTGACAAAGTTGGATACCAAATCGAACCACTTTTGGCCCCACAGCACCGCCACGTTAGAACGGGCGATTTGTCGACTCGTGATGGGGAGGGACAATGACGAGGGGGCGACGGACTCGTTGCAGCGCATTGCCTTCTTTGCTTATCAGTCCTACGTGCGGGCCTACGCGGGTCTTCCGCGGGAGATCAAGAATGCGTACTTTAACGAGGATTTACACCTCGGCCACGTCGCGCACAGCTTTGGCATTGATAAGAGTCCAAAAGAGGTTCAACGGGAGCTCCAGCAGTACATTAAGGAGGATAGGGTGCTCTCCCGAGACAATCGCAAAGGCACAACATCCTTCACGGACAATTCACGACGAAAGCGACAGAGGGTAGAGGTGGAACACGACGAACGATATCATAGTATGGTGGTCCAAAAACAGCGCAAACTAACAAGAGACTGGGCGGAAAAGCGGAAAGAAAACAGCACGAAAATCAAACCGTTACAGTTTTCAGAGTTCGATGCCTAGTTCTTCTTTTCTTTTTTTTCATATTCTTCCCCTGATAACAACACTAATAAGCAACGAAACGAAGCTAACGCCACGGCGGTAATGCACATATACATCTATTTATTCTTTGTATTTTTTATTATTTATGAAATATTGGTTGCTTGATGCCCCCCCTTTTTTGTTACGATTGATGTTCATTTTATTCTCTCTTTCTTTTTTCTTTTTTTTCTGTGTTGCCCTTGTAGGAAGTAGTGTTCTAATATTTGCCAGATGTCCAAGGAAGAAAAAGTGCTTTTCCGTAGTGAGGGGACTCTTTTCGAGCTAGAGGATCCAGAGACGCTCTCTTACGAGCCTCTTGGGGACAAGAATACATTTGAAATTATTCTTGTCAAAAAGGCTCCGCTGGACTACAGATTGGTTATACTGGAAAGCGAGGAGGAGGCCATGTCTCAACCGCTCCGCCCCAACTCATTCCTGCGTTACTCTCTCGAGAATCAGAGTGTCCACTGGACCGCCCTGGTGGAGGATACCGTTGAGGGTTTTGCATTTCAAATGTTCGCCCCGGAGGGTATGACAACCGCGCAGGAGAAAGTGGAGGTGTTCAAGACATTATTCAATCAGGTCACCTACAGTCTGTACACGAATACGGATGTGGTGGATACCAGCGACGAGTGGTACCAATACATGAAGGACACAGCGTCCCAGCAGCTGCCAAAAGACACTGCGGAGGAGCCGGTTTATGCCTTGACCCCCGAAAGCAACGGGGTAGCGAAGACCGGCCGGGGCAACGTGTGCTTCGCCGACGCGATACAGTTTAACCTGGCGCTGGTTCTGAGGCCGGGCGAAAAGGAGAATCTTTCCATTCAGGCGCATCGGTATAACGAAAGTGGATTTGTGGAGGACGAGGAAGGTCTTGTTGTGCTGGAGGTGGAGAAGGCTAGAAAAGGCTTTACTGGCGCCCTTCTCGACCCGGCGGAGCGCAACTTGCTTCTCTTTGGTGGCGGCAGCAGTTTGCAACACGTGGACCTGGAGCGCAAGGCGGTGGTGCAGGAGTACGAGGCTCCAGAAGAGAGGGACATTCTGTATACCACCTATTCGTACCACTCTTCTGAGATGAACCCGACCCTCCTTACCTGCTTGTCCAAAAACTGCGCCTTCAGTATTGACACACGAATGGACCCGACGCGGTGTGCGATTTACGAGGCCGGCAAGTCCGCCCGGGATTACGCCCTCTCGTCGTTAAAGGGTACTTTTACTTGCCACGCAACATCCGACAAAGGACACCTGGCGATTGGGGACAACAACGGGGCCATCCGCCTTTATTCGGGCCCACCTGGCAGCCGGAAACCCGACGGAAAGTACTTTCCCAAAACGGCGAAGACCCTCCTCGATTTGAAAACACCCGTGCGCTTCCTAGACCTCACAAAAGATGGAAAGTATCTTGTTGCCACTTGCGACCACTTTCTTTGTCATTCTCACAACAGATTACTTACGCGACGGTGAGCGTTATAACGGGTTTGTGAAGGGAATGGGCCCTGACAAGCCAACCCCACTCAAACTGTTACCTTCGCTACAGCAGGATCAGGTGATGGGCCAGTCCCAGTTTCGCGAAGCCAAGTTTGACGACAATGAGCAGTTTATCGTCGCGTGCTACGGCAATTACCTCATTACGTGGGCAATGAAAAACGTCATTGAGTGCCTCGAAAATAAAACCGTTTCTCAATCCGCACACACCAACGTGGAGAGTAACGCGCTCTCCTCCATCAGTCGAAAGGGGGATGACACAGTGTCCTATTTGACCCAAGAGGGCGTCGGCTTATTCAAGGCGAAAAAGCAAATGAGCAAACAAGACGGCGTGCGATTTACCAAAAAGTGATATTCTGTTTTAATTTGCACTTTCTAATTTTGTTTTTGTTTCTCTCTCTCCCTACGCGTGAATACTCGCACCACCCCATGGCAAAGCTGTCTTTCTTTCACTTCCTCTCTTCCGTGGATACAAGTTAGGTAGCAAAGTTGATTAGAAGGCTTTTCTAATGTATAGTGCCCGTCCAACCAACAACAATATGCTAGGGGCGTTCATCCGCAATCCCACAGAGGAGAGTCTGGTCCGTACCCACGGTATAGAAGCACGTGTCAGAGAACGGCTAAATGGTGGTACTTTACTTCCATTCGAGAATGCTAGACCGTCTTCGTCGTCGGCAGCAAACCACAATGCCACTACGTCCTTAAAGTTGAAAGAACAGCAGTTTGCGATCCATCAGTCGCTGAATAACCGCGGCCGTTCGTTTAACACTCAGCCCTCACGTGATCAAAGCAACAATGACGAGGACCCACACACCATAATACACCATTTACGCGAGGCGCACATGCGTTGCATCGAGGACGAGTTGCATTTGCAAATACAGAACAAGATCAGTTCCGAACCGTTAGAGTCGGCCATGTATAATTCGTTTTCACTGTGGCTCTCTGGCGAGCTATCTGTCAATGTCGGCGGAGCACCGAATGTGAACGGTTTGTCTGAGCTGGTTCGGAGTGGCCCTGGAAGTGGGGGAATCGAGGGAATCCCTCATGGCGGGTCCGACGCAGAGAAGTCGGTACTACAGAAAATTGCGTCTTTTGCTGTCATCGTGGAGGAGAAAGACTCTCTGCAGTGGCTGACCGATTTTACCTCCATCGCGCAGACCATTGAGTTCACATTCCCTACCCATTCACAAATGAACAGTCTCTGGCGTGTGGTGTCCAACATTCTCCAGCCCATCCTGGGCGAAGGCAACGCGGCGGACGAGATGAGCTATGTGAGCAGCAGTCGGGCCTCACTGGAGAAGCTAGCGCTTCGGCGGCTTCTCTCGGCGGTTGGACACGCCACCAGTGACGGGGACGTTGGTCACCTGTCCATGGAAAACGTTCTTTCTTTGATCAAGTGTTCGTATGGGAGCTCGGGGCCGTGGCGCGCCATCTTCCAGTGCATGCTGGTGGGAAGGTACGACGCGGCGGCGGAGTGCGCCAAAGAAGTAGGGAGCAATTCTCTCATCCTGGCACTCTCCGACCTGGCGAACAGCACGCCTTTGCAGCGCAGCAAGGCGCCTCCGAAGATGGATGTGCTGGATCTCTATCGAGATAGCCAGACAGAAAACGATCTCTTCCGGAAGGCGGTGCTGTTCCTACTGCTGTCCGGCCACATCGACGACACCACCAAAGACCCGCTTCGGGTGATGACAACACTGTGTAGCGAGATGGGCCAGTGCGTGGAGGACAACCTGTGGATGCGGCTGTGCTGCGTTCGTGGCGTAGAGGTGCAGGGGAGGGTCAAGTCCATCCACTCCTTGTCGACTCTACAGAAAATCGTCAAGAATGATGCACACAGCTTGCTGGGCAGTTTCAAAGAAAATGAATACTTGTTTTTGCTCCTTTTTTTTTCCACGCCGGCCTCCCTTGTACCGCCGTACTACACTTACTGAGCAAGAAAGTCACCGCTGTCGATGGCCTCCACATGCTATTGTGTTTTCACAGGGCTGGACAGTTGAAAATTGGGGTTCCTCAAGAAAACACCATTAACCTGGAGTACCACATGAGGCTGTACTGCTCCACACTTATCAAGACGGGAGACCACACGACGGGCTCGTCGATTTTTAGTTATTACCAAAAGTTGAATTTGACAGAGTTTTTCATTCTGTATTGCCTTACCGGAGATAACTTTCACGCCCTTTTCGGACGCCGCGGATTTCCCTATGAGTCTGGGCCACTACTTATGAATCGCCTATACACGGACTCTGTGCTAAGACAGGTCATGTGCACGGTTGCGGAGAGGGCGGCCAGCCAGCTACTCTACTATGTCGCCATCCACGTGTGGCTTGTGCTGACAAACCAGGCGGTCATGAAGGAAGAGGAGCATAATGTCCGGCAGTATCTTCACAACGCGCTCCATGTGCTGGTGCCCGCTGTGGCGATTGCGTTGCAGTCCGGACCGGAGGCGGTGAGAGACATTCAGTGCGATGTTGGGGCGGCAAAGGTGGCGATGGACAAGGTGGGCAATTTGGTCTCCCCCAGCGACAGAGGGGAGTGGGACTGTGTATTGACGATGGTGACGGCATATGACTTGTACAACAATTTGAGTCACCAGCAATGCTACGAGACGGTGTTTAGACTACCATTCATCCCCACATCGGAGCAAGAAGTCAGCGATTGCGTGATGAAGTACCAGTCGTGCTCTTCCAGCGTGATAACGGGTATGTCTTGTATATTAAACCTATTTGCCGAGAGCGCCAATCACCTTCTCTCCTACTTTAACCCGTATGGCAGTAGTGCGGGCCAAACTAGTAGCGAGGATCAATTCAATCGCATAAAGACACAGGTTTATATTATTCTTCAGTGGTACAGAAAATGCTGCGCAAGCGGGTCTACGAGTGGAGCTTTCCCGCCTACCTTGACTAAATTGTCCGAAATTTGGTACTCCACTAATCCACGGTTTTAATCTATAGAAATAAGCACCCCCCTTTTTTTTTTTTGCAATAATTGTTGTTGAAGTGACATATAAAGCACACTCTCTCTCTGTATGGTTGCCAGGGATCCCCCCTCCAGTGTCGTGTTGGTTTATTATCGGCCCAATGTCTGCATCCCTATTTCTTTCCCTCTCTCTCATTTTCTCCATACACAAAAGACTTTTCGTGCAACCTTAACATGAAATGACGACCCCAAAATAACCCTTTTCGAGAAACGGTTCCCGCATTCGTAGTGCATTAAAAAAAGACGATTGATGACACACTGGGAGGGGTTGAGGGTTAGCGGAACAACAGGAGAAGGCGACTCCTCGGATGGGAGGGGGTTGTCCCTCGTGAAAAAAAAAAAAAAAAAAGGATAAACACATTGTCATTTTTTTTTTTTTCAGAAAAAAGTGTGGACGGTGTGAATTCATGGGAAGTAAAACTGATCCCCATTTTTTTTTCTCATTGTTTAAGTTTTGTTTATCTTTCTTTCGCCAGTTTACTGTTATGCATGTCTTTGTTTCATCACATTTCCCATTTTACCGAATACTTCAAGGGGTCACCCCCCACTCGCGCTGGCAAGTGTTAATTCTCATGCCAGAGAGTGTGGAGAACGACACAAACAAGGTGTGCTTGCATGTTACGTCACCTCTGACGACTATACAGTGCGCTGCCTGTTTCAGGTGAATTCACCGGAAGTAACTCTACTGGAGGACGCGCAGTGGTGGCTGGCGAAGGAGCGTAACCCCTATGCGCCGCATATTGGCGTCAAGTTCGACGGCGAGGCGTCTCTCAAACACATTCCCGCGTGGGAAAAGTTTTCCAGGACACTCGACAAAAACAAGGTTGAACATTAGGAAGGTGAACTCTCTTCTACCTTTCGCCGCGCTTTTGAGGCGGTCGGAGGAGGTTTTGCTAAATTACTGTCAACTGGAGACTTTACAGACATTGGCAAGACTTGGGCGGCTGAGAATAGTGCTTTTGTTCGGCTGCAGCGGCGCATTCGGCTTTAGTCCTCCTCACACTTGCCCCAACCTTACGACTGCATGCGCCCCCGGTTGCCGCGAATCGACCTCAGCGGAGGCGTTGGGAAGACCTCGTTGAGCGCCTGCAATGTCACAGCTGTTGATTTTCTCAAAGAGTGCGCACTGCTGGAGCCCATGAACGTGGGTGATTGCGGAAATCTAACCTCGCTCACTGGGCTGAGCGGGCTGCGGAACTTGAAACTCGTGTTTGCCAGCCGAACTGGAATAGAGAGTATGGAATATCTGAATGGTTGCGTGGCGCTGTAGGCGTTAGACGTAAGCTTCTGCAGCGATCTAGCCTCGCTTGATGGTCTTTCGGGACTGGCAAACCTCAGACATCTCAATGCTAAATATAGCGGCGTGGGGCAAATTCGGGATCTGGCCGGCTGTGTGGCGCTGTGTGAACTCTACGTATTTGACTGCAAAAAGTTAAGCAGTCTAGAGGGCCTCCCAGGGCTGCTAAAACTGGAAAGCGTGTCCGTTTCTGGTACTCGTGTTCCTCGTGGTAAACGACCGAAGGACTGTCCCTCGAGTCTATCCATTGATTTCTAGGATTGCGAGGTGGGGTGGGGTGGCAACTAAAAATAGATTTCGTGACGTTTGTGGGGTTTAAGGCACCGTGCTGTGTCCTTTTTCCGGAGTCGTGTGCGATTCAGCATGACGCCTTTTCTGAAAAGATGAGGGGTTGGAAATTGGAATGAGTTACTCCAACGTTGAAAATTGTGTTGTTTTGGGAGAGAAAAGAACGACCACTTTAGCATATCTTCTTTTCTTTTCTTTTAACACTTCGTAGAGCCCTTTTCAGTTTTACTTTGCATTTAAGAGTAATGACCGTCATGAAGTACGCGGCAATCGCGATCGCCATTATCTTTTTGCTCAGTTGTTGTCCCACTGAAGCCATTGGGCCCCAGACACCTGCATGCGGACAGATCTGTGGCGGCGTTTGCTCGGAGTTGGTTTTAACGGGTCCTCCATTTGCCGCGTGCTTTGCAACGTGCATGGGAATCTGTCTTGCCGTATAATACGTCCCTCACCTCATTTCCTTATATGAGCGGTGGGCCCGCTTAGGCTCCGGCGTATCTGGTTCACCTATTCGTTCCTTCCTAGTCTCCCTTGCAGACGAACCGCAAAGTAAATAACAAAAGCAACTCGTTGACTTTTCTGTTCCAAATGTTTATTTTTATTCTAAATATTGATTTTTTTTTTTTACACTCTTAAGTTTTTTTTTCTTTTGAATCTCGCCCACCAAATCCCCCTGCTTTTTATGTAAAAAACCACCACGGTTCCGTGTATTTTTTTTTTCATTTTTGGATTTGAGTCGGAGCGAGACACGCTAGTTCACTAGCTATTCGTGAAGGTAGAAATATAGTGAAACCGTACGACGCTTGAATTGCCCAATAGAAGAAGACTCCCCATGCATATCGTAGTTTAATTCTATCTCTCTCCCCCTACTCTCCTCGCAGGTAAGACTTCGGACCGGTATTATTCACCATTGCACCGTAATGCAGCTGAGAAGAGGAAGTTTTGAGGTGGCGGTGTTTCAAAGCAAACAGAAAAAGAAATTGAGGGCCTACGAAAAACCATTGCAAGCCAACAAGATACCATTGCCGCATTGACGCTTCAGCTGCAGAACAATCAATCCACCGGTAACCGTGAACGCGGCGGCCGTGGAAGGGGATTCGGCAGAGGAAATTCTACTTCGGTACAGGACGATTATGGAAACCCGCTCCCAAAAAACTCGTAGGGAGTGGAGTCGCCGGAAAAACCTCCAACTCCAGGCATGAATTAAACCACATTCTGTTTGGTGCGGGATTCCGGGACGGAAAGACGTCCAACAAGGAGCTGAACACCCTCCTAAATCTGTTCAACAACAAAAACATTGTGACCGTGGCGTGTGTATAGGAGACCTCCGAGTATATGCAGAAGATTGTCAATCTGGCGGACTACAGAAGGATGCAATCTGCACACGCCACCGTGATTATGTTTTTGTTGTTGAACAGAATAAGGTGTGCTGTAAAACCGTGATACCCAGCGGTTCTCGTCGGGTGTCAGGAAGGTTTTGCACCCCCGACAAGCCGTCGAGGGAAGTTAGTTTGCGGGAGGACTTGCTTCAGGGTTGGTGTATTTTGAGTGCATGAAGACCAGCGCTGTATGTGGACTTCACTTCTCCTCGGTGTGAGGCGGCCAGGGTCTGGTACGGTCCGCTTTTCAACAGCTGAGCCAGACGGCTGTGACACACTGTTCGGTCAAGATGGCTACACCAGTGTCTCTTCTGTTTTAGTGTTCAATGACCGAACAGGAGTGATAGACGCTTTTTGCGGCTACCAGGCGAGGTATGGGGCGATAATGTTCGGCAACGGCTGCTGCCCTGGATATACACATCTCCACTTTTAGCAGGTGAGATCTGCAGTGATACTTTTGTCGAATCACCCAACATGAATGGGACGGACTTGGAGGGGCAACTTGGGCATTTTGTGCCCCGCAAGAAACTGCTCGCACACCTGTTGATAAATCCGTTACAGGTGCAAAATGGCCGTTCCTGCGTTGATATGCAGCGATCCAAAAAATGACGCTAGAAAGACAAAATGGATAGAATCTGTTTAAAATTATCGTACTCAGAGTTTCGGTTGGAGTGGTCCGGCGGCACTTCTGTTTGTGGGCGATTCCATCGAACGCTCTACGATCATTTCTGTCTAGGTTTTTTTTTTTTTTAAAAAAAAAAACTGCTATACATTCCCCGTGGTTTTCATACCAACGTCATTGTGTCGGGCCCTGAAATTGCTGTTGCGTGTCGTAGTAAAAATTTCTTCCTCGTGCCGGTTGAAGATTAGTGTTCTCATGTTCTGTTCTGTTGTTTTTGTACCAAGCTGCTTCTCTGCATTTACCTGGGATTTAACAAACGCCAAAGTGTGAAACAGCTAGTTTTGGGTTCCTTCCCCTTTCCTATGCACGGCTGGCCCTTCAGTCGTACCATGGACTGGACACAAAGTCGGGACGGAGTATTCCAGTCATTTGTGCCCAAAGGATTCGCCCGGTTTACACGAACCAATTTTCTACTTTGAAGCGGGGTTTCCCTAATGGATTGTGGAGGCACGCTGCTTTGCTTTGAACCCGTCTGCTGGCTTCACTGCTCGAAATGCTCTTTATTGATGGATTCTTCTTGCGTGAACTGTTTTTTCCTCTTGCGCCGTTTACACCTCTAAAAAAATGATATCTCCCTTCCCTCGTTCTTTTTCATCTCGTGTGCAGTTTCGTATTCTTTGCACCCTTTTTTTTTTAATATTATCATGCTGTCACTCAGAAGACTGGCCGCAGTGGCCCCCAGAATTGTCAAGAGGACATGGTACACGCCACTGTCTACTTTCTGGTTTCGCGCGGTTACCACGGGGAGAGGCTCACAAAAGTTTTCCACGGGCAAAAACGGTGATGGGATTTGACCGTAAAAAGCAGACCCAGTGAAAAAGCATCCGTTAGCTGATAGAAAGGCGAAGTTGGCTGATTCTCTGGTAAAGGGAAGTGTCCTAACAAACTCTTTCATGAGCTGATGAACCCTTGTAGGAGTGGTAAACTCACTTCCGGCTTTCGCTTTTTTCAAGCACTCAAGTGTTTGGAGTGGGATCTCTTCTTTAGGGGTCGGCGTACCCTCGGCCCGCTGAATAGGGCCAGGGGTCGTTGACTTGCGAAAATTTTTACTCTTTCCCACAACCGTTTTTGCCCGTGGAAAACTTTTGTGAGCCTCTCCCCGTCGTAACCGCGCGAAACCAGAAAGTAGACAGTGGCGTGTACCATGTCCTCTTGAGAAATCTGGGGGCCACTGCGGCATGTCGTCGGATTGACAACATCGCAGATAGACAATAATACGAATAATAATATTAAATAGCAAAGAAAACGAAACTTCACATGTGATAAAAAAAAAAAATGAGGGAGCAGAGATGTCGTTTCTTTGAGGGTGTAACAGGCGCAAGAAGAAGAAAAGTTCATGTAAAAAAGAACCATGAATAAATAGAGCATTTCGAACAGCGAAGCCAACAGTGTGTATAGATGAGGGGGCACCGAGATGGCTGGAATCAAAGGGTGGGCCGAAAGGAGAAGAGGGGAAGCGGTCTGCGTACACCGGTGGCGAGAGTGGTTCTGGAAAGACCCGAGCGGCACTTCAGTGCGCGAGTTTCTACCGCACCAAGAACTCTCCGGTGCAGAAAGAGAACGTCTTAACTGTTTATATTAAGGTGGGCAATGTAAGCACCGCTACCTGGTATTTGGACGTGGAAGCCAAAGACGAATTCACTCAAAAGGCCGCACGAATCATGCAAGAGATGTGGGACAAGAATGAGGAATACAAACGTTTATTCCCCGAGTGCAAATCCCACGCATTTTTGGAGGTGTGCATTAAGAATTCCGCTGACAAGAATTCCCTACGATACCTCCGAGTTGCACAAGGCTGCAAGTGGGTCTGCGAGACCATACGGCAAGACGCAGAGTTTCCCTACACAATGAAATCGAAGAAGCCCTTCGATGTTGCGTTCATCGTACTAGATGAGATCGGCTCGTGCCCGTGGCTATACAAGGCTGTCAATGGTAATTCGACCGACGGTGCCTATATCACAAAATTTTTCACCGACGATACTTCTTTTGCCAAGAAGTACCAGTTTATCTGTTCCACTACGACGAGCGAATCTATATTTAGGAATCTGTGTACCTCTCCTGGTCAATTTAACGCCGTCACAATGAGGCCCTCCTCCATTCTGTATCGGGAACTGTTGATAAAACAAATAGTGGACAAAAATGTTTTGATTGCTCTTTCGATCCTTGATGAGAACCACTATTTTGAAAGTTTAGTACAGAACCGCCGGTGTGCTGTCGTGGCAGTGGAAAGAATCGATAAGTTGATGTCCACCGTCAAGCTGATAAGCAGCACCGCAGGGGATATGAATGAACATCAAAAAAATAGAAGCAATGTAAATAAACGGCTACCAGACATACAGTTCAATTTGACAGATAAGGAAGGCATGTACGCCGTGGCAGGATTCCTGGTTGGGGTTGTGGCCGCGGAGTATAAGAAGTTAAGCGGTGTTAAAAATATCAACCCCATTGATGCCCAAGAAATTGTGGCAAAAGGCATCCGCGCCTTTCTCTGTTGCGAGGAGAAAGATTTCGAAAATGTGTTTTCGGAGTTTCCTCAGAATCCTCTTGAACTTGGACTCTTTGACTGCAGAACAGAACCCCAGAAGGACGGTACGCGACGCGTGACCATTTCCGTTTCAGCTGCGCAGCAGGTCATGGCGGCAACCGCGTACGGTGGTGTCCCTATATTTACTTGTAGCGTGTCTGGTGGTGCCTTCGAAACGTTTTCAGCCTCACTATTGTCCACATACTTAAGTGGCTACTCCACAGTCTGTTTTGACGGCGAAAATCAAATCGAGGGATTGCCCCCTGCGAATCTTTCGACGTTCCTCAATTCCCTCACCGAGACTAAATTCTCCAGTACTTATGACAATCCGTTGGTTCACCCGAGTGTCAGTGGGGTATTGTTCTCTCCCCATCAGATCGCGTTAAACAAAACACTAGGTTCTTACTTGAGTGTGCTGGCACAGTTTCACGGTGGTTCAGAGGAGAGACAAGCCTTCGTGCTGGTGAACGGTCGTGGGGCCCCGTATGCGGATCTCATTGCCAAATCAGGAGATATCCTGTTTTTGGTGCAATGTAAAGGGAGTATCGACATACCGAAATTTACTGTGGAGAAGGAACTGCGGAAAATGGGTTTCTCCGACAAGGGTGATGTGGAGATTGAGGCTTTGGTCAGTGCCTTCTGTCCAGGCGACGTGGTGGACGAAAAAAAACTCGGAAAAGCCATCAAAATCATTAATTCTAAAAAGGGTGACTTCCACGAAAGGTTTAAAAAATGTCTCGATGCAATTTGCGGAAAAAAAGAATGGCAGATAGCTGATTCAGACGCTGCCTTGCTTAAGGGTAAACTCTTAACGGGTTTGTTGATGCGGTCGTTGGGATGTACCATTGCCGTCCCGGTGTTCATGTGTACCGATCCGGGTACCGACGAGGTAAAGGAGAACCTGAAGGATTTGGTTGAAAGTCATAAGGTAAACTCCTTTGGGTGGAGTGACCCGGCCGCACTCCTCTTCGTGGATGGAGGGATTAAACGGTCTGTTGAACTTTCAGAATCGGGAGGAAAAAAGCGTCCACGTGGCAAGGCGAAATTAAGGAGGACTAAGTGAAATGTTGGCGGGACCGTTCTCCTTCTAACGCTTGAGGTACGGTAATTTCCTATTTCGTCACGCTTATGTGGCGTCTCCGCACATTTTTACTTGCAGAACTTCTAATACAGATCAATAGAGTAAGCGATATGTTTTTTTTTTTTTTTTAATATTAGTATTTCACCATAAATGTATACCGCAACCTTTTTTTCTTCATTATTTCAGACACTTTTTTTCTTTCTTTCTTTTATGCCACCCTTTGTGGGTCAACAGTTTTACTGACGGTGACATCTGATGTGACCTCACAAACGAGGATTGCCCATACTCTTCTTCCTTTCTCTTTTTTCTTTTATGCGTAGGCCAAGGTTAACAAGAGTACATCCTGTCTTGAGGTCCTATGTCGTCGTCAATGGGGTGATTGCGGCTGTGAGGTCGTTCATCGGTTGGCGGTGGGTGGGATTGTTTGGGAACCCCTTCCTCACTATATTGCTCTCACACCGGCGGCGGTTGCGCGCTGTCGTGATCGATGAAACGACGATTTCCCAATGACTGGCTGCGTACAGGAGCGTAGAATGCGCTGCTAAGACTGTCGGCTGAAGTGGTGAGTTTGTGTCGCTTTATTTAGGGTTAGGGGATTCCTGTTATTTGTGCCCAAAGGATTTGCCTGGTTTATAGGAAACCCGTTTTCTAGAAGTGAAGCAGGGGGTTCCCTAATGGATTGTACGGACCACGGCTTCGGACCTCTGGGGCACGCTGCTTTGCTTTGAACCCGTCCGTTGGCTTCGCTGCTCGAAATGCTCTTTATTGATGGATTCTTCTTGCGTGAACTCTTTTTTCTTGCGCCGTTTACACCTCTAAAGAAATGACGTCTCTCTTCCCTCATTCTTTTTCATCTCATGTGCAGTTTAGTATTCTTGCTCACTAATTGTTATTTTTTTTTTTTTTTTTTTTTAATAACACCTATCTACCATGCTGTCGATCCGACGACTGGCCGCTGTGGCCCCCAGATTGTTAATGGGGACACGGTATACGCCGCTGTATGCTTTCCGCGCAGTTACCACGGGGGGAGGCCCACAAAAGTTATCCACGGGCAAAAATATAGCGATGGGAAAGGCTAAAAAACTCGACAAGGCTAAAAAACTCGACAAGGCTAAAAAAATCGACAAAGCTAAAAAACTCCACAAGTCTGCGAGCCGCCATCGTATTAAGCAGGTGAAGCGTAGTCCCCCCAAAAATGAGACCGTTCAGCAAACACTGAAGCGCTTGTTGGGCGCCAACGCCAAAAGTGAGTTTGCTATCCCTACATGGGTTAACAAGCTGATGGAAACGGTAAAAGACAAAGAAGAACTCGTGGCAAAGAAGAAAAAATTCACTGACGAGGAGAAAAATATCATCATGAGTATATTTAATACTATTTTGAAGCGTGGTAAAGGAGAAAAGGAAGATCCCGTTGATGTACCATCACCAGGAGTGATCACCGAAGTGTGGAACAGTACAAAACGTGATAATAAGAGGGATTCAGTTACTTTCCCCCTCATTCCGACATTTTTGAAGCGGTGCTTACAGGGGAAACCCTTGGTCGAGAACGACGACATGCTGGTCTGTGCGGCAGCGATGCTGCTCCACCTCTCATGCGCGACTGAGCGTTTCGGAGAGCACGTGCGAAGGGCGTGCCTTGACATCAGGTTTGGCTGCTGCGTAATAACGAATGCCCCGAAACAGTTGGATACACTGTCAGGAAAGTTCATCAACGACCGAAGCGGTGAAATGGACCGCATTTCATCATGGTTGAACGGGAAGGGTGACGCACATCGTGTCGGGTACACGCTCTCGATCGGAGGGGAGAGTGGGTCCGGAAAAACACGTGCGGCGCTTCAGTGCGCTAAACGGCTAGAGGGAAGGCGTGAGTATGGCTCGGATGATTCGGATTATTTGACCGTCTATATAAAGCTGTCTAAGGAGGACGATGAGACTCTGAAGGACAAAAATGTGGCTTCCTACTTTCTGAAGGGAGGCGACCGGGAGGCAGCCGTTGACTACATTGAAACACACGACTTCCGAAGTGCAAAAGATGTGGATGAGCTGATAAGACAGTCAGATAAGACTTATGGTGAGGACTATATACTGACAGCGATTCGCGCCCGTCTATGTTTTGATTTCGTCCGCAGAAAAATATATGAAATCACCGGCTATTCAATCTTTCATGCGGAACGGAAGTTTAAACAAGTGTTTTTTGTGTTTGACGAGGCGGCGGCCTGTCCGTGGGTATACCGTTCCGTAAATCAAGTGTTGGGCGATAACCTTACACTCTCCGAGTTGTTCGGTCAACAGAATCCATTTGCTGAAAAAATCAGGGTGGTATGCTGCAGCACGGCAACTCAGGGGCTCTACCGGGGAATGCTGAGCACGCAAAGTTCTTTTGACCCTGTCGTCATGCGTCCTTGCAGCGATTTATACGAGAGAATCGTGGAGAGTATGGATGACTACAAGACTCGTAAGAATTTCATTGGAAGGCTTGTGGAGAACCCCTTTTTTGAGAAGCTCGTCGAAAATCGTGGGTGCGGCGTGGTGGCTGCCGAAGTCGTAAGGAACGCTGTGGAGGGGTCCCCTACTGAGTTGGACACCGATACTCTGACAGAAGAGCAAAAGCAGCTGTTCGACAGTTCCAACGAGGAAGGCGCCTACTCGATAGCCGGCAGCATAGTGGCTGATCAATACAGGAAATCCAATGTCTCTAGCGGCAAGCCTATCGAAGACTTGAAGAGAATAGTGGCGACGTGTGTTCGCGCCCTCTTGTGCTGTCCCAAGAAGGGGTACCTGCCTATCGTCAACGACACTAATGTTATCAAAATGGGAATGCTGAGCGTGGTTTCATCACCCATGAAGGGTGGAAGCAAGTACAGAAAACTTGAGCTTGCGATGTCCTCCGTTCAACTCGTTCTTGGCGCCATGTTCTACGGCGACCGCTCTCTTTTCACAACAAATCCCACTGGAAGGCCCCTTGCCCTGTTTTCTGCCTCCTTCTTCTCCCTTTTGCTCGACAGCTGCTCGTCGTCTTATTATGGGGGGAAGACGGACGTCTCTCTTTCTGCGTTCCTTCGGCCGCTGAGTCAGACAACGATAGGAGACTATTCGGCCAAGATGGACCACATCAGTGTCTCCTCCGTTTTAGTGTCCGATGAACGAATAGAGGTGCCGGAAAAGGTGCAGACATATTTACGGGTATTACGGGAGCTGCTGAGGGACAACAATGGAAGGGCATTTGTGCTGGTGAACGGAAGAGGCACTGGCTACGCGGATCTCATTGCGAAAAGCGGTAACATTCTTTTTCTCATTCACTGCGAGAAGGACGCTAAAACCACAACTAAGAATGTGCCGACCGCGCTGGAAAAGATGGGGTTCTCTTCTAGTGACAGTCCCGCAGTGGATGCTTTTGTCGAATCCCTTGATATGAGTGGGCCAAACTTGGAGGAACAACTTGAAAATTTTTTGGCCAAAGGAGCCCAGCGGAAAAGAAAGCGCTCGACGGCTGTGTCTGGTACAACGGTGGAGTCTTTGCCGCTGCTCCGCGGGAAACTGCTCACACGTCTGTTGATGAAGGAGTTAGGGTGCAGCATTGCCGTTCCTGTGGTGATGCACCGAAAACCGCGCAGTGCGGATACAAAGGAGAAATGGATAAAATACGTCGAAAAATATTCTTTCCAGAGTTTCGGATGGAATGGCCCGGCTGCGCTCGTGTTGGTGGGAGGTAGCATTGAGCGGTCTGCGATCATTTCTGCCTAGGCTTTTTTTTTCCATTTAATAGCTGCTCTATTGCCTCTTTGACTTTCAGAGAAAAGTCATTGAGGCTGTACAGATAGGCGTATTCTTTGACACCGAAGCACCACGATTCCCCATCATGAGTACGCACTTTCACAAGCTTTTGTAGCCAATGATTACCCTCCTCCCTCCTGTTTTAGTTGTATCTTTAGTACTTAGTGTTTTTCGTTGTTTATTTTTCCATCACAGAATATTTCGCAATACACGGACTATTTTAGTGAGTCGCCCCCACTTGCTCTCGCGGCGGCCAGGAGTGTGGGGAGGACCACAATAAAGGGGTACTTGGCCGTAACATTACTTCTGATAACTGCGGAAGAAGGCGTACATTTGCAGTGGATTCGTCGGACATTGAATGTCTGGAGCGTGTTGAGTGGTGGCTGGAGAGACAGCGTGATTACCCTTTGCAAATTGTCGTCGAGTTCAGCGGCACCAAATCGCCGAAGTATATTCCCAAATGGGAAAAATTGTCCCGACGGCTTTCCGACGGTAAGATTGAGCATACGTTTGACTTGCGCATTAAGAAGGTAGAGTCTCTTCTCCCGTTCGCTTTCCTGTTAAAGCGGTCGGGAGTGGTTGGTTTGGATGAGTGTACATTGAACACTCTAGATGCACTGGCAGGACTCGAGCTGCTGAGAAAAGTGCAATTAAACTGTCACGGTCACGGTATTAGCAAGTCTCGCCCTCCACGCCCCCAACTAACCTCTAGCATAGAGTCATTCCTTTTTTTTTTAAACAGTTGATCGAATCCGTTTGCACGAAATGAACCGACGTAGGTTGTTGTACGAGTACAGTACGTACTTCCGGGGCCGTGCGCCTCTGGCCTTTGCCGCTGTCAGCCTCTGTATTAGAGAATCAACGGAATCCCGCGAGCGCGGAACGCTCGGATGTGTGACACGTATTGCTGACGGCGAGGCGTGGCGCTCGTTGTCTATCCGTAGCGAGGAATGTTCAGAGCAGTTAAAGACGGTAGAGGCGTGGCAGACGCGACCCCCTACGTTGCCACTGAAATTATCTGTGACTCTGAAGAACGACAAAGCCTCGGTGGACACGGTCGCGTTATTGGAGGAATTCTCTGTTCGCCTGGAAAGGTGTGGTGTGCATGTTGTATTTTTCGTGAAGCTAAATGAAATTAACACACTCGACCCTTTTGGCACACTACTGTCACGAGCAGAGGAAGTTGCTCTCAATGGCTGTAGAACGTTGACCTCTTTGGACGGATTGGACGGACGGAGGTGTTTAAAACGTGTGGACTGTAATGGTTGTGATAGGACAGACTTCAGCGCTATTCGCACATGTGCCCTATTGGAGGCTGCTACATTTTCCTCTTGGCCTGACTTGACATCACTGGACGCGTTGCAAGGGCTTCAACACTTGAAGAGTGTGACGGTGATAGACTGTCCAATCACTGGTCTGGAGGCACTCCGTACGTACCCAACATTGGAGCGAGTTGTTTGCCGCCCTCCCCATACAGTCTCTCTCCAACCGCTGGAAGGACTTAAATGTCTGAAGGATGTGGGCTTCTCTGCCGATAACGTGGACGATATTGACGCACTTCACACCTGTACAGCGTTGGAGGTGGTGGATATTTCTGGTGCAGTTGACTTGAGTAGTCTTGAAAGACTACTTCTGCGTCTGAGAGAACTCATGATTGAAAGCTGCGGAATTACGAGCCTGGATGCGCTGCACACCTGTGAGGCGCTCGTGGAGTTGCGCGTCATCTGTTGCAGCAGTTTGACCCCCGTCGAACATTTCAAAGCACCTCCTAGTTTGAAAGATATCGCTATTTCGGACTGCCCCATCTCCCTTCGTACTATGGACGTCACTCCCTGCCCCCTTCTCCTCTCTCTGGACGGACTAGGTGGTCTGCCAAATCTTGAAGAGGTGCGTGCAAACGGAGGTGGTATCACCGACGTTGCTGCCATCTCCCAGTGCCCCGCTCTTCGGTACGTCGACGTACGTGATTGTCCCCAACTTCAATCGGTGGATGTATTGTTGAAGAGGGGTGATGTGAAGGTGGACTACAATTTGTGAGGGAAAAGATCCCCATTAGGTTTCTCATTTTTCACTTGTATTCCGATTAGAGGGTCGAGATTGAGCACGGCACCGCACCCCCCTCTCCGCTATCGTGATTTTCAAGTGACTAGAGTAAAATCTTTGTTTGTGTTGGTAATAAAATGTTTTCTACGGAATTCACCTCGGCTTTCTCTTCTTCGTTCCGTAGTTTTTGTTTTCTTTCTCAGCACCCATGTTTCCATTCCAAAATATGTCCGACTAAATGGGCTATTTCCACTACTCGCTCTCGTCGGTGTCAATGCTCCTGCAAGAGAGTGCGCGGAGCGTTACGATAAAGCTATACTCATCTGTATTATCACCTCTCACGACTACAGAGTGCGGCGTATACTTGACGTGAAGTCTCCAGACCTGGCACGCGTGCAGTGTGCGCTGTGGCGGATAGAATGACCGCATGATTATCCGCTACTTATTATTGTTTCATTCGATCGTTCAGAATCACTGAGCCACATTCCCGCGTGGGAAAATTTATCTCGAATGATTTCCGAAACAAAGGTAGAACACGCACTTGGCTTGAAAATTCTGACTTTTTATTCCCTTCTGTCATATGCCGGTCGGTTTCGACTCTCGGAATGGACTGCTTTACGTAGCTGTCCTTTGACAGTTTTAGCAAAGTTGATGGGACTCGAGCGGCTGATAAAAGTAGTATTCTTGGTTTGTCATGGTCCCTTTCTATTCGGTCCCTTATTGACCTCTCCTAAACTAACTAGTGTGGCCGCTGAATATTGTCTCGGCGAAGGGTCACCGGGACCGTTGGGGCACCTTCGAAATCTGAGAGATGTAGCTTTGAAGGGCTGCTCTATCACGAATTTTAATCTTCTGACGGGCTGCACCTTGCTCGAGGCGGTAGACTTCAGCTGCTGTGAGGATATTATCTCGCTCACCGGTCTCTCCTGATAATTTTTGTGGATCTTGTCGTCCGGCGCGTGGTTCTGTTTCGCATTCAATGTGCATCACAGTGAATACAGTTATACAATGACTTCCGTCGTAAGTATGCACGTTTACGTTGTTAAGGCGACCTCCTCTGCGTGGTGTTATTAATTTCATGTTATAATTGTTCATTGTTCTCTTCTCTGTATTGATTAGTATTTAGTATTTAGTAATTAGTTTTTTTTTACTGTGGTCCATGTCATTCCTTCAAGATATTTCTCAGTATTCTAAATACTTTAATAAATCGACGCCACTTGCTCTCGCGGCTGTCAATTCTTACGCCAGAGAGTGTGGGGAGCGCCACAAAAAAGGCGTACTTGGCTGTAACATCACTTCTGTCACCTGCGGAATGAGGCGTACATTCAAAGTGAATTCGTCAGAGGTGGCGTGTATAGAGCGTGTTCTGTGGTGGTTGGAGAGGCAGCGTGATGATCCGGTGTATATTTTTGTTACCTTTAATGGTGCTGAATCACTGGGCCACATTCCTGCTTGGGAAAGTTTCTCTCAACAACTTTCCCAAAGTACGGTGGAGCACACTTTTGGATTGAACATTGATGGTGTTGAATCTCTTCTCCCCTTCGTTGTTCTGTTAAAGCAGTCAGAGGAGAGTATTCTAAAGAATTGTACCTTGACCACTTTAGAAGCGTTGGGGGGACTAAAGCTGCTGAGAACAGTGAAATTGTGCAATTGCAGAGGGGCATTCAGTCTCGACCCCTTGTCAACCTGTCCTAACCTGACTAGTGTATCTGTGGAGTCTTCCCATGATGTGACTTCACCGGAAGCGTTATGGAGGCTTCAAAACCTGAAACATGTTGTATTGAGGGGCTGCGGTATCACAACTGTTGCTTTTCTCGGGGGCTGCACCTCCCTAGAGTCGGTGGACGTAAGATGCTGCAAGAATCTTGGCTCGCTTACTGGTCTCTCCGGACTTGAGAAGCTGAGAATGGTGGATGCTAGTGGGGCTGGTATTGAGAGTCTTGGATATCTGACCGGATGTGTGGCGTTGGAGAAGGTGGACGTCTCCGATTGCAAACAGTTGGTCTCGCTTGACGGGCTGTCTGGTTTGTCCAACCTAAAGACAGTAAATGCAGGTGGCGCTGCAGTTGAGAGTATTGAGCATCTAGCTGGATGTGTGGCACTCGAGTCGGTATGTGTATGCTACTGTGAGAATCTTGCCTCGCTCACAGGTCTCTCCGGACTTGAGAAGCTGAGAATGGTGGATGCTAGTGGGGCTGATATTGAGAGTCTCGGAGATCTGACCGGATGTGTGGCGCTGGAGGAGGTGAACGTCTCCGATTGCAAACAGTTGGTCTCGCTTGACGGGCTGTCTGGACTACCCAACTTACTGGTGGTAGATGCAGAATTTTCCGGTATAGATTGTATGGGAGGACTGTCTGGATGTGTGTCCCTGGAGGTGGTAGACGTGAACAACTGTGAAAACTTGGGCGTGCTGTGCGGGTTGTCTGAATCCCGGAATCTTCGATCTGTAGACGCTAACAACAGCGGGATTTGGGACATTGATGGTCTACCCGATGGGGATGGGCGGTTGAGTGTTGATGTGAGTAACTGCAAAAGCTTAATGAGTCTTGACGGCCTCTCTGGTTTGAAGACTCTGGTGAGTGTGGATGCCAGTGAAAGTGGAATTGAGAGCATTGGGGACCTAACGGGGTGCGTGGCATTGAAGAATGTGAATGTATTTGCTTGCAAAGAGATATCCTGCATCAAGGGCTTGTCCGGCTTGCAAAACTTGAAGACCCTGTATGCCAGTCACTGTGGTATAACCGACGTTTCTGCTCTGAGTGGGTGCGTGGCGCTGAAAACAGTAGAAGTAAGCAGCTGCAAAGAACTCAGTTCCTTGGGTGGACTCTCGGGGTTGCAACAGTTGGAGATTGTGGAGGCATCAAGTACGAGTATTACGGATATTCGTGTTCTGTCCGGGTGCGTTTCACTCAGGGAAGTGAATGTGAGTTTCTGCAAAGGCCTGACTTCCCTAGAGGGGCTTTCAGGGCTGAAGCATCTCGTAACTGTGCGTGCGGCGTACAGTGGGGTAACGGACATTCGGGCGGTTTCTGGGTGTGTGGCTCTCAAGGCGATTGACGCGGATAGCTGTAAAAGTCTCCAAACGTTGGATGGCCTATCTGGGTTAAAGAATCTGAAAACGGTGAAGGCCAAAGAGTCTGGGATCACTAACGTTCGGGGTCTAGCAGGGTGCTTGTCTCTCGAGGAAGTGGATGTAAGTGAGTGTGAAGCGCTGGAAACGCTGGATGGCCTCTCGGGGCTACAGAGCCTCAAGTCTATTAACGCTAAAAAGTCTGGTATTAAAAGCATTCAGGGTCTTACCGGGTGCATCGCTTTGACAACGCTGGACATGGGCGGATGCAGAAACCTAAAGTCGCTGGATGGGGTTTCCGGCCTGCTGCAGCTAAAAAAGGCTATTTTCAGCTCTACTAGCATAACAAGCGTGACTGCTCTATCCAGTTGTTTTGCGCTGGAGGTATTGGACGTGACTTACTGCTACTGTTTGTCTTGTTTAGAAGGCTTGACTGCACTGAAAAAGCTGAAAATCCTCAGTGCAAATGGATGTATGATTACGAGTCTCCCTGCTTTATCACAATGTGTGGCGCTGGAGGAATTAAGCGTATCTAAGTGTGAGCATTTGAAAAGCCTAGATGGCTTATCTGGTCTACCGAGTCTAAAGTCAGTGAAGGCATACCAGTCCGGAATTACTAACGTTGAGGGGCTCGATGGGTGCGTGGCACTAACGACACTAGACGTTTCTCAGTGCAGAATGTTGCAGAGTCTTAAGGTATTGTCAGGTTTGCCAAAACTCGAGACAATATTAGCCAGGGGTACTTCTATTCCATGCATCGAACTTCCAGAACGTTTTAAGACGTTTTTGTAACAGAGTGGTAGTGGTGTTTAGAGATGTCCGTGCTGGAGCTGTTGTAGTTGTCGTAGAATCAGTAGGCAATAAAGTCGTGCACCCCACTCCTGAAGGGAAGTGGTGATGCTCTTTATTCTTTTTCGGGTTTTTCGCATAGTGCGTGAAAACTAATTCGTTTTAAATTTAAGTATCACTCATTACAGTTTTGATTTTTGTTGTTGAACGGATTAAATCTAAGATTTAAAGTGTTATATTTTATTTATACTATTATTTATTCTCCCTTCTTTCTTCTACCTGTGATTGAATCGCTGTTTTTTAGTCTTAATTCTATTTCTGTGTGTTTTATACAGCCACCCATTTTTTGTAAGACCTTTTGTCAGTCATGAGGTCATGAATATAGTCTTTCAGAGAGAGTGAAACATTGCAATGATCAGCCTGTGAAAGAGTGTTTTCAAGACACTAAACACGCGTGCAACGGTGCCGTTTCATGTTACAGTGTTGCGCTTCCTTTGATATTACTCCGTGTACAAGGTTTGGCGATTTTTAGGTAACTCAGCGGTACAATAAGATTGTTGATTTTTCATTCGATCCTCAAGTCCCTGGTACCATTTCTGAGTAAGTGTTGTTGTACTATTACTGTATAAGGACTGTAGGGTTGGGTCGTCGCGAATTCTTGTTGTCCCTGCTCACCAGATCTATTTTTCTACAGTAAGCAGTTACTCCATTGACGAGTTTTTCATTTGTGAAGGTATCTCCTTCAATCGTTGTGCATGTGCTTTTACTTTCGCTTCTCTCTTTAATGATTATCGAATCATTGATGCTGGAACATTCGTCCTTCTTTGGAGTTTTCTGTTGGGGCGAGCGTCTGTATTTTTGTTAATACTAGCCGTTCCAAACGGTGGCGCGGGATCGGAAGGATCAGCAACGCCGAAATTTTTTTTGGTAAAAGTAAATTTTTCTTTTTATTTTTTATCGATTGACGTTGTGGATGCCGTGCATTGCGATAAGTCACTCCAACATCAAAATTGTATTTTGGGAGGAGGGAAGAGAAAATTTGTTCATTTTTAGTTTCATTTTCTTTTTTATTATATAGTAAAGTATTTTTATAATTTTTTTTTTAAGATTCTAGGATGCGGATCAAAGGAGATGAACGCTCTCCTAAATCTGTTCAAAAAGAAAAGCATTGTGACCGTGGCGTGTGTATCTATTCTAGAGGAGACCCCCGAGTATTTGCAGAAGATTGTCCATCTGGCGGACTACGGGAAGGTGGTATTCATTCCAATCTATACGAGAAGCCACTGGGTCGCGTCTGTCCTTCGCATCCGTTCCGACGGTACACCTACACTGGTGTATTACGACTTGGCTCCCTCCCATCAGGTGAGGCGAGACATTGACCTAGTTTTCCTCAAGAAGTTGAACATTGAGGTGAAAGAACAGAGCATACAGCGTCAAGAAAGGGACAGCGTGGACTGCGGACTCTATATGTTCGCCGTCTACGAGGGCATATTTTTTAGATCACCCATTAAGGATCTAAAGAGTAAAATAAGACGTTTGAGAGACTTCCTCTCCTAGTATGTTGCAAATCTCTCCCCAAAGCCAGCATTCTTGGCGTCCGTACAGGACGTCTTGTACTCCCCTATTGTGGAGGGTGACCAAAACACAAATGAGCGACATTCGCTCCTTCAATATTACCTCGAAAAGTACTCTTTTCACCTCCGACGATTCAAAAACAACCCAAAAATGAGAAGTCTGTTCATTGCAATTGCCATGATCGCCATAGCAGAGGGTAAGAAACGCTTGGTGGAGTGGACCAACTTAACGTCCCAGGCCGGCAAAAAGAAGCTTGCCTCTGGTTCTACCAACGATGTGGCGGACCTTTTGTACTTGTATGGGTATCAACCACACCCGTTCGGCAAAGCCAGCAGAGAGGGTGAACCAGTAGTTATAGGCACCGCTCGCCCAGGACCCCTGTTTCTTCAGAAAGGCAACGAACCGACTATTCAGCTTCCAGAGAGCGTTGGCCATCGGAAGTTTGTGGTTGGAGCGTGTTTTGTGAACGACCATTACGAGTTGTGCACAAGAAGTGAGTGCGCTCTGGTGGGATTGTACGTGAATAGTCCCGATGACGTTCCATATTCTTTCCCACCACCAGAATCAAGCATTCATCAGACGACGGCGACATCGGCTGTCCCACCACCAGAACCAGAAATTATTCATACGACGGCGACATCGGCCGGACGATACGAAACTATACCGCTAGAGGCGGAAGAAGTGATACAAGACAACGCCATGGAGTTAGACCCATCCGACAATGCAGGGACTTACCTTGCGCGTACATACACCACTCCAGAAAACCGGTCGGGCAGGCAGTTAGACGGACAAGGACGAACCATGTGGGGGTCTGTCTGCCCGAGATTGTGGATACTAAACCCCCACGAGCACCCGTTGTACTTCAACAAGAAGGAGAGCGGGGAACACACGCTACGCCTCAAATGGCTTCAACGGTTCCAAAAGCTACCTTCCGCATACCTGTGTTCCCCGGTCGACGAGGTGGTGATCGACATGCTAGCGAAGGATGCAGTGGCGCGAAGTTACACCTGGGCGACGTTTGTCCGCAAGTTGATGTTGATTCAGTCGGCGTTGATCCATCTTCCTCTGTACTCGAATCAGGAGTGCGGCATCGATCTCAAGACGTACCCAAGATGGGTGGAGACGGTCAAGTTTTCCAAGTGGATGCAGCAGCGGTCCGACTCGAAGGAGACGGCAGTCATCCGTGTGAGTCAATTCCAGGACTTACGTCGAAAGATTCGCCACACGATGCCACTGACTGCTTTGTACCTAAGGTTAATGTGGTGTACAGCGGCTCGGGCAGGAGACTTGGACAAGCTCAAGATCCGGGATGTTTGGTTTCAAACCGGTGCTACCCGGGACGCCCAGACCACCACCCTCCTCTCGCCACAACTAGGGTCGGATATGATACCCATCTCCGTGACGATGAAGAGAGGAAAGGGCGCTTATTTTCGCGGTACGTACATAATCCATACGGCGATCCCCCGCGAGTATGCGGATCAATTGCACCAGTTGATGACGCACCGACGAACGAACCAGTTACTGTTTCCAAAGACCAAGGACCGGCGCGAGGAGGCTTTGTGGGCCTTGAAGCAGGTAAAAGAAAGAGCCATTGTACCGTCGATACGAAAGAGCGCCTTGTGTTTTCTGGCGGAACAGGGTCTGACCGAAGGAGAATGGATGGCGATCAGCGGCCATACGAGGTTGGAAACCCTGCATCGATACCTGGGCGTTGGCCGCCAACCAACGAGGGGGGACGTCGACCTACAGGAACACGCCGCGGTCGCCCTCCGCCGCCTCCGACGTCCTTTGAACTAGGCGCCAAGGCACCGAAGACACGGGATCTAGGGCTAAAAGAGTGTTCGATCGTAGAGGAGATGATTGTCTTGTTTGAACGGGAAGGCAACTTTGAAGAAGCGTATAGTTGGCGTACCAGACTAGAGACGATGCAGCGGCATCCCAGTCCACAGTGGCCACTACACTTGAAGTGCCCTTCCTTACTGGATATACAGAGTCTGTTACGCCTTTCTGTGGCACACAGTCAAACGATGGACATGTTGATTGAAGTGCAGAAGTTTCTACAACCGGACTACTACCGTGGCATGCGCACATCACGAACCATAAAGACCACCTCCCTTTCTATGGAGGACGTCCGGTTGGCGGTCGAGCGAGGAAAGTTTGAGCTGTGTGACGAGTTAAACCGCGCTTTGGACCAATATGCGCGCAGCAGCGATGGTGGACCGCGAACGCGGTTTGGAAGATTACCAAGCGAGTATCACAGTGTCAACGCGTTTTGTGTGACGGAGCTGAAGGGACGTCGACGTCTCATTACAGAACCTATTTTGAATAGCATTGTCGACGTGGAAACTATCCCAAGAGTTGAAAGCCTCGGTCGTCTAGAGAAGAGACAAGCGTTGAAACACTGCAAGTGGCTGTTGCAGATAGACTTTAATAGCTTCTATGATGCGATTCCGCTACATGACGTCCATGTACGGAACAAGTTTGTTTTCTTGGGTAAGGACCGACAGTACTACCGGTTGAGGACGCTTCCGACTGGGGCGCGGTGGAGTGTGATTGATGGACAAACTATTACTTCCACCATTGTCGATATAGACACACCGTTGACCATTTTAACCATGATAGACAACATTATTATAGGTGGTCGTGAAGGACAGGAAGAAGTGTTTGTGGTGACGGTGAGACGCATTTTGGAACGCATACGATCTGTGAATCTGGAGACTTCACCGGACCGGGATGTACTACTTAGCACCTCAAGTGATGATCTCCTGAGCATGGCGTTGGCGAACAACACTTTTCTCGGCGAAGAGTATGCGTGGGACACTAGGCTGAAGGAGCGAGTGGTACGAAACTCCACAAAGACAGTAGCCAAGCTAAACCTATGCATGAGGAAGTGCCCCTACTACACGTGTCGAAGCTTTGTCAGCATGATCAGCTTAGTGTTGTTTGCGTTCCACACGACCAATAAGAATCCAGCAGGCTTATTCTTCTTATTGAAGGTGTATCGTGCCGTTTACACAGAGGTGAGCCGAACTGGCGGCGAGTGGGACGTGGCACTAAACCACGTGGCCCAATCGGTGCAGGAGGAGTTACGGCGGGTAATAGACTTGCTGTCCCGCAACGAGTACGCAAGGGTGTCGGATAAGATGCAAGTCACGTACGATGAGAATGCGTATGACTTTATCGTTTACACGGATGCTTCCGATGCCGGATGGGGTGCCATTGTACACGATACGCAGACCGGTGAAACGACGGGGCTGCAGAAGGCGTGGGTCGACGAGTTGGTAGTGAATAGCTACTACGGACCTTGAGGCGAAGAGCGCACGACTTGGTTTAATCGGAAGCACAGTGCCCATGCAGAACCAAGGTGCATTGTGGAGGTCCTGCAGTACCTAATAGAGACTCGAGTATTGACCACAGGTAAACGAGTAGCGGTCGTGACGGATCACGAGGCGATTGTGGCGGCACAGCGGAAACTCAACGGTTCTGGAGGCATCGGACGAGGCTATACGCTGAACCGTTTGTTTGAGCTGACCTACAACATGTTGTACACGGAAGGGATTCTGGTGGCCTATTTCTACATTGCCGGACCACAGAATCCGGCCGATACCCTCTCCCGAGTGTTTCATCACCATAATAGCTTTGGGGAAGTACGAACGTTGGATGCTTCTGGTCTGCGTTTGCCCAGTCTCAAGGAAACATTTTGCCCGCTGGCAGAGGATTAGGTTTCTTTGAGTGACTTAGTAGTAGTAGTAGTGATAATAATAATGGTGTCGTCCACCATTAACAATCATTCATAATAATAATAACAACTATGGGGATAAGACGTTAGCCACGGCGTGACCTGCGGAGAGAGGGGGTGTAGAAGAGGAATGAGTGCCCAGTTCTTCTTGCCTTCTAATGTATGTGTTTGACCGGCAGCATGCTGCCCGAAAAAGGTGAATACATTCTCTTTCTCTGCTACGCTGTCTGGTCTCTCTCTGTTTTTCTCGACTCACAAGAAAGATATCCCGATGCGAATAAAGTGTGTGTGTCTTGAAAACGTGTGACCATACGCTGTCTTCCCAGTTCTCCGTAGCCCTCCGTCATTAGGGTTAGGGTTCAGGGATCCGGGCCTCGGATAGGAAGATGACGATCGGGCCATAGGAAAAAATTTCTATGGGTGACCCTAGGATCATACCGGCCATGTTACCCCTCTGGGATGCTACTGTGGAAATTTTGGGATTTTCGCCAAGTCCGACTTTGAGCCACGGACAAGTAAGACTTAATCACCACTACTAGAGAGGAGAGTTGAGATGTGCAAAATAGGCGTTATGGAGTAGTCGCCGATGCATTTTGAACAGATTTGGATATTTGGTGATTTTGGATTTTGGTCGCCCAAGTGGCCAAAAAGTGTGCTGGTGACCCCCGGTTTTGGACATGACCAAAAATGGGTCAAAATCGTGACGAAGGTGCGCTTTGGGACCCCAATAACCTTGAACAAATCGTATTCCTGAAAAGTAAGAATGTACACGTGCGCTAAAAGTGGTTTTCAGAATGCGTAGGTGTATTTTGAGAAAATACGGAAATTTGGTGTGTTCGGGTGGAGGTCGCCAAAGTGCCCGAACGTGCTCTGGAAAGGCTGATGATTTTGGACACTACACCAGAAGCGACTTTGGGACCAGTAGAAGTTTGAACAAACAGACCTCATCAGAAGCAAGAGTGTGTACGTTTTATACACTGGAATGGTATAAATGCACATCTTGGTTTTGGGTTGATGTGGACATTTGGTGTTGGCACACGAGTTTGCACAAAATGGAAAAAATCTTTTCCTCGAAAATCGACCAAAAAGTTTCCCTATGCTTTTCTACGGGTAATCTTTGCTAGGGCGGGGGCTTCGAAGAAATCCCCTGTAGAAGGGGCCGGGATGACGAAAAGCTTATTCCATGGTGGGACTGCACCGTAAGGATGGTGACATTTGTGAAAATGGAAAAAAGGGGGGGTCACAGAGGGTATCCCGGGAAACGTACGGCCTGTATGGCTGTACTGACTACCGGATACTCGGGAGTGTTCCCCTGTACTGTACAGTGCAAATTACCCTACTTTCTCCTGTTTTTCACACCCCTGTCTAAGGTAAACACCCTACACACGTTTTTTAAAGGAATTTCCATGTCTACCAGTGCCAACGGCGCCCAGACAGACCCAGCAGAGCTGGTTCCACCGCCTGTTTCGCAGCTAAACTCCCCTCGGGGAAGCGAAAATGGCCGTGTGGACCCAGTTCAGCCTCCATCCAGTCCCCCAGCCGCCCCTGCCGCTGCTCCGACTGGTACGGCCACTATGAGCCTTCTGGAGCGCCTGGAGCGGGTACTGTCGGCCCCGGTGAAGGATGTCCCGCTCACGGAAGACTCCAAACTCGAAAGAGCCCTGCTCCAACGAATGGAAGAGTCCGAAGAGATGAAAAGACACCCCTACAAGGGCACTTTGAAGAGCTTCAAGGGCCTTCTCGACCAAATTGAGAAGGAGCTGGACCACCCAGATGCCAAGACCAAGCTCAAGGAAGCCTACATACGGAAAGTGGAGGGCGTTAATCCACCCACGGTGGAGGAAGCTTACATTGTCAATTGGGCCCTCTACGGCAACGTAAAGAACCCTTCCCTGCTACTGGCGTACCTGTTCATCAATACCCCTGCTGAGCTGCGCACCCAACTGGCCAACTGGCACTTCTTTGCCAACCTATTCGGTTCTGGACAGCAGAACCTGATAGGGCCTAAGCTGGAGACCCTCCAACTGCCTCTCTACCCCGATAACAAGCTGCAGGCCACGAATGAGTCCATCCTACGGGAAGGAAGCATGGTCGGCGGCGAGGCGATAGAGCGCAGAGCCATTGAGAAGCACTTTTCCACCCACAATCTCATTGGCGGGGGCCCCTATACCACGGTGCCAGTCTACACGGAAGGTAACGATCAGCCGGTCGCCGTAGCGGACACGACCCTCATCTCCGACGCTTTCCAGGAGGTATACGCCAAGATTGGCCTCCTGGAGCAGAACCTCAAGAAGATTCGCACCGAGAAGCGTGCCAAAGCCCCCGTGGTGGCCGCCCGACGACCACCAGCAGCCCATGCTGCCGCCACCAGGGGACGAGGAGGACGAGGCCGCGGCCGAGGTGCAAGACCCGCCCGGTTCCACTACGGAGGAGGCGACGAAGGCGAAGAGGACGAGTTTGAACCGGTACAGGAAAACTAAAGACGCCTGTGAGGGCAGGCAACGCCCAAAACCCTCGCCGCCAAGGAAGGAAAAGCCACAATATCTTCTTTGGCGGTAGTCTCCGCGAGGGGAAGACCAGCAACGTCGAGCTGGACTACTTTATGGAGATGATGGACGATGACGAGGTGACGAGTTACAAGTGCCACACATTTGTGTCACTGGAGCAGTATTGGACGGCGATACAAACCGAATGCCAACGAAAGGTCGTATTTCTTCCCATCTATGTGAAAAATCACTGGATAGCGGGCATTTTGGAGCGCCAGACGCTCGAGGTGTATGACTCGGCACCGGCCAGGCACCTACATAAGGTCCTGGAGGAAAAGCTCTGGGCACTGTGGCCCGAGCTGCAGATTGTGTACATGCCGTGCACAAGACAAGAGCGGGGGAGCAACGATTGCGGGTTATACATGTTAACGGCATTCTTCAGCGTCTTTCTACGGATCCAGACGGTTGTAGACCCCAAGTCTGTCCCGAGCAGGCTGCGAACCATACTCCACCACTGTTACCTGAACAGAGGCACTGTCAAGGACAGGCCCAAGGAGACCAAGCGACTCCTGGATACCGTGCGTGGTATTTTGACGACCAAGCACACGCCTTCACTGGAAGGCGGCGCCGAACCAGGCGACAATGAGCTCTGGACGTACTACAGCACCCAATATAGGCGGCTGAACAAGGTGTTTCAAGGCAATCCGACCCTACGGACCCTCTTCGTTGCCATTGCTCTGATTGCAATAGGGGAGGGGAAGAAACGCCTCACGGAACACACCAACCTGAGCTCGCAGTCCGCCAAGCGCCGACTCGCACCCCAGACGATGCAGGACCTGGCAGAGGTTCTCCAAAAGTACCGGATACGGGTCTATCTGGTTGGACAAACTTCCAGAAGGCGGGAAGCCACAGTAGGCTTCATTGGCCGACGGCCAGCCTCCGTGGAGGGCTTGTACATGGTACAGACGGACCCCGACCTCGGTGGACTCCCAGGTGAATGGAAGGGCGATGGTAATGAAAATGCCGTGTTTGTGGTGGGAGCAACGTTCCATTCTTCTAGTAGTGGCACCACTAGGCCACACTATACGTTGACCCAGGACCCAACGAACGCCGTGCTGGGGGTATACTGCAGGGGCTCTGCGACGCGGTTCAAGCTGATGGAGGAAGAGGAGACCCCTGTGACTCAGCCAAGGCCGAGGGTTCAACCGGAATCCCAGGCAATGGTACTGGAAGAAGAAGAATCCGAGATGGAGGAGTTGGATGCGAGTGACAACGCGGGCACGTTTCTACGTGGGGTCTATATGACGCCAAAAAACATGTCCGGCAGGCAGGACGGTCTGGGAAGGACCTTATGGGGGTCTGTCTGCCCTCGAAACTGGGTGTTCACCACTACGCAAAACCCCCTCTACAGCAAGTCCATCTCCGCGGAGGAGCAGAAGCTGCACCTGCAGTGGCTCCGGCGAATCCAGTACATGCCACAGGACATGCTGAGCTGGCCGGTAGAGGATGTCCTCCTGAGCATGCTTCAGCGGGACGCCGTGGCCAGAAACTACACTTGGACGACCTTTTTCCGCAAGCTGTTCTGCATCCAGTCCGCTCTCAAGAACCTCCCGCTGTACACGACGGAGGACGCCGGCGTCGACCTCAAGGGCCCCAAATGGAAGGCCGTGGTCCACCTGGCGAAGCGGATGCAGCAGCAGGCCGACGTGCACCCACCGTCCGCCATCCGCCTAGAACAGTTCCATGCTATATACCGTCTATTGCAGCACAAGTCTCCGTTGACGGCGCTGTACCTGATGGTCATGTTCTGCACGGCTGGGCGAGCGGTCGATGTGGAGCGGCTCAAGGTGAAGGATGTCAAAGTGGGGTATACCCCGGGTCAGCAGGCCGAGACAACGCTCGAGCTAAGACAATGCCTGATGCGAATGGGATCCCAGGGCATGACCCCCATCACGGTGGTGATGAAGCGTGGCAAGGGTGCCTACTTTCGGGGCACCTACACGGTCCACACCTGCCTTCCGGCAGTGGACGCGTCGAATCTGCAGTCTCTGTGCAGCCAGCGGCGACATGGCCAGCGGCTGTTTCCTCACATCGAGGCCCGACGGAAGGAGGCGCTGACGGCGATCCAAATGGTGGAGCCGGGGGCGAGCATGCCCTCCATCCGCAAGAGTGCGGTCCGTTTTATGGCGGCGCAGGGGATGTCTCAGGAGGAGATGATGCGTATCACGGGACACACCCGGGAGACGACCTACTTCCGGTACCTGGGCGATGGCCGCCATCCTACGAAGGAGGCCGTACGGCTGCAGGGACGCGCCGCCGTCGCCCTCCGGAACCTCCGAACGCGTACCAGCTAGGCAACAAGGCGCCCAAGGCGGAGGAACTGGGCATCCGAGAGGCGGACCTCGTGCGGGAAATGATCGAGCTCTATGAGAGTGAGGGTAATCGGAGCGCTGCCCAGGAGTGGACCGAGAGACTGGAGAAAATGGCCCCCAATCCCAGGCAGTGGCCGCTGCACCTCAAGAATCCCACACGTGGACCTCCAGGGCGTTCTGGCGCTGCCAGTGGCCCACTCGAGGACGATCGACTTTCTTCTGACCACGTACCAGTACTTACACCGCGACTTTTACAGGGGACTGAGGACCTCGAGGACCATCAAGACGACGTCGCTGTCAATGGACGATGTGCGGATCGGCGTGGAGAAGGGCAAGTTTGAGCTCGCGGTAGAGTTGAATCGAATAACCGAACACACCTACCGAGGAGATGCCTCATTTGGCCGACTGCCAGAGGGGTACCACGGCGTGAACAGCTTCTATGTTCTGGAGACGAAGGGACGACGACGGCTGATTACGGAGCCCATCCTCAACGGGGTGGTGGAGAAGGAGTCGATCCCCAAGGTGTCGTACCCAAGCAGGCTGGAGAAACGCCAGCTCCTCAAGCACTGCCGCTACATGCTGCAGATTGACTTCAACTCCTATTATGACGCCATTCCACTAGAGGATTCGGTGCGGAACAACTTTGTGTTCCGCGGCAAGGACGGCCAGTACTACCGGCTGAGGACGCTGCCCACTGGGGCAAGATGGAGTGTGTGTGTTGGCCAGGCCATTACGAGCACCATTGTCGACATTGACGTCTCCCAGGTGGTCATTCTGTCGCTGATTGATAATATCTTGATTGCCGCGCCGCAAGGCGGCGAAGGGGAGTTTCTGTTTGCCGTTCGAAGCATTCTGACACGAATACAGCAGGTGCACCTAGAGACCTCCCCCGACCGGGATACGTTGTTACAAACGGGCGACCAGGACTTGCTACGCATGGCGGAACAGAGTGATGTCTTTTTAGGCGAGGAGTACCGGTACGAACCAAATGAGTATGTACGCAAGGTCCGGAATTCGATCAAGACGGTGGCCAAGCTGCGGATTGCCATGCGAAAGGCCCCCTACTACACGTGCCGACAGTTTGTGAGCTTTGTGAGCCTGATCCTGTTTGCCGCCCACACCGTGAACCTCAACCCCGCGTCCCTCTTCTTTCTTCTCAAGGCCTACCGTGCGGTGTATGTGACCGTGTGCAACACGGGAGGAGAGTGGGATGCCCCGCTTCCCCACATCTCCCCGAGAGTGTACGAGCACTTACAGCGCACCACGTCTGTGCTGGCAGCGAACGAGTACGCACCCATTGCGCCAGTGATACGAGTGACCGCGGAGGACCGTGACTACGATTGGGTGATTTACACGGATGCGTCGGACCGAGGATGGGGTGCGATTTGCCATAATACGCACACGCAGGAGGTGATTGCCCTGCAGAAGGAGTGGATGGATGAACTTCAGTGTGGAACGTACAGGGGACCAACGGATGAGTACCAGGCGTTTCTGTTCAACAAGAAGCACAGCGCGCACGCGGAGCCACGGGCTGCCAGGGAGGTACTGGAGTACCTGAAAGAGATCGGCCGTCTGGTGGCGGGAATGCGAGTGGCGCTCGTGACCGATCACGAGGCGATTGTAAGGGCCCAGCGAAAGTTGAATGGTTTCGGAGGCATCGGCCGTGGGACGGACCTGAACCTCCTGTATGAGATGGTCTACAACTGGTTCCACTGGGATCACCTACTCGTGCTCTTCTTCTACCTTCCTGGCCCCCAGAACCCGGCGGACCAGCTGTCACGAGTGATCGATAGTAGCAACTGTGGGGAAATCCGCAGGGTACAGTTGAACGGACGGCAGCTACCCACTCTACGAAACTGCTACTGCCCCCTGCTAGAAAGGGAAGTAGAGAGTATACTATGGGGATAACCCAAGGAGGAGATCCGGGGAGCGAAGCGAGGTTTGAGAGAGGGTATCAGATTTTCCATATCTATTCTGAAGATGTATGATCGTTTACGACGACCCCTGATTTATCTGGCATTTCCTACACACTGAACAAGATGAATCACAAGAACGATACCCATACATTCCCTCTCTCTTTCCTTTATGCTTCTCGGGTCTTTCCTCTGGACCCCACCACTAGGTATACCTACATAGACATGTTACCTGGCTACCATGGGCCAGACGTAAGACGGAGATCTAACACAAGAGTCTTTTCGCGCAGCGCCTACCGTCATTCAGGGATCCGGGCCTCGGATAGGAAGATGACGATCGGGCCATAGGAAAAAATTTCTATGGGTGACCCTAGGATCATACCGGCCATGTTACCCCTCTGGGATGCTACTGTGGAAATTTTGGGATTTTCGCCAAGTCCGACTTTGAGCCACGGACAAGTAAGACTTAATCACCACTACTAGAGAGGAGAGTTGAGATGTGCAAAATAGGCGTTATGGAGTAGTCGCCGATGCATTTTGAACAGATTTGGATATTTGGTGATTTTGGATTTTGGTCGCCCAAGTGGCCAAAAAGTGTGCTGGTGACCCCCGGTTTTGGACATGACCAAAAATGGGTCAAAATCGTGACGAAGGTGCGCTTTGGGACCCCAATAACCTTGAACAAATCGTATTCCTGAAAAGTAAGAATGTACACGTGCGCTAAAAGTGGTTTTCAGAATGCGTAGGTGTATTTTGAGAAAATACGGAAATTTGGTGTGTTCGGGTGGAGGTCGCCAAAGTGCCCGAACGTGCTCTGGAAAGGCTGATGATTTTGGACACTACACCAGAAGCGACTTTGGGACCAGTAGAAGTTTGAACAAACAGACCTCATCAGAAGCAAGAGTGTGTACGTTTTATACACTGGAATGGTATAAATGCACATCTTGGTTTTGGGTTGATGTGGACATTTGGTGTTGGCACACGAGTTTGCACAAAATGGAAAAAATCTTTTTCCTCGAAAATCGACCAAAAAGTTTCCCTATGCTTTTCTACGGGTAATCTTTGCTAGGGCGGGGGCTTCGAAGAAATCCCCTGTAGAAGGGGCCGGGATGACGAAAAGCTTATTCCATGGTGGGACTGCACCGTAAGGATGGTGACATTTGTGAAAATGGAAAAAGGGGGGTCACAGAGGGTATCCCGGGAAACGTACGGCCTGTATGGCTGTACTGACTACCGGATACTCGGGAGTGTTCCCCTGTACTGTACAGTGCAAATTACCCTACTTTCTCCTGTTTTTCACACCCCTGTCTAAGGTAAACACCCTACACACGTTTTTTAAAGGCCCGCCCGCCCGCACCTGTAGGAAGAGCGTCGTCGCGCTACATGAGCACGGCGTACACCGTCCTAATAATAGAGCATCATAGAAGTAAAATGATTTAAAACGTGATTCTTGTATTTGGTAAAATGAAAATGGTAAAGTATTTATATATGTTTGACACCAGTGAGATTAATTGTAATTCTAATTTTTGATTTTATATTTTTGTAATGCACCACTAAGTTATTTCTTTTTTAATGGATAAAATATTAATAATGATTTATTTTAAGTATTTATACAATGAGAGCGATTTTTAATTTATTTTGTAAGGTTTCCAAAAGATTAAATGTTTCTGTATACAAAACCCCAACTAGTACTTTTGTGGCTTTTTCTTGTACACTGTTGTTATAAGGTTTGTTGGTATCAGATTTTCCATATCTATTCTGAAGATGTATGATCGTTTACGACGACCCCTGATTTATCTGGCATTTCCTACACACTGAACAAGATGAATCACAAGAACGATACCCATACATTCCCTCTCTCTTTCCTTTATGCTTCTCGGGTCTTTCCTCTGGACCCCACCACTAGGTAGACCTACATAGACATGTTACCTGGCTACCATGGGCCAGACGTAAGACGGAGATCTAACACAAGAGTCTTTTCGCGCAGCGCCTACCGTCATTAGGGTTAGGGTTAGGGTTAGGGTTAGGGTTAGGGTTAGCCGTTCCAAACGGAGTTTGGAAGCGGCATGACGGTGGCGCGGGATCGGAACGATCCGCGACGCCGAAAAATATTTTAGAAAAAATAAATGTTTTCTTTTCTTTTTTATCGAGTGACTTGTAGATTTATGACGTGCATTGCGATAAGTCACTCCACCATCAAAATTGTATTTTGGGAGGAGGGAAAAGAAAAATTGTTCATTTTTTATTTTTGTTTTCTCTTTTTATTTATAGTAAAAATCTTTTAATAAAATTATTTTTAAGATTCCCTCCCACCCTCACCTGTAAGTTTTAAATTATTGTTTTTTTGATGAACGCTGTGCCTACGTAGTTTTGTTAATTTGTTTTAGTTTAAATTCTGTTTTGTCAATCACCAATACCGTTTTCATGTTTTTGTGTATTGGTGACAAAGGTACATTTCTTGAATGTAGTACGTAGGATAAGGTAACAACAGTTGTTCAATGATTAAGTTTAATTATATTTCAGCCTCGAGGACCACCCAGTATTGCTAATTGTGGTTTATTAGTCAATATTCCGGAGAACATCCAATAGCTTATTCCTGTGCGATTTACATGTTTTGTTTGGTTAAATTATAAATTGTAAACCTTATTCGAATATGCAATGCTTTTGTTTGTTTTGTGTGTGTTCCTCCCTGCGAGGACTGAGTTCCCAGTTCTTCTTGCCTTCTAATGTATGTGTTTGACCGGCAGCCTGCTGCCCGAAAACGGTGAATACATTCTCTTTCTCTGCTACGCTGTCTGGTCTCTCTCTGTTTTTCGCGACTCACAAGAACGATATCCCGATGAGAATAAGGTGTGTGTGTCTTGAAAACGTGTGACCATACGCTATCTTCCCAGTCTCCGTAGCCCTCCGTCATTAGGGTTAGGGTTAGGGTTAGGGTTAGGGTTAGGGTTAGGGTTAGGGTTAGGGTTAGGGTTAGGGTTAGGGTTAGGGTTAGGGTTAGGGTTAGGGTTAGGGTTAGGGTTAGGGTTAGGGTTAGGGTTAGGGTTAGGGTTAGGGTTAGGGTTAGGGTTAGGGTTAGGGTTAGGGTTAGGGTTAGGGTTAGGGTTAGGGTTAGGGTTAGGGTTAGGGTTAGGGTTAGGGTTAGGGTTAGGGTTAGGGTTAGGGTTAGGGTTAGGGTTAGGGTTAGGGTTAGGGTTAGGGTTAGGGTTAGGGTTAGGGTTAGGGTTAGGGTTAGGGTTAGGGTTAGGGTTAGGGTTAGGGTTAGGGTTAGGGTTAGGGTTAGGGTTAGGGTTAGGGTTAGGGTTAGGGTTAGGGTTAGGGTTAGGGTTAGGGTTAGGGTTAGGGTTAGGGTTAGGGTTGGGGTTAGTTGGGTTAGGGTTAGGGTTAGGGTTAGGGTTAGGGTTAGGGTTAGGGTTAGGGTTAGGGTTAGGGTTAGGGGTTAGGGTTAGGGTTGGGGTTAGGGTTAGGGTTAGGGTTAGGGTTAGGGTTAGGGTTAGGGTTAGGGTTAGGGTTAGGGTTAGGAGTTAGGGTTAGGGTTAGGGTTAGGGTTGGGGTTAGGGTTAGGGTTAGGGTTGGGGTTAGGGTTAGGGTTAGGGTTAGGGTTAGGGTTAGGGTTAGGGTTAGGGTTAGGGTTAGGGTTGGGGTTAGGGTTAGGGTTAGGGTTAGGGTTTAGGGTTAGGGTTAGGGTTAG